>CAWUFW010007331.1:0-600000 GCA_963921515.1 Calotriton arnoldi | reverse complement strand
CCTTTTTTCTGTTCTCCATTATCTCCTGAACCTCGCCACATAAAATCCAGAATTGGCAAATAAATAACAAGAACAAAAGCCTGAATGATAGTTTAGGAGATAGTCCTGGCTGGCTGGTGGCGAGTTGGAGCGCCAATAGAACCAACATGATGGGGAGCCCAGGAGGACTGAGACCAAGAGGGTCAGGACCAGGACAACAAGCAGATACAAAGAATACAAACCAGGAAGACCAATACACTGGGTTAAGGAGGACAAGGACCAGGAGACAAGGTCCACCTGCAGGACCAGAACCTGCAGAACCAGAGGGATTAGGACAAGGAAGTCCAAGTGGACCATTGCCAGAAGGAACAGGACTAGCTGGGCTAGGAATGTGTGACCAGCAAAAGGAGCGCTGGCACCAGGAGGACTGCTATGAGGACCAGGATGAACAAAAGGAAGAGGAACCGGCCCACACCTAGAAAGGCCCAAGAACCAAGCCAGCAGCTGGAGGAGGAACAAGGCCAGGAGGATTAAGACCAGGAGAAGTATAACCAAGAATACCATAAGAGTAAGAACCAGAGGTTCACAACCAGCTGCAGCAAGAGCAGGAGAACCAGGGCAAGGGGGACCAGGAGAAGGAAGACCAGGTGGAGGAGGATCAGGAGAAAGAGGAGGAAGTTCAACAGGAGGATTAGGAGAATCAGGACCAAGGCCTGGAAGATCAGCACAGATAGACCTGCAAGACAATGGTCAGAGGACCAGGGGTCCCGATATAGAGGGAACATGACTAATAGCAGGACCAGAAACAAGACCAAGAGCAGGAGGCCCAGACCTGAGAAGACCATGGCCAGCCACTCTAGGACCTGGCGAATTGGGAACTTGAGGAGCAGGAGAGCTGCAACAAATGGAGGACAGGAGGAGGAGGGCCAGGACCAATAGGAGGAGGAGTAAGAGGAGAAATAAAAGGAGGACCAGGAAGCAGTGCAGGAGGATGATGAGGAGGTGGAGGAACAGGAGTAAAAGTAGGCCAATTTGATTCTAGGCCTCATAAATAAAGATATGTGCTTAGTAACAGTGGTCACACCTCTTATGACTGAATCGTAGGTACTCTCTTAGGCCACAGTCCCTTCATATCCTCCCCTCATTTTCAGGACACTTAAAGTGTTGCTTGCCCCCCCCCCCCTCAGCTATCTTAAAATGTAGCCTATTTCTGTCCAATTAAGTCAAATAGACCGGTTTACTATCATGTTTGTCTTTGTTCCCAATTTCTTTAGTGGTAAAGTTTGCCAAAAAGAATGCATAGGTGTACTGTTGTTGACTCTTTTCTGCCATATCCAAATCTTTTCCATTTCCAGCACCGGGGTCCTTGATGTGTACAGATAAGACACAGTTCAATCACTAGACGCAGGCCAGAAATATTTCCCTTGCATAGTATGGGCTTAACACAGTGGGTTTAGGCTGGGCTCAGTTCAGTAATGTGTACAGGCCTGGCAGAGTTCACTCAATGAATACAGGCTGGATACAGTTCACTCACCGAGTGTGGGCACAACACTGTGAGTACAAGCTGGGCAGAACTCAGTAATGTGTGCAGGGTTGGCACAGTTCACTCAATGGATACAAGCTGGATACAGTTCACTCACTGAGTGTGGGCACAACACTGTGAGTACAAGCTGGGCAGAACTCAGTAATGTGTGCAGGGTTGGCAGAGTTCACTCAATGCACACAGGTTCCATGTGGGTTTAGCTCAGTGAATTGGTACAAGCCGGGCTCGAGGCACAGTTCACCCACTGGGTACAACTGTGCACAGTTAATTTAGTGGATATAGGCTTGTTATAGTTTGCTCAATGTGCAAAAGAGTAGTAAGAGTTGGAAGTGGCTGTGCTGAGATTAACTTACTTTAGTGATGCCATCATGGTGATGTCTAGAACCATGGGACAACCAGCCAAACGAAAGGGAATGCGCTTAGCAAGCGTTGTGTTGCTTCAAAGCACGTACAGACTATTTAGGGTGCCACATGGAGCACTGCGAAGAGAACTCCGATGTAGGGCCTGCCGTCGATGCTACTTAATCATCACATCCACACCAACCCTCCTAGAGACCAGGAGCACTGTGTTCACAGCCTGCACACCCACCTCCAGATCCAAGCACTGGGCGGTGTTACTACTGCCTCACAGGCATCTGGAAGGTGCTCAGCATTGGCACACAAGAAACCCAGGCCGCTGAGTGATAAAAGGGGAAGGCCTGACAGCAGGAGCGCCCATCAGCTGCACAGCCCAGCCATAGACTTGAGCTCTAATTACTCTGAGTAGCCACTGAGGCCAGGATAGAAGAGACTAGCCAGTAGCCATGCCCTTAAGAACACCCATCTGCTGGTTCATGATCTCGGGGGCACCATCCACACTGGCATCCAAATTAAAAATGAGACTGGAAAGGCTGGAGATGTACTTTACCACCGCAGGTGCACTTGAAGATAGGAAGTGATACCTACCCCTTTACCTCTCCGGAAAGGACATTTTCAATCTATCTGGCAACCTGGTTGAAGCAGATCCACCTTTCGATCAATCAATCAATCAGGTTTATTGTAAAGCGCCACTACTCACCCTTTAAGGTCTCAAGGCACTGAGTAGGGGGAAGGTGGATCTGTGGTTCAAGCGAAGAGCCAGGTCTTGAGGTCCTTCCTGAATAGAGGCAGCAATGGTGATTGCCTGAGATGAAGAGGCAAGGAGTTCCAGGTCTTCACAGTGAGGTAGAAGAAGGATCGTCCTCCAGCCGTGGTCTTGCGGATCCGTGGGATGGTGGCCAGGGCCAGTTGAGCATAGCTGAGACGTCTAGTCGGAGTGTAGCAGGAGAGGCGTGGTTGAGGTATGCAGGTCTGGTGTTGTGGAGGACTTTGTAGGCGTACGTGAGGAGCTTAAAGGTAATTCTTTTGTTGATAGGAAGACAGTGAAGGTCTCTCAGATCGCTGATGATGTGCCTGTGGCAGTGGATGTTCAGGGTGAGTCTGACAGAGGCGTTCTGGGTGGTCTGCAGTTTCTTTAGGAGTTTTTGGGTGGTGCTGGCGTAGAGTGCATTGCCGTAGTAGAGTCACCTATACCATGATGGTCCCCGCCCTCAGTGAGTACCTTGCGCCAATGGCAAACCCTAACCATGAAAGATTCCTGCTCCGTCAGGCCCAGCAGTGTCCAGAGAAATCAGTAGATGCATTCCGTGCCACGCTGAAGGAGCTCGTTTGCAAGATGGAATGGAGGAGGTCAGGGCCCAATTCATCCAGGGGTGTGCCTTGGCGAAGCTGAGAGAAGATATATTTCCTGAACCAGATGCATTATTATCAGATGTTTTGATATTTGGTCACTTCATAAAGAACTCCCAAAAGCAAGAGCTTCACAAGCGGAGGCTGTGTGCCACAAACCTATCAAGATGCATCTAGTGAACCAGACCCCCAAATTACCAGCCGACCCAAGACAACTCCATGCCAAATCCCAAACTGCCTGTACAGGCACTCCAACAGAGCCTTCCCAAACCCGGGCACTGCCCAGCCCAGGCCAAGAAGTGCTCCACCTGTGGGAAACTAAACCATTTGGCCAAAGTCTGCCGATCCTCACATCAACCAAAATCAAACAAAAAAAGACTATTGATATCCTGCTACCTTGGTGTCTGACACTCCGAAGGATGACATGAATGATAACTAATAAAGGGAAAAAGCCGTACTTATGGTGCACACAGTTGAACAGCACTTCAGCAGCACCCCACCAAAATTACAGGCATTAATGGCAAATGAGACAGTGATTGCCCTCATCCACATTGGTGCGTCCATAAACATCATGTCATAGATGACAGTTGACTCTATGTCAACACTTCTGCCTTGAAACTCACAAAATTGAAGGTCTACACATATGGACAACAAAGCACACTGCCATTCCTGGGGATGTTCATGACCAAACTCTCCCACAAAGACACATCAGACCAGTCCAAAGTAGCCATCACTCAGCAGGGCACAGGAATGCTCCTAAGTTTCCAGAATGCAAAAAGATTGCACCTCATACACTTTGCATACAGTGTACACACAATGGAGCTAGACAACCTACTCAGTCAGCTATTTCATGGCATTGGATGGCTAAGGAGCAAGACCATAAGATGCTAAATTGACTGTTCCATATAGCCAGTAGCGCTCAGGCATCGGTGAGTGGTGCTCCATCTCAGACCAAAGGTGAAAGTGGAAGAAGCAGATGTTATTGAATGGGAGGAAGGGCCCACATTGAGGGTGTCCCCCATGTTGACCACAAGCAAACCCAAGGAACCAGAGGAAGTACGCCTGTGTGTAAATATAAGTATCCCAAACTTGGCGATAAAGAGACAGCACTACCTCATGCCAACAGTGGATGACTATGTGAATGCAATCAGTCGGGCATGCCAGTTCTTCAAGTTTTACCTCAAGTCAGGCTATCACTTGTTGCTTCCTGACCTGCCGAGTCGCTGTATGTCATGACCTTTTGCACCCACTTGGGCTTCCACAGGTACAAGAGGCTAAGGGCCAGATGTACTAAGGTTCCCGTTTGCATTTCTTAAAAAGCGACTCCGTAGGAATCGCTATTTAAGAAATGCAAATGGATATGTACAAAATTTGCGATTCCCTAATAACTATTCCTACAGATTAGGAATCGCTTTTAGGGAATCGCAAATAGGAAATGCCATTGTATTCTCGCCTATAGGCCAAATAGGAAATGGTTTGCATTTCCTAAATTGTGATTTCCTGATAGAAAATCGTAATTTAAGAAATGCGAAGCCAAAGGTGCTCAAGGCCCCCCTGGAGGCACCTCGAATTTCCTAGTGCACATGTAAATGCACATATACCTTATGGGCATATGTGTACTTCATGTCACAATTAAAAAAATGCATTTTTAATGCATTTTTTTATTTTGCACATGGTTGCTATTGACTTGAAGTCAATAGTAATTGCATTTCCTAAATGCCCAATTCGCATTTAGGAAATGCTCTGTACATGTGCTTTAGGAATTGCAAATGGGTAATCCCTATTTAAGATTCCTAAATCGCGGTCGCAATTTGCATTTCTACAGTGTAGAAATTGCAAATTGCAATTGGTTTTACCCCTTTGTACATCTGAAAAGACCATTTAGCACTTCTTAACAGGCCTAAATAGCGATTCGGCCCGTTAAGAAATGCTAAATGGCTTAGTACATCTGGGCCCAAATTTCAGCAACTCCAGTGTCGCTGACGTTTTCCTGAACACCAGCCAGGAAGACCTTTCTCACCAACAGGAGTCATCAATGTCAGTAAAGATATCTTGGTCCATGCTTGCACTCTGGAAGGACACCATATATAACTCTGGAAAGTACTGCAGAGACTCTCTACAGAGAAAAATTCAAATTTCTGAGGCAAAACATCAGCTTCTTTGTATATCGATTCCACACAGAAGTAGTCGCAGCAGATCCGACCAAAGTGGAAGAGATCAAATCAGCTTGATCGTGATCAAGGTATTGTCTAATACCGAAACGCGTTGATGTGTTCGCCTGGTTCCCTGCTAATGCAAATGAGGAAATAAAAAAATAAAAAATTGCAAAATCTACGGGAGTGCGACCCATTTGTCTTTCCCCGGTGAAGGATTGTGAGAAAATTGAGAGCGGCGTGGTTCTGCCGCGGGGTCCCGCACCCATGAGGAGCGCTGCCTTAATCCGACAACCGCGAACCGTCTTGGAGGAAATATATATATATATATTCACTGAAAAAACCATAGGTTTCAGACACGTTATAGTTAGAAATTAGCATTTAAAAAACCTTTGAAATTCACTGAAAAAACCATAGGTTTTAGGGACAGTTATAGTTAGTTGGACATTTCACTTGTACAAAACCATAGAAATTCCCCCGTTATAGTTAGTTCAGCTAACTATAACTCGCGCCCCGCAATGCACTGCTGATGACGTCACATATTACATCACTCATGACATGGTCAGTGACATCACTGATGACATCACTGATGACATCTCAAATGACATCACTGATGACATCACTGATGACATCATCCAGTGACTGTGTGTTTCTGTAAAGTTTAAATATGTTTAATATATATAGGGAAAGGCGTATTGAACAATGAGTGGGTGTATAAGTGTCTGAATGGATGGTTTAGTACGTGAGTGACTGACTCTACAAGTGAGTGATTAAACGTATCTTACTGAATGCATGGGTTAGTGACTAAACTGTGTGAATGTCTGTATCCGTCTGTTTGTTGGTGTGTAAGTGGATGCATGGATTTGCGAATAGCTACATGAGTGTCTATATGGGTTATTGATTGGTTCTCTGAGTATCTGTATGGCTGCCTGAGTGTTTGTGTGGGTGGGGTGTGTGTGACTCTGTACATAGATGTGTGAGTGGGTGATTCACTAGGTGCATGATTTCAAGAGTGCATCTGTGTTGGACTGCTTGGGTGGGTGAGTGTGTGTATGGGTGTGTTAGTGAGTGAATGTATATCTCAGTGGTACATGTGCGAGTAACTACATATGTAAAAGGCAGTATATATGTGTGTTAGAGTATTTAAATGGCTATAAGTGAGAGTGTGTGATAGTGAGAGTGGCTGTATGGATGCGTGTGTGTGCTTGTATCAGTTATTGTATAAGAGCGTAAGAATGTGCTAGTATTTGTATGAGTAAGTGAGCTGGTGTGTGTATAACTGTATAGGTGAGTAAATGGGTGTGTGATGAATTTTTTGCATGACTGACTAGGTGTGTGAGTACCTCTATGGATGAGTGGCGGTGTGTGAGTGTTTATATAGGTGTATGAGTGCATATGATAGTCCTGTACTGAGTGACTGTAAGTATGAGTGACTGTACGGGTGAGTGAGTGGATGTGTGTGTAGACCTAAGAATCAGTGAGTGGGTATGTAGTTTTTGGTGTTGGAGTGTCTATGGTTTTGAGAATGGCAGTCTGTAATTTAGAGTGGGTGTATCAAAAGTTATATTAGGGTGTGAGAAGATGCATGAAATTATCACATGGATGATGTCATCAGTGATGTCATTTGAGATGTCATCAGTGATGTCATCAGTGATGTCACTGACCATGTCATGAGTGATGTAATATGTGACGTCATCAGCAGTGCATTGCGGGGCGCGAGTTATAGTTAGCTGAACTAACTATAACGGGGAATTTCTATGGTTTTGTACAAGTGAAATGTCCAACTAACTATAACTGTCCCTAAAACCTATGGTTTTTCAATGAATTTCAAAGGTTTTTTAAATGCTAATTTCTAACTATAACGTGTCTGAAACCTATGGTTTTTTCAGTGAATTTCAAAGGTTTTTTAAATGCTAATTTCTAACTATAACGTGCCTGAAACCTATGATTTTTAAAGTGAATTTCAAAGGTTTTTAAATGCTAGTTTCTAACTATGCCTACAGAGGTAGGACATGTGAAGAAAGAAGAAAAAATGCACAGAAAGAAGCAAAAGAAATGCAGAAAGAAGCAACAGAAGTCCACAAAGACGAAGAAAAGTGCAGGAAGAAGCAAGACATGTGCAGAAAGAACCAACAGAGGAGCAGAAAGAGGCCTTGTTGCAAAATCATCCTGTGCCCACAACTTGACGGGTACTGGTGGTAACTGACTCTGACTAACAAGAGCCAGTGCTATGCTAAAAGACACTTAGAATACAGTGAAAACACCTACATACACTAGGGAACACTATGCGTTGGGGTACCCCTGTGATTAGCATGACCTCCTCTGCAAGTCCCTAGTACATAATAGGGCAGGGGGATTAATTAAAACTACCTCTTAAAACGCTGCCAGGGCGCGTTTGCACAGTGGTGAAGGGAGGGGGGCCTGAGGTGACGTGTGCAAACGCGCCCCGTGGCGCGTTTTAGGTTGCGGGATTAAGTCCCTTGAATCCTGAGGGTCCCTGGGGACCAACTAGCCCCCAGGTACCTACAGTTAGGACCACAGAGCTGAGTTGCAGAGAGGCGTTCCGAGGCCACGCACCTTTTTTCAACTCTCTGCAACGCAACTCTGTTGTGCTTACTGAAGGTACCTGGTGGGCTAGTTGGCCCCCAGGGTCCCTCAGGATTCAAAGGGAATTAATTCCCCAACTTAAAACGCACCACAGGGCGTGTTTGCGCACATGTCACCTGAGGCCCCGCCCACTCCCTTCACCACTGTGCAAACGCGCCCGTGGAGCGTTTTAAGTTGGGGGATTAGGTCACCTTGAATCCTGAGGGTCCCTGGGGCCCAACTAGCCCACCAGGTACTTCCAGTAAGCACCACAGGCCTGCGTTGCAACGCCTGTAACAAATTGTGCAGTTGTGTTTAGGTAGTGAAGAGGGTCGTGCTGGGGGTAGTGTTTTAGGGTTTAGGGTAGTGCAGCGGTGTTTGTGTAGTGTAGGGGGTCATGCTGGGGGTAGATTTAGGGTTTAGGGTAGTGCAGTGGTGTTTGGGTAGTGTAGGGGGTCGTGCTGGGGGTAGTGTTTTAGGGTTTAGGGTAGTGCAGTGGTGTTTGGGTAGTGTAGGGGGTCGTGGTGGGGGTAGTGATTTAGGGTAGTGCAGTGGTGTTTGGGTAGTGTAGGGAGTACTGCTGGGGGTAGTGTTTTAGGGTAGTGCAATGGTGTTTGGGTAGTGTAGGGGTACTGCAGGGGGTAGTGTTTTAGGGTTTAGGGTAGTGCAGTGGTGTTTGGGTAGTGTAGGGGGTACTGCTGGGGGTAGTGTTTTAGGGTTTAGGGTAGTGCAGTGGTGTTTGGGTACTGTAGGGGTTCGTGCTGGGGGTAGTTTTTTAGGGTTTAGTGTAGTGCAGTGGTGTTTGGGTAGTGTAGGGGGTTGTGTTTTAGGGTTTAGGGTAGTGCAGTGGTGTTTGTGTAGTGTAGGAGGTCGTGTTTTAGGGTTTAGGGTAGTGCAGTGGTCATTGGGTAGTGTAGGGAGTCTTGCGGGGTAGTGTTTTAGGGTTTAGGGTAGTGCAGTGGTCTTTGGGTAGTGTAGGGGGTCGTGCGGGGGTAGTGTTTTAGGGATTAGGGTAGTGCATTGGTGTTTGGGTAGTGTAGGGGGTCATGCGGGGGTAGTGTTTTAGGGTTTAGGGCAGTGCAGTGGTGTTTGGGTAGTGTAGGGGGTTGTGCGGGGGAGTATTTTAGGGTTTAGGGCAGTGCAGTGGTGTTCGGGTAGTGTAGGGGGTCGTGCTGGGGGTAGTGTTCTAGGGTTTAGGGCAGTGCAGTGGTGTTCGGGCAGTGTAGGGGGTCGTGCTGGGGGTGGTGTTTCAGGGTTTAGGGCAGTGCAGTGGTGTTCGGGCAGTGTAGGGGGTCGTGCAGGGGGTGGTGTTTCAGGGTTTAGGGCAGTGGTGTTCGGGCAGTGTAGGGGGTCGTGCTGGGGGTGGTGTTTCAGGGTTTAGGGCAGTGTAGTGGTGTTTGAGCAGTAAACGGGGTCGTGCTGGGGGTGGTGTTTCAGGGTTTAGGGCAGTGCAGTGGTGTTCGGGCAGTGTAGGGGGCGGTGCAGGGGGTGGTGTTTCAGGGTTTAGGGCAGTGCAGTGGTGTTCGGGCAGTGTAGGGGGTGGTGCAGGGGGTGGTGTTTCAGGGTTTAGGGCAGTGCAGTGGTGTTCAGGCAGTATAGGGGGTCGTGCAGGGGGTGGTGTTTCAGGGTTTAGGGCAGTGCAGTGGTGTTCGGGCAGTGTAGGGGGTCATGCTGGGGCTGGTGTTTCAGGGTTTAGGGCAGTGCAGTGGTGTTCGGGCAGTGTAGGGGGTCGTGCTGGGGCTGGTGTTTCAGGGTTTAGGGCAGTGCAGTGGTGTTCGGGCAGTGTAGGTGGTGGTGCTGGGGCTGGTGTTTCAGGGTTTAGGGCAGTGCAGTGGTGTTCGGGCAGTGTAGGGGTCGTGCCGGGGGTGGTGTTTCAGGGTTTAGGGCAGTGCAGTGGTGTTCGGGCAGTGTAGGGGGTCGTGCTGGGGCTAGTGTTTCAGGGTTTAGGGCAGAGCAATGGTGTTCAGGCAGTGTAGGGGGTTGTGCTGGAGGTGGTGTTTCAGGGTTTAGGGCAGTGCAGTGGTGTTCGGGCAGTGTAGGGGGTCTTGCTGGGGGTGGTGTTTCAGGGTTTAGGGCAGTGGTGTTCAGGCAGTGTAGGGGGTCTTGCTGGGGGTGATGTTTCAGGGTTTAGGGCAGTGCAGTGGTGTTCGGGCAGTGTAGGGGTCGTGCTGGGGGTGGTGTTTCAGGGTTTAGGGCAGTGCAGTGGTGTTCCGGCAGTGTAGGGGGTCATGCAGGGGGTGGTGTTTCAGGGTTTAGGGCAGTGCAGTGGTGTTCGGGCAGTGTAGGGTGTCGTGCTGAGGGGTGGTGTTTCAGGGTTTAGGGCAGTGCAGTGGTGTTCGGGCAGTGTAGGGTGTTGTGCAGGGGTGGTGTTTCAGGGTTTAGGGCAGTGCAGTGGTGTTTGGGCAGTGTAGGGGGTCGTGCAGGGGGTGGTGTTTCAGGGTTTAGGGCAGTGCAGTGGTGTTCGGCCAGTGTAGGTGGTCTTGCTGGGGGTGGTGTTTCAGGGTTTAGTGCAGTGGTGTTCGGGCAGTGTAGGGGGTCGTGCTGGGGGTGGTGTTTTAGGGTTTAGGGCAGTGCAGTAGTGTTCCGGCAGTGTAGGGGGTCGTGCAGGGGTGGTGTTTCAGGGTTTAGGGCAGTGCAGTGGTGTTTGGGCAGTGTAGGGGGTCATGCTGGCGGTGGTGTTTCAGGGTTTAGGGCAGTGCAGTGGTGTTTGGGCAGTGTAGGGGGTCGTGCAGGGGGTGGTGTTTCAGGGTTTAGGGCAGTTCAGTGGTGTTTGGGCAGTGTAGGGGGTCGTGCAGGGGTGGTGTTTCAGGGTTTAGGGCAGTGCAGTGGTGTTCGGCCAGTGTAGGTGGTCTTGCTGGGGGTGGTGTTTCAGGGGTTAGTGCAGTGGTTTTCAGGCAGTGTAGGGGGTCTTGCTGGGGGTGGTGTTTCAGGGTTTAGGGCACTCAGTGGTGTTCGGGCAGTGTAGGGGGTCTTGCTGGGGCTGGTGTTTCAGGGTTTAGGGCAGTGCAGTGGTGTTCGGGCAGTGTAGGGGGTCGTGTGGGGCTGGTGTTTCAGGGTTTAGGGCAGTGCAGTGGTTTTTGGGCAGTGTAGGCGGTCGTGCTGGGGCTGGTGTTTCAGGGTTTAGGGCTGTGCAGTGGTGTTCGGGCAGTGTACGGGGTTGTGCTGGGGCTGGTGTTTCAGGGTTTAGGGCAGTGCAGTGGTGTTCGGGCAGTGTAGGGGGTCGTGCTGGGGGTGGTGTTTTAGGGTTTAGGGCAGTGCAGTGGTGTTCGGGCAGTGTAGGGGGTCGTGCTGGGGCTGGTGTTTCAGAGTTTAGGGCAGTGCAGTGGTGTTCGGGCAGTGTAGGGGGTCGTGCTGGGGCTGGTGTTTCAGGGTTTTGGGCAGAGCAGTGGTGTTCGGGCAGTGTAGGGGGTCGTGCTGGGGTGGTGTTTCAGCGTTTAGGGCAGTGCAGTGGTGTTCGGGCAGTGTAGGGGGTCTTGCTGGGGGTGGTGTTTCAGGGTTTAGGGCAGTGGTGTTCGGGCAGTGTAGGGGGTCTTGCTGGGGGTGATGTTTCAGGGTTTAGGGTAGTGCAGTGGTGTTCGGGCAGTATAGGGGGTCTTGCTGGGGGTAGTGTTTCAGGGTTTAGGGCAGTGCAGTGGTGTTCGTGCAGTGTAGGGAGTCGTGCTGGGGGTGGTGTTTCAGGGTTTAGGGCAGTGCTGTAGTGTTCGGGCAGTGTAGGGGGTCGTGCAGGGGTGGTGTTTCAGGGTTTAGTGCAGTGGTGTTCGGGCAGTGTAGGGGGTCGTGCTGGGGGTGGTGTTTCAGGGTTTAGGGCAGTGCAGTGGTGTTCGGGCAGTGTAGGGGGTCGTGCAGGGGGTGGTGTTTCAGGGTTTAGGGCAGTGCAGTGGTGTTCGGGCAGTGTAGGGGGTCGTGCTGGGGCTGGTGTTTCAGGGTTTAGGGCAGTGCAGTGGTCTTCGGGCACTGTAGGGGGTCTTGCTGGGGGTGGTGTTTCAGGGTTTAGGGCAGTGGTGTTCGGGCAGTGTAGGGGGTCTTGCTGGGGGTGATGTTTCAGGGTTTAGGGCAGTGCACTGGTGTTCGTGCAGTGTAGGGGGTCGTGCTGGGGATGGTGTTTCAGGGTTTAGGGCAGTGCAGTGGTGTTCGGGTAGTGTAGGGGGTCGTGAAGGGGGTGGTGTTTCAGGGTTTAGGGCAGTGCAGTGGTGTTCGGGCAGTGTAGGGGGTCGTGCTAGGGGTGGTGTTTCAGGGTTTAGGGCAGTGCAGTGGTGTTCGGGCAGTGTAGGGGGTCGTGCTGGGGGTAGTGTTTTAGGGTAGTGCAGTGGTGCTTGTGTAGTGTAGGGGGTCGTGCTGGGGGTAGTGTTTTAGGGTTTAGGGTAGTGCAGTGGTGTTTGTGTAGTGTAGGGGGTCATGTTTTAGGGTAGTGCAGTTGTGTTTGGGTAGTGTAGGGGGTCGTTCTGGGGGTAGTGTTTTAGGATTTAGGTTAGTGCAGTGGTGTTTGGGTAGTGTAGGGGGTCGTGCTGGGGGTAGTGTTTTAGGGTTTAGGGTAGTGCAGTAGTGTTTGTGTAGTGTAGGGGGTCGTGCTGGGGGTAGTGTTTTAGGGTTTAGGGTAGTGCAGTGGTGTTTGTGTAGTGTAGGGGGTCGTGCTGGGGGTAGTGTTTTAGGGTTTAGGGTAGTGCAGTGGTGTTTGTGTAGTGTAGGGGGTCATGTTTTAGGGTAGTGCAGTGGTGTTTGGGTAGTGTAGGGGGTCGTGCTGGGGGTAGTGTTTTAGGATTTAGGTTAGTGCAGTGGTGTTTGGGTAGTGTAGGGGGTCGTGCTGGGGGTAGTGTTTTAGGGTTTAGGGTAGTGCAGTGGTGTTTGGGTAGTGTAGGGGTCATGCGGGGGGTAGTGTTTTAGGGTTTAGGATAGTGCAGTGGTGCTGGGGGTAGTGTTTTAGGTTTTAGGGTAGTGCAGTGGTGTTTTTGTAGTGTAGGGGGGTCATGTTTTAAGATGCAACGCTCCAATACCTGACCAGTCTGCACTACATAAAACTGCAAAAAAACTAAAAATAAAAAGTGTTTTGCACACTTTTGTCATTGGGCTATATGTGGGCTACATCTGGGTAATATTTGTGCTACATTTGGGCTCTTTTTTCACTGGTGGCCATCTTGGAAGACTTCTTTGTTTTGAAGTTTCCTAATTTCCTCATTTACTGCAGTCTCCTCAGTAGGAAATGCTTTCAGTTTTTTACTTTGATTCCATCAAGAAGGCATTCAGATGTGTCTCACATTTGCCATAAATTCAGAATGTTAGCACTCTAGTTGCTCATTAGATCACTGTAGTAAAGCTACTGCTCACCAGGGAGTTAACTGGAAGTCTGCTGCTGGTATTGAAAGTGATTGTTTCAGTCTGCATGTCAGAATTTTCTAATGAAATAGAAGAGGATTTGAGATCTCACTTAAAACATGCCCTAATTTTTCTTTCTGCAGCACTAACCATAATTTCTATTTCAAAAGAACCCCTCATTTTGTTCCTTTTTAAATTAAATGTTTTAAGTGTTACCGGTTTATTCCAATCAAGATGGCTTCAGGTGTGCCATACTTTTGTCATAAGTAAGGCTGTTAGCGCTCTAGTTGTTCTTTAGAACACTCTGGGAAGCTGCAGTAGAACACAAAGGCATCAACTGGCAGGCTGCTCCTGTTGAAATATAACAGGAAGATATTTGAGATCACACTTGAAACATGTCCTAATTTTTCTTTCTACAGCACTAATCATAATTTCTATGACAAAATGAACCCCATCATTTTGTTCCTTTTAAATTAAATGTTTTAAGTGTTACCAGTTTATTCCAATCAAGATGGCTTCAGGTGTGCCATACTTTTGTCATAAGTAAGGCTGTTAGCACTCTAGTTGTTCTTTAGAACACTCTGGGAAGCTGCAGTAGAACACAAAGGAATCAACTGACAGTCTCTGCCCTTGTTGGATGTACATGTTTTACTGAGAATGTCAGACTTCATTCTCACATGACTGAGAAAGATAATGTGAATTTACAGAAAATATGCTCTCATTTTAGCTTCTGGAGCACCTTCCAAAACTCTATGGGACAAGCATGTGAAAATAGTTTTCTCTCAAACATGATTCATGATATCCCAGCAGAAGGTTTTTCACAGGATAAAATCACCTTAGAACACACCACAATTCCTGAAATTAGTATGGTACCATCAACAAATGAATTCTAATGTAACTAAAGTCTGTTATCACCCTTTATAGTTCTCCTTTTGGTAACCCTCAAAATCTTTGATTCACTACAATGCATTTCAATGGGGTACTATCATTTATATTGGTCCCAAGATGGCTGCCAGCAATTCCAGGATGAAGTGCTGACAGCCAATCAGATCTCACGATGACATGTGTGGTTAGGCTCCGCCCAGATATATATGTGATTTTACTTTTGATTTTCTCAGGAACTACTGAACAGATTTACACCATTTAAGCAAAAGGCACGACACTGAACCAAGGGCTACCTCTTTGCCAAATTTGGTGTAATTCCGTTCAGCAGTTCGGGCTGTAGCTGCGACTAAAGCTTCCTATGGAAAAATGAATGGGGAAAACACGTTTTGGGACCCCCCTTTTTTCTCGGCCCCCGCTTGACGAATCACCCCGAGACTTTCAGGATAGGAGCGGACCGTAGCGCCCCAACAAGTTGGAAACTTTCGCGAAGATTCGTCAACCGGCGCCAACGTTATTTCAAATAGAATGTTGCGGATTTCCTATGGAAAATAGGTCCTAACTATAACTATATATATATATTCACTGAAAAAACCATAGGTTTTAGGGACAGTTATAGTTAGTTGGACATTTCACTTGTACAAAACCATAGAAATTCCCCCGTTATAGTTAGTTCAGCTAACTATAACTCGCGCCCGCAATGCACTGCTGATGACGTCACATATTACATCACTCATGACATGGTCAGTGACATCACTGATGACATCACTGATGACATCTCAAATGACATCACTGATGACATCATCCAGTGACTGTGTGTTTCTGTAAAGTTTAAATATGTTTAATATATATAGGGAAAGGCGTATTGAAGAATGAGTGGGTGTATAAGTGTCTGAATGGATGATTTAGTACGTGAGTGACTGACTCTACAAGTGAGTGATTAAATGTATCTTACTGAATGCATGGGTTAGTGACTAAACTGTGTGAATGTCTGTATCCGTCTGTTTGTTGGTGTGTAAGTGGATGCATGGATTTGCGAATAGCTACATGAGTGTCTATATGGGTTATTGATTGGTTCTCTGAGTATCTGTATAGCTGCCTGAGTGTTTGTGTGGGTGGGGTGTGTGTGACTCTGTACATAGATGTGTGAGTGGGTGATTCACTAGGTGCATGATTTCAAGAGTGCATCTGTGATGGACTGCTTGGGTGGGTGAGTGTGTGTATGGGTGTGTTAGTGAGTGAATGTATATCTCAGTGGTACATGTGCGAGTAACTACATATGTAAAAGGCAGTATATATGTGTGTTAGAGTATTTAAATGGCTATAAGTGAGAGTGTGTGATAGTGAGAGTGGCTGTATGGATGCGTGTGTGTGCTTGTATCAGTTATTGTATAAGAGCGTAAGAATGTGCTAGTATTTGTATGAGTAAGTGAGCTGGTGTGTGTATAACTGTATAGGTGAGTAAATGGGTGTGTGATTAATTTTTTGCATGACTGACTAGGTGTGTGAGTACCTCTATGGATGAGTGGCGGTGTGTGAGTGTTTATATAGGTGTATGAGTGCATATGATAGTCCTGTACTGAGTGACTGTAAGTATGAGTGACTGTACGGGTGAGTGAGTGGATGTGTGTGTAGACCTAAGAATCAGTGAGTGGGTATGTAGTTTTTGGTGTTGGAATGTCTATGGTTTTGAGAATGGCAGTCTGTAATTTAGAGTGGGTGTATCAAAATTTATATTAGGGTGTTGAGAAGATGCATGAAATTATCACATGGATGATGTCATCAGTGATGTCATTTGAGATGTCATCAGTGATGTCATCAGTGATGTCTCTGACCATGTCATGAGTGATGTAATATGTGACGTCATCAGCAGTGCATTGCGGGGCGCGAGTTATAGTTAGCTGAACTAACTATAACGGGGAATTTCTATGGTTTTGTACAAGTGAAATGTCCAACTAACTATAACTGTCCCTAAAACCTATGGTTTTTTCAGTGAATTTCAAAGGTTTTTTAAATGCTAATTTCTAACTATAACGGGGGAATTTCACGGGTTTTGTACGAGTGCAATGTCCAACTAACTATAACTGTCCCTAAATCCTATGGTTTATTCAGTGAATTTCAAAGGTTTTTTAAATGCTAATTTCTAACTATAACGTGTCTGAAACCTACGGTTTTTTCAGTGAATTTCAAAGGTTTTTTAAATGCTAATTTCTAACTATAACGTGCCTGAAACCTATGGGGGCATATTAGCAAAACCGGCGATAATGGGCTTGCTAAAATGCGTTATAGAATTCCAATAGAAGCCCAGGTTAGATGTCTTGCTAATATGCCCCATGATTTTTTAAGTGAATTTCAAAGGTTTTTTAAATGCTAGTTTCTAACTATGCCTACAGAGGTAGGACATGTGAAGAAAGAAGAAAAAATGCACAGAAAGAAGCAAAAGAAATGCAGAAAGAAGCAACAGAAGTCCACAAAGACGAAGAAAAGTGCAGGAAGAAGCAAGACATGTGCAGAAAGAACCAACAGAGGAGCAGAAAGAGGCCTTGTTGCAAAATCATCCTGTGCCCACAACTTTTTCAGACGGGTACTGGTGGTAACTGACTCTGACTAACCAGAGCCAGTGCTATGCTAAAAGACACTTAGAATACAGTGAAAACACCTACATACACTAGGGAACACTATGCGTTGGGGTACCCCTGTGATTAGCATGACCTCCTCTGCAAGTCCCTAGTACATAATAGGGCAGGGGGATTAAAACTACCTCTTAAAACGCGCTACAGGGCGCGTTTGCACAGTGGTGAAGGGAGGGGGGCCTGAGGTGACGTGTGCAAACGCGCCCGTGGCGCGTTTTAAGCTGCGGGATTAAGTCCCCTTGAATCCTGAGGGTCCCTGGGGACCAACTAGCCCCCCAGGTACCTACAGTTAGGACCACAGAGCTGAGTTGCAGAGAGGTGTTCCGAGGCCACGCACCTTTTTTCAACTCTCTGCAACGCAACTCTGTTGTGCTTACTGAAGGTACCTGGTGGGCTAGTTGGCCCCCAGGGTCCCTCAGGATTCAAAGGGAATTAATTCCCCAACTTAAAACGCACCACAGGGCGTGTTTGCGCACATGTCACCTGAGGCCCCGCCCACTCCCTTCACCACTGTGCAAACGCGCCCCGTGGAGCGTTTTAAGTTGGGGGATTAGGTCACCTTGAATCCTGAGGGTCCCTGGGGCCCAACTAGCCCACCAGGTACTTCCAGTAAGCACCACAGGCCTGCGTTGCAACGCCTGTAACAAATTGTGCAGTTGTGTTTAGGTAGTGAAGAGGGTTGTGCTGGGGGTAGTGTTTTAGGGTTTAGGGTAGTGCAGCTGTGTTTGTGTAGTGTAGGGGGTCGTGCTGGGGGTAGATTTAGGGTTTAGGGTAGTGCAGTGGTGTTTGGGTAGTGTAGGGGGTCGTGCTGGGGGTAGTGTTTTAGGATTTAGGGTAGTGCAGTGGTGTTTGGGTAGTGTAGGGGGTCGTGCTGGGGGTAGTGATTTAGGGTAGTGCAGTGGTGTTTGGGTAGTGTAGGGAGTACTGCTGGGGGTAGTGTTTTAGGGTAGGCAATGGTGTTTGGGTAGTGTAGGGGGTACTGCTGGGGGTAGTGTTTTAGGGTTTAGGGTAGTGCAGTGGTGTTTGGGTAGTGTAGGGGGTACTGCTGGGGGTAGTGTTTTAGGGTTTAGGGTAGTGCAGTGGTGTTTGGGTAGTGTAGGGGTTCGTGCTGGGGGTAGTTTTTTAGGGTTTAGGGTAGTGTAGTGGTGTTTGTGTAGTGTAGGGGGTCATGTTTTAGGGTCTAGGGTAGTGCAGTGGTCTTTGGGTAGTGTAGGGAGTCGTGCGGGGGGTAGTGTTTTAGGGTTTAGGGTAGTGCAGTGGTCTTTGGGTAGTGTAGGGGGTCGTGCGGGGGTAGTGTTTTAGGGATTAGGGTAGTGCATTGGTGTTTGGGTAGTGTAGGGGGTCATGGGGGGGTAGTGTTTTAGGGTTTAGGGCAGTGCAGTGGTGTTTGGGTAGTGTAGGGAGTCGTGCTGGGGGAGTGTTTTAGGGTTTAGGGCAGTGCAGTGGTGTTCGGGTAGTGTAGGGGGTCGTGCTGGGGGAGTGTTTTAGGGTTTAGGGCAGTGCAGTGGTGTTCGGGTAGTGTAGGGGGTCGTGCTGCGGGGAGTGTTTGAGGGTTTAGGGCAGTGCAGTCGTGTTTGGGTAGTGTAGGGGGTCGTGTGGGGGGAGTATTTTAGGGTTTAGGGTAGTGCAGTGGTGTTCGGGTAGTGTAGGGGTCGTGCTGGGGTAGTGTTCTAGGGTTTAGGGCAGTGCAGTGGTGTTCGGGCAGTGTAGGGGGTCATGCTGGGGGTGGTGTTTTAGGGTTTAGGGCAGTGCAGTGGTGTTCGGGCAGTGTAGGGGGTCGAGCTGGGGGTGGTGTTTCAGGGTTTAGGGCAGTGCAGTGGTGTTCGGGCAGTGTAGGGGGTCGTGCAGGGGGTGGTGTTTCAGGGTTTAGGGCAGTGGTGTTCGGGCAGTGTAGGGGGTCGTGCTGGGGGTGGTGTTTCAGGGTTTGGGGCAGTGTAGTGGTGTTTGAGCAGTAAAGGGAGTCGTGCTGGGGGTGGTGTTTCAGGGTTTAGGGCAGTGCAGTGGTGTTCGGGCAGTGTTGGGGGCGGTGCAGGGGGTGGTGTTTTAGGGATTAGGGCAGTGCAGTGGTGTTCGGGCAGTGTAGGGGGTGGTGCAGGGGGTGGTGTTTCAGTGTTTAGGGCAGTGCAGTGGTGTTCAGGCAGTGTAGGGGGTAGTGCAGGGGGTGGTGTTTCAGGGTTTAGGGCAGTGCAGTGGTGTTCGGGCAGTGTAGGGCGTCATGCTGGGGCTGGTGTTTCAGGGTTTAGGGCAGTACAGTGGTATTAGGGCGGTGTAGTGGGTCGTGCTGGGGCTGGTGTTTCAGGGTTTAGGGCAGTGCAGTGGTGTTCGGGCAGTGTAGGGGATTGTGCTGGGGCTGGTGTTTCAGGGTTTAGGGCAGTGCAGTGGTGTTCGGGCAGTGTAGGGGGTGGTGCTGGGGCTGGTGTTTCAGGGTTTAGGGCAGTGCAGTGGTGTTCGGGCAGTGTAGGGGGTCGTGCCGGGGGTGGTGTTTCAGGGTTTAGGGCAGTGCAGTGGTGTTCGGGCAGTGTAGGGGGTCGTGCTGGGGCTAGTGTTTCAGGGTTTAGGGCAGAGCAATGGTGTTCAGGCAGTGTAGGGGGTTGTGCTGGAGGTGGTGTTTCACGGTTTAGGGCAGTGCAGTGGTGTTCGGGCAGTGTAGGGGGTCTTGCTGGGGGTGGTGTTTCAGGGTTTAGGGCAGTGGTGTTCAGGCAGTGTAGGGGGTCTTGCTGGGGGTGATGTTTCAGGGTTTAGGGCAGTGCAGTGGTGTTCGGGCAGTGTAGGGGGTCGTGCTGGGGGTGGTGTTTCAGGGTTTAGGGCAGTGCAGTAGTGTTCGGGCAGTGTAGGGGGTCGTGCAGGGGTGGTGTTTCAGGGTTTAGGGCAGTGCAGTGGTGTTCGGGCAGTGTAGGGGGTCGTGCTGGGGGTGGTGTTTCAGGGTTTAGGGCAGTGCAGTGGTGTTCGGGCAATGTAGGGGGTCGTGCAGGGGGTGGTGTTTCAGGGTTTAGGGCAGTGCAGTGGTGTTCGGGCAGTGTAGGGGGTCGTGCTGGGGCTGGTGTTTCAGGGTTTAGGGCAGTGCAGTGGTGTTCGGGCAGTGTCGGGGGTCTTGCTGGGGGTGGTGTTTCAGGGTTTAGGGCAGTGGTGTTCGGGCAGTGTAGGGGGTCTTGCTGGGGGTGATGTTTCAGGGTTTAGGGCAGTGCAGTGGTGTTCGGGCAGTGTAGGGGGTCGTGCCAGGGGTGGTGTTTCAGGGTTTAGGGCAGTGCAGTGGTGTTCGGGCAGTGTAGGGGGTCGTGCTAGGGCTAGTGTTTCAGGGTTTAGGGCAGAGTAATGGTGTTCAGGCAGTGTAGGGGGTTGTGCTGGAGGTGGTGTTTCAGGGTTTAGGGCAGTGCAGTGGTGTTCGGGCAGTGTAGGGGGTCTTGCTGGGGGTGGTGTTTCAGGGTTTAGGGCAGTGGTGTTCAGGCAGTGTAGGGGGTCTTGCTGGGGGTGATGTTTCAGGGTTTAGAGCAGTGCAGTGGTGTTCGGGCAGTGTAGGGGGTCGTGCTGGGGGTGGTGTTTCAGGGTTTAGGGCAGTGCAGTGGTGTTCCGGCAGTGTAGGGGGTCGTGCAGGGGGTGGTGTTTCAGGGTTTAGGGCAGTGCAGTGGTGATGGGCAGTGTAGGGGGTCGTGCTGGGGGTCGTGTTTCAGGGTTTAGGGCAGTGCAGTGGTGTTCGGGCAGTGTAGGGTGTCGTGCTGAGGGGTGGTGTTTCAGGGTTTAGGGCAGTGCAGTGGTGTTCGGGCAGTGTAGGGGGTCGTGCAGGGGGTGGTTTTTCAGGGTTTAGGGCAGTGCAGTGGTGTTTGGGCAGTGTAGGGGGTCGTGCAGGGGTGGTGTTTCAGGGTTTAGGGCAGTGCAGTGGTGTTCGGCCAGTGTAGGTGGTCTTGCTGGGGGTGGTGTTTCAGGGTTTAGTGCAGTGGTGTTCGGGCAGTGTAGGGGGTCATGCTGGGGGTGGTGTTTTAGGGTTTAGGGCAGTGCAGTGGTGTTCCGGCAGTGTAGGGGGTCGTGCAGGGGTGGTGTTTCAGGGTTTAGGGCGGTGCAGTGGTGTTTGGGCAGTGTAGGGGGTCGTGCTGGGGGTGGTGTTTCAGGGTTTAGGGCAGTGCAGTGGTGTTTGGGCAGTGAAGGGGGTCGTGCAGGGGGTGGTGTTTCAGGGTTTAGGGCAGTGCAGTGGTGTTTGGGCAGTGTAGGGGGTCTTGCAGGGGCTGGTGTTTCAGGGTTTAGGGCAGTGCAGTTGTGTTCGGGCAGTGTAGGGGGTCGTGCTGGGGCTGGTGTTTCAGGGTTTAGGGCAGTGGTTTTCGGGCAGTGTAGGCGGTCGTGCTGGGGCTGGTGTTTCAGGGTTTAGGGCAGTGCAGTGGTGTTTGGCCAGTGTAGGTGGTATTGCTGGGGGTGGTGTTTCAGGGGTTAGTGCAGTGGTGTTCAGGCAGTGTAGGGGGTCTTCCAGGGGGTGGTGTTTCAGGGTTTAGGGCAGTGCAGTGGTGTTTGGGCAGTGTAGGGGGTCTTGCAGGGGCTGGTGTTTCAGGGTTTAGGGCAGTGCAGTTGTGTTCGGGCAGTGTAGGGGGTCGTGCTGGGGCTGGTGTTTCAGGGTTTAGGGCAGTGCAGTGGTTTTCGGGCAGTGTAGGCGGTCGTGCTGGGGCTGGTGTTTCAGGGTTTAGGGCAGTGCAGTGGTGTTTGGGCAGTGTACAGGGTTGTGCTGGGGCTGGTGTTTCAGGGTTTAGGGCAGTGCAGTGGTGTTCGGGCAGTGTAGGGGGTCGTGCTGGGGTGGTGTTTCAGGGTTTAGGGCAGTGCAGTGGTGTTCGGGCAGTGTAGGGGTCGTGCTGGGGCTGGTGTTTCAGAGTTTAGGGCAGTGCAGTGGTGTTCGGGCAGTGTAGGGGGTCGTGCTGGGGCTGGTGTTTCAGGGTTTCGGGCAGAGCAGTGGTGTTCGGGCAGTGTAGGGGGTCGTGCTGGGGTGGTGTTACAGGGTTTAGGGCAGTGCAGTGGTATTCGGGCAGTGTAGGGGGTCTTGCTGGGGGTGGTGTTTCAGGGTTTAGGGCAGTGGTGTTCGGGCAGTGTAGGGGGTCTTGCTGGGGGTGATGTTTCAGGGTTTAGGGCAGTGCAGTGGTGTTCGGGCAGTATAGGGGGTCTTGCTGGGGGTAGTGTTTCAGGGTTTAGGGCAGTGCAGTGGTGTTCGTGCAGTGTAGGGGGTCGTGCTGGGGGTGGTGTTTCAGGGTTTAGGGCAGTGCAGTAGTGTTCGGGCAGTGTAGGAGGTCGTGCAGGGGGTGGTGTTTCAGGGTTTAGGGCAGTGCAGTGGTGTTCGGGCAGTGTAGGGGTCGTGCTGGGGGTGGTGTTTCAGGGTTTAGGGCAGTGCAGTGGTGTTCGGGCAGTGTAGGGGGTCGTGCAGGGGGTGGTGTTTCAGGGTTTAGGGCAGTGCAGTGGTGTTCGGGCAGTGTAGGGGGTCGTGCTGGGGCTGGTGTTTCAGGGTTTAGGGCAGTGCAGTGGTGTTCGGGCAGTGTAGGGGGTCGTGCTGGGGCTGGTGTTTCAGGGTTTAGGGCAGTGCAGTGGTGTTCGGGCAGTGTAGGGGGTCTTGCTGGGGGTGGTGTTTCAGGGTTTAGGGCAGTGGTGTTCGGGCAGTGTAGGGGGTCTTGCTGGGGGTGGTGTTTCAGGGTTTAGGGCAGTGGTGTTCGGGCAGTGTAGGGTGTCTTGCTGGGGGTGATGTTTCAGGGTTTAGGGCAGTGCAGTGGTGTTCGGGCAGTGTAGGGGGTCGTGCTGGGGCTGGTGTTTCAGGGTTTAGGGCAGTGCAGTGGTGTTCGGGCAGTGTAGGCGGTCGTGCTGGGGCTGGTGTTTCAGGGTTTAGGGCAGTGCAGTGGTGTTCGGGCAGTGTAGGGGGTCGTGCTGGGGCTGGTGTTTCAGGGTTTAGGGCAGTGAAGTGGTGCTCGGGCAGTGTAGGGGTCGTGTTTCAGGGTTTAGGGTAGTGCAGTGGTGTTCGGGCAGTGTAGGGGGTCGTGCTGGGGCTGGTGTTTCAAGGTTTAGGGCAGTGCAGTGGTGTTCGGGCAGTGTAGGGGGTCGTGCTGGGGCTGGTGTTTCAGGGTTTTGGGCAGAGCAGTGGTGTTCGGGCAGTGTAGGGGGTCATGCTGGGGGTGGTGTTTCAGGGTTTAGGGCAGTGCAGTGGTGTTCGGGCAGTGTAGGGGCTCGTGCTGGGGGTGGTGTTTCAGGGTTTAGGGCAGTGGTGTTCGGGCAGTGTAGGGGTCGTGCTGGGGGTGATGTTTCAGGGTTTAGGGCAGTGCAGTGGTGTTCGGGCAGTGTAGGGGGTCTTGCTGGGGGTAGTGTTTCAGGGTTTAGGGCAGTGCAGTGGTGTTCGGGCAGTGTAGGGGGTCGTGCTGGGGGTGGTGTTTCAGGGTTTAGTGCAGTGCAGTGGTGTTTGGGCAGTGTAGGGGGTCGTGAAGGGGGTGGTGTTTCAGGGTTTAGGGCAGTGCAGTGGTGTTCGGGCAGGGTAGGGGGTCGTGCTAGGGGTGGTGTTTCAGGGTTTAGGGCAGTGCCGTGGTGTTCGGGCAGTGTAGGGGGTCGTGCAGGGGCTGGTGTTTCAGGGTTTAGGGCAGTGCAGTGGTGTTCGGGCAGTGTAGTGGGTCATGCTGGGGGTAGTGTTTTAGGGTTTAGGGTAGTGCAGTTGTGCTTGTGTAGTGTAGGGGGTCGTGCTGGGGGTAGTGTTTTAGGGTTTAGGGTAGTGCAGTGGTGTTTGTGTAGTGTAGGGGGTCATGTTTTAGGGTAGTGCAGTGGTGTTTGGGTAGTGTAGGGGGTCGTGCTGGGGGTAGTGTTTTAGGATTTAGGTTAGTGCAGTGGTATTTGGGTAGTGTAGGGGTCGTGCTGGGGGTAGTGTTTTAGGGTTTAGGGTAGTGCAGTGGTGTTTGTGTAGTGTAGGGGGTCATGTTTTAGGGTAGTGCAGTGGTGTTTGGGTAGTGTAGGGGGTCGTGCTGGGGGTAGTGTTTTAGGATTTAGGTTAGTGCAGTGGTATTTGGGTAGTGTAGGGGGTCGTGCTGGGGGTAGTGTTTTAGGGTTTAGGGTAGTGCAGTGGTGTTTGTGTAGTGTAGGGGGTCGTGCTGGGGGTAGTGTTTTAGGGGTTAGGGTAGTGCAGTGGTGCTTGTGTAGTGTAGGGGGTCGTGCTGGGGGTAGTGTTTTAGGGTTTAGGGTAGTGCAATGGTGTTTGTGTAGTGTAGGGGGTCATGTTTTAGGGTAGTGCAGTGGTATTTGGGTAGTGTAGGGGGTCGTGCTGGGTGTAGTGTTTTAGGATTTAGGTTAGTGCAGTGGTGTTTGGGTAGTGTAGGGGGTCATGCTGGGGGTAGTGTTTTAGGGTTTAGGGTAGTGCAGTGGTGTTTGTGTAGTGTAGGGGGTCATGCTGGGGGTAGTGTTTTAGGGTTTAGGATAGTGCAGTGGTGCTTGTGTAGTGTAGGGGGTCGTGCTGGGGGTAGTGTTTTAGGGTTTAGGGTAGTGCAGTGGTGTTTTTGTAGTGTAGGGGGTCATGTTTTAAGATGCAACGCTCCAATACCTGACCAGTCTGCACTACATAAAACTGCAAAAAAACTAAAAATAAAAAGTGTTTTGCACACTTTTGTCATTGGGCTATATGTGGGCTACATCTGGGTAATATTTGTGCTACATTTGGGCTCTTTTTTCACTGGTGGCCATCTTGGAAGACTTCTTTGTTATGAAGTTTCCTAATTTCCTCATTTACTGCAGTCTCCTCAGTAGGAAATGCTTTCAGTTTTTTACTTTGATTCCATCAAGAAGGCATTCAGATGTGTCTCACATTTGCCATAAATTCAGAATGTTAGCACTCTAGTTGCTCATTAGATGACTGTAGTAAAGCTACTGCTCACCATGGAGTTAACTGGAAGTCTGCTGCTGGTATTGAAAGTGATTGTTTCAGTCTGCATGTCAGAATTTTCTAATGAAATAGAAGAGGATTTGAGATCTCACTTAAAACATGCCCTAATTTTTCTTTCTGCAGCACTAACCATAATTTCTATTTAAAAAAGAACCCCCTCATTTTGTTCCTTTTTAAATTAAATGTTTTAAGTGTTACCGGTTTATTCCAATCAAGATGGCTTCAGGTGTGCCATACTTTTGTCATAAGTAAGGCTGTTAGCGCTCTAGTTGTTCTTTAGAACACTCTGGGAAGCTGCAGTAGAACACAAAGGCATCAACTGGCAGGCTGCTCCTGTTGAAATATAACAGGAAGATATTTGAGATCACACTTGAAACATGTCCTAATTTTTCTTTCTACAGCACTAACCATAATTTCTATGACAAAATGAACCCCATCATTTTGTTCCTTTTTAAATTAAATGTTTTAAGTGTTACCAGTTTATTCCAATCAAGATGGCTTCAGGTGTGCCATACTTTTGTCATAAGTAAGGCTGTTAGCACTCTAGTTGTTCTTTAGAACACTCTGGGAAGCTGCAGTAGAACACAAAGGAATCAACTGACAGTCTCTGCCCTTGTTGGATGTACATGTTTTACTGAGAATGTCAGACTTCATTCTCACATGACTGAGAAAGATAATGTGAATTTACAGAAAATATGCTCTCATTTTAGCTTCTGGAGCACCTTCCAAAACTCTATGGGACAAGCATGTGAAAATAGTTTTCTCTCAAACATGATTCATGATATCCCAGCAGAAGGTTTTTCACAGGGTAAAATCACCTTAGAACACACCACAATTCCTGAAACCATCAACAAATGAATTCTAATGTAACTAAAGTCTGTTATCACCCTTTATAGTTCTCCTTTTGGTAACCCTCAAAATCTTTGATTCACTACAATGCATTTCAATGGGGTACTATCATTTATATTGGTCCCAAGATGGCTGCCAGCAATTCCAGGATGAAGTGCTGACAGCCAATCAGATCTCACGATGACATGTGTGGTTAGGCTCCGGCCAGATATATATGTGATTTTACTTTTGATTTTCTCAGGAACTACTGAACGGATTTACACCATTTAAGCAAAAGGCACGACACTGAACCAAGGGATACCTCTTTGCCAAATTTGGTGTAATTCCGTTCAGCAGTTCGGGCTGTAGCTGCGACTAAAGGTTCCTATGGAAAAATGAATGGGGAAAACACGTTTTGGGACCCCCCCTTTTTTCTCGGCCCCCGCTTTATGAATCACCCCGAGACTTTCAGGATAGGAGCGGACCGGAGCACCCAACAAGTTGGAAACTTTCGCGAAGATTCGTCAACCGGCGCCAACGTTATTTCAAATAGAATGTTGCGGATTTCCTATGGAAAATAGGTCCTAACTATAACTATCTACTGGCGACCGCCAGTAGATTATATATATATATATAGCGCCTGTTTTGAATGCCGATATCAGGACTGGATTAATATATATATATATATATATATATATATATATATATATATATATATATATATATATATATATATATATATATATATATATATATATATATAATGTGTATAATTAAATAGACAAACCAAAGGTTAAAGCTGTTCTAATTAGGAAGACTTTATTTATTCTTTCTATACAAACCCAACTTAAACTATGCAAACATTTGAAATTCTTAAGTTATAGGTATAACTTAAATTCCTAATTTATGTACCATCTTCAATTTGCTACAAGTCACGTACCTTTGTACACAGTCTTGTCACCTTGCTCGCAACACTACATTAACTATAACTCGCCACTCTACCATGCACTGTGTTCTGAGAAATGATGTTATGAATAGCGTACAGTATAGTGGTGCAGAGTGCAGTAGCATAGAGTGGAGTGTGGTAGAGTGGAGCAGCGTACACTGGAATAACGTACAGTGGGGTGGAATAGAGTGCAGTGGTGTAGAGTAGAAAGCGTGGAGTGGCTTAGAGTGCAGTGGGGTACAGTAGAGTGGCATACAGTGAAGTGGCATACAGTGAAGTGGCGTACAGTGGGTTGGCGTGGAGTGGAGTGGCGTGTAGTGGAATATCATATAGTGGAGTGGAGTGGGGTAGAGTGTAATAGCGTAGAGTGGAGAAGTGCAGATTGGAGTTCCGTAGAGTGGAGTGATATAGAGTGTAGTGGCATAAGGTGGAATAGTGTACAGTGGAGTGCAATGGCGTATAGTGGAGTCTGGTAGTGTGGAGTGAAGTAAAGTTGAATAGCGTACAGTGGGGAAGCATAGAGTGGAGTGGCATAGAGTGGAGTGGTGTAGAGTGGGCTAGTGTAGACTAGAGTGTCATAGAGTAGAGTGTTGTAAAGTGGATTGGGGTAGAGTGAAGTGGCGCACAGTGAAATAGCATACACTGGTGTGGGGTAGATTGGAGTGGCGTACAGTCGAGTGGCGTACAGTGGAGAGACATAAAGTGGAATAGCATACAGTGGAGTTCCATACAGTGGAATAGCAGACAGTGCAGTGGTGTAGACTGAAGTGAGGTACAATGTAGTGGCCTACAGTGACATACCATACACTGGAGTGGCGTAGAGTGGAGTGACCTAGATTGGAGTGGCATACAGTGGAGAAGTATTGAATGGAATAGTGTACAGTGTAGTGTGGAATAGCGTAGAGTGGAATAGTGTATAGTGGAGGAGCGTACTATGTTATGTTATTTTAATTTATAACGCACACGAATCACCCCGGGAGGGTTATCTCGGCACAGCCCAGCATCACAAACAGAATCACAGCTAACTAGGCATACACTGCAGTATCGTAGAATGGAGTGGCATAGAGTGTAATAGGGTACATTGGAATGGTGTAGAACAGATTGGAGTGGGGTGCAGTCGTGTGGCGTACAGTGAATTGGTGTAGAATGGAGTGGCATACAGTGGAGTGGGGTGCAGTGGTGGGGCGTACAGTGGATTAGCGTAGAGTCGAGTGGCATAGAGTTGAGAGACGTAGAGTGTAATAGCATACAGTGGAGTGGCATATAATGGAGTGGCGTAGAGTAGAGTGTGGTACTTGAAACAAATGTAGTGTGAAAGTGGGTGATTGGCTGTAGATGTAATGTGGCAGAGATATAGATTGTAAAGTATAAATATTAATTTTTGGTACTAGGTGTAAATAGCATAAGTAGCGTTAAAGTTATAAGTGTTGAAATACTTAGTTATATATTGTGTTGCAGTATACAGTGGTCCATGCCGCTGAGAAGGCAGTATGTGATTGGTAATGGCTGTCTTTAACAAAATGTAAAAGGCAGCCATGTTGTTTTCAGCGCACTTTTGCTGCGCTCCGAGTTAGGGCTTTAAATATAGGTAAGTAGTAGGCTTTATTGTTGTTCCCTACCTATTGACACTCTATTAAACTGATAATAGGTAGAGAAATTAATTTAAATGTTTTTATAAATTTGTACAGCAGTTAGCGGAGAACTGCATTTAAAAAATAAATTAATTTGCATAGTAATTTGTAGGTATTACTGCAGCACTCCGTGGAGTTTTTTTCAAAAGAATTAAATATGCTAAAAATTGACAATACACTGTATTACACTATATTTATAAAACAGAGTTTAGTACAGTGTATTTTAAATTTTTCAACATTTTTCAACATATTTGTTTTTTAATGTTTTTTAAATATTGTGGTACTTCCAAGGCAGTACCACAGTACTCTGTGCATTTTTAAAAAAATTCCATACCTATTAGGAAAAAATATCAAATCTAATACTATCGCTATCTACTGTAATAGTTTCACAAAATACTGCAACATTTCACGAAACTACAGCAACAAGTACCACTAAGTTAAAATGGCTCATAACTTAAACAATACTTACCCTACTTACCTGTAGTACCCAAAAGGATCATCTGCACACCATAATGTATAATTCTGCCAAATTTCATGGAAATCCGACTGTGCATTTAGCCGCTACGCTCGAGTGCAAAGTCTATGGAAAAATCCATTGGTGCCCATATGCATTTTGGGAGACCCCTTCCCCCTTTTTATCTTTGCTCCCCCTTCACTAATCACTGTGAAACATTTCATCCTCTGCAAATCTAGAAAAAGCGCGAAAAAGGAATAGGTCTGGAAAGTTTTGTGGAGCTTCGTCAAACAGGCAAAAAGGTGCTCATAGTGAAAAATCAGAGGAATTCCCATCTCTGGTAACCTAACTATAACTACAGAGCGGCTACCGCCACTCTGTGATATATAATTATGTACTATAAAAATTATATATATGTTTGTGTGTGTGTGTGTGTGTGTGAGTGTATTCGCTGATGAAGAAAAAAACAAAGGTGTAAATAACGTTATAGGTAGGCGAAAATTCCAGTGACAACATGACATTTTAAACAAAAAAAAAATACTGATTTTCACCTATTATAGTTATCTCAAGTAACTATAATATGTGCCCCAAGGTAACTATAACTCCCACCCCCGCCATGGACAGTCCTGTCATCAATGATTTTATTTCAAATGTTCCAGTAATGTTATCAATGTAGTTATAGAGCATGTCATGAGTGATGTAATATGTGGGATAATAAGCTGTGCATGAGTTTATTTAGTTTAAACGTTATGTTGCCACTGAAATTTTCACCTAACTATAACGTTACCAAGATCTGTGAAAAGAAGTGCCCTGCAGAAAAAGCGCGGTGCTGTCCGGGCCAGTGAGCTTGCAGTGACTCCCCTCTCAGCTGGTGGTGTTACACAAAGGGCCATAACTTCACCACTGGGCCTAGCCCTCTGTGGGAGAGGTGTGCATAACCTTAGGAGCATAACTATACCACTGCATTTTTCTTCACAAATTTTGCAGTTTAAAAAGAAACTGGTAAAACCTCCCTCTAAATGGGACAGAGCATTTTTGGGGGGTTCCTTCAGAGGGCATTTCTAGAAGATAGTGCACAAAACATCTAGGGGCAGACTAACCCCTTCATTTGGTTCCTAGTATATCTCGCTCTTTTGGGTGACTGCGTATCAGTGTCTCTTGGGTGGCGCCCATAACATCTGTGATGAAGCAGGTGTCACTAAGTGCCCATGCTCTGAAAATGTCTTCAGTAGACGGGAGATAGGTCCTGAACCCTTGGGGTCACCACAGCGGTTGTCCTTTCAGGGCCATTGTGCAGGTGAGGAGGTGGCAGCATGGTAGAGGGAGGTTGACAGGAGCACTGCAAGCCTACCTAGATGTGGTCAGCTGTTGGTTGGTGGCTCCAGCTTCTGTGGCACCTTGAGTCCTCAGTTTTTCTCAGCACTGCAGGTGTGCCACGACCCTGTCATCAATGCACACACTGGGTGGATCTTTTGTGCAGGCATAGGTGTCACATGGATCTGTATCCGTGGCCTCACTGGTGACCACACTCTAGATGACCCCCACTAGTATCAGCAACCTTCCACCGCGCTCTGAGTATCTCGCAGTCCTCTGGTGGGAATCTGCTCCCTACAGTCTTCATGCAATATGAACCCAAAAAACATCCCACATGATCTCCTCACAGAGATGAGACAAGAACTACCCATGCCTCTTAACTCCATGTGCTTCGATGGTGTCGCTGTTTCATGAAGTGGCAATTTGGTGGGGCTTTCCAAAGTCTAATGCTGTAGACAAATCCATGGGTCTGACAGCTCCCTTGTGAACCAGCTGCATGCACTGTGGCTTATGCATGCTTGTTGTTTCTGCATTGGTGCCTGCTCACTGGAAGGAAGGCTCACCACTCACACCCTCCCCTTTGCAACCTACAGGAGGCATCTCCATGAGCAGACCGTTGGATGGCAGTGCCTCCTGCCTAGGAGATGATGCATAAGGTTTGAACAGTATTGCCAAGTACCACTCATCTCTGGTTAGTACAACACATTTAAGTGCAGGAGTCCGCATCACCATACTACAATCCTAAGTCTTGCGCATTATAATGCTCTGAAGCTCAGACAAATGGTTGCAGGTTTTAGCCAGTAGCCTGCTAATTGTTGGATTGTGTGAGCTGGACCGTGGTTAGAAGGTGACAGCTTATGGAGTTCTCAGTCTGTGCTTGGCTAAGTTGTTTATTTTGTTACAATTGTGTAGCCTAAAACTCTGGTCAAATGGTTCCTCTGGAAATGGTCTAGGCATTTTCAGTCCAGTTCCAGTCTTGCTGCACAGTGTGCACTGGACAGTGGTCACAGCTAGCACCTAGGATTTGTGTGCCTTCTTCCTCTCCTGTAGGTCAATGGGGACGGGAAAGTTACCCCCACCACCACTGGCAGCCCACAACATATCGACCAGGTGCAACACAGAGGCTGGAATTGCAAAGTGCCGGATAAGCAGGCCTTTAAAACCCTTTCAAAGAAGTTGACCGCAGTCTGCCTGTCTAGAATATAGTGCATTAGACTGCGGCTCGCTTGCTCCAAATAACAATGAGCTACTAGGCAACGGCTACTTCTCAATACTTGGAAAATCAAAGAATCAACACAAACAGCAGGTCTTCGACTGACAGCAGCAGGACTTTCAGAATGCCAACATGAAATATCAACTAAATGAGAATAGTATCAGAGCTGGCATATGCACTCACTCATCCAACTATAAATTCCTCTTAATGAGCAGCTCCAGAGAGCTATCTGCAAGCTACTTATCAAGCATGCCATCAGTGTATGCATTCTGTAAGGGATGAAAGCTTGTACTAGTCTTCCCTGCTGGATCTGCTCTGGAGGATTGGAAGATTGCATTTGCTGTCTTCTGTGAAAGAGGGAACATTGTTTTGCTACTGTCATGCTGTACCTGTTCTGAGACGCAGCAAAGCTTGCCCTGCAGCTGCACAATGTGTGTCTGTATTGTGATGAAGAAAGCTAACGATGCGGCTTCCTTACCTGTATCTGTCCTCCTGAGGAGGGAAGCTTGCACTTTTTCTGCCAAAGGTGTACATGCTATATGAAGTAGAGTTTTTTTCCAATTATTGCCCATTCTTTTGAAGAAAACAAAGGACATGTCTTATCAACCAGGGCATTTCACAATATTTTATATGAGACACCTATATTCCCAAGGAAGGCACTGGACTCCTTTGAGGCAATATTTGAATGCTGAAACATGCTGACAGACAAAATAAGCAGGGTCCAGTGTTTGATCATCCTGTTCTTCCTGTCATGGTAGCAGAACACCAGGAGAATATTTTTAGCTTACCAACACAATTTTAATAAAAGTCCAGCAATTTAACAAAGGGAGAACATGAATATTGGCATAAGAGGGGACATACTGATCCAGCGATCTGGGACTAATAATTTTCCTCAAACTAGGCCCAATTTCATTACCCACAAGCCCCTTCAGGCTAAGATTAGTGAATTTCCAAACTAATTACCAAAATTACCAAAATCCAATTTGTGTCTTCATTTCTATTATACCAATTGTGGCGATGCGATGTGTATATAGTTGACAGGGTTTGGCAAACCAATACTTGTTTCTAGAATACTCATAAACTAGAAAAACAACTCTAATAAAGACAGACACATTTGTATATTTATAATGTTTATCTAAATAATGTGAAATAAATGCCCATCAATACCAAAATACAGTACAAATCATAGATCATCACGGAGCAACAATATCAGAGAAAATAATGATAAACAAACATCACAAAATGTCAATGCATAAAGGAGTGGAAAGGCGAAGAGACAAAAGGTTCAGAGACCAAATACATTTGCAAATGATTTTGCAAATTCAGTTTTCTGTCTATACTAACCCAATTGAATAGGAAATCTACTCTCTGACCATGAGAGCAGTAAGGCCCCTCAAGAAGAGTTGAAGAGGCAAAGACTAAGTCAGTAATCAGCAGACAGGAACAACCAGCTCAAGATTAGGAGACAGCATAGATAGCCTCCCCTCACGCAGGTAAGAAAGCAAGCCACCAACTAACCTAACAAACTCCCACAAAACTCCAACAAGACTCATAAACCCCTCCCACCAGGAACCTCAATTATACCCTAAAACCCAAATGTCCAACCCACACTTGTGTCAGAACAGAGGACTGCTCTACTCATGATTGGTTAAGGAAGGGAGAGGTGTGGCGCCGCGGCCAGGGTGACTGACGCTGGACGCTGGGGATCACGGTTCGATCCCTGGCTCCGGCGGCAGGGGTCTGCCCAGCACCATGCGACTCTGGGCAATAGCTCGCTTAATCTTCCTAACGGCCCCCAGCGCCGAGATACCCCTTCGGGGGTGATTCGTGCGCTATACAAGTACTGGATTTTTAAGGGGGTGTACTGTCACACCACTCTCGTCATGTCCCTTAGCTCATCTTCTTTATTGTTCATTTATTCTGCATATCTACTTCCACTCCAGGAAATACAAATTCGAGCCTCTGTCATAACATTTGTTTCCTCCATCCTAGTCATGTAGCAAATTATGTGTCACATTTATCCGTTCGTGCCGCACGAAGAGGAAATGTTCTTTCACTCAAGGAAAATTTTGTTTCTATCAGTTGTCTCTTGGCAGACACACAGGACTGGCGAAGGACACTTGTCTTCCACTGCCATCGTTTTTGCTCAGTATTATTTCGCAGAGTTCATTTATTTTCATTTAACCCATGTTTTCCCGCAGAACAGAAAACCATGCTTCTATGAAAAAGAAACACAGGCATTATTAATCACTTATAATGCTTTTCATTACGCATCAACCCCATGTTGCATCTATCCATGCGCAACCCATGTTAATATTATTTTTCTAGCAAACGTTATTAATGTGTACAAAAGCAGCATTAGTCTTTATTTTCGTTTGTCAAGAAGCATTTGCGGCCTACTTCAGTGCTTTAGTATGCGCTTGCGCAGTAGCATTTTCCCTCATGTTAGGCTCTTTTCCACATTCGTTTTTCACCGCACACGGTTAGTAAATGTTACTGAGGGTTCAATTCGAGCAGGTTTTATTTCGCGAAAACTCAGCTTCATTATACTCTCACCCAAACTAGTGACCCATTACACAGAGACAGTACGACCATTGCACGTCGTACTCTTGGCTGCTTCTCAGTACCTTATTTGGAGCCCATTGATGAAGCAAACCACTCTAGGAAGATAAAGGTTGATCATCATATAGGAGTACCTAAATGCATGGCAATTTGATAAAAGGTTTAGATATTTCTTCCACTTTTGTGCTTCTTGTATGTTTAGGTCTGTTTATGGAGAGCATATCACAGTCCTTTGAATCTCCTCAATCCATCTTTAATGTGTTAGATACTTCTGTTGCACCCGCTCTGTATGTGTGAGAGAATTGTGTGATGTTCCTCCTGCTACTGCAACCATCCTTTACATAGTATTTGTTTTGGGAAAATTGTGCTGCTGTGGTCCATGTTGCTCCTTTGTTGTGAAGCTTGATATAAAACTTTGCATTACAGAAAAGACAAAATGATTTCATTGCCACTGGTAGTTTTAATGCATGATGTGAATGAAAGTGTAAAACTTGACACAATACATGACCAGAATTTACTTTTGGTTTTACAAGTGAACCAATCAGTTTGAGAAATGGACCAGAAGTCTTTGTAAAATTGTAAGACACATCTTATGGCTCAGTGTTATATATATCAGTTTTGGTCTGTTCTGGTAATTTGACCAACCTCACTTTGCATTCTGTGGTTTTGAACCCCTAATGAAACCATTAAAAGAAAAACCATCAGTCCCACAGTGCAACATACGTTTGACTGAAATGCCAAGAATGGCTGATTGTACTGTATGTCATAGTGCAGGGCACGATGTATGCACAGTATGGCAAGGTGTTAGCAGGCCAGTCTACAACGTGCATGTGTGCGGTCTGCCCACGGTGCAGTGGTTTGGTTATGCACTTTTACAGTACGGCTCGCGGTGTTCACTCTCACAGTAGTGCGCTGGTTGTTCAGTAGCACTCAAGCATGGCATTGTTTTTCGCAGCGGCCTCTCTAGAAGTGAATGTTACCGTGGGCACATGCTGAGCCACAGAAGAGAGTGGATATGTATAAACCTTTGTGTGTGTATTTATGCATGTGTGTAGAGAGATATACACAAATACGTACAAAATCTCTACACACATGCATACAACATTAGAGCTAAACATTGTAAGCAAACCGCGTTGCTGCACAGTGAAAGGTAGTCGGGAAAGTTCATGTTTGTGGCAAGGTGCACCGTCTGTTTTATTTTAGGTTGCCTCCTGATATATTCAATTTAGGCAAGCTCTATCAAAGTAGCTCACAGTTGGATTACTCAAGAAACAATTCTATTAGTTTACCAATTAATAAATCGCTCACATAAAGTTAAAGGAGACACGGGTGTATGTATTCAAAAAGCTGATTTTGTATTGATTGAAAATCATGTTATCAAGGGTACATAATCGAAAACAACACAATGTAGCCAGAAGTAACAGTTGCATAAAATTAAATATCCTTCATAGTTACAATTGTGAACAACTTTTCACAATTGCATATGTTGATAACTTTTGAACAGAGACACATTTTTCTGAAATTCCTTCACACAGGTGTGATTTTCAATTATAAGTTGATTAAATGTCAAATATTACACGATAACTGTTGGTTCTTTTTCGTGTATATATAGGGGTCTTTTTTATCAGCATATGCAAGGTCCTGAGGATGGTCTAACGGACACAGACATTACTAAACCGAAACGTTGACTACTACACCTATTCCTTATTTTACTGTACTGTAGGCAATTTTGGCTTTGTGTAAACTTTTCAGATTGCCTTAAAAGCATTTTGTGAAAAGGTGTTCACAATTGTAACTATGAAGGATATTTAATTTTATGCAACTGTTACTTCTGGCTACATTGTGTTGTTTTCGATTATGTACCCTTTATAACTAATGATTTTCAATCAATACAAAATCAGCTTTTTGAAAACATACACCAGTGTCTCCTTTAACATTATTTGAACGATTTATTCATTGCTAAACTAATAGAATTGTTTCTTGAGTAATCCAACTGTGAACTACTTTGATAGAGCTTGCCTAAATTGAATTTATTAACTGTTACAAATATACATTTGAACAAATCCCTTGTAGACATACTTACCTGCTTATATTAAACTGCCGAAGCCTTCAAGGGTTTATTGGGTTTCCCATTTTTTGAGATAATATTCCTGATACATTCAGCAGCTGTGGTGGTCGGACCAGAACAAACAGAATTGGAGCAGGGACACCACCTGGCCCCCCACCCCAGAGACACCAGTACCCTGTGTACCGCAGCGCCGAGGTTGTGCTATGGTAGTACACGATTGCGCAGTGCTACGGTACAGTATTTTCACAATTGAGATAGGCAGACGATGTGCTTGGCCACTTCTGCTAGGTTTTTGTGAGCATCTGTGAAGTAGAGCATGTCTGAGAGCGAACTCCTGCTTGTGAGGATAACTATACAGTGCATTGAGGACGAGCGTCTGTCTCGAGCAGAGCATGATGGCCCATGTTAGAACTGGGGGGGTCTCTAGTTGGCAGTGGCTTGCACCCTGTCCAAGTAGGGACCCTTCCTTCTGGCCACACCTACATAACCCCTGCTCAACTCCTTGGTAGCTTGGCAGAAACAGACAGGCTTATCTCAGAGGAAATGTGTAAAGCAGTTGTACCCAAGCTCACAGTAACACAGTAAAAACACTACAAAAGGACACCACACCAGTTTAGAAAAATAAAGTATCTTTATCTAAGCCAAACAAAACTAAAATCCGATTCAAACACTCAAGAGGCCTCAAACCTTATTTGAACGTAGTTCAGGTCCCTAGAGAGAGGGCACTATACATGCAATTTAGGTTTGGCACACTACCTGTTCGTGCATTTACCGGAAAGTGGAGCCCCCCATATCGAACAACTGAAGAGTGTCCCTCTTGTGGGTCTCCAAAGGAGAGTGTCGCACATCTTATGTTTGCCTGCCCGGGGTATGCCATAGCTAGGCCTAGGTGGCTCGCGCCCATTTGCAAACAACTAGGCACATTGGATAATCAAGTGGCTCTGCGCATACTAAAATCTGATCCCAGAACCCTTTTTGTTTGTGGAACCGCAAAATTCCTGGGTTGCGCCTGGAAGATGAGACACAAGGCCATGCAAATAACAGCCTGATTTAGACCGAGAATTTGTTCAGGCAAGCACAGCGGTATGAAGGATCAAGTAACCGGTGTCTCAAAGCGTCAGACTTATGACTGTGATGAAATATCTGTTTTAACGTTTTAAATACTCTTTTAGCTCATCATTTTTATAAAGAATGAAATGTTTTTTGTCGTAAATAGCCATGTTTCGATTTTTAGGAAAATTCATACTGTGTTTTTATCATTTTAGCCTATATCCTTTTGGTACTGATGTAGTGTCTGATGCTTTTATGATATTTATATCGAAATAAAGCTATTTGACTGACTGAAAATCCGATATACACGTATCAAAATGTCACTTTTAAAATGTTTTAGCAATTCTGTCCATAGAAAACTATGGATGCAGGTGTTTTTCAAAAAGTAAACACAAGGAGATGATAGACGGAACGCTGAAACTTTTCAGACACTCACCCCCAGTCACAGATCTGGGTTGAATCCATCATCGTTCTTTAGCTCACTTCGCCAGCCCAGTGCAGACCCAGCTATATGCAAATCAGTCTTGATCCTGTTCCTCATGGGAACAGTCCAGCCTGAACTGCCAAGCCAGGTCTTCCCTGGACCGGAAACAAGCATCCTCGGACTGGTTTCGGGTAACACCCCTCATCAGCCAGGCTAGCTTGAATCCAGTGGCAAAATGAGCAAGGGCCGAGATCTGGGCATACCCTGCCAACTTAGGGCAAACAAAGCAAACACAAGGAGATGATGGACGGAGCGCCACCCCAGTTCAGACCCAGCTATATGCCCAGACGTGGGCTTGTAATGATTATGTACTATGACGACAGGGATGAATTTGTGCACTTGTATTGATGATTACATATTGTGCCTGTGAGGATGCACGTGTGTATCTGTGGATGCACCTGTGTATCTGTGAGGATTCACTTGTGTGTCTGCAATGAGGAACGTGCGTATCTGTGAGGATGCACTTGTGTGTCTATGAGGATGAACGTGCGTGTCTGTGAGGATGCACTTGTGTGTGAGGATGCACTTGCGTGTGCTTGACTGTGAGGATGTACTTTTGTCGGTGAGGATGAACCAACACCACCAATACCAATACCACCACCAATACCACCACCACCACCAATACCACCACCACCACCAATACCACCAATACCACCACCAATACCATCACCAATACCACCACCACCAATACCACCACCACCATCAATACCACCACCTCCACCACCACCAATACCACCACCAACACCACCACCAATACCACCACCACCACCAATACCACCGCCACCAATACCACCACCAATACCACCGCCAATACCAATACCACCACCACCAATACCACCACCACCGCCAGTACTACAACCAATCCCACTGCCAATACCACCACCACCACCAATACCACCACCACCAACACCACCAATACCACTACCACCACCACCAATACCACCACCACCACCACCAATACCACCACCACCAGTACCACCACCACTACCAATACAACCACCACCATCAATACCACCACCGACACCAATACCACCACCAATACCACCACCACCAATACCAACACTACCAATACCACCACCACCACCACCACCAATACCACCACCACCACCAATACCACCACCAATACCACCACCAATACCACCAATACCACCACCAATACCACCACCATCAGCAATACCACCACCAGCAATACCACCAGCAATACCACCACCACCAATACCACCACCACCAATACCACCACCAACAATACCACCACCAATACCGATACCACCACCACCAATACCACTACCACCACCAATACCACTACCACCACCACCAATACCACCACCAGCTATACAACAACCAATACCAATACCACCACCACCAATACCACCACCACCGCTAATACCACCACCACCAATACCACCACCAATACCACCAACACCAATACCACCACCACCATCAATACCACTGCCACCAAATCCACCACCAATACCACCACCACCACTAATACCACTACCACCACCACCAATACCACCAGCAATATCACCACCACCAATACCAATACCACCACCACCAATACCACCACCACCAATACCACCACCAACAACACCACTACCACCACCACTACCACCACCACCTATACCACCACCTATACCACCACCAATACCACCACCAATACCACCACCACCATCAATACCACCACCTCCACCACCACCAATACCACCACCAATACCACCACCAATACCACCACTACCAATACCACCGCCAATACCAATACCACCACCAATACCACCACCAACAATACCAATCCCACCACCACCAATACCAATACCACCACCAATACCACCACCACCACCAATACCACCACCAATACCACCACCACCAACATCACCACCAGCACCAATACCACCACCAATACCACCACCACCAGTGCCACTAATAACACCACCACCACCAATACCACCACCACCACCAATATCACCAATACCACCACCACCAATACCACCACCACCTCCAATACCACCACCACCAATACCACCACCACCCATACCTACACCAATACCACCTCCACCACCAAAACCACCACCACCAATACCACCACTTCCAATACCACCACTACCATTACCAATACCACCACCAATACCACCACCAATTCCACCCCCACAAATACCACCACCACCAATACCTATACCACTACCAATACCACCACCACCAATACCACCACCAATACCACCACCACCAATACCAGTACCACCACCACCAATACCTATACCACCAATACCAATACCACCACCACCAATACCACCACAACCAATACCAGTACCTCGACCAATACCAGTATCACCACCAGCAATACCACCACCAACACCAATACCACCACCAATACCACCACTACCAATGCCACAACCACCACCAATAATACCACCACCACCACCAATACCACCACCACCCATACCACCAACGCCAATACCACCACCACCACCACCAATACCACCAATACCACCACCAATACCACCATCACCAACACCAATACCACCACCACCATTACCACCACCACCTATACCACCACCAATACCACCACCATCAATACCACCACCGCCAATACCAATACCACCGCCAATACCACCACCAATATCACCACCACCAATAAAACCAATACCACCACCACCACTAATACCACTACCACAGATACCACCACCACCAATACCACCACCACCAATACCACCACCACCAATACCACCAGCAATACCACCAGCAATACCACCATCACCACCAACACCACCACCACCAATTCCACCACCAATACCACCACCACTAATATCACCACCAATACCACCACTACCACCACCACCAATACCACCACCAATACCTACACAACCACCAATACCACCACCAATACCACCATACCACCACCACCAATACAACCACCAATACCACCACAAAATACTACCACCACCAATACCACCACCACCAATACCAATACCACCACCAATACCAATTCCACCATCAATACCAATTCCACCATCAATACCAATACCACCACCAATACCACTACCACCAATACCACCACCACTAATACCAATACCACCACCAATACCACCACCACCAATACCAGTACCACCACCACCTATACCTATACCACCACCAATACCACCACCAGCAATACCAATACCACCACCACCAATACCAGTACCTCCACCAATACAAGTGCCACCACCACCAATACCAATACCAATACCACCACCACCAATACCGCCACCACCAATGCCACCACCACCACCACCAATACCACCAATACCAGCATCACCAATGCCAATACCACCAATACCACCACCACCAATGCCAATACCACCAATGCCAATACCACCAATACCACCACCACCAATACCACCAACACCAATACCACCACCACCAATACCCCTGACCTTGACTGGTAGGTCGCTCCCCCACCACACAGCTCCGTCTGTGTGCCCTGCTGCTGCCCCTGATTGTGCTCGTTTTTCCTTTCTGTGCCCCCTTGCTGCCCCTGATTGTGCTCGTTTTTCCTTTCTGTGCCCCCCTTGCTGCCCCTGATTGTGCTCGTTTTTTCCTTTCTGTGCCCCCTTGCTGCCCCTGATTGTGCTCGTTTTTCCTTTCTGTGCCCCCCTTGCTGCCCCTGATTGTGCTCGTTTTTCCTTTCTGTGCCCCCTTGCTGCCCCTGATTGTGCTCATTTTTCCTTTCTGTGCCCCCCTTGCTGCCCCTGATTGTGCTCGTTTTTTCCTTTCTGTGCCCCCCTTGCTGCCCCTGATTGTGCTCGTTTTTCCTTTCTGTGCCCCCCTTGCTGCCCCTGATTGTGCTCGTTTTTTCCTTTCTGTGCCCCCCTTGCTGCCCCTGATTGTGCTCGTTTTTCCTTTCTGTGCCCCCCTTGCTGCCCCTGATTGTGCTCGTTTTTTCCTTTCTGTGCCCCCTTGCTGCCCCTGATTGTGCTCATTTCTTTTTCCTTTCTGTGCCCCCTTGCTGCCCCTGATTGTGCTCGTTTTTCCTTTCTGTGCCCCCTTGCTGCCCCTGATTGTGCTCATTTCTTTTTCCTTTCTGTGCCCCCTTGATGCCCTGATTGTGCTCTTTTTCCCTTCTGTGCCTGTTTCCCGCCGCTGCGCCCCTGCGGCCCCGCCCCCTCACTGCCCATTCGCTGCCCCATTCCCTGCTCCTCCCTCCCACCTCCCCATTTATGGCGGCCGCTGTGCGGCCGCGCCGCTGGCGCGCCGAAGGCGCGCCTAAGGCAAGCCCGTCTGCGCCCGTCCGCGCCGTGACCGCGCCCAGCACCAGACCCCCTGGTCCGGGCATCCCCCGCGCCCGCCACATCAACAGACGCCGATACGACGCCAGCACCCTCCACGCACTCAACCCCGGAAAAGATCACGCCTGCTACCAGGCCACCCCGAAGCGCACCCAAGGGCCCTTCACCTGCCGGAACTGCAGCTTCGCCAGCACCCGCCCCGCCAAACCACCGCCCAGGAAAGAACCCAACTACCTCAGATGCATCCTCCTCAACACCCGCTCCGCCCGCAAACACGCCATCGAACTCTGGGACCTTCTCGACTCAACCTCCCCAGACGTCGCATTCCTGACGGAGACCTGGCTGAATCCCGCTTCAGCCCCCGACATCGCCATTGCCATCCCGGACGGATACAAGATCACCCGCAGGGACCGCACCAACGGAATCGGAGGAGGCATCGCCATCGTCCACAGGAACACCCTCAGAGTCTCAACCAACACCGACGACACCCTCAGCACCGCCGAACACATGCACTTCCAGATCCACACCGATCCCAACACCACCCTCAGAGGAACCCTCATCTACAGACCCCCGGACCCCGACCACAGTTCAGCGATTCCATCGCTGACTTCGTCAGCACACCACGCCATCGCCTCCACGGACTACATCCTCCTCGGGGACCTGAACTTCCACCTCGAGAACAACAAGGACACCAACTCCACCACCCTGATCGACAACCTCGCCACCCTCGGACTCAGACAGCTCGTGACTACACCCACCCACGCCGCCGGCCACACGCTAGACTCCATCTTTTCCGCAAGCCCACACGTCTCCTTCAACCACACCTCCGAACCCCACTGGACTGACCACCACTGCATCCACTTCACCTACAGGAAGCCCACCACGCACCACCGCACCGAACAAATGCCTCGCCGCTGCTGGAGCAGAGTCACGGAAGACCAGCTAACCACAACCCTCGCCCTGAGCCCACCCGCCGAACCCTCCGACCCCGACACCGCCGCCCGCAACCTCAGACAGTGGATCGACGACTGCGCCAACACCCTCGCCCCGCTCAAGAATCCGCCCAACAGCCACACCAGCAGGAAAGCCACCTGGTTCACCGAAGACCTCCAGGCCTCCAAACGAACATGCCGAAAACTGGAGAAGATCTGGCTCCACGAACGGACAGCGGACAGCTACGCCGCCCACAAGAGCGCCACCCGCAGTCACCATCACCTCATCAGATCCGCCAAAAGGGCCTCACTCAAAGACCGCCTAGACAACAACGCACACAACAGCAAAGAGCTCTTCAACATCGTGAAGGAACTCTCCAACCCCAGCTCCAACACCAACAACATCCAGCCGTCGCGAGACCTGTGCGACTCACTGGCCACCTTCTTCCACCGCAAAATCGCCGACATCCACGACAGCTTCAACACCACGACCGCCCCGGCAACCACCGAGACCACTGCCCCCACAACCACCAACCGCCTGCTCTCCTGGACCAACATCAACGACGAGGACACCAGCGAGATCATGAACACCATCCACTCCGGTTCACCGCTAGACCCGTGCCCTCACCACATCTTCAACAAAGCCAGTACAGCCATCGCGTCCCATCTCCGGAAAATAATCAACATCTCCTTCGAGACAGCAACCTTCCCGGAAAGCTGGAAGCACGCCGAGATCACCGCCTTACTCAAGAAACCCAAGGCAGACCCCAAGGACCTCAAGAACTTCCGACCCATCTCTCTGCTCCCGTTCCCCGCGAAGGTCACCGAGAAAATCGTCAACAAACAACTGACCCGCTACCTCGAGGAGAACAACATCCTGGACCCTTCCCAGTCCGGCTTCCGCAGCAACCACAGCACCGAAACCGCCCTCATCGCCGCCACCGATGACATCAGGACCCTGCTAGACAACGGAGAAACAGCAGCCCTCATCCTCCTGGACCTATCAGCCGCCTTCGACACGGTCTGCCACCACACACTACGAACACGCCTTCACGACGCCGGGATCCAAGAGAAGGCCCTGGACTGGACCACATCCTTCCTTTCCGGCAGAACACAAAGCGTCCGCCTCGCCCCTTCCGATCCAAGGCCACCAAGATCATCTGCGGCGTACCCCAAGGCTCCTCCCTCAGCCCAACGCTGTTCAACATCTACATGGCACCCCTCGCCCACGTCGCCCGACAGCACAACCTCAACATCATCTCCTATGCCGACGACACCCAGCTCATCCTCTCCCTCACCAAAGACCCTCACACCGCCAAAGCCCACCTCCACGAAGGAATGAAGGCCGTCGCCGAATGGATGAGGACCAGCCGCCTGAAGCTGAACTCGGACAAGACGGAGGTCCTCATCCTTGGTTCCAACCCTTCAGCCTGGGATGACTCCTGGTGGCCAACATCACTGGGAACAGCCCCGCCACCCACCGACCACGTACGCAACCTAGGGGTCATCCTCGACCCCACCCTCTCCATGACTAAGCAGGTCAACGCCGTTTCCTCATCCTGCTTCAACATCCTCCGAATGCTCCGCAGGATCTTCAAGTGGATCCCCACCGAAACAAGAAAAACAGTCACCCAGGCCCTCGTCACCAGCAGGCTGGACTACGGAAACGCCCTCTACGCAGGAACGACGGCTAAGCTCCTGAGACGGCTGCAACGCATCCAGAACGCCTCTGCACGTCTTATCCTCGACATCCCCCGACGCAGCCACATCACACCCCACCTGAGAGACCTGCACTGGCTCCCTGTCAACAAGAGGATAACCTTCAAGCTCCTCACCCACGCACACAAAGCACTCCACAACTCCGGACCAGCCTACCTCAACAGACGACTCAGCTTCTACACCCCCACCCGCCAGCTCCGCTCGACCAGCCTCGCCCTCGCCACAGTCCCCCGCATCCGGAAAACGACCGCCGGCGGCAGATCCTTCTCCCACCTCGCCGCCAAGACCTGGAACACCCTCCCCACCAACCTCCGACAGACCCTAGACCTACTGGCCTTCAGAAGACTCCTCAAGACCTGGCTCTTCGATCAGTAGCAGCACCACCCCCCTCTTCCCCCAGCGCCTTGAGACCCTCGCGGGTATGTAGTGCGCTTTATAAGTGACATGATTGATTGATTGAAAACCAGCACCACCGATACCACCACCACCACCGCCAATACCACCACCAATACCACCACCACCAATACCAATACCACCACCACCAATACCACCACCTCAGCGCCTCTCGCTCAGCAGTAATAGCAGGGTCACTGTACAAGGCCAGAGCTGCAGCCAAGACCATCCCTCCCTCCCTCCATGCCTGCCATAAAGCACAGCCTGCCCTGCACCAGGAGGTGAAGCCAGGGCCCTACTACATCTGGAGTGTTTTTTATTAGGCCAAAGATAGCAATGACATTACGCAATGCCACACTGCACACTCAAATCACGGAGAGGGCAGGAAATAGTCCCCCCTCCTGCTCTTCCTCCTGAGCCGCAACAGTGTAATCACATAGCGAAAGGTGTTGGAGCGCTTTGTTAGTGTTTATAGCTTGGATCATATGTAATTCTCACTTCACACTTTGTGTCTGTGTAATTTACAACACTTACACATCTTCTTCACTGCACTATTTATCACTACTTTGAAGACATCGCATGCCGGTCTCTTCCTTTGATATTTACAAGCTAACAAGCGGTCGAGAAGGCCCTTTATTGCAATGCAATAGGTCTTGCATTTACGACAGTTTAAGCTATTAGTATTGTAAATGACAATACCTTTTATTTATGTTTTAAAACCCAGAACATAAATAAAAGGCATTGTCATTTACAATGCCAATAGCTCAAACTTGCGTGAATGTGAGACCTATTGCATTGCAAATGCTTGTTTTCTCTGCTAGTGAAGCCCAAGGTGCTTGTAAAAAAGGCTTAGAGCCCACATTTTACTTATCCTTGATTGGTCTCTTCACCACTCTCACTTCTTTTGTCTTCATTGGTCAGCAGCAAATGGACTGGTTTCATTTTACCATTGGACTCTTTCCAGACGGCTTTGGAAGGATTTGGGTGTCACTTATTTAGCTTCGACACACAGCAGGATTTTGGTTTAATCTTGTATTTCATTCGACACACACCCAGCATATGTCACATGAATCACTCCGCTCTGTACAATGTCACTCTACTGCACTCTAGTCTACTCTACGCCACTCCATTCTACTCAATTCTATGCCACTCCATTTTATGCCACTCTACTCTATGGCACTCTACTCCACTCTACGGCACTCAAATCTGACAGTCTACTCCACTCTACGCCACTCCACTCCACTCTGTGCCACTCCACTATAAGACACTGTATTCCACTCTGCCACACTATACGACACTGTACTCCACTCTGTGCTACTCCACTCTATGCCACTCCGTGCCATTTTACTCCATACTACGCTAGTCCACTCAACCACAATCAGCTCCACTCTACTCCAATCCACTGTACAACACTTTACTCCACTCTAGAACACTCTACGACACTCTACACTACAGCACTCTATGCCACTCCACTTCGCTATACGCCACTCCACTCTAAGAAACTCTACTCTGTGACTCTATGCCACTCCACTCTATGACCTTCTATGTCACTCCAATTGATGACACCATGCTTCACTCCACTCTGACACTCTCCTCCACACTATGCAACTCCACTCGACACCACTCCTCTCTATGAAACTCTACTTCACTCTGTGCTAGTCCACTCTATGACTTTCCATACTACTATACTCCACTGTATGCCACTCCACTCTAACCCACTTCACTCTGACACCTGACTCTACTCCACTCTACTCTGCTCTGACACTTTCCTCCACACAACTCTGCTCCACTCTACGCTATTCTACGTCACTCCAATCTATAACACTCTACTCCACTGTACACCACTCCACCCTATAACACTCCACACAACTTAACTCCACCCTACACCACTCAATTCTACACCAGTCAACTCTACAACACTCTACTCCACTCTACAATGCTGTACTGTACTCTATGCCACTCCATGACACTACACTCTATGACATTCCACTCCACTCTCTGCCACTCCACTCTGAAACTCCACTCCTCCCTACCCCAATCCACTCTGACACTCTACTCAACTCTATGCTACTGAACTCTATACCACTCAATGCCACTCGACTCTATGCCACTCCACGCCACCCTACACTACTTCACTCTATGCCACTACACTCTAAAACACTCTAATCCACTCAACTCCACACCACTTTGCTCCAGTCTATGCCACTCCACGCCTCTCTACTACACTCTAAGCCACTCCACTCTATGCCACTCTGTGACACTCTACTCCACTCCATGCCCTTCCACTCTAGACCACTCTATGCCATTTCACTCTACCCCACTCCACTCTATGACATGCTACACTACGAAACTCTACTTCACTGTATGCCACTCCACTAAATCCCACTCAACACCATTTTCTCAACAGCACGCCACTCCACTGTATGCCACTCCACAACACTATTCCACTCTACTCGACCCCACTCTGACACTCTACTCCACTCTATGCCACTTCCCTCTCTGACACTCCTCTTCATGGCATTCCACTCTACGACACTCTACTCCACTCTACGATACTCTAGTCCACTCAATGCCACCCCACTCTAAGACACTGTAATCCACTATGTGCCACTACACTCCACTCTGACACTCCACTCTACTCCACTCTATGCCACTCCAGTCGTTGCCATTCCACACCATTTTTATCCATTCTATGCCATTCCACCCTATGTCACTTGACTCTACCACACTCTACTCCACTCCACTCTACAAAACTCTTGTCCATTCTACGACACTCCACTCTAAGACACTCCACACTATGGCATTTCCACTCCAAACCTCTCTGCTCCACCCTATGCCACCACTCCACTCTACGACACACCACAACACTCTACTCCATTCTTTGCCACTCTACATTATGACACTCTACACCACATCCACTGTTTGACATTGCACTCTACAACACTCTATTCCACTCTGACACTTCACACTACTTTACTCCACACTATGCCACTCCATGCTATGCCACTCCACTCTATGCCATTCTGAGCCACTCCACTCCACTCTACCACACTCTACTCCACTCAACGACAGTTTACTCTACAACACTTCTCTCTGTGACATTACACTTTACTCTATACCACTCCACTCTAAGAAACTCTACTCCACTCTGCGACTCTGCTCCACTCTATGCCACACCACTCTGACACTCTGCGCCACTCCACTTTACAACACTCTACACTACTCCATTCTATTGCACTCTACTCCACTCTATACCACAACACTATCCACCACTCCACTCTATGGCACTCTATGCGACTCCACTCTGCGACACTCCACACTACTTTACTCCACTCTGTCAGTCCACTTTGACACATCACACTCTACTCCACTCTACTTCACACTACTCAACTCTGCTCTATGACTTTACTCTACAATATTCCACTCCACTCTAAGTCACTCCACTCTAAGACATTCTACTCCATTCGACTCGACTCCACTCTACTCCACTCCACTTTTTGCCACTCTATTCCACTGTACAACACTACACTATGCCACTACACTCTACGCCACTCCACTCCACTCTACCACACTCAGCTCCTCACCTCTTTACAACACTCTACAACACTCTACTCCACTCTGACTTTCTACTCTATGACACTCCTCTCTGCGACATTCCACTCTACTCTGTCAGTCCACTGTGACACCCCACTCTACCACACTCTAATCCACTCTACTTCCCTCTACTTCACTTTGCTCCACAACACTTTACTCTGACATTGCTCTCCACTCTACACCAATCCACTCTAAGAAATTCTACTCCACTCTTCTACACTCTAATACACTTCACTCTATGACACTGTTCCACTCTGCGACAGTACTCCAATCTACACCACTCCACTCAACTCCACTCTACTGCACCCTACCCATCTCTACACCAATCCACACTATGGCACTCTGCTCCACTCTACGCCAGTCTACATCACTTCTCTCTACACCACTACACTTTAAAATACTCTACTCCACTCCATGCCACTTTACTCATGACACTCTACTCCATGACACTACTCCACACTATGCCACTCCACTCCACGCCACTCCATGCCACTCCACTCTACGACACTCTAATCCACTATTTGCCACTCCACTTTATGACACTCCACCTCACTCCACTCTATGACACTGCACTACACAACACTCCACTCTACTCTGACACTCCACACTACTTTACCCTTATATGCCACTCCTGACCACTCCACACCACTCCACTCTACCACACTCTACTTCTTCACTCTACTCCAATCCATTCTACAATACTCTACTCTACTCTGTCATTCTACTCTACAACACGTCTCTCTATGACTTTCCAGTCTACTCTATACCACTCCTCTCTAAGAAACTCTACTCCACTCTGTGACTCTAAGCTACTCTATGCCACTCCACTCTGACACTTTATGCCACTCTACACCACTCCACTCTGACACTCTACTCCACTCTGTCACAACACTATACAACACTCCACTCTATGCCACACCACACTCCAATACTCCACTTCACTCTATGACATTCCACTCTACGACACTCTACGCAACTCTACTTAATGCAACTCCACTCTCCACCACTATATGCCACTCCACTGTAAGACACTACTCCACTCTATGCCACTCCACGCTATGCCACTGCACTCTACAACACTCTAGGAGAGTCCACGCCACTCCACTTTAAGACACTGTTCTCCATTTTCTGGCACGCCAGTCTACACCACTCTACGCCACTCTAAGGCACTCTATGCCACTCTGCGCTACTCCACTCAACTCTACGCCACTCCACGCTATGACACTCCAATGTACTGCGCGCTACTCCACTCTATGCCACTCCAAGCACCTTTACTACATTCTACGCTACTCCACTCTGACATACTCTACTCTACTCTGCGACACTCTTCTCCACTTTACGGCACTCTATAGCACTTTAATCCACTCTATAACACTCCACTTTATGACACTACACCACTCCACTCTGCTACACTCTATGACACTCCACAATACTTTACTCCACTCTACTTTACTCAATTCTACACCCCTCCACTCTACCATACTCTACCCTTCACCACTTTACTCTACTCTATGCTACTTCACTCTGAGAATCTGTACTCCACCCTGCAAATCCACACCCCACTTCAATCTTCCGCACTCCAATCTGCCCCAGTCCAATTCAAAACAATATGCCCCACTACAATCTAAAAGATCTTCCCCACTCCAACCCAAAATAGTCTTCCCCACTCCAATCTAAAACAATCTGCCCCACTCCAAACTGCCCCACTCAAATCCAAAACAATCAACCCCACTCCAATTAAACCCCACTCTAATCCAATACACCTCCCCACAATCAAATCCAATCCACCTCACTCCAGTCCAATCCACCTCACCCAATCCACCCACTCCAAACTAATCCACCTCATACCAAACCAGTCCAGCCAAATCCAATACACCCCACTCCAACCCACCCAAACCCAATCCACCTCCATTCAATCCACCCCACCCTAATCCAGTTCATCCCACCCCAATTCAATCCACCTCAATCCAATCCAATCCACCCCACAGCAATCCAATCTACTACACTCCAATCCACCCTACCTCTGCCAATCCTGTTCACCAAACTTCATTCCACCCCACTCCGTTCCCCCCACTGCGTTCAACCTCATTCCAGTCCACCCCACTCAAATCCACCCCACCTCACTCCAGTCCGCCCCACCCCACTCTATTCCAATCCACCTCACTCTATTCCAATCCACCCTACTCTATTCCAATCCACCCCACTCTGTTCCAATCCACCCCACTCCACCCCATTCCAATCCACCCCACCCCCCTCCACTCCAGTCCACCCCACCCCAATCCAATCCACTTTTCCCCAGTCTAATCCACCCATCCAGTCCACGCCTCTCTACTCCAATCGTCCCCACTCTACCTCAATCCAATCCACCCCTCCTCAGTTTTATCCACCCCACTCAATCCAATCCATCCAGCTCACCACACTCCAATCTAATCCACACCACTCCAATCCAATCCACCCCACTTCATTCCAATCCACCCCACTCCAATACAATCCACCCCCCTCCAGTCCAGTCCAATCCACCCTCTTCACTCCACTCTAATTCGCACCACTACAAACCACCCTCCTCTAATCCAATCCACCCCACCCCCAACCAATCCACCCCACCCCAAACCAATTTAATCCACACTACTCCAATCCATCCCAATCCAGTCCCCCTCACCCCATTTCAATCCACTCTACTCCAATCCAATCCACCCTATACAGTTCACCCACTCCAATCCACCCCACTCCAATCAATCAAACCCAGTCTATACCAATACAATACACCCCAATCTACTCCAGTCCAATCCTTCCCACTACCTCAATCCACTCCACCCTATTCCACCCCACTCCACTTCTCTCTATGTCACTCCACTCTATGCCACTCCACTCTATGCCACTGCATTCTGACACTGCTCTCTGACCGTCTGCCACTGAACCTCCAAACTCCCATCTGCTCAACTCCACAACATTCTATTCCCCCCTACTCCACTCTATGCCAACAAATCTAGTCTACAACACTCTACTCCCCCCCCCTACTCCACTCTAGGACACTCCACGCCACTAACCTTTAGCCAAGCTGAACAGCAGCCACACTGGTAGACAACATAGCGAAACCACATTGCCAAAGCCAATAGCTCTGGTATAGGCGAAACCTATTGGCTTTGCCAATGCTTGTTTAATATGTTATTGTCTCAATTGTTTTGCTAATAATGCCCTACTGCACAGATTTCAGGCGCTTATTCTACCTTGGCTTTTTGTATATAAAATTGCAAATAAATAAAAATAAACATGATACTAGATGCGTGCAGTATTTCGAAGTTTCATTTGAAACTTTCGTAAATGTGGAAAGTTTTGCAACTTTGTGAATGTTTCAAAGTTTTTTCTTGGCCACTTTCTTATGACAATGTATGTTGCACACATTCTAATTTAACCCTAACAAAATGGCTCTGCGTTATGTATACTTATAAGAAAACGGTTAGTGTTCGTTTCCTGTGCAGCGCTATTGTGCATGGTAAATTACCACAAAAAGTATATTTGGAGGGAAAAAAACTGCAAATATTTGCCATTATGTATTGAAAAGCATTGAAAAAGGTAAACTTTCAAAGCCAGATATTCTAGCTAGACTGGATTCCATTTCCACTTAATTTACTTTATTTCGGTCATAGACCATAAAAGAAATGAGCATAAAATATACAATACGAAAAAATTACTTCAAATCGAGTCTAGAAACCATTAAAATAAGTGCATTAAAATAAGTAAAATCACAGGCATAACAATGATAGTAACACAAGCCAGATCTTTAAAATCACACAACACATTTCTGGAAATACAGTTAAATATCCTCAACTGATGCGCTAGGCTGCATTGTGGAATTAAAAGACATTAAAAGTTTACACCGAATGGGCCAGGTGCTCTCTAAAAATTTGGCAATCGAGAAAACTATAACTGGGGATGTGTCAGCTCTGCAAATTCTCACTGCTACCCTATAGTGGCGGACACCGAGGAAACGGCATAAAGGAACTATCCAGCACCTTCTCTGCTTGTGGTATTTTGAACAAAAAAAACAGTATATGTTCTGTTTCCTCGGCCTCTCCACATACAGGGCAGGATTCAATCAGAGTGACAGGTATCAAACTATACAGTGTCACTTTTCTTACAAGAAACAAACCAACTTTACCCAGATGAACGTAGATTAAAACTTTGCAACCTTCGCAATGGCTAACAACCTGGAAGTTCACAAAATCTTGTAGGGAAAAAAGATTGTGAACGCTTAGGTAAAATTATCTGGATCCCGGTACATGAAAACATTTAACATGCCCTTTCTAAAATAGTTCTTTATAAAAAGAACTAGCCAGCATTATTGCTCACTGTGTATAGTAGATAGATAGATAGATAGATAGATAGATAGATAGATAGATAGATAGATGGATGGATGGATGGATGGATGGATGGATGGATGGATGGATGGATGGATAGATTTTATCCAACATATTTCATGATTAGTCCGAATGTGCCCTTCTTGGCACCACTGCACGAGACACAACGCACATGTCCAGCTAAGTCTGATCTCCTGAGCTCCAGAGCTCTGCTAGTACAGTCGCTAAACCCCTTTGCCTCTCCTTACCTCCGCCACTAACACATTTGTTGCATTAAGACACATCAAAAGCTTCTCAAAGACTATTTTTGGTCCCCCTCCAACCCCTATTTAGAAAAGACGACTACAAAACCGGAAACCTTAATCCTGCTGTGGCTCCATGGCAGGCACCATCTGTCACTCACTGTCTGGATGATGTATAGGAAACGCAGCTTCTTTCAGAAGAATTTTTTTTCTAAATAGATGCTTTAAGGTACTTTCTAACTCTCTTCTGACAATTTCCTTAAATAGTCAATGAGATAATAGTATACTGATAGAGAAGGAATAATCCAGCCAGGCGGACTGGAAGTTCCAGCACCCAATGACTGTAATGTGGACTGATTCAAAATATACTGACACTTGCAACAAGCCATGAATGAAGAGCTCTAACCCAAAACATATGTGTATATATGTATGTATGTATATATACGTGTGTGTGTGTGTATATATATATATATATATACACACACACACGATGAACCGTTCTTCGCGGCCGATAACAAGTGCACTCACGGGTGTGTTATTAAATCAAAACTTTACTGCGCAATCCTCCAAACACTGACAGACGCGTTTCGGCACGCTGCCTTTTTCAATGTCAGTTACAACACTGTCGGGGTTGCCATTTTAAACAAAAAAGTGAAAAGGGTATATTTCATTAAATCATTGACAGTGAAGATGGTCGCAAAATGCCTCACATTCATTTCATCACAGTGGCGGCCATCTTAAAACGTGAGAAAACACTTAAATCAACATGATAATATTAATGTTTTTTTTGTTTGTTTTTAAACCAGCGATTCGTAATGAATTCATACTTTAGGCAATTTCACACAGTTACGCTTCCTCTAAATGAGAATTAAGGGCAGCCTATTGTGAATTCATTATCTGATAAGAATGGCCAAGTCATCTCTCATGGTATATTCGGATAAATCCCATTTGTCCATAATAGAGATGAGATGGCTCATATTCATATTTTTTATCAAGTATAGAGCCCTGAATGGGCACGGAGAGGAGTAGAATTGCAGCGGCAGACTAGTGACAGGGATCAAGGAGAATGAATAACTCTAGGTAGGGAGCTATCTGTGCTAGTACACATCTTGAAACTAGGCTCCACCTGTACTCCCGTCCCTGATCTCACTCCAGATGTACCCACAGTTCCTCATCATTATTCAGGCCTCCTGGGGCCTTTGTCTGGAGGTTGATGATGTATTTGGATTCAAGGACACGTAATTTTCTAATTCTATCTCCCACTCTTTCATTTTTGGGTACCTGGTCGAAGCAGAAAAATTTCAGATCACGATTGCTGTTATGCACCGCCTCGAAATGACGGGCCAACGGGTAGGTGGGATCATTTTTTGTGATGGCCCGCATATGTTCAAGTATCCTCTTTTTTGTGGGATGAATGGTGCTTCCTATGTACCTTTTCGGACATGGACATTCAAGACAGTACACTGTAAAGTCAGAGTTGCAATTCAGTAGTGTGTTAATACTCCTGAATGTGCGGGATCCATCTCCCATGGTGCTGTACTTGGTCACTTTACTGCTAAATTTACAGGCCTTGCACTTCATGCAAGGAAAAAACTCCTTAATCCCTTCAATCCTTGTGGATGGGATAGCACGATAATGGCTCTTTACTAAATGATCACTCAGCGACGGACAACGTCTGTATGTGATCTGGGGTCGTGCCGAAATGGCATTCTTCAAGGCTTGGTCTGTCTGTAAGATATGCCAGTTCTTCTTGAAGATCCGCATGACTTGATGTGATTTGTCATTGTATTGTGTAATCATTCTGGCTATGCTGTCTTCTCTGTGATTTTGTGGAACATTACAGGTTTTGGCTATTAACAGGTTCGATGCCAGAATGATTACCATAGCAAACTCTGCTTTGCTTCCTTGAAGCGAGAGCAGGGAAACCTGCTCTCGCTTCAATGAAGCAAGCAGAATTGCTTTGAGCAAGGGAGCTGCATGTCAGCAGCTCCCCTTGCTCAAAGCAATGCCGGCTCCCTCAGGAGGCGGGGAGCCGGCGGGACCGTGGGGGCATTGGGGCTCCCCCCACGGTCCCCAACCATGAGGCCAGGCCCCGGGGGACGGGGTCCCCGGGGCCATAAGTGGCCTGGGCGGGGGGCCACGCGGCCCCCCTCCTCTGAAATTATAATTTAAAAAAAAATAACGGAAAGGCCGGCCCCAGGGGATGGGATCCCCGGGGCCATAATTGGCCTAAGGAGGGGGGGCCATGCGGCCCCCTCCACAAACTTTCAATAAAAAAAAGAAGACTGCCAGGCCCCGGGGGATGGGGTCCCCGGGGCCAAAAGTGGCCCAGGGAAGGGGGGCCACGCAGCCCCCCTCCCATAAAAAAATAAATAAAACAAAAGCCGGCATCTCGCCGGAGGCCCCGCCCCCTCCCTGCACCACTGTGCAAACGCGGCCCCTGGGGCGTTGTAAATTGGGGGATTAAGTCCCCTTCAGTCCTGAGGGTCCCTGAGGGCCAACTAGCCCACCAGGTACCTCCAGTAAGCGCCACAGAGCTGCATTGCGGAGAGGTGTTCCGAGGTCATGCCCCTTTTTACACCACGCTGTAAACGCGGCTTCTGGTGCACTGCTGGTGGGGCGATGAGGTCCTCTTGTGTCCTGAGGACCTCAGGATACAAGTGGACTTCATCCTACGAGCAGCAGTGCGCCACAAGCCACATTTGCAGGGTGGTGTAAAAAGGGGCGTGACCTCGGAACACCTCTCCGCAATGCAGCTCTGTGGCGCTTACTGGAGGTACCTGGTGTGCTAGTTGGCCCCCACGGACCCTCAGGATTCAAGGGGATTTAATAGGGACGTTATAGTTAGAAATTAGGATTTAAAAAACGTTTGAAATTCACTGAAAAAACCAAAGGTTTCAGGGACGTTATAGTTAGAAATTAGCATTTAAAAACCTTTGAAATTCACTGAAAAAACCATAGGTTTCAGGCACGTTATAGTTAGAAATTAGCATTTTAAAAACCCTAGAAATTCACTGAAAAAACCATAGGTTTCAGGGACGTTATAGTTAGTTGGACATTTCACTCGCTCAAAACCAGAGAAATTCCGCCGTTATAGTTAGTTCAGCTAGCTATAACTCGCGCCCCGCAATGCACTGCTGATGACGTCACATATTACATCATTCATGACATGGTCAGTGACATCACTGATGACATCACTGATGACATCTCAAATGACATCACTGATGACATCACTCACGTGAAAATCTGATGCACCTCCTCACACCCTAATATAACCTTTGATACACCCACTCTTAAAATACAGACTACCATTTAAGAAACCATAGACACACCAATACCAGTTACTACATACGCACTCACTGATTCCTAGGTCTACACACACATCCACACATTCACCCATACAGTCACTCATACATGCAGTCACTCATCAATACAACACTATCATATGCACTCATACACCTATACAGACAATCACACACCGCCACTCATCCAGAGTTACTCACACACCTAGTCAGTCATGCAAAGTATCAATCACACTTCCATTTACTCACCTATACAGTTATACACACACCACCTCACTTATTCATACAGATACTAACGCATACTTAATCTCTTATACAATCACTGATACAAGTACACACTCATCCATACAGCCACTCTCACAATCACTGACTCTCATGTATAGTCATTTATATACTCCAACTCTCACATACACTGCCTTTTACATATGTAGTTACTTGGACATGTACCACTGAGACATCCATTCACTCACCAACATACCCATACACACACTCACCCACCCATACAGCTGTTTCCACATGCACTCTTGAACCCATACACCCAGTGAATCAACCACTCACACATCTATGCACAGAGTCACACACCTCCCACCCACCCACACACACTCAGGCACCCATACAAATACTCAGGCAACCAATCAATAACCCTTATAGACACTCATGTAGATACTCACCAACCCATGCAGCAGCTTACACAACAACAGACAGACTGATACAGACATTCACACAGTTTAGTCACTAACCCATGCATTCAGTAAGACACATTTAATCACTCACTTATAGTCAGTCACGCACCTACTAAATCCTCCATCCAGACACTTATACACCCACTCATTCTTAAATACACCTTGACATATATATAAAACATATTTAAACTTTATAGAAACATACATTCACTGGATGATGTCATCAGTGATGTCATCAGTGATGTCATTTGAGATGTCATCAGTGATGTCATCAGTGATGTCTCTGACCATGTCATGAATGATTTAATATGTGACGTCATCAGCAGTGTATTGCGGGGGCGCGAGTTATAGTTAGCTGAACTAACTATAACGGCGGAATTTCTCTGGTTTTGTACGAGTGAAATGTCCAACTAACTATAACGTGCCTGAAACCTATGGTTTTTTCAGTGAATATATACATATAGATATTTGAGGTGAGCAGATTTAGAGTGTCGCTGGTGTTGAGAGTGCTCTATACAGGAGCTGCTTTCCACCTAAACTTGAGAACTACCCAGAGTTCTCTGCTTCTTTTTGCATATATATATATATATATATATATATATATATATATATATATATATATATATATATATATATATATATATATATATATATATATATATATAATAACCTACTGGCGGTCGCCAGTAGGTGATTATAATTAGGACCAAAGTTTCCATAGGAAAAGCTTTTTGTTTTGCCAATAACTTTGGCACTGTTTGACGAATCCATCGGCGTTTGATAAATTTTCAAAACTAGTTTGCCACTCACTTTAGCTGCTGTGTTGAAAGTTTCGGCGTGCTTCATCAAGCGGGGGCCAAGGCAATGGGTGGTGCCAAAATGCATTTTCACCATGCAATTTCCCATAGGGATTTTAGACATGACTACAGCCCAAACTGCTTGACGGATTTACATCAAATTTGGTATAAAGCTAGACCTTGGTCCAGAAAGAGTGCTTTTTGTGTTTTGGTGCAAATCCATTCAGTAGTTTCAGAGTTTTCAAAGAAAAATATATATCTAGGGACGCAAACCCTCCGCGGATCTGAGAGATCCCGTGATGAGATCTGATTGGCTGTCAACACTTCAACCAAGACGTGTTGGAAGTCATTTTGGGGCTGGACTCGGCCGAGTCCCAAAAAAAAGCTGCAAAAAGAGAAGGTGTTAGAGTAGGAATACCCTGACCCCCTAGGCCTGGTGGTCTGGTCTACCAGGGACCCCACCAGAGCCAAAAAGCATTTTTTTCTCCCCTTTACCACAAAATCGTGGGTGGATCAGCGAATTTGCTGCTAAATTGAAAAACAAAACAAGTGCAGCCGCCACCGGGGTCAGCACTTTAGGCTGGCGGGCAGACACAGCCACCAGCGTCCAGAATCCTGAAACAAGCTTCACGGCCGAAAGGTTCACAGGAGCGTTGTGGTTTATGGATCAAAGTGAGACAAGAAACAGTTACCCGCTTCTGAGTATTTTATACAACATTCTTGTCTGTGGAAAAATGGGCTGGAGTGAAATAACATCGATATTCAACAAAGCGCACTAAACCAAAGAAACAAGTTACATAGGCGCTAGAATGTTTTTAAAAAAACAAGATTTAAACAATACAAAATAGATTTACATAGTCGAGAAGCCCTTCAATATCAGAAAGTCAAACTTATAAAATAAACGCACAATTTCCCGGGGTACAGCAAGTAAGGAAAATAAGCATCTTAGCAGAAATTGACACAACACTGCCAAAATGTGCACAACACACCGACCACACTACAACCCTGTCCTGGGGGCTGGCACCCTAGAACCAAAGTACACCCATGAGCTACAGAGTAAGAATGGGGAGCATCATTTACAGCGTGAAACTCTGCCATAATGTTCTTCAAAGTTTGTTTGATCCCAGCGCATTGCGCCTTTGGCCTGGTATAGAGCGCCCAATCACAGAACCGGGCCGCCTCTGGGCACTGCAGGAGGAAGGTGATCTTCCATGATAGCCAGAAGAAAAGCTGCTTTCAAGTAACCCATGACAGGGAGTGAGGGGTTGCCTCTAGAGTCTAGCAAACTCTCCAAGCGGAGATCTGGCATTTCTGCATTGATCCTGGCGTGGGGTGCTGCCTGTCGGCATGCTCCAAGCCCCCGGGGCTGGCTGCTGGAAGGCTCCGCTCGCTGCAGGTGTCGGGCTCCGCTCTTCAAACTCTTCAATTCAGCATGCCCAGCCTCTCCGCCCGCTGCCTCCTCTCTGTGTTTTTGAGGCGAGCCTAGCGGCAGCGCTCATGCGCTGCTCACTCTGCGAGACTGCCATAGTAGAGTATGGGAGAGAAGCCGCACCCACTCTCTGCCCCTATTTTTCATTGGCCTGTGTCATTATCTTTCGTAAATGCTGCCTTCGGATTCGTTAATAGGCTTGTTAGTCCCTCCTTAGTACGGCCTTGTCTTCATTTGTACCCTCCCATGGCGACTGGCCCCTTTACTTCAGTTGTTTCACGGGACCTGTTATTTAGTCTGTAAGCACTATTTACTTTACTGAGTTTCTCTTACTGCAGGCCGGATATGTGCTGCTGCAGCTGAAACCACTTGTGTTTTTTAAGCAGCACGGCCGCCCCGTAACATGGGGGCCGGCTTTCAATCACTTTAACCCAGCATTATCTCGTGTCTGTTTCAACCCCCCCTCAAGTAAAATGGATTTAGAAATGATTAGCTAATTAAGTCATGTGAATTCCAGGTAGCACATAATCATGTGCTAATGGGCTGAAGCTGACAACAGCACATCTGTATTACATGTCATCTGTACTAAAGCCACCTGACGGGTTGTTTTCAAAAGCCTGTTTTATTAACAACACCACCACCAATACTGCCACCACCAATACCACCACCACCAACAATACCACCACCATCTATACCACCACCTCCACCAATACCGCCACCACCAATACCACCACCACCGCCAATACCACCACCACCGCCAATATCACCACCACCAATACCACCACCACTGATAACACTACCACCACCACCAATACCACCACCAATACCACCACTACCACCAATACCACCACCAATACCACCACCACCACAAATACCACCACCACCATTAATACCACCAACTCCATCACCACCAATACCACCACCAATACCACTGCCACCAATACCACCACCAATACCACCACCAATACCACCACCACCAATACCAACACCAATACCAACACCACCAATACCACCAATACCACCACCACCACCAATGCCACTGCCAATGCCAATGCCACCACCAATACCACCACCACAAATACCACCACCACCAATGCCAATACCTCCATCACCAATACCACCACCAATACCACCACCACCAAAACTACCACCACCACTAATACCACCACCACTAATACCACCACCACCAATACCACCACCACCAATACCACCACCACCAATACCGCCATCACCACTAATACCACCACCACCAATACCACCACCAATACATCCACCACCAATATCACCAATACCACCACCAATACCACCAATACCACCACCAATACCACCACCGCCACCAATACCACCACCAATGCCACCACCAATACCACTACCACCACCACCACCACCACCAATACCACCACCACCACCACCAATATCACCACCAACAATACCACCACTACCAATACCACCACTACCAATACCACCACCACCACCACCACACCACCATCAATACCTCCACCTCCACCACCACCAATACCACCACCAACAATACCACCACCACCAATACCAGCACCACCACCAATACCAGCACCACCACCAATACCAATACCACCACCACCAATACCAATACCACCACCAATACCACCACCACCAATACCAGTACCACCACCACCAATACCACCACCAATACCAATACTGCCACCACCAATACCATCACCACCAATACCAGTACCACCACCACCAATGCCAATACCACCACCACCAATACCACCAATACCACCACCACCAATACCACCAGCACCAGTACCAATACCACCACCAATACCAGTACCACCACCACCAATACCAATACCACCACCAATACCAATACTGCCACCACCAATACCATCACCACCAATACCAGTACCACCACCACCAATGCCAATACCACCAATACCACCACCACCAATACCAATACCACCACCACCAATACCGCCACCACCTATACCACCACCTCCACCAATACCACCACCACCAATACCACCACCACATTACCACCACCTCAGTGCCTCTTGCTCACTAGTAATAGCAGGGGCACTGCACGAAGCCGGAGCTGCATCCAAGACCATCTCTCCCTCCCTCCATGCCTGCCATAAAGCACAGCCCGCCCTGCACCAGGAGGTGAAGCCAGGGCCCTACTACAGCTGGAGTGTTTTTTATTAGGCCAGAGATAGCAATGACATTACGTAATGCCACACTGCACACTCAAATCACGGAGAGGGCAGGAAATAGCCCCCCCTCCCACTCTTCCTCCTGAGCACCGACAGTGTAATCACAGAGCGAAAGGTTTTGGAGCGCTTTGTTAGTATTTATAGCTCGGATCATATGTAACTCTCACTTCACACTTTGTGTCTGTGTAATGTACAACACTTACACATCTTCTTCACTGCACTATTTATCACTACATTGAAGACGTTGCAGGCCGGTCTCTTCCTCTGATATTAACAATCTAACAAGCGGTCGAGAAGGCCCTTTATTGTAATGCAATAGGTCTAGCTTTGCGAGAGTTTAAGCTATTAGTATTGTAAATGACAATGTCTTTTATTTATGTTTTAAAACCCAAAACATATATAAAAGGCATTGTCATTTAGAATGCCAATAGCTCAAACTCGCGTGAATGCGAGACCTATTGCATTGCAAATGCTTGTTTCTTCTGCCGCGCTTTCATACTTGTAGGTGGCGGACGGGGGGCGGGGAGTGGGGCATTGTAAATCATATAGCTTGCAATATGTACATAATATTTGCTTATAGTGTGTATACCATTTACTGAAACATCCTGAAACGTGGGAGAGAGTACTAAACAAGCGCTATATACGCAAATATGTGTACAGTCTATTCTGTATAACGCTTTTTACTGCATAGACTTGGGCTTCCTTACCATGGTTAACCACATTCTTTTTGGCATTGGTTAAGGTTTCTTTTACCTTAACCCTAAGGCACTGGACTACTTGGTTAGTTATATTTTCATGCCTCTCTAGATTTAGTGCCATCACATTTTCCATTGTTAAGTTCTGCTGAAAATTAGCCAGTTTTGACATGTATTGCTCTGTCTTTCTGAAGGTGAGGTGCCTTGGATAATCCAATTGTTGAGGAATAATCTTTTCTCGCAGGGCCCTTTTCCCCCTGAATAATTCTAATTTTAGAGTATCATGGTCACTTCCCTCTCCTTGTATCACCGAAAACCTCTTAATGGTTTCAAAATTCCAGGCATGCATGAAAATGTAGTTAATTGGGCAGGGTTGCAAGCCAAACTTAAACGTTTGCTTAGCCGGTCGATCAGTCTCCCTCCTGCTAATCAGTAAGTCTGGGAGGTGAACTCCGCTCCGCTCGCACTACGTTACGCGGAGCTCGCGGAGTTCCAAAAAACTCCCTTGCTCGCGTTCGTCAACGTCAAGTTGGTGAGCGCAAGCGAGGAAAATCCACCTCCCGGCGAGATTTTTCCTCATTCACAATCATCAACATTAAGTTGGCGAGCGCGAGCGTGGAAAATCAACTTCCCGGCGAGATTTCTCAACGCGAATGGTCAGATTTCTCATTGCGAGTGGTCGCGTATGCTCGCGACCGCTCGCGTTGAGAAACTGTCCGCTCGCATTGAGAAAGCTGCCGCTCGAGTAAAAATCTACTCGAGCAGCAGTAAGGAAGCAGCACCCTCTTGCGCTGTGCATGGTGCTGTTCGCGATGATTGCACAGTGCAGACAAGCACTGAAAATCACCACGAACAGCATTTATCCAACGCACTCCACGAACTCCGCCCAGGCTTACTAATCAGACAGAACAGATTTTTCCCTGCCAAGTACTTTCCTAGTGCTATATCCCGTGCTGACATTTTAATTTCAGGGAAGCTGGCCGCATTTATATTGTTTGTACCCAACATTTCTTTAAACCATGGATCAATTGTTTTTAGGCTAATTTTGTGGTTAAAGTCTCTCATTAAAATAAACATGTCTTTATCATAATTTTCACACGGATAATCCAGGCCTTCCTTAAAACACCCCATTTCTGATTTGTAGTTTGCCGGGCTCCCCCCTGCATATATACATTCATGATTAACATACTATCAGATTTGGGGGCGAGGTCCTGTAGGAACACTCTACAAACCACAAGCCATTTGCATTTTACTAATAGGGGTTTTACCTTTCTCGCTATCTTGGTGGATACTAAGGTTATTATCCCCCATACCGGGCATCCCTGCTGACTCCTTATTGCAGGCCTATTTAGTTGGATAAATCCATCGATTGTGGGGGTTTCGTCACACAGCCAAGTTTCTTGTAGACACATGATCTCATGGGTGTTGGCGGGTTTTTTATGGCCTTCTAGTTTTGACCTTCTCCTAAGCCCATTAATATTCCATGTTAATATCCTAAAATCCCAAGGCTGTGTGATGACCCAGCACCCTATTTGATTTCGCTTAGATACCCCTCTTCATCCGGGACAGTTTGAGAAGGGCCAACACACCTATTTTCAAACTCCAATTACCCCAGTGTTTGTTTGTCTCAGTGGTGTCTACAGGGATTTCAATATTACCTTTTTCCTCATATTCCCGATCTAGTAGTCCAACCTGTCTTGACCCCAGGCCTGCGTGATACCTCAAGAATGGTTCACCTTGGTGTCCTACTTCGGGCAGTTCTATTTCTGACTCTAACCTTATCCCTTACTTTTGTAGTTCTTTCTCTGCCTTTATCAGCACTGTTTTTACCATCCCTGAATACATCAAGACTTTCTTCATTCCTTTTCTCTTGTGATTCTGTATGAACTCCACTTGTCTAAGATCATTGGTACCTTTTTCTCCCAAGCTGGTACATTTGGAGACAGCAAAGAGAAGTTGGGACCGATTTAAGGGATGCAGCTTTCTTGTTTTTTACCGGCCCTTTCCTAGTTGGGCTGGTTCAAAATATAGCCGCATATTAGTTTCTTTAGTCTTTCCCATGCCTTGTAGACCCACTCTATCCTGCCCCCACTTCCTACTAGCTAAAGCATTCAAATTATTTCCTTTTTCCTCACATGCTCCTTCTTTTTAATACCATGCCCCTCCCCCTGTTGTTTGTCTATGGACCTTTCACTTCTCTTTTGTGGCTGTTGTAAATCCTTCCTTATTCCCTTTTTCCCTCTCGTTCCTTCTTCTCCAAAGAACCCCTTCCTTTTCCCTTCTTTTACGTCTCTTATGGGGCCTTTTATCTTTTGCTTATTCTCTTGTGTGAAACCTCCCACCATATTTTCCGTCTGCTGTTTTTCACTTCTCCCCTTCCCAGTTCACTTCCCTGGATCTTCCTCCCTCTTTTTAGCTGGGGTATATACTGCCTATGTCTTGTTGGTTCTTCCCATTTCTTTATGAGTATGGGTCATTTGGAGATATACACATTCTGCACTTCCATCTGCCGAGAAGCATCCCCTGTACTTTCCGTAATGCTGTTAATAATTTCTAGGGGTCTAACTATAGTCAGCATATGATCCCGAATTACTTTTAGTTCTCCCACAATGTTCTGCAGCTGATCTTTTTGGGCCTTTAGGATATCATTATTCATCATGGTTACTTCCAATAGACCTTGCAATGTTTTATGTAGCATTAGCATTATGTCCAACTTTGAGGCCGATGGTGTTGCCATAATTTCTATCCCTATTGAAGAGTTATGCACTGACCCTTCTATGGCTTCATTGTCTGACCCCAGCAGTTGCTCTATGTTCTTTTCCTTCTCGGTTCTAGAACCCATGCTGTAATCTCCTTTCACTCCCTCAGTGCTTTTCTCCACCAATTGTGATGCCTCTTTATCTTGAAGCGAGAAGAGCCATGGTGACGAGGAATGTCTAGGTTCTAAGGTAAAGTCATTTTGCCTTAACAAATCTTGCTGGCTAAGAGAGGATGTGCATAGATCCAAATTGCCTTGGCTACTATTCTCGTCCTCCAATATATGCACCTCCCCAATTATCTGTGAGTCTGATAAAAGTTGTTTTCTTTTAAAGTGTTTGCCCACAACGTTCTTAATTGATCTGGACACTGACACTCCCTCCTTCTCACATTGCAGGGAACTTTTGGATAAGGATTTCTTCCTAGTACTTCTCAGAGTTGTCCTTATCCCTTCTTCATTGTGGGTCACCATGCTCCCTACATGGTTTCCAATCATCAGCATCCACCTGCGCCCGCCCCTTCTGCCCTTTTTGTAGTTCACCTCTTCCTGGCACCATCCTTTCAAGTCAGTACTGTATTTCCTGTGTTCAACCTTAGGTCCCTTCCTGGGCTCTCTTTGGCTTTCAGAAGTCCTCATTGCGGTATTTTCAGCAGCTGTCTGCTTCCTGCTCTACACCAACCTGAAGGACCCCTGCTCAGCTTTTTACAATTCCTTTTGCTTCTTCGACTGCAATATATATGTGTCAACCCCTCTCACTCCCCACATCTGCCTTTTCCTTTATCAAGGATCAACCCCCCGACACTTACCTCTGCTGTGCCTTCAAGATGAGTGACTGCATGCTGTGCTGCCACCACTTTCACCAGTTTCAGTTCCTGCTGCTGTTTTAGTCTTTGCTCCTTTTTTCTTTATAGCCTAGGGATAAAATTCCTGAAGAGTCCTTCCTTGTCTCCTTGATCCAGAGGCAGCGGCTCCAGCCAGGGACTCCACCTTCCAACCTCGTTGCCTGCAGACTCCTGGGCTCACTGGATGCCTTGCTGCGCACCAAGCTCCTCGTGGCTCCCTACGGGGAGCCGGCACAGTTCCACTCGGGCCCCGCTGCAGGTCAGAAAAGTACTGAGTTCTTTTTGAGGCCACGGGTGCCTGAAAATTTCAGTATCGCAGGGATCCTGCCCTTTTGACTGGGTTTCTGCGATTTTTGCTCCAGGTATGCTCTGCTAGCATGGAGCTCAGCGTTCAGCGTATCCGGGAATCGTGTTGTGTCGTGCAGCACACACAGCCCAGCACACGTTGAACGTCACTCAACAGGAGTCAGCAGAGGTTTCTTTAATGCAATTTCCCCTGGGAGCTTTATACAACGCAACAGCCAAACAGCTGAACTGAATTATACCAAATTTGGCAGAAAGCTAGATCCTGATCTAGAACGTGTGCTTTTTGTGATTTGGTGTAAATCTGCTCACTCATTTTTGAGGAATTAAGGTTCAAAATTCATAGCTATCAAGCCACACAGTACCACCTCGGTACTATAGCAGTACCTTGAGGTCAAATCTCGTGATCTGATTGGCTGACTGCAACATGAAGAAAAAGTTGCTGCCACCTTTTTATGACTCGAGTATTTAGTCCTTGTGTAGTACAAAACAATAAAAATAAGGAGTAGGGGGACCAGGCAGGGGTACCTTTAGCTCTTTGCCTTTGTTGGGGGGGTCCTGAAATTCACCATTTATAGGTAAATGAAGTAACAATAACTTGTGTCCTCGTCATGCACTGCTTATTACCTCACATCACTCATATTCTATGACATCATTGATAACATCAATGTGACATCTGAAAGTACATAATTGATGACAACACTGTGCATGGTGAGTGTGCAAGTTATAGTTACTTTAGTTTACTATAACTGGTGATTTTCAGTGTTTTTTTGTCTAAAATGTAACGTTTTAAAGTACATTTTCTCCTAACTATAACATCACTTTAACTTTTTATTTTTCGAAGAGTTTCTCATTTTTTTTTAATGTAACGTAAGATATGGTAACTTTACCTAACTAGAATGTCATTTTAGCTTTTATTTTTTTTTCAGTTAAAAATAAAAAAATTATATATATCTGTGGACATGGCAACAGTACATAAATAAAATCACGTATAAAATTGGAGTCTGTGCCCGACTGTTTGAGTGACAACAATTTCGGCATTGGTTTGCAGCTTCGTTCTGTTAAAGAAAATCTGCCCACACACCGATTCAAAGTCTGACAAATGTTCCTTAAAAGAAAAATAAGTCTGTTAATCACAGATTAGAAACAAGGGGATCCCCAGCATCTCAAATGAGCATAAGTTGCACAAGAAGAGGCAAGATGCAGATTTTGGTAACCTTCTTCGTATGATCCATAATCTGATTTCTCATCCAGGTTTAAGTTGTCATCGGCCTCGGGTAACTTGAGGGGAAAAGATAGAGAGAAGTCTCTATTTCTAGTGATAATTTTAATAGAACGCATACAGATTTTGACAAGGATCTTGAGCATCTTAATAATGCCAAAGATCACATAGAAAATTTCTAGTATCTTTATATTCCCAACCATCCAAATATACCTTTCAACCAATCCCTGATACTCTATCCATCCAGGGCCGTATTTATCAAAGGGTTGCATCACTTTTGCACCACGCAACGGGGTGCAAGCGCGATGCAACCCTTCAGTGTGATTTATCAAGCTACGCAAGGCCACCTTGTGTGTCCCTGAGTGGCTTGATAAATCTGAAGTAACGCAATGCAGCACAAATTGCTGCGCTGCGTTACTCTGCATGAGGGAGATGTTACATGGCTTGTGTGTGGGTGTTCCCACTCAACACCCATACATTTTGATGCATTCCCAGACTTACCATTACTGGTAGACCTATGAATGCGTCAAACTGCTACACATCCCAAGGGAGGCGCACATCCCCAGGGGAGGCGCACATCCCCAGGGGAGGCGCAACTAGGAGAAATATCCTTATTTCTCCTCGTTTTTTCCTCTTTCTATGTGTGCTATATTCTGCCTCAGGGGAAAAAGCCTTAGGGGAGGTGTTCCTTCCTGCACAGAAACAATCCGGCTTACAAAGCAGGCTCCCTTGCACCATGGTGCAAGAGTGCCTGCGTTGGCACTAGGCGGCACATTGTGCGCCAGTTCTGGGAGAAGGCAGGAATACACCGTATTATGTTAAATACAGCGCATTCCTGCCCTTTCCCTGTAATGCAGCCCAGCACCGCAAGGTGGCTTGCACACTGCAGTGTGCCACATATTGATAAACATGTCCCCCCGATTATAGCCTTTATTAATTTTATGCAGCTCTTTAACAGTCATACATCTGATCAATTTGTTCTTGTATCCTTAAAGAAACATTCAATATAAATGGACAGCACCCTGATCCTATAATAGTACAGACTCCACCATTGGCAGCCTTGATAAAATCAAGAGCCATATAGTATTGCAAAATGACAGTTCTTTGGGCTTTCACTTGGTCCAATATTAATCCCAAGGATATTGCTGTAGCATTTGCAACTTCTTTTACGCAGCTATTTAGATCTCTTGTAATCACAGTTCTGTGCCATACATGGGAAACAAAATAGTAAAGCACTGTTTCAGACCTTTATCTAGGTAGCTCCTTCAGGTGGGGAAGTCTAGCAGAGGTGTGACGTATGGGTGGTACGGTATAAGAGTAGCTTGAGCCAGACTAGGCCATGGGTAACCAGGTATGTGCTTGGTTGCCACAAACAATATCTGTGCCAGGCTGTTCTTCAGACCCCCTACGAGAATAGAGGACTCCTGAGGGTAGGTGGAAATAGTAGGAACTGAGTCCAATCATGTCTGGCAGTAGGAGAGAAATCTCATTTGCAATGGCCCACAGAAATGCCGCCGTTCCACGTGCAGTATCAGCAAGATGAACCGCAACAGGCATGACACGTTGGTCAGGAAAGAGAAGCTTCAAGCTGATGGAGGCAAACCGTGGGAGACATTATGACATTCATCAGGGTGGTGCATTGCAGGTACTGTTGAGATATTGTTGTGCTTCATCAAAGGGAGCAGGAACCAAGCAGTGCTTAATTTGAGCCAGTGGTTGCAGGTGGGGCACACCGGCACTGAATTTTGGGTACTGACACATTTTTTTCTCATCAGATTTTGACCCAAAGCAAGAGAGGGAAGCATACACAAAGGGAAAAGAGGGAGGAAGAGAGACAGAAAAAAAACATGACAAAGAGATATAGCAGGAACCTCCAAGACTGAGATAAAGGGACAGGGAGTGTCTGGTGGTGGATTAAAGAGGTATCAAATGGAATCAAGACTACCGAGCCTTGGTATTTGGCAGGCCAATATTCAGTAGTCATGGCTGCGGGCTTCTGTGCACAACTTGGGCCCCGGCACTTCCGTTTTTACAAATTAAGCACAGGAACCTTAGGCTGCCCCCTCGGGCATCAGTTGGCAAATGGACTCAAATCCAAGTAGAAGTGAAACTAAGGTTTTGCTGGTACTGCTCCAGAAACTGCAAATAAGCATTTTACACAGAAATCGACGGCCTTAAAGGAGGGGGGTGGCAGGAAGGGTGCCGTTGATTTCTTGGTACTTGCCACCAGGCCTGCCTCAGCAGAACCACACAGTCAGACAGGAAACAAGACTTGCAGCAAAATAGGCTGTCCAGACCCATCTGGGACTCAAGTAGCCGGGAGGCCTTTCATGACCTAGTCCGTAAGTGTACTCGTGGACATGAGGGACTGCATCACCGTGGGCGTAAGGCTGGCAGATGTTGGTGGCAGGAGCCTCTCCCAGCGCTGAAGAAGCAAGGCTGTTCATAGCAACAGGATTGGTGGGAGTGCAGTGCTTAATTTGTAAAAAAAAAAACGTGCCAGGGCCCTCCTTTGGAGGCCACCGCAGCTTGCACTATTCATTGCCACTGTCAGCGCTGCCAATGACAGTACCTACACAACTACTAACCATCACACTGCTACAAGTGTGACAGTCCAGACTGTTCAAGGCCCCCAAAGCAATAGGAATGACTAGGCAGAAGGTATTAGTTTTTTCAAATGCATATTGAAATAATAATCAACTGTTGTTCTGCTCATCTTTAAAATACACAAACAGCGCCACCATGTGGCGGCTGTCATAAGTGCTGGTGTTGACAATTAAGTGCCGGTGCCCAGCACCGAAAACCACCGGCTCAAATTAAGCCTTAGCTCACAGACACAGAGACCTTAGGAGGGTCGGCGGACGTTCTCGGTTCGGAGATCTTCTCACAATGTGCGGCATGTCCCAAGACTGGCACTCCACGTCACTTCTGTGTGTTCATGATGAGCAGGACTTGAAAGGAGGAACACCCAGGGGGTTGGAGGGCGTACTTCCCATGGTGCACTCACACATGGACCCACTTACCCTTGCTGTAGGCCATGGCAGGCTTCGGTTGGGCAGGTGGTGAAGGCAACTTAGGTCTGAGAAAAGCAAGCTGTGGAGACAGCGAATAAGTTGTTTGTAGTATAGAAGTGTCACATCATCATTCAAGTTGGGAGAGGATGTGGCCTAACTGCTAGAGCGGTCAACCTCGAAGCTAGGGAACCAGGTTCGAGTCTCGGCAGGGACGCTCAACATCCTGTGATTCTGGGCAAATCACTTGATCTCCATTGCCCTTAAAAAAAAAAAAAGGAATGTGTCCATCTGTAACGCAACTGGGGCTCATGTAAAGCGCTCTAATGCCTTCGGGTCTAGTTTGCGCTATATAAATCTCCAAAAAATAAAAAATAAAAAAAAATAATAAAAAAGTGTAAATCAAGAAAAGCATGAGAGAGTGGAGGACTAGACGGGAGCAGCATGGGCCGGCACATCACTATCTCATAAGCGCTCAGTAGTTGAATTTCATGTCTGAGAATGGCTCAGATTGATCAGCGTGCCAAAGACAGAGCATCAGGCCACTGGAGTCCCATTTCTGTGCAAATCTTAGCTATCTTGTTTTTCAAGATGTCGTTAAAAAGCTTCCCTTTCCCCACAGGATGCAGGTCTCGAACACAAAGCAACTTTCTTAGCAGTTTGAACAGCCAAATCATTTTCCATAGACACCTTATCCTTTGAGGATTGAGAGACACTTAACAATGGCAATTGCAAAAGGCTTCAAGAGAGCATCAAGTGATCTTTTAACATATGCAGAATTCTTAAAGGGGGCTCCCGCAAAAGTGAGGAAACCGATGCATCCAGGGGAGCCCAAAATCATGGGACATTCTGAAAGTGTACTCTGAGTCTGTGAATACAGTAACAATAATTTGAGTAGCAAGAATACCAGCACAAGTGAGAGTGGGTAATTCACCAATCGGGCCAGAGTGTACTTGGGGTAAACACCAACTCTCAACCATGCTGCAGAGGATGCAGGTCACATACTCGCCCACTTATGAGCTGCAGCTATATATGGCCAGAGCCACCAACAAAATATACAAGATCACAATTGGGTGTTGGTCCATCAGTGAAATGATTAAGGGGCTTGGTTAAGTAGGCGGTTACAATGAGGTAATCAATGTGCTCCCTGTCATGGACTCTGAGCAGGAGCGGCTCCTCCATTTGAGCAGAGGAGCATCCCTCCACAAAGAAAAGCCCCAGGCCAGAGCTGAAAAATAAAATGTGAATAAAGCTTATTTATCACCATTTTATTTTTCAGCAACCAACTCATCCCGAACTGAGCGTCAGGACGGGGCGGGGCCATTGCTTCTGAGTGGCATCAGGGGGCTGTGCGCTTAAGTGTAAAATGTGCATGTCTCTTTGGCCCGCCGTCTCGCAACAGCCAGCCAGACATGCACATTTTCAACCTCTCTAACCTAGCTGTCTAAGACAGCTGGGTTAGAGAAAGCACAGGCCTCCAGCGCTCTTCAGAGCGCTGAGAGAGGCCGCTCCCTCCAATCCTGGTGCTTCTCTCATGCTGGTTAACAGCATGAGAGCAGCACCAGGATTGGCTTGGGAGTTGGAAGCCTGCCTCACGGAGAGAAGACCAATCGAGGAGGACGTTGCGCTCACGCAGGAAGGAAGGTAAGTGTATTTTTTTTTTTTTTTTTCTGTGCCACCCTCCTCCCCATCCTCAGTGCATGCCAGCCGCCACTGACTTTGAGAAATAGGTGGGATTTAGAACAGAACATTGTACCAAAATAATATGAGAGACAGATAGCAAAAGGACCTCGTACCCTGACAGATTTCCCATGGATGGGTTTTGAGTGTTAGTAATTCGCAACAAGGCATTGCAGCAAGGAAAAAACCCTACATTTGTTTTTTACTACTGCAAGGCCCAACTCTTCCATTGGATAACATTGGGTTACCTTATTACATTCAATAAGTGCCAACTACTTTTGATTGGGAACAGATAGGGATGTCGAGTTTGGACTCAAATGAATTGTAATTTAAAATCCTCTTTAATGGTAACGTAAGATTTTAAGCCACAATTCTGAAAATGCCACTTCTAGAAAGTTTATATTTTCTTGTCCCAGCCATTCGGTGCCTGCAGCCTGTGTATTGTGTCACATGACTGTGAATAGCTTGGCAATTGGCCTTTTGTTTATTCCTCCTAGACAGTTAGACAAAGTGGGGCTAGGTGATTCGCAGGATGGATCATCCGGCAAGGAAGGGTGGGGCAGAGCTTTTCCCTGCCCTACTTGCATTTCAAATTGCTGCCTCCAGCACACTCAGAAAGGAACTTGACACAAACCTTTTGTCACCCCAGACTACTTAGTGCCTTGGAAGGGAAAGGGAAGTGCTTAACAGAACCATATGTGGGGGTAGCCAAGATGTCACTCCACTTCAAAGGCTGGCCCCAGGTATACATATTTGACTTCCTGAAGATTCAGAAGGACTGCCCGGCGCCTTGTTGCTGTAAGGACTGCCTTGCTGAGCTCCTGGCTGAAGGAGGGCTGGGCCTGCTCCTAGAACTCAGGACCATCAGAGTGACTACAAGGACTAGTTGACTGGCCTCCTGTGTGAACTAAAGGGATATAGCAAGCTCCAGAGAACTTGAACCCTGCACCTGGCCTCTGCCTGGTGTGAGTCCTAATCCCCCAAGGCCCGGCCCATTGGAAGTGGTGTTAAAGCTGCTGCTCCTGCCTAACCCTAAAACTTGAGACTTAGAAGAAAACCTGGCAAAAAGTGCCAGAAGAACTGACAGATGACCAGGACCTACCTGCCAGCCGATTGCCCAAGGTGCATCACCTGACTTCGGAGTAGCTACTGCTGCGTTCTTCGCAGCAGAAAATCCTGTTCAGCGGGTCCTCCGGAGAAACAATTTACGACCTCATGGAGCCCTCTTCATCTACTTCTTGAAGCTTTGTCCCTCTGGAGGTTTTGGACTTCCACAAAGTTGTCTAATGCCGTCAATAAAAATCTTTCCTGTGCTCAATGGCAACAGGCTCCCTCCTTGACCTGTAAATGTAGCCTTTTCCGCTTGGAGATTTCTCCCTGACGACGACGACTTCTCCTCTGACATGGCCTGCTGCCTTGCCTCGCTGAACTCTACCTTCTTCTGCACTTTTTGACAGAACATTTTCTAAGTCTGAAGGTAAGCCAAGACCTTGCCCAATTCACCTCGTATAGCCGAACTGTGCTCTATCACAGTTGGCCTTAACTTTTGACTTTGCCCCGGTCTCGATTGACCAGATACCCGCGGTTGCCACTTTGATCTGCTTTTGGGTGCTGTTTTTCACTTAAAACTTTAAAAACTCATAACTCCAGTTCTACTGATTGGATGTAATTCATTTTGATATCATGTTATGTATTGATATTTTCTCTATTCTAAATTGGTGTGAGATTTTTCTTGTGTTGTGTTTTGACTTTATTTCTGTTTGTGTGCTGCAAAAGTACTTATCACAGTGCCTCTAAGTTAAGCCTCACTGCTTTTGTGCCAAGCTACCAGAGGGCTAAGCACAGGTTAATTTAGTGACTTTTGGGGTTCACTCTGACAAGGATCGTGGTTGTTGCTCGAGCAGGGTTTACACCTCTCTCAGCCACTTACCCAATGTCTTCCAGGCCCAAGTGATTACCAGTGGCTGAGATTAATTCAAGCATTTTATCATTCACTTATTTTTATACTACAGTGTGTGTCGCCCTAAGTGGGACGGGTATGCTCAGATTTAAGTACCGCAAACACTGTGCCACTGGAACCAAGCTATACCTGTAATAAGGGCAAACACTGTCCTGGGTTGCTTGTGTTCCAGTTCAGTGAGTACCTGGACTGGTAGTTCGGGCTGTACTGTTCTCATTGGACCAGGGTCAAGGCTAATTTGCATATGGGTGAACCCAAACTGAGGTGGCATGGTGGGAAAAAAAACGATGGATCAGGATGCGGCCCGAGCAATTGTCAGTGGCTGAGATTAATTCGAGCACTCTCTCCATCAATGTGTTTGGATACCCTAACACCCCAAACGAGCAAAAGATGCACACGTAGTGTCAAGACACAAATGTTTTGGTATATAGTGCTGTAACTGAGTTGAGACAAACAAAGGATTTACACATGCAGTATTCTGAAGTCACGAGAAAGTATGTATACAACCTTCAGATAGACACAGGAATGTATACTTTTGCTGCTGAGCAAGCTAATCGGACATTTCGAAGGGCCAGGCACTAAAGCGAAGTGTTACACATCATAGATGGGCACAACTCGGATGCATGGTTGGTCAGAAAGATGGCTGCAGTAATTACATTACACTAAGGCAACATTTTAAAATTTCATAGGTCATAGATGATGCCACTGGTAATTTCATATTTAGTACCAATAGTGTCAGCGATAATGTCATCTGTAATGTCATGTGTGGTGCAATGTTTGTGGAGGTAACTGTACGTGAGAAATTTCAGAGGTTTTAAAATTTTGGGTTTTAACCACAATGCCCCTTCAACTGAATGTTGTCAGGGAACTTTTCTAAGGTATCTTTTTACTTTAATCATTAACTGACATTAGTAGCCAATCATAACGTTCTGTAGTTAAAGCTTTTTTTCAGTGATTTTTTTTTTTAGTTATGTTATACTTTAAAAGCTGGAAAAGTGTTGCCTTTACTCCCAAGTCTCAGTTCTTGCTGGTCATGGCATGCAGTTTTGCCCATCAAGCATACAATTGTTAGCCATGCCCTGTATCCTGTACCAGGCCTGTGGATATTCCCAGGGGGCACTGGTCAAATGACACTGGTTAAAACCTGTTCCCAGTACCAGTGCTCACACTGGTAGATGGCCATGTTGTTTGGACCTGCTCTCTATGGACACATCCTGTACCTAGCACTGTTGCCTTTTGTGCCCACAGTACCCATTCCCTCTCCTAAAGCGCCTCCTAATCTTTTTGTTAGTAACAAATGCTAATCCCAGAACCATGCAAAATTGATGGGAGGATACATCTCACACAAACATATAGAGCAAAATGTCAACCCAGTCTTTCATGTAATTTCGCGTAATTGCATGGACATTTTTACACAAATTTCTCTCAGGCCTAGTAAAAATATGGGATTTGACATTTACACTATGTCAATTCATCAGTAAATATGTTATTATTAGTGCTGTTGCTGTTATTACTTGAGAAGCTTGAAATGAGGTAAGTTTCAGAGACTTAGTGAATATATTTATCAGTGTGGGAAAGGTTTTATGACGGGTGAGAAAGGGCCAGATTTAGAATTTGGAGGACAGGGTACTCCAGCACAAACTCAATAGAGAACACTTTCTGTCAAACTCTCTGTCACCAGCTTCATTTAGAGGTCGCTGGACCTTAACCTCCTGTCAAGAGCTCCTTTGTGGGCTCTGACGGAGTAGGGGCATTACACTTCCCGCCCAATTTAGGGTGGACAATGTAATGTCCTATTTTCAAGAACATGACCGCCTGCTAAAACCTGGTGGTGAGAGAGAAAAAAGAACTAATGACCCCTACCCTCTGGGAAAAAAATTCCCTGGGGTTGGGGGGGGTCATTATTTCTTTTTTCAGAAACAAACTTCTACTTTGGGAGTTTGTTTCTGAAAAACAAAATGTAAAAGTAAGGTGGATGACCATCAAAACTGGCAGTGGCTGTCTACCAAACTTTTTGTGCCTTGAAGGGAACTGCCATGACAGCTGATCCTTTCAAAGTACAGATGACTGCTGGCCCAGCAGTCATCTCTAGATCTGGTGGACGACAACTTGTTAGGGTGGCAGAGGTAATGTCCTCCACAACCCTGATGGACGGAGTACTGTCCGCCTTAGCCTAAATTAGGTCTTAAGGGGCTGATTACGATGGCGGGCGGACTTGGTTCGCCCGCCACCGTAGCGGTGATTGGTTACGCCCGCCAGACATGCGGCAGTCCCACCACTGCGATTTAGGATGCGCCCGCCATAGTGGCGGGCGCATCCTGGGCCTTTAACATTGCGGGCGGTGCTGCTGGCTGCAGCACCGTCCGCAATGTCGAAGGTGCTTGCACCGCATTTCCCTGCACCACGCGGTGCCTGCCACTTGGTGCATGGAAATACAGGGGGGTACCATGGATACCCCCCAGTGCAGCGACACCCTCCCCTCAGGGGGGCCCGCAACGGGCCCCCAAACCCAATCCCCTCCAGCCTTTCCATGGCGGCATCGCCGCCATGGAAAGGCCTCCCAAAAGCCACATCCTAATATGGTGGACGGTGCCTGCTAGGCACCGCCATCATATTAGTGGCCCTGCTCCACCCGCCAGGCAAACGGTGCGATTGCCACTGGCGGAAAAGCGGCAGATGGACTTTGCGTCCGCCGCGATACCCACCGCCATCCTAATATGGCGGTGGGTAAATCTCATTGTGATGGCGGAACGATCGCCACCGCCGGCCCAGCGGTGGCGATTGTTCCGCCATCGTAATGAGCCCCTAAGTTCTTGGAGTGACATTGTAGAGCATTGCTAAATGGTGACTATGCAGGTACATGATGGTCGGTGTAATGGTATATGATGGCGGGTGCATGGGTGTATGATGGTGGATTTATGTGAGTGCAATAGTCATTGCTTCTGTGTATGATGTTATGTGTGTTTGTCTTGGCTGGTAGCTTTGTGGGTGTATGATGGTTGCTGTGGGGCATTTGATGGTGGGTGTATGTACGTATGTTAGAGGGTGTGGTAGTGTTGACGTAAATGTAGGTTTGCAGTCACATACGATGATGGATTTTTTTGCAAATAAAGTGGCGGTTGGGGTATATTGTCATATTACGGTGAGTATGTTGGCACATAATATAGGTAATGAAGTTATACTTTGTGTATTGTGTTACTTCTTGTTTGAAATGATGCAACGATTGCATGCTAGGGATGAGAGCTAAAGTTGATTTTCAAGGCAATAACTCATGAATTTCATGAATATTTGATTTTTATGGCACAACCACTAACATATTGGTCAAAATTAACTCCCTTTCATCTTTGTTTTCCTTGTGTTTTGTGTGTTCAATCAATCAATCAAACATTTATAGAGCATGGCAAATCACCCTTGAGGGTCTTGAGGCGCTGGAGCTGTTTGCTGCTGCGTGGAGGTTTGATCATTCAGTGTGTTGGCGTATAATTATGGGTCTGTTGGCATATCATGTCAGTTCTGCTGATGTATGATGGTTGTTGTATTGGCATATATTAGTGGGTGTATTTTCGTATTATATTGGTTGTGTGGGTGTATTATGATGGGTCTGTTTGCCTATGATGGTGGTTGTGTTGTCCTGTCATTCTGGTTATTTGAACATTTAATGTTGGTTGCGTTGGTGTATTCTATAGCTTGTATGTTTATATGATGGTGGGTACCTTGGCATATGATGGTGGGTGTACTAGCATATGATAGTGATTGAGTGGTGTATGGTATTGAGGGTATTGGTGCATAATTTTGGCTGTTCGGATATATCATGATAGATGTGTTCACATGTGAGTACATGTGTTTGCCTATCATGTTGGTTGTGTGGCTGAATGATGGTGGGTGTTTTGAAGTATGATGTTGCTATCGAGATATATGATGGTGGGTCTGCTAGCATATCGGTCCAGATTTGTGATATTCAGCTTTAGCGTTCACTTACATCCAAATGAGTGCAGCATATACTTGTTACACATGCAATATTTTATGTTTCCTACTGTGCCAAACATGTTGCCTTCTGAGCATCTTAAATCCCTCGCTGACCAAATGCCTTACACAAACAAAGATATAACTTCAATTTACTGTTCGTAGGCTAAAGCACCACAACTCAATTGACTCTTGGAACCTGAAAGGTGTGGATTCTTACTCACACCATGGAACTCCATGCAGGCATAGAAGAGGTCGCTTGGGCCTACTTTTATTTGAACCGGTTATGTCTGGCTAGCCACACACCTCTGCACTGGATGCATTCAACCACTTACCTATGTAACTTGTTAAATAGTCTAGGTAATACAGAAGTCTATCTAGCAAGTTGCACCCTCAAGCACAATCCTCAATTTCAGTGGCATAACAAAACTTGAATGGGCCCCCATGCAAAGTACACAGAGGGGGGGCGTCCCTCCCCCAGCAAACCACCTACCTCTTTGGTCCCGGACCCAGTGTACTGTGCTGAGGGGGCCCCCTGGAGCTCAGGGCTGCACGGGCCAATTTTACGCCACTGAACTCAACCAGTAAACTGCTTTATCATTGCATTATATAGTTATATTTTTATATATAATATATAATATATATATATATATATATATACATGAAGATGAAGGATCACAAGAAAACAACAGCCAGCCAGGGCAAAAATCTGGATCCCAAAGGATACAATGAGTCACAAAGAAATAAAATATCCAAGAAAGAAGTGACTCAAACAGATGGATTCACCAAAGAACAAAAATATATTTCCACTACACTCATGATGCTTTTTGAAAATTCAGCTGTGTTATCTGTGCAGCCACTGAGCAAACCATCTTGTACTGCCTGAGGAAGGCGGAAGCTGAAACGTTGTAGTGGAAATATATTTTTGTTCTTTGGTGAATCCATCTGTTTGAGTCACTTCTTTCTTGGATATATATATATACATATATATATATATCACCTTTCCCCAAGAATGGGGGGAGAAAGCACCCACTGATCCCCATGTGCAGAGGTGGGAGGAGTGATGAACCAAACCCACCTCATCTTGCACAAGGGAGAGAAAAAACCCACTCCTCGCTCGCCTTGCCAGAATTTGCAGCTCCCCCACTCCTGTCTTCCCACCCAAGGCCCCAGGCCATGGGGCTGTGGGTTAGTTGTCAACCCCCCCATGCCATGTTCTTATTTAGGAATTGGCTGGTGCTGGTTTATAATAACGTTTGGGAGCTTTCATTGCACAAAATGCAGTGGTATAAATCCCCATATTTCACAGGGACCTGTGAAATACTTTTCAGATTTTGCAGACATTACATCATAACATCCTCTGAAGAGCTTCACCATTTCCCATTGTTTGCTTAATCATTTTCTCTTCATTTTACTGTAGTCAATCAAACAGTAAAGTGCAGTATTTCAGTTCCCTTTTTAAATAAACATTTCCCTGTTGGTAAAAGCATTGTTTTGATACTAATTGCACTGTAAAAAACATGTAATGTGAAAAAATATAACTTGTGCAGTATGCTCATATATTGCCATCTCGAGGTTCAAGGAACAATTTAGATACGCTGGGCATTGGGCGATTGTGATTTATGATGGCAAAAAGGCACTGTAACACATGCACAAACACAAATGCACATACTACATTAACTATAACTCACGACTCTACCATGCACTGTGTTCTGAAAAACCATCTCAATTGAGCTGTTATAAGTGTTGTTATCAAAGCTATGAGTTGAGATTGTATAAGTGATGTCATATGCAGGGGTATAACCAGTGCATTGAGAAGGGGCGAGTTATATTTAATGTAGTGTAACGAGTGGGTGAGAACACTGTGTACGAAGCTGCGTGACTTGTAGTAATTTCAAAGTGGTGTGTTAAGTTAAAATGTAAGTTGTAAATAACATTGTGTACGTAGGTGGGTGCCATAGTAAAGTGAAGGAAGTGTCTAAATTGTAAATTTAAGTTATAACTATAACTTAAGAATTTCTAATGTTTGTGTAGCTTAAGTATGGTTTGTATGGAAAGAATAAAGAACGTTTTCCTAACTATAACTTATCTGTAACTTTTGGTTTCTCTCATTTTTCCTACCCGCTATAAGAGGGCAGTGTCACTCTGATTTTTGGACCTGCTCTAGACCTGCAGACCATGTAGACAGCATTGACACACTGTATGTCTAGACGCCCTGCCCCATTCATGACAATATAGTAGGTGCGTGTCATGCTAATGTCATGAGCTGTGCTCTGGGGTCAGGTGACTTGTTTCCGTCATACTCCATGCACACACTGAGAGGTTGGTTTCACTTTGATATCTGAGGCACGGTCTTAGAGTAGAGTCAGGTACCATGGTCTTATAGAATGCTAATGTGTTGGATCCCAATGGAGCCCTGAGCACCTTGCAACCTACACAATATTACCCCTTCTCAGTGGAGTTTATGACACCTCTCTGGTTCGTCTTGGTCATAGGGTGCCATCGTGGAGAAGAGGATCCTAGCCAAGGTTCACAGCCGCTTCATTGTTATGCTGGCGTATGCCTTCCAAACCAAGACCGACCTTTGCCTTGTAATGACCATCATGAACGGAGGTGACCTCAGGTATGGGACCCTGCCAGGAAACTGTTTTCCATGAAAGTGCTAATTGAGAGGAGTCGAGAAATACCTTTTTGCCTCTTGTAAGTTCTCTGACCTTCCAGGTGGTGTTACAGATTAACCACATCCAGCCAGTGGAGGAGTCAGATATTCTTATTTCCAAACTCACATGAAACCAAACGCTAAAATATGCAAGACTCCTCCGCTCATCCCTTTTACCGGCAGACCAGTGGTATAATAGGAGAAGAACATCTTCCATACTCTGGATGTACGCTTGTTAATGGAGGCAGATAGCAGCTCCCTTCCCACTATTGTTCAGATGCTAATATACCCCTTGCATTTCACATGCAGGTTCTATTGCCATTTGATCTAGGGATGACCCCTTGCCCTGCTTAAGAAATGCCTCGTTCTAAATATTAGGCGTGTTTTCCCATCCCTCATTCTTTCCATTACTTCGTCAGATTATATCAGAAAGAGGTCCTAGTTCTTTCTCTAGGTCATGTTCCCTTTGATGAGCTGTCAAGTCCTGGTTCAATCCCTTGACTTGGAATCTCCTCATCTGTAATCCGTTCTAGTCACTTAATGAAGATTATTAAAAGAGTGATGAAAGTGTTTATTCTTAGGACAGGGGTTGCTACTCTTGGTGACACTTAATTGAGGTCCATGCTGGGAAGTAGTTCGATGTGCTTAGCCCTCAACTATGTTCCTACTTTTCCCCTCCGTACTATCAATACCTGCCTTAATACTGTATCACAACTCTAGGTTCCACATCTATGATGTGGATTTGCAGAATCCTGGTTTCTCCGAGGAGAGGGCTGCTTACTACACCGCTCAGATCATCTGTGGACTAGAGCATCTCCACCAGAACCGCATTATCTATCGGGACTTGAAACCGGAGAATGTTTTACTGGACGATGCTGGTGAGAAACAGTTATATGTTCTCAGATATAATACTTCTCCGTTACTTGCTCCTTCCCTGTGTATGATAGAGAAGGGTTTAATGTAAGACAAACATTTGAAAGCCTGTTGGTCGTGAAATGAATGGTAAGTGTGGTTAATGTTTATTGACCATGCAGAATCCTCAGTCATTTGATGTACCCTTTTTAATGTTCTGATAAAAGTTGTCCTTCTCCACAGGGCATGTCAGGCTCTCGGATATGGGTCTGGCAGTAGAACTTCCAGAAGAAAAGACCAAGACAAAGGGATATGCGGGGACACATGGTGAGTCAATGCTGTGGATATGTAGTGGAAAGCTTTTCTCTGGAAATATCTTGATTGCTTGGATTTTCCTCTGGAAAAGACTTGCCCAATGGAAATTTACTACTGCAAGAGTTTGCCTTCTCTGAATTTACAATGGAAGCTTCTGTCTGCTTGTAAGTCACAATGGAGTGGTGTTTTCCAGTTCCAAAATTTTAAATGGAAGATCTTTACTGGTCTGAATTTCCAATTAGAATTTCGCCTACTAAGAACTTCAGTGGAAAGGTGTGTGTTTGGAGAATTTTTAATAGCCTACTTTGAGCTTCTAATGAAACATTATAGGTGCTATTAATTTCAAATGGAAAAAGATGATCCCTTTGTGTCGACATTCAGCAAATATGTATTGTCTCCTAGACAGTGACCATGCGTACTACTGCAAAGGCCATTTTGTGAATCTGACGCCCCCCCCCCATACCTTCATGTCTATCTCGCCGGCACCCCAATCCATGTGTAAGCAAGTGTCTCTTGCTTGATTCCACATGTTTTTTTTGGGGGGGGGGGGAGTTTTATATAGCGCAAACTAGACCGGAAGGTATCAGAGCGCTTTACATGAACACCAGTTGTGTTACAGTCGAACATATTAATTTTTTTTTTTTTTGTTAGGCACGGGGAGATTAAGTGATTTGCCCAGAATTACAGGATGTTGAGCATCCCTGCCGAGACTCGAACCCGATTCCCCAGCTTCGAGGTCGACTGCCCTAGCCGTTAGGCCACATCCTCTTCCCAAGTTGTCTACCGCATCCCTCACAGTGACTCCTGGATTTGAGGGGGCTTCCCTGAGATGCTTGAAACATTTGTTTACTCCTTGCAGGCTTCATGGCTCCAGAGTTGCTGAAAGGGGATGAATATGACTGGAGCGTTGACTACTTCACTCTTGGAGTTACTCTATATGAAATGATTGCAGCGAAAGGCGCATTCCGGACCCGTGGAGAGAAGGTGAGTGACAATGGGAATTTTAGTTTTTATGTATTTTGTGATTCATTAGAACAAGAAGCAGGTCCAAGAAGGCAATGTAGAACTGTACTCCCAACGGATGGACCTTCAGCTAGGATTAATTTTTACATTCAAACATGCGAATTGCACACACACGCTCATTAGTTGACCAACATTATCCATAGAAATGAACATTATTGATGAATGTTAAACAAACCCCCTTCCCTTCCACCTGGCGCCTTTCCCTGCTTCAATCAGCAGCCTAACTATCGATCTACCCAAACTCTCTCTTTTCCTCTTAAAAGTTGCATAGAACCCTTTCGCTCTTCCTTAGCCTGTACCTCAATCGCTTCTCCTCTTGATAGTCATGGTCATGCTGTTCCAGCAGATTGAGTACCCTTAATCAATGCAGGCAACACAGTCCGCTGAAAAAACTCCCTTGATAGTTCACCACCGGGCCCCAGTGGTTTGGGAATTCCCTTTCCTTGTCCCAGACCATACCCATCAACGTCTGCATCCCTTGTAATAACCAGACGTTTCGTAATCAGCCATCAGTTGTAGGCACCCAGAGAAAAGGTATCGCTGGTTTTGCTCCTAAAGAGTAATGGGGACTAATGTTTCTCCCCTTCTGTGTGTGTTGCAATGTCACCTTCCTCCACAAATCTTGTGACTCATCATCCTCTAGGTCAGAGGTCTTCAAACTTTTTGATGCCGAGACCCCCCTGTCAAAAACTTTTAGGCGTAAGGACCCCTTCCTGACAAAAATTTCTAGAACTTGGGCCTCCTCATCATTGCCAACTATCGACAACCATAAACGCCCCCAATTCCCACAGCAAATCATTTATACATTGGGGAAATAAATTAAACAGTTTTTAGCAAGCCAAAGGTCAGTGGTTGGGAGCGTTGTCAAAGGTGTGGCTAAAAATAAAGGGCCTCATTTATGAGGCATTGGCGTAGGGCAGCGCCGCAAGTCTTATTGCTGCGCTGCCCTACGCCAATGTGAAAGGGCAGGAATGCACCTTATTTCTGAAATATGGTGCCTTCTTGTCCTTTTCCTCATTTGTTGGCATACAAATTGCTGCCTAGTGCCAACATAGGCAGGATGGTTTTTGTGCCGGAAGGGGCACCTTCCTGCACAAAAAGAATCCTGAGAGGGGTTTTCCTCTTTCCATGTGTGCTGCAGAATGCAGCACACATGGAAAGAGGAAAAAACGAGGAGAAATGAAAAGATTTCTCCTCGTTCCGCCTGGTGTGGGGAGGTGTAAGGTTTTGGCACTGCCCCAGGTTTACATGGTTTTGTAAATCTGGGGCAGCGTCAAAATCCTTGGGTGTTGTGTGGGAACACCCACCACAACGCCTATGGAACGCCTACTTGACATAGAGTAAGGAAACGCAGCGACTTGCGCTGTTTTGTCTTACTCCATATCTATGAGGCCATGCAAAGCCACGCAGGGTGATTTTGCCTCGCCTAATAGATATGATTGAGATGCTTGTGCCGCCGAAGCTTCAAAAAATATGATGCTCTGGCGGCGCAAGCCTCTCATAAATCAGCCCCAAAATATTTTGTTTGTTTTTTAGGTCTTTCACCATCAGGTAGCTACATATAAAATAATGGGTAGCTTAAATGAAAAATAAATGTAAAAAGTTGTACATTATAAAACCTCTATTATTTAATGCACTGCATAGGTCTGTGTGTAACCAGAGAGCCACAGAATTAAATTTGGTTGGTGCAGTGGAAAATAGTGACTTGTGTATTTTTAGTGCTATGAGGTCACAGCCTGTGACAGAAAGCACTGTGAATGTGTAAGTCATTATTTTATACTTGCATTACACACATTATAAGAAAGACTGCTACAAAATGTGCAAAGAGTTTTAGGATAAAATGGAGCTTCCAAAATGTAGATTTGTGTAATATAAGACCATAAGTAATGCATTTTTTTTTTTGCATAACTGTCCCTTCAACACCTCCTCAGGGGTACTAAGCACTGTGTAAATACAGTTATCATTAAAAGCACACTCTTCAGAGCCCAGTTGCTAACCACCACACACAAAAAACACATCTTTGCCATCACAATGCTTGAAGTGATTCGAGCAATTAAAGCCAGAACCACTCCCAAGCATCCTTCACATTTGCAGATTAACTCCTAGCACACATTTGCATGTCATTCAGGCAGGCACCCTGGCATGAAAACTTGTTTGAAGGATTGTTTCACCTGTCTGCTGGGCCTCTTCCTTTTACAGCACATGACACTCAATTAACTTCAGCTGAAGCATTTTAAGGATTACATTTGACTTTGTCCAAAAGGAAGAGCACGTTTTGTTTTCCAGGCAGAAGTTAGGCCTGGAAAGGCGGGACCCCCTTCCCAGGACTCCGGGGCCCCCCTGGGGGTCGCGCCCCACAGATTGAAGACCTCTGCTCTAGGTCGTTCCCAAGGTTTTCCCCAGCTTCTTCTGATGTGTCCTTCTGGACTCTTCCTGTTGACTATTAAATAGCTTATATAGGCGAGATTTAACGTTTCTTTCATTGTCTTTATCTTAAGAGAATCTACTGGAATTTGAATACTTAGTTTCTAATCTAAAGGTACCTGAATCTTTTAAGGAATTTGAAAGTTCTTCCTTTCCCTTTCAGAGGGTTTGATTCACCCCAGCCCCAGTTAAAGAGGTCTCTAAAAGTGATGCAATCCTCTCTATTCCACTCTTCAAAGGCGGTCGTATTTATCCAACATGCGAAGTCCAGGTTCACGTTAACGGTGTGAAGGAACCTGGGTATACTATGTTGATCCCAACCGGACTCTCATCCTATCCCACACTTAGAGGGAAGCTCTGGTCACCGGCAAGATATAGATTGCTCCCCCTCCGACTCCTACGCCTGAGCCACGGCACCTTCCACTGACTGATAAAGTATGATCAATCATGCACCAGGACTTATCTGTCTCTTTTCCTGTCCATTGAAACAAATACTGCAAGTATCCGGCCTGATGACACCTCAGTAGAGTGGGAATTGCAAGCCCCTCCCACATTTTAATGTTTTTTTTTCCCACTGGGTGGCTTTTACCATAGCTCTTTTCCCGCGAAGTATGTAATCTGTCTAGATATCCTGCAGTATCTTAATTACCTCCCACTTAAAGTGGAGACTGACCGCCTAAAAAACATAGAATTCCTGGGCACATTATCATTTTCTTGGCTGCAAATCGTCCCAGCCAGGGTCATCCCAGCTTCAAATGGAGTATCCCTGCTTGAATCACTCTGAGGAGGCTTTTAAAGTTCCACTCCTTAGTCTCCCTCAGTGTAGACGCCAGTTCAATCCCCAGATGTCACTGAGAATCACACCATCTGAACGGGGTTGATCTTATTAATTGATCTTTCCCATTTGCTGCAACAAGAATTTGAGGCCTTCACACTTGTTTAGATTAACATTCAACCACAGGAGAACTCTTAAAAACTCCAAGACGACTTGAAGTGGATCTGTTCTGGAGATAAAAAGTTCATCTTCAGTTGCCCTAGTTTTATTCTTCTTTCTGCCCAATGGCAAGCATCTTTGGAGAAAGCATAATCAAGTGGGGTGGACAGCTGGTGCCCGTCGCGTACCTCTGTCTATGTGGACCCTCTATGTTACCTGGCCATTTACTTGAATTCTTGCAAAGTGTTAGCTGTAGCTATCTAAGGACCATCCCAAAACGTTTTCTCCAATCATTAGCGCTTGCAGCACATATTTCATGTATCCCCAGTCCATCCTGTCAAACTCTTTCTCTTCATCTCATGACATCAATATCACTTTCCTTCCCACCTCCTGGTGGCATTTGTTAGATACAGATCTTTCTTGATGTTGCTTCCTGCCTGTTGTTCAGCTATAAATGCCGCCTGGTCAGGGAGCACGAGCATTAGGCATCATCATTTGCAATTTGATTGCTAGAATCTTCGTTAACAACTTTACATCAGGGTTTAATAAGGAAATTGGTCGATACAGGGCACAATCAAGGAGGGCCTTTACCTGATTTTGCTACTAATGTTATGCAGCCTCATTCACAGAAGGTGTTACCTGCTCAGTCTGGCCCATGTCATTGAAGTGCTCTGTTAGTATTGTTATTAAGCAAGAGGAGAAAGCTTTGTGGAAGGCCGCCAAGATGCTGCTTGGCCATGGTGTCTTCGAAATCTTAGACCACCAATGACCATCTGCATTTATTTCATTAAGAGGAGCATTTAGCCATTCTTTAGCCTCTCAAGGGCTTTAGGCTGTCCTCTCAAGTCATTAACTTTACACTAAACCTTCTAATTAGCGTGTTCTTAACTGCTTCGTCTTCTCCAAGTTCCATACTCAGCTTGGTCCTCAGTGACTCTCTCATGGTCTTGAGCCTTGGTCCTCAGTGGCTCTCTCATGGTCTTGAGCCTTGGTCCTCAGTGGATCTCTCATGGTCTTGAGCCTGGCTATGAAGTATATCTAAGGGGCTAGTCCAAAAGCCTTAGGAGGCCAGGCAAAACTACATACAAAGAAACAGTGATTTATTTGGGTGGTTCACAGAATTGTACATGCTAGTCATGACGCACCGACTCCTCTTCCTGCATTCTCACAAGGAAGATGTGACTGTCTTTGATACATCATTGACTCTCCACCAGATAGCCTTCCTCTGTTGCTGCTAGCAGAGATGCCATACAAATAATAGGCATACTTCCTTCATTGATACCAGAAGGAATGTTCCCCCCCCACTCTGTCTTTGGTGACTGTCCGAATGATGACCCCTTCAAGTTTTTGTTCCGGGGTCGAAATGTTCACACTTTTTATTTATGGACTGCTTATATGTTCCAGGTCTTTAAAGAAAATAGAAAGAATATACCTTATTTATTTTATTTATTTTTATCACTTATAGAGCGCATGGCGACCCGGAGGCATCCCAGCACTGAGTAAGAGGCCACATCATATCAGAACCTTACCACCTCCTTTATAAATAACACACACCCATTGTCTACTCTACCCACGGGCATATTGTCACTATTCTAAACTGCTCTGCTTAGTATTAATAATAATAATAATAATAGTGGAGCTGGTAGAGCGCATAGCTACTTCGGAACAAAGTGTCCCAGCGCTGCGGTCCGAGTTTCCATGTGCTACAGACTCGCAGAAAGTAACAGATCAATTCTATCTGAACAACCAAGTTTTTAATTTTTTTCTAAAAAGGAGATCCAAAGGGGCCCGTCGGACAGAAAGAGGTTCAAAACTAATGAGCACTGCACCGTTTTCACTTATCACTGTTAAGGGCAGTCCTATACAGTAGCCCTATCAGCTTCCCCACTGACGTTCAACTCAAGGTATTCTGTAAGGGAGTTCTTGATATTATGTTTGAAGAAAAGGCCTTTAAGCAATCGGTCATTGAGGGGTCACATCCAGGGGCAAACTTTAGTCAGTGTGATTCGGGGAGGTGGTGAATCTCAAATGTTGCAACTAAAATATCAGTGGGCAGCAGGGTGGAGAAGTGAGATGGCCAAGGATCGGGATAGATAGTTTCAGTGAGGAACAGGCTCAGTACGCATTTGCATTAGGTGGGCCTCACTCTAGAGTGGCACAGTGGGTGAAAAACGATGGGTTGGAATGCTGTCCTGAGTGATTGCAATTGGTTAGTCTATTTGCAAGCATTCATCCTATCACCTTTTTAGGTTTTTGGTTGCCAGTACGCTGCCTGTAAACCTGAGACTGGTGCAGACTTCCAACGCTACGACTGCCAAGGTTTGTGAATTCCAAAAAGTAGTAAATTTGCACCCACTCAAGAACTACCTCTATGGGGGCAGATTTAGTTCTTTTTGGTAAACCAGTCACTATATATATTTAAAGATCCCAGTTCAAAAATTGAACAAGTTTAAACCTCTTAGTGAAATGAAATTACGAAAAAACGGACACAGGCATCATAGATCCGAGTTACTTTCCCCAGGTACAACTATCCAACCTAGAATGTATTTACAATATCCAGCTGAAGCTTCGCCCCTGCCCATCCTGTCTGGGAGCGCTCCTTGGGAACTCATGACTACGATCACATACAACACAACAGCCTGGAATCCCTACCCTGGGCTCACTTGTTTTGAATATGTTTTCACTGCACGCACTCTTTTTCATCTCTGCTACAAGAAGCCTTAATGGTAGAGTTGTCAAATCGGTGCAAATGTGCAGGTTTCCATGTTTCTAGTCCTCACCTATCACAAATCATTTTATCAAGTGACTCCCATCTCCATGTACTAAGCCCGAGCCTCCAATAGATGAGGGCATTCAGGCAAATTAGTAGGGCGAGCTGAGCCATGGGTCTGGCTGGGCTCTACGAGTCCATGAAAAAGCCAAGCCATGAAAGCGTTTGGTATGTATAACGTGCAACAAACATAATGTAAAAATATGATACAGTCTCATAGACAGACATTTATTGAATGTGATAGTTTCTAGAAACATTCATGGCTCATTGCCGCCGAACGAAAATGCCATTTATATACTAAGAGGTAGGTCAGTAGTCATGTAAACCCTAAATGTGGCCTAGATTCCTATTATAGGAGCAACAATATTCTATTTAATCAAATAAAATAGGTGCTTGTTCAGTGCACATCTTGAACTCGCGTATTTAAAAATGCACATATATGTGGTAAAAAAGAAAAAGAAGGCTCTTTGAAATAAAATATTTGCCTAGGATCACACAGTTTGGACAAGCAAGGAAGCCGGTATTGATTCCAAGATATCTTGTTTCACATTTTGGATATCTTGCTTCACAATTTCAAATTCAACCAACAGATTGGTCTCTCTCTGTCTCTCTCTCTCTCTCTGTCTCTCTCTCTCTCTGTCTCTGTCTCTCTCTCTCTGTGTCTCTCTCTCAGGAAGAGGCCACAGAAGGGTCCTTTCCAGGTATAGTTGCCATTGGTCAGCTGGTCTGTTGCAGGGAAAGACCTCTTGAAGTTTGTGTGTCCCTATACCAGGATGTCATCCTTATGACACTTGGAGTCCACTTCTTTGTCCTGGGTACAGGAAGGACAGCAGGTCCAGTCTTCTAGGCTCATCTCAGGTCTCAGACAGCAGGTTCAGTCCCCTTCAGATCTTCCATAGGTCCAGGAGTGTGCCGAAGGGGGTGCCTGGAGATGAGCTATTATGGTATTTGGACAACATATTGAGGTTTCGATATTGGGGGAAGAAATATCAGAAAAAATATTGTGATTCAAAAATATCATGATGCAGAAATATCGTTGTCAAGAATATTGATTTTTTTTTTCCAGGTAAGTAATATCGTTGATCAGAATATAGTTAGTGTTAATATCGTTTTCAATTATGTAGTTGTAAAAAATATTGTTTTTTAATTATCTTAATGTGTTTTAGTTCATATATTAATTTTGTCATTATTGTTTGTATAACTGTTAATAACGTTTAAAAATATAGTTTGTAATTTTAAGTGATTTATATTTTTTTATCTAATTGCTAATAGTAATTTATAGTGTTGTAGTGGGCTGCTAGGTTTGTAGGGGTATAGAGTGGGAAGTTAATTAAGAATAATTAACAATTAATGTATTCATAATTTAATGGATTATTAATTATGTAAGTTGTGTAGTAATTATATTTGTTAGTTATATTTTATGTGCGATCTGGCGTTTGTAGGGGTATTGGGTGGGAAGTTAATTAAGTAATGATTAATTAGCAATTATTAATTTATTATTAATTATTTAATTGATTTATTAATTATCTAAATTGTTTATTAGTTTTATATATTAGTTATATTTTAGGTGTAGGCTGTTGGGTTTGTAGGGGTTTAGGGTGGGATGATTAAGTAATAATTAAAAATAATTAATTAGTTAATTGATGATCAATTTTGTAAATTGTGTTATACTTATACATTTTAGTTGTGTTTTAAGTGTGGACTGCTCGGGTTGTGGGGGTATAGTGTGGGAAGTTAATTAAATAATTAATGTGTGTGTGTGTATATACATATATATATACATATATTACCTACTGGCGGTCGCCAGTAGGTAGTTATAGTTAGAACCTAGTTTCCATAGGAAAAAGATTTTTTGATTTGCTAATATCTTTGGCGTCGTTTAACGAATCTTTGTGAAATTCTCCAAAAAAAAGGTCTATCCAGGTCAGCTCCTATCCTGAAAGTTTGGGGGTGATTCGTCAGGTGGGGGCGGAGAAAAAAGGGGGTCCCAAAAAGTGTTTTTCGTGTGTTAATTTCCATAGGAAATTTTGAGACAGGCTACAGCCCGAACTGCTGAACAGAATTACAACAAGTTTGGCAGAAAGGTAGCTCTTGGTTCAGAAAGCTACCTTTTTTTAAATGGTGTAAATCCGTTCAGTAGTTGATGAGAAATTCAAAAAATAAGAGTCAAAAAATCAATTTCCCATAGGAAACTTTAGGCAAGGCTACAGCCCGAACTCCTGAACGGAATTACACCAAATTTGGCAAAAGGTAGTGCTTGGTTCAGAAAGCGACCTTTTTTTTAAATGGTGTAAATCCGTTCAGTAGCTTTTGAGATATTAAAGAAAAAAATGTATATATGTGGGCGGAGCCTAATACCCGAGCACGAGCTTGGCTCTGATTGGCTGCCAACACTTCAAACCAGGAAGTGTTGGCAGCCATCTTGGTGCAATGCTTTTTAGGTCTCGCCTAGCGACGCAGCGCATGCGCTGCTTGCTTCGCGAGATCTATTGTTGTCGATCTACCCAAGCACCACTGCACTACCCTAAACCCTAAAACACTACCCCAGCACGACCCCCTACACTACCCAAACACCACTGCACTACCCTAAACCTTAAAACACTACCCCCAGCACGACCCCCTACACTACACAAACACCACTGCACTACCCTAAACCCTAAAACACTACCCCCAGCACGACCCCCTACACTACCCAAACACCACTGCACTACCCTAAACCCTAAAACACTACCCCCAGCACGACCCCCTACACTACCCAAACACCACTGCACTACCCTAAAACACGACCCCCTACACTACACAAACACCACTGCACTACCCTAAACCCTAAAACACTACCCCCAGCACGACCCGCTGCACGACACAAACACCACTGCACTACCCTAAACCCTAAAACACTACCCCCAGCATGACCCCCTACACTACACAAACACCACTGCATTACCCTAAAACACTACCCCCAGCATGAAACCCTACACTATCCAAACACCACTGCACTACCCTAAACCCTAAATCTACCCCCAGCACGACCCCCTACACTACCCAAACACCACTGCACTACCCTAAACCCTAAAACACTACCCCCAGCACAACCCCCTACACTACCCAAACACCACTGCACTACCATAAACCCTAAAACACTACCCCAGCATGACCCCCTACACTACACAAACACCACTGCACTACCCTAAACCCTAAATCTACCCCCAGCACGACCCCCTACACTACCCAAACACCACTGCACTACCCTAAATCCTAAAACACTACCCCAGCACGACCCCCTACACTACCCAAACACCACTGCACTACCCTAAACCTTAAAACACTACAACCAGCACGACCCCCTACACTACACAAACACCACTGCACTACCCTAAACCCTAAAACCCTACCCCCAGCATGACCACCTACACTACACAAACACCACTGCACTACCCTAAACCCTAAAACACTACCCCCAGCATGACCCCCTACACTACCCAAACACCACTGCACTACCCTAAAACATGACCCCCTACACTACACAAACACCACTGCACTACCCTAAACCCTAAAACACTACCCCCAGCATGACCCCCTGCACGACACAAACATCACTGCACTACCCTAAACCCTAAAACTCTACCCCCAGCACGACCCCCTACACTACCCAAACACCACTGCACTACCCTAAACCCTAAAACACTAAACCCAGCACGACCCCCTACACTACCCAAACACCACTGCACTACCCTAAACCCTAAAACACTACCCCCAGCACGACCCTCTACACTACCCAAACACCACTGCACTACCCTAAACCCTAAAACACTACCCCCAGCACGACCCCCTAACTACCCAAACACCACTGCACTACCCTAAAACACTACCCCAGCATGACCCCCTACACTACACAAACACCACTGCACTACCCTAAACCCTAAATCTACCCCCAGCACGACCCCCTACACTACCCAAACACCACTGCCCTACCCTAAACCCTAAAACACTATCCCCAGCAAGACCCCCTACACTACCCAAACACCACTGCACTACCCTAAATCCTAAAACACTACCCCAGCACGACCCCCTACACTACCCAAACACCACTGCACTACCCTAAACCTTAAAACACTGCACCCAGCACGACCCCCTACACTACACAAACACCACTGCACTACCATAAAACATGACCCCCTACACTACACAAACACCACTGCACTACCCTAAACCCTAAAACACTACCCCCAGCACGACCCCCTGCACGACACAAACCCCACTGCACTACCCTAAACCCTAAAACTCTACCCCCAGCACGACCCCCTACACTACACAAACACCACTGCACTACCCTAAACCCCTACCCCCAGCATGACCCCCTACACTATCCAAACACCACTGCACTACCCTAAAACATGACCCCCTACACTACACAAACAACACTGCACTACCCTAAAACCTAAAACACAACCCCCAGCATGACCCCCTACACTATTCAAACACCACTGCACTACCCTAAAACATGACCCCCTACACTACACAAACACCACTGCACTATCCTAAACCCTAAACACTACCCCCAGCACGACCCCCTACACTACACAAACACCACTGCCCTACCCTAAACCCTAAAACACTACCCCCAGCACGACCCCCTACACTACACAAACACCACTGCACTACCCTAAACCCTAAAACACTACCCCCAGCATGACCCCCTACACTACACAAACACCACTGCACTACCCTAAACCCTAAAACACTACACCCAGCATGACCCCCTACACTACACAAACACCACTGCACTACCCTAAACCCAAAATCTACCCCCAGCACAACCCCCTACACTACCCAAACACCACTGCACTACCCTAAACCCTAAAACACTACCCCCAGCACGACCCCCTACACTACCCAAACAACACTGCACTACCCTAAACCCTAAAACACTACCCCCAGCACGACCCTCTACACTACCCAAACACCACTGCACTACCCTAAACCCTAAAACACTACCCCCAGCATGACCCCTTACACTACCCAAACACCACTGCACTACCCTAAACCCTAAAACACTACCCCAGCATGACCCCCTACACTACACAAACACCACTGCACTACCCTAAACCCTAAATCTACCCCCAGCACGACCAATACACTACCCAAACACCACTGCACTACCCTAAACCCTAAAACACTACCCCCAGCACGACCCCCTACACTACCCAAACACCACTGCACTACCCTGAACCCTAAAACACTACCCCCAGCATGACCCCCTATACTACACAAACACCACTGCACTACCCTAAACCCTAAAACACTACCCCCAGCACGACCCCATACACTACACAAACACCACTGCACTACCCTAAACCCTAAAACACTACCCCAGCATGACCCCCTACACTACCCAAACACCACTGCACTACCCTAAACCCTAAAACACTACCCCCAGCACGACCCCCTACACTACACAAACACCACTGCACTACCCTAAACCCTAAAACACTATCCCAACACGACCCCCTACACTACCCAAACACCACTGCACTACCCTACACCCTAAAACACTACCCCCAGCACGACCCCCTACACTACCCAAACAGCACTGCACTACTCTAAACCCTAAAACACGACCCCCTACAATACACAAATACCACTGCACTACCCTAAACCCTAAAACACTACCCCCAGCACCACACCCTATACTACACAAACACCACTGCACTACCCTAAACCCTAAAACACGACCCCTACACTACACAAACACCACTGCCCTAACCCTAAAACACTTCCTCCAGCACGGCCCCCTACACTACACAAACACCACTGCACTACCCTAAACCCTAAAACACTACCCCCAGCATGACCCCCTACACTACACAAACACCACTGCACTACCCTAAAGCCTAAAACACTACCCCCAGCACGACCCCCTACACTACACAAACACCACTGCACTACCCTAAACCCTAAATCTACCCCCAGCACGACCCCCTACACTACACAAACACCACTGCACTACCCTAAACCCTAAAACACTACCCCCAGCACGACCCCCTACACTACCCAAACACCCCTGCACTACCCTGAACCCTAAAACACTACCCCCAGCATGACCCCCTATACTACACAAACACCACTGCACTACCCTAAACCCTAAAACACTACTCCCAGCGCGACCCCCTACACTACCCAAACACCACTGCACTACCCTAAACCCTAAAACACTACCCCCAGCATGACCCCCTACACTACACAAACACCACTGCACTACCCTTAACCCTAAAACACTACCCCCAGCACGACCCCCTACACTACCCAAACACCACTGCACTACCCTAAACCCTAAATCTACCCCCAGCACGACCCCCTACACTACCCAAACACCACTGCACTACCCTAAATTTACCCCTAGCATGACCCCCTACACTACCCAAACACCACTGCACTACCCTAAACCCTAAAACACTACCCTCAGCCCGATCCTCTACACTACCCAAACACCACTGCGCTACCCTAAACCCTAAATCTACCTCCAGCATGACCCCCTACACTTCCCAAACACCACTGCACTACCTTAAACCATAAATCTACCCCATCACGACCCCCTACACTACACAAACACCACTGCACTACCCTAAACCCTAAAACACTACCCCCAGCACGACCCCCTGCACGACACAAACACCACTGCACTACCCTAAACCCTAAAACACTACCCCCAGCATGACCCCCTACACTATCCAAACACCACTGCACTACCCTAAAACATGACCCCCTACACTACACAAACACCACTGCACTACCCTAAACCCTAAAACACTACCCCCAGCACGACCCCCTACACTACACAAACACCACTGCACTACCCTAAACCCTAAATCTACCCCTAGCATGACCCCCTACACTACCCAAACACCACAAGCAGTTATAAAATCACCATGCACTGTCCTTGCAGCACTCTAATCATCCAGTCACTACCCATGTACTCATGCAATGACCCAGGCACTAACTCATGGCAAATACAGAGGAGGTCATGCTCATTACAGGGGTACCCCAACGCATAGTGTTCCCTAGTGTATGTAGGTGTTTTCACTGTATTCTAAGTGTCTTTTAGCATAGCACTGGCTTGTCCTGGTTAGTCAGAGTCAGTTACCACCAGTACCCGTCACTAAAAAGTTGGGGGCACAGGAGGACTTTCTACTCCTCTGTTGGTTCTTTCTGCACATCTCTTGCTTCTTCCTGCACTTTTTTTCGTCTTTCTGGACTTCTGTTGCCTCTTTCAGCATTTGTCTTGCTTGTTGCTGCGCTTTTCTTCCTCTTTCTTCACATGTCCTAACTTTGTAGGCATAGTTAGAAATTAGCATTTAAAAAAACCATTGAAATTCACTGAAAAAACCAGTTTCAGGCACGTTATAGTTAGAAATTAGCAGTTAAAAAACCATTGAAATTCACTGAAAAAAGCATAGGTTTCAGGGACGTTCTAGTTAGTTGGACATTTCACTCGTACAAAACCATAGAAATTCCCCCGTTATAGTTAGTTCAGCAAACTATAACTCGCACCCCCGCAATGCACTGCTGATGACGTCACATATTACATCATTCATGACATGGTCAGTGACATCACTGATGACATCACTGATGACATCTCAAATGACATCACTGATGACATCACTGATGACATCAGCCAGCGACTGTGTGTTTCTCTAAAGTTTAAATATGTTTTATATATATGACAAGGTGTATTGAAGAATGAGTGGGTGTATACGTGTCTGGATGGAGGATTAAGTATATGCGTGACTGACTGTATAAGTGAGTGATTAAATGTGTCTAACTGAATGCATGGGTTAGTGACTAAACTGTCTGAATGTGTGTATCAGTATGTCTGTTGTTGTGTAAGCTGCTGCATGTGATGGTCAGTAGCTACATGAGTGTCTATATGGGTTATTGATTGGTTGCCTGAGTGTTTGTATGGGAGACTGAGTGTGTGTGTGGGTGGGTGGGAGGTGTGTGACTCTGTGCATAGATGTGTGAGTGGTTGATTCACTGGGTGTATGGGTTCAAGAGTGCATGTGGAAACAGCTGTATGGGCAGGTGAGTGTGTGTATGGGTGTGTTGGTGAGAGATTGGATGTCTCAGTGGTACATGTCCAAGTAACTACATATGTAAAAGGCAGTGTATGTGAGACTTGGAGTATATAAATGACTATACGTGAGAGTCAGTGACTGTGAGAGTGGCTGTATGGATGAGTGTGTACTTGTATCAGTGATTGTATAAGAGAGTAAGTATGTGTTAGTATATGTTTGAATAAGTGAGGTGGTGTGTGTATAACTGTATAGGTGAGGAAATGGGAGTGTGATTGATTCTTTGCATGACTGACTAGGTGTGTGAGTAACTCCATGGATGAGTGGCGGTGTGTGAGTGTCTGTATAGGTGTATGAGTGCATATGATAGTGTTGTATTGATGAGAGAATGTATGTATGAGTGATTGTATGGGTGAATGAGTGGATGTGTGTGTAGACCTAGGAATTAGTGAGTGCGTATGTAGTAACTGGTATTGGTGTGTCGATGGTTTCGAAAATGGTAGTCTGTATTTTACAGTGGGTGTATCAAAGATCATATTAGAGTGTGAGGAGGTGCATCAGATTTTCACGTGGATGATGTCATCAGTGATGTAATCAGTGATGTCATTTGAGATGTCATCAGTGATGTCACTCACCATGTCATGAATGATGTAATATGTGATGTCATCAGCAGTGCATTGCTGGGGCGCGAGTTATAGTTTGCTGAACTAACTATAACGGGGGAATTTCTATGGTTTTGTACGAGTGAAATGTCAAACTAACTATAACGTCCCTGAAACCTATGTTTTTTTTAGTGAATATATATATATATAAATAATATATATATATATATATATATATATATTATCATGAAAGTTTTGCCCTTTTGAGCAGAGACGCACTCACAGGTAGGTAAAACTTCTTTAATGTGGATCTGTGCGCAGAATCAGCAGCGCTCTGGAGTCAGTAACAACAGCCCTACGCGTTTCGGGACCACTTCCTTGTTCACGAGCCAAATCCAAGCAAGCAGCAAAGTCGGCAGTCACCTGATTTTAAAGCAAATGTAGTTCCGCCCCCAGTGAGCCTCCATGTGAGTTCTGGGCATTCTGGTCCAGGTAGTCCTGCTAATATAATACCCGAGTGGGTTAGCTGCAAAGCCCGGTTAATGTTAAAAAGTTCAAAACCCCAGTGGGTTGACGACAGGCACGCCTTGCTGAGTCCGCCACAGTTTTTACTCGTCGCACATTCAGAACCCCCTGTTCTGATACCGGCTCCACATTCGTGTCACCACAGATCCGCTCTGGCCGCGGCGGTGCATCTCCAATGGCTGGACAAGCCGTTTATGTATTACCATGAAAGTTTTGCCCTCTTGAGCAGAGACGCACTCACAGGTAGGTAAAACTTCTTTAAAGTGGATCTGTGCGCAGAATCAGCAGCGCTCTGGAGTCAGTAACAAACAGCCCTACGCGTTTCGGGACCACTCCCTTGTTCACGGGCCAAATCCAAGCAAGCAGCAAAGTCGGCAGTCACCTGATTTTAAAGCAAATGTAGTTCCGCCCCCAGTGAGCCTCCATGTGAGTTCTGGGCATTCTGGTCCAGGTAGTCCTGCTAATATAATACTCGAATGGGTTATCTGCAAAGCCCGGTGAATGTTAAAAAGTTCAAAACCCCACTGGGTTGACGACAGGTACGCCTTGCTGAGTCCGCCACAGTTTTTACTCGTTGCACATTCAGAACCCCCTGTTCTGATACCGGCTCCACATTCGTGTCACCACAGATCCGCTCTGGCCGCGGCGGTGCGTCTCCAACGTCTGGACAGGCCGTTTATGTATTACCATGAAAGTTTTGCCCTCTCGAGCAGAGACGCACTCACAGGTAGGTAAAACTTCTTTAATGTGGATATGTGCGCAGAATCAGTAGCGCTCTGGAGTCAGTAACAAACAGCCCTACGCGTTTTGGGACAAATTAAGTGCAACGGTTGTCGTCTTTATGCTTGTCCTAACCATTTGCATTATATACAAGCTTTTCTTGTCTTGCCTGAATGTTCTGTTAAAATGTATAGGTTTTGTGACTATGTAGGACGCAGGACTGTGTCCCACTTTATTGTTGTGTGTTAAGATTCTCACAGGGAAGAGGAGTTGGCCTAAAGGCTAGGGCGGCCGACCTCGAATCTGGGGAACTGGGGTTCGAGTCTCGGCAATGACGCTAAACATCCTGTGATTCTGGGCAAATCACTTAATCTCCCCGTGCCTAACCAAAATGAATGTGTGTCCTCATGTAACGTAACTGGTGCTATGTAAAGCGCTCTGATACCCGATTCGGGTCAAGTTCGCGCTATATAAAACTCTGCAAAAAACCAAAAAACTTGATCATTCATTAAAGTTTACTGTCCGGTTGGACAATAGTAATATAGTACTGATTCTAGTCTATATTGATTGCATACCTACTCTAGCTCCTTAACAAGGACCACTGTTCACTCAAAATACTGACGCCCAAGGTCCTTGCTTACCTTTTGGGTTCCCTTGTCTTTGTTGAAATCTGCTCGAGAGGGCAAAACTTTCATGGTAATACATAAACGGCCTGTCCAGCCGTTGGAGAGGCACCGCCGCGGCCAGAGCGGATCTGTGGTGACACGAATGTGGAGCCGGTATCAGAACAGGGGGTTCTGAATGTGCGACGAGTAAAAACTGTGGCGGAATCAGCAAGGCGTGCCTGTCGTCAACCCACTGGGGTTTTGAACTTTTTAACATTAACCGGGCTTTGCAGCTAACCCACTCGGGTATTATATTAGCAGGACTACCTGGACCAGAATGCCCAGAACTCACACGGAGGCTCACTGGGGGCGGAACTACATTTGCTTTAAAATTAGGTGACTGCCGACTTTGCTACTTGCTTGCATTTGGCCCGTGAACAAGGGAGTGGTCCCAAAATGTGTAGGGCTGTTTGTTACTGACTCCAAAGCGCTGCTGATTCTGCGCACAGATCCACATTAAAGAAGTTTTACCTACCTGTGAGTGTGTCTCTGCTGGAGAGGGCAATACATTCATGGTAATACATAAACGGCCTGTCCAGCCATTGGAGACGCACCGCCGTGGCCAGAGCGGATCTGTGGTGACACGAATGTGGAGCCGGTATCAGAACAGGGGGTTCTGAATGTGCGACGAGTAAAAACTGTGGCGGACTCAGCAAGGCGTGCCTGTCGTCAACCCACAGGGTTTTGAACTTTTTAACATTAACCGGGCTTTGCAGCTAACCCACTTGGGTATTATATTAGCAGGACTACCTGGACCAGAATGCCCAGAACTCACATGGAGGCTCACTAGGGGCGGAACTACATTTGCTTTAAAATCAGGTGACTGCCGACTTTGCTGCTTGCTTGGATTTGGCCCGTGAACAAGGGAGTGGTCCCGAAACGCATAGGGCTGTTTGTTACTGACTCCAGAGCGCTGCTGATTCTGCGCACAGATCCACATTAAAGAAGTTTTACCTACCTGTGAGTGCGTCTTCTGCTCGAGAGGGCAAAACATTCATGGTTATATATATATATATATATATATATATATATATATATATTTAAGTGGGGTTGATTAATAATGTTCATATTAAGAGTTTTATATTTGTTCTAAATTAATAGGGTTATTCAAATATGTAATGTGGAATAGTTAGATTTGTTATTCCCACTTCAGTCTGCAACAGTAGGGAAAGGGTTCGACTTCAGAGGGATTACATTTACTATTCCCACTCCAGTCTGTGCAGCATATAACTTTGTCAGTGTAATCTATGACTGCATGCATCACTGTATCACTAAGTCTCTCATTCACTGTATAAGTATTTGAGAGGATCTGTGAGACGGTGCATCAGTCTATCAATACTTTTGTGACGAAATGCAAGATTGCCTCAGTACATCTGAGTGGGTGCATCAGTATCACAATGGGTCTGTTTTTGGTTGAGTAAGTCTCTCACTCAATCTGTGAAAAGGTGCATGAGTTCCTTTGTGCATTTGTAAGTAAGTATATGACTGTATGACTGGATCTGTGAGTTGATACATGAGTGTCCAAGTGGGTTTCTGAGTGGGTGAGTGAGTGGGTGCATGAGTATCTGAGTGGATCTGTGAGTGAGTGCATGAGTCTCTCAGTGGGTCTATGACTGGCAGCGTGAGTGTCTGAGTGGTCTGTCAGTGGGTGCATGGGTCTCTGAGTGAGACTGTGAGTGGGTACATGAGACTCTGAGTGTATATCTGACTGGGTGCATAAGTCTCTGAGTGGGTCTATGAGTGGCTGTGTGAGTGACTATATGGGTGTGTGAGTGTCTGAGTGGATCTTTGAGTGGGTGTATGAGTGTCTCATTGGGTCTGTGAGTGAGAGCATACATCTTGAGTGGGTGAGTGAATGGGTGCATGTATGAGTGTCTGAGTGGGTCTGTGACTGGGAGGATGAGTGTCTGGGTGAGTCTGTGAGTGGATGCATGAGCCTTGAGTGAGTGGGTGCATGAATATCTGAGGGAGTTTGTGAGTGGGTGTTCGAGTTTCTGACTGTATGAGTGACTGACTGAGTCCATAAGTCTCTGAGAGGGTCTGTGACTGAGTGTGGAAGTGACTGTATGAGTGTGTGAGTGAGTATGAGTATCTCAGTGGATCTGTGAGTGGGTGTATGAGTGTCTTAGTGGGTCTGTGAGTACATACATGAGTGTGTGAGTAGATCTGTAAGTAGGTGCGTGAGTCTGATTGGTTCTGTACATGGGTGCTTGACTCTCTGAGTGAGTCTGTAAGTGGGTGCATGAGTATCTGAGTGGGTCTATGAGTGGGTGCATGAGTGCCCATGTGGGTCTGTGAGTGGGTGTAAGAGTCTCTAAGTGGGTATGAGACTGTACGCATAAGTCTATAAGTAGGTGCATGTGTCTGAGCGGGCCCATCTGCGCCTGTCAGAGCCAGGAAGAGCTGGGGCAGGGCCACCTCATTTCTATCGCTCCCTTTCCACCCTGCTGCGAAGTAAGGGCTGTGCTCCTTCTATGCATCTGGGGTTTATATTCCTATTGGTGACGTGTGGCTCTTCAATTATCTAAATGCTCATCCCTCTTTAAGATTGGTTGCCTTTGTTCTTGAGCCGGTGAAGGTGTCTTGGTTGTGTGGACCCCCTTTTAGCTTTAGACACAAGTGTTGACTTGTGGTAAAGACGCTCCCCATAGCTTGACTGCAAACAAATTATGGGGAAGCAGAAAGCTATGGACTCCCCTCAGGAAAAGTGGGTAAAGAACCACAAACCAGCCTTGCCGATTTCCGTAAACGATCCAGCGAACAATGCTACCTTAAAGGACATTGACACACTTATTTTAGAAGTTGAAACCCTTTTGGGGGAGGGCAAGGGGCCTGACATACATTCCTCTGTGAGTACAAAGAAAGTCCCTTCTATCTTTATGAGGAAGCAGAAAGCTAAAGCCAAACACAAAATATCACCTGTCCCGTACAAATGTGAAAATTTCGCTTCTAGCTTAGAGGTCCTTATTCCAACTGCAGCTAACAATGACCCAGCCTTTTCATCTAGATCTCCTACCACAAAATGTTGATACCATTTTCTCCTACAATAACATATACAAACAAGTTTTTACCATTGATCTCGCTTGCCCCTGATCTACAATCACAGCAAATGCTGGGGGCACCTTGACACTTCCCGCTTCTCCCTTAGATCCAGTAGATCCAGTACCTGTGATCCCTAGCACCTTTATTAGTAGCAAGGATAGCCAAGCACTAAACCTGGTACGAAATTTGCAGGCTGAGGTCCTCCATATAAAGGTTCAGTTATCATCTCTAACTTCCCAGCTGAAAGACTTATGGTGGAGAAAACCTTACCTAAAAATCTCCAGTCTGACATCCACCCTGCTTATACATCTCTCATTAATGAGAGAAATAGTGCAAGAAGTCATATGGTCTTGACTCGCCCTCCAGCTGTTGAAAATATCCATCTACCTAAAATTATGTCCTTGACTACTAACCCTGTACTGTGTCCATCCCACCGGTTACAAAAAAGGCCCATAAGGAATACCCGCAAATCTTGAACGCAAAAATCTTGAAAATGAGCATAGGAAAAAAGTTGGGCAGCCCCTTTCTGCTGCGCATGTCCAGGCGCGAGGCAGTAGTAGGAACCCCCCTTGGGTGGGAAGTGTAGCACCACCAAGACAAACCCCAACAGCTGTGGCCCATATGACTAAAATCCCCATCCTGCCCGCGGGTGCCCACGAAGAAACAGAGTCACTTATAAATAAGTGCATCCTTCAGATACGGTCCATCCACCATTGCTATTCGGTTGTTCAATCAGACATTCTGGATGCAAAAAGACTCCATGCCCCTACAGACCCGTCAGGCTCTTATGATTACATTAGGCTCAAGCTGAAATCAATATTCTTAGTTGAGGGCCTAGTGAACATGGAGCTACAACATCGCCTGGTTGAGGTACCAACGATTAGGTTTAAATTCAATCCGCCTGTCCAATATGATCGACTACCTCCGCTAAAAGTTAGCCATTACGATCAAGCTGAGCCACTGGCCACTTCAATGATAGATTGACTGAAGGAAGCACCTGCCCTAGACCCAGCGAGTCTAGTCTATGTCCCCTACCAGGACACTATTACCCCTAAAGCTATTGTTGTCCCTAAATCCATCCCTAACATTTACACCTGCCCAGCTACTACTCCCTCAAGTCCCCCTCCTGGCACTTTGAATATGCTCTCATGGAATGTAGCAGGAATCCGGAGTAAGATGGAGGATGTGGTTTGGGGGACTTTCATTAATAAATTTGATCTTTGTTTTTTTCAAGAAACCTGAGCTACTGAACCTCTTTATAGATCAGGATATACAACTTATTACGTAGCTGCTTGTAGTACTGGAAAGGGGCGACCTTCAGGTGGACTCCTTATCTGGGCCAAAACAAATATTAATGCCAAAATACAGTCCCTCTCCCCAGTCTCACACCATATTATAGGGATATTGATTGCCTGTAATGATTCTCGCACCTACTATTTGTATAATATATATCTATATTGGATGATTAGGAGCGGGAAGGAAACTGAGACAATTCAGGACCACGTCCAGCATAGGGCCGCATTTGATTCGCATGAAAATGCAATATTTGTGGGCGATTTTAATGCTACCAATGAACCCTGTGATATGGGTACTCGATCTCCTGTAAGTGAAGAAGATGAGGAATGGGAGATACCAGCTCTTAGCGCTGCCCCAGTTAAGCGTATGACAGGAGCTACATACCAACTCTTTTCATTTACTTTGACATGTGGTCTGAGGGCATGTAATGGCTGCTTTCCTTCTGACCTAAATGCCATGTCCAGTCTGTGGATTCCTTCGCGAGATTTAAGGGTTGCCTGAGAGACATCGCCCAGTGGATGAACAACAATAAACTTAAACTCAATGCAGAGAAGACAGAAGTGTTGTTCTTCGGCAAGACTCTGCCGCCGGCAGCGGGGATTTGGTGGTCGGATGAAATGGGCCTGCCCCCCTCCCCAGCAACTACGGCAAAAAATATGGGGGCGTGAAATGGGAAGTAGATCTCTCTTTCACAGCTCAAATTCGGCAGGTGACAGCCTCATGCTTCAGCAAATTGAGAAGCCTGAGGAAATTTTTACATCTACTGCCGGAGGACTGTCGCAGAGTCATTGTCCATGCCACAGTGACATCAAGGCTGGACTATGCGAATTGTCTATACCTGGGTCTGCCTGCGTACCCAGTCAGAAGACTGCAGATGGTACAGAATGCGGCTGCGAGATTGATTAGATGTGTACCGTTTCGGCACCATATCTCTCCGCATATAAGACAGCTCCACTGGCTGCCGGTAGCAAGAAGGATTGAGTTTAAGGCTTTATCTGTGGCTTTTCGGGCTATACATGGCAAATGCCCAAGTTACCTTAAACACCGGCTGTGCCGCTACCAACAAAATCGCTCACTGAGGTCCAACTCTCAGAACCTGCTATGTATACCACGATTTGTTAAAGCTCGCTTAGGGGGTAGATCCTTTACAGTGGGAGCAACTAAGCTGTGGAATTCCCTGTCGAGCAATATCCGCCAAATCCAACCGGAGCCGATGTTCAGAAAGGTCTTAAAAACCTGGCTTTTTAGCCTAGGGTAAATCTCTTTGGCTTTCTCTTTCCATCTTGCGTGCCGCCTACTGCTGTAGCGCCGGGACACCTCTGTTGAGGTAGCTGTTCGCGCTTTATAAATGTCTGTATTATTATTATTATTATTATGTATACCTTTAATCGTCAGGACGCACTACTAGAATAGATTATATTCTAATACTAGTATAGCTTTGGAAACATGTGGCAGATTTCAAGATATTCCCTAGGGAGGATAGCGATCATAATGCGCTCCACTGTACATTATATGACCTCTTTTATCCCCTGCTAAATGTTCCAATATCTCTTGCCTCTAATCTATTGCCATCGAATGATAGGCGTAGGGCCAAGTAGTTCATAACTGACTTAGTACAGACTGCATGAATGGGGCTGTTAGGAAAGCAGTGCGTGAATTAGATAGGCTAAGTTCCATCAATTCTGGAGACAATTCTTGGACCTCAAGTATAGCGAGAATAAACGAGGGCCTGTTCGAAGCACTGAGTATGTGCTTCACGCGCGCGCGCAAGACGTCAAAGGCCCAGCTCAAGATCAAGCGGTCTTGGTATAACAAGTTGTGTAACAACAAAAAGAATTAACTCCGCCTGGCCCTTACGTTGGGGGGAAAATCTTTAATCAGACTGAAAAGAAATGAGTATAAAGCAACCCAAGTAAAAGCGCTCAGGGATTGGGAAGCCAAAGTATGGGAAAATATCTATGAGGCAGCCGTATCTATAGATACCAAAACATTTCGGAAGTTGGTTGCAAATGGCCATGATACCCCATCGAGGTCCTTATCAGATACAATTCCACCTGGGTCTGGCATGCCCATTTTTCAGATTTGTATCAACCACAACAAAATTCTGTGGAGGTTGGATGACTACAGCCTAAAGATGTAATTTACCCCGGGCAAGTTCTTTGGAGATAGAGACGAGGGACACGTTGGAGGCCACTAAATTATAGACCTATTAGTCTCATAGACGTAGCACAAAAGGTCTTTGCAGACAACTATTGATAAAATTAGACTCTTGGATTGAGGAACATCATGCTCTTCCCCCTTTGCAGGCAGGTTTTAGAAGAGGGATTAGCACAATTGACCAGATTTTTAGATTCCTTCTCATCTATTGGAAAACTGTTATTATGCAAAAAGCCCATCTTTATTTGGTCTTCGTTGATTTAAAATCAGCATTCAATTTAATCCCTAGAGCCAACTTGTGGGTTGTCCTGAAGAATATAGGAGTCCCGTCTGACATCTTGAATATGCTGGTTCATATCCACCAGGGCACGTTTGCCCAAGTGAGATGGGATCGGGTGGGGAGTTGACAAACCGGATTGAGATCAAGAATGGAGTACGTCAAGGCTGTATCCTTGCCCCAACCCTTTTCTCCCTGTACCTTAATGATGTAACATGTTATGTGGAAGATTACCTAAACGATCCTCCTTGCCTAGGTGGTAAAAAAAGAACCATTTTGTTATTTTCAGATGACACCCTCCTGATATCCAAGACCCCTAGTGGTCTTCAGAGGTTGGTAAACAAATTCGAAGATTTCTGCACTGAGTGAGGGCTGACGATAAACCATTCAAAAACTAAGTTTATGACCCTCAGCCCCATCAATTAATTTAGGGGATCAATAATGCTGGGGGGACGCCCTCCAGAGAGGTTTTGTGATTTTTACGTTTTAGGGGTCAAGCTCACTAGATCTATGTCATGGGGGCAACAGGTGGAAAAGTTGTTTAAGTCTAACCCATCATTCATTCTGCTGCAATATTGAGGCACTACAGAATGTCCCGGACTAGACCCATATCCCCCGCACTCAAGGTCTATAGAGCTAAAGCAGAGGTAGTGCCCTGTATGGTGCTGAAATATGGGGCACCTCCAATTTGACCAGTCTCAGAGTAGCTGAGAATAATTTTCTGAGAGCACTGACCAACCTCTTCTATAACACTCCTCTAATACTGCTAAGACATGGCCTTAAATCCAATAACATATAAGGACCAATTAAGTCCGCTAATACTCCGGAGACTTGGAGGTTTATCATGGGTCCCATGCTCTCCATGCCACTGGAGTCAAGCTAGCCTGGCTGATGAGGGGTGATACCCCAAAACCAGTCCTAGGATGCTTGTTTCCAGTCCGGGGAGGACCTGGCCTGGCAGTTCGGGCTGGGTCTAAACTGTGATGGCATGGGCAGCAAAAAAACAATGGATTTAGGCCCAGATCTCTGTACTGTGGTGAATGCATTGTTCTTTTTACTTTTAGAAAGTTGTCATTTTCCTGCCCGTAGCCCTTTAATGTCTGTCTTGGGTCACACGACTGGGTGTAGCTGACATTTTGACTTTGTGAATACCTCCCAGACGGTAAAACAATAGAGGGATTAGGTGTTTCTGGATGAGCCATCTGCTGGCAGGATGGGGTGCGGAAATGAGCACAGCCCCACTTGCAACTGAATAGCCTGTGCTCTGCATTCACAGAAAAGGCATTGTCACTTCAGCCAGCTTGGAGCCAGGGCAGGGAAGTGCATTCACTTCAAAGCCACTGTCCAGAAGCTTCTCCCACCTTCCAGAACCAGGGAACCAGGGTATAGAAGAAGGACCTGTTAGACTTGTCATCTTTTGGCATGTTTCCCATGTCTTTTTGCTTTCTGACCTCCCATTTTTTACTCTGTTTTTGCTGGTTTAGTGTCTCTGCGCACTTTCTCACTGCTGTTCAGTGTTAAAGTGCAAGTGCTCCTGTTGTAAATTATGTTATGGATTGGTATTTCCATGATTGGCATATTTGATTTACTGGTGAGGCCCTAGTAAAGTGCACTGAAAGTGCCACGGCTGGTAAATCAAATGCTACCAGTGGGCTTGCAGCACTGGTTGTGCCACCCACAGAAGTAGCCCTGAAAAGGTAACTCAGACCTGCCACCGCAGAGTCTGTGCGCAGTTTGTAACTGCCATGTCGACCTGGCAAGTGCACCCACTTGCCAGGCCCCAACCTTCCTTTTTTCTACATGTCAGTCACCCCTAAGGTAGGCCCAAGGTACCCCTGTGGGGGGGGGGTACTGTCTATGTTAAAGGTAGGACATGTACTGATGTGTGTGACATGTCCTGGTGGTGAATTACAGTGTATTTCGTTTTTCACCATTGCAAGGCTCACATACACAATGGGAGCAAAGGGGGATTAAGAAGACAGACCGCCCCCCACTCAATCAATTGTAAACACTGCCAGATCTGACCTCTGTCGAACAGAGAACCTTATATTTTTGGAACCCACAGGGAGTTTTCACTGAAACTTTCAACTTCCCCCACAGGTCCAGCTTATTGCCCATGACCTGCTGGTCCTTACTGTTCTATTTAAGAAAAACGTCAATAACCACATCACATACACACAACAAAGTGGTTTCAAATCATCACATAAATGTGTGCAACAAGAAAGAAGAAAAAAGTTTGAGAAAAGGCCAGAAAGCACCTCACGTACGCAAACCCAAGGAGCTGCTGGATGGTACTCGCCAGTATGCCCACGTTATCATCATCGGTTGCTTTCGTGGCCAAAAGAAAAAAAGGGTGTGTGTGCTTAAACTTCCTCAGAGGTGAGAAATCAAACAAGAAATGAATCAAAAAATGTGACAAACAACACTGAGAATGTATGACTCACTCAGTGCCCACTGGTCCCCAACCGTGAAAAGAGAAAAATTATTCTCACAATTAAAATGGGGTACCACTCACATGCAAAACATACTTTATTGAGTGCCGTGAGTGTCCTCAGGTTAAAAGAAAGGCAAGTATATGGCCAATTTCACCCACGAAAGGCCAAGGTTTTTCTTAAATAGAACAGTAAGGACCAGCAGGTCACGGGCAATAAGCTGGACCTGTGGGGGAAGTTGAAAGTTTCAGTGAAAACTCCCTGTGGGTTCCAAAAATATAAGGTTCTCTGTTCGACAGAGGTCGGATCTGGCAGTGTTTACCATTGCAAGGCTGCCTGTACCCATAGGACAGAATGGGGAGTTTGTTTATACCATCTTATAAACATAACTACCCCTGGGAACAAGGTAGAACAATAAAGTTTAGTATGTTTGGACTCAGAATGTTAAAATGCATCTTTTAGTGAAGATGATTTTTACATTCTGTGTTTGAAAATACCACTTTTAGAAAGTAGCTATTTTCTTGCTTAGCCATCCTGTGTTTCTCTGCTGGGGTTGTGGAATGACTGTCGGGCTTTGGGATGACAGGGGCTGGAGAGGGGCAGTGGCTCCGGAGAGCCTGATGGATCAGGGCTGGGCTGAATAGACCTGGGCTGCATTTAGAATAGTGGGAGGAGATTTCCTTGCACTTGAATGGGCCTGGTCTGCCTTGCACAATGCCGTCTCCACCCCCTGCCAGGAACCTGCACCAGTGGGGACAGAACTGGTTTGGGCTGGGTACAGACACTCTCTGCCTTCAGAGAACAAAGGATTTGGTGGTATAAATATTTAGGCCCAGACCCCAGAATTTTAGAACTCTTTTGGACCAAGAAGACTGCCAAGAAGAAGAGCTGGAGAAGTTGTGAGGAGGAACTACCACTTTGCTGTGTTGGCCTGCAGTGGCTGCTTCTGTCTTGGCCAGTGAAAGGACTGGACTGAACTTTCTGCAATCTCTTTTTGTGAGTTTCTCCAAGGACTTGAGGTAGAGCTTGCCCCCTGTTCAAGAAGTCTCAGGAACAGCAAAGATTTCAAGTTCTTCTGCCCTCAGCACTGGGAACTGTGTGTTTTGTGCTACAACAGAAACAAAAGCAACCCGACACCGTCTACGACGCCACTGCTGACTCTGTGTCCTGAAGGCACCGCAGAGGGCACCGCCGCAATGCCGCACTGCAACCCTGGTCTCACCTACGACGCCTGCCGCCGCCGCCACCGAGCCGCTGCTTGCACCGTGACCTGTGGGCACCACACTCCGCACCGCCTCGCTTTACACCGTCGCCCTGGTATCCCCGACGACGACGCTTCACGCTGACATCGACGCCGCTGCTGGCACCGTGGTTCGAGGGCACCTCTCGTAAGTTACACGACGCACCGTCCTCATTCCGCACCGCAGCCTTGGCCTACCGACGCCGGCGCCATCGACTCGAGTTCGTCAGCCGACGACAGCTCTTCAGCAACGACAACGTCACTGCTTGCACCGTGTTCTGCCAGCACCGCGACGAGCCAGGCATCACTTCGCACCGCAGCCCTGGTCTCACTGATGCCGCTGGACCACCATCACCGAGCCGTTGCCTGCACACCGCACCGCTGCACTTCGCACCGCTGCACTTCGCACCGCTGCACTTCGCACCGCAGCCTCGATGCCTTCCGATGCCGGCTCTCCTGACTTCAACTGCGAGGAGTTCGATCTGCAACGCGTGTGACTTCAAGGGCGCGACGACTCATGCACCGACCTCCAGAACGGATGCCGTGCTTTCAGAGCTCAACGAGAGGTCGCCGACGCCCTGCATTTCTAAAAGTACTGTTTTGCGGGTTCCCAACACCGTAGCTGACCCGCGATGCCGCGGTCAGCCAGAACTGTTTGGATTTGTTGTTCACGACGCCGTGATAGCCCCAAACAGAGTTATCGACTTCAAGGAACTTTATTTCAAGTTTATTTTGATAACTGAAGATTTCTAAGTACTGTATTGTGGATTTTTATCGTTTTTGTTCTTGTCTTAAGTATATCAAAATATTGGATATTTTTCTAAACTGGTGTAGTGTCCTTTTGTAGTGCTTACACTGTGTTACTGTTGGTTATGTGCAAATGCTTTACACACTGCCTCTAAGATAAGCCTGACTGCTCGTGCCAAGCTACCAAGGGGGTGAGCAGGGGTTATTTTAGGAGTGTAACTCCCTTATCCTGACTAGAAGGAAGGGTCCCTACTTGGACAAAGGTGCAAACCCTTGCCAACTAGAGACCCCCATTTCTAACAGGACCTCAGACCCAAACTCTTCAGTACACTTCTGGACCTGTGGATACTGTGCCAGGACTGCTATGCTGCTACAAGGACTGCCACTGTGCTGGGCTGCTACTCAGGAAGAACTGCTGCCCTGTTGTGCTGATCTGCTGTCCTCTAGCCTGGGGAAAAAGTACTGGACCTTCAACTCCATCTTGAACCCAGGACCCCAGAGTGACTCAAACAGCTAGTCTGCTGGCCTCCTGATCTGAGCCTCAGGGGCATAACAGGCTCTCCTGAAGCTCCTGAACCCACCTTCAGTGAGTTTGTGACCCCCAAGTGGCGCTTCTCAGGTCCTGGACCCTTGGTGTGGCTCTTGAAAGCAAGCCAGTTTCCACTGGAACTGCACCGCTCGCACCAAAATCTAGCACTTGCCGCCACAAGCCTGTCTCTTCGCACAGCAGCATCGACACCATCGACAGCCCGCGCGGACCGCTAAGATAAAGCTCCAGCCAGCCCTTCTGCAATGCCTGGCCTGCTCTTTGCACCACGGCGACTGCCGCTCACAACGCTCTCCTTGCTCCTCGCTACCATCTCCAACGCGAATGGGACTCTTGGCACAAAATTTGATACGGTAAACCTTCAGCAGTACTAATCTGAGACTGTATCCAACCCACCCTCCATCACGGTCGGCCTGAACAGTTGACTTCGACCTGGTCCAGGGCGACTAGATAGCCGCAGTTGGTGCTTTATGCTTGTAGGCGCCGCACTTCCATTTTTTCTTTAAAAATTCATAACTCCAGTTCTACTGATTGAATTTTTGTTGTTTTGGTGTCAAATCATGTATTACAATTTACTCTATTGTTTAAATTGGTTTAGGATTTTTCTTGTGTTGTGTTTTCACTTTAGTACTGTTTGTGTGCTGCATGAATACTTTACACGTTGCTTATAAGTTAAGCCTGACTGCTTTTTGTGCCAAGCTACCCAGGGTTAAGCACAGATTAATTTAGTGACTTTTTGAGGTTCACCGTGCAAGGGATTGTGGCTGTTGTTTGGCCAGGGCTCACACCCCAGTCAACCAACATCCCAATTTCTCACACCCTCCTTTGAAGTGCACCTCCAATATCATATAAAAAAAACTAAGCATACATGTCAAGAAGGTCTTGGTACTCCAGCAGAATCTAACACTGTGATGTCAACTAGAGGTCTACTTTGATGGAGGTCTGACTGGTTGGCATGAAAATAGAAGGGTGCATGCCTGGGTGTTAGCTACATGTACTTTTAAGTACGTGACAGGGTAGTGACTTGTGACAGGGTAGGCCTCTTTGAAGTTAACTGAGTCCTTGGGCCCAGTCCACAGGCTGTCGTGTCAAGGGCACAAAAAACACCTCCTCACCTCCAAGGCCTTTTGTCCCTGTCCTGGGAGCAAGTTCATACCTCATTCATGCCCATTAAAATGTTAATTACTGACTGGCAGAAAGAAGAGAGCAATATGCACATTTAGCTTCTGGGGACTTCAGGCATGCCAAAGGTGACTTTCTAAAAGTTGTTTTTCCTAAATATTTATCATAAATCCAACTTTACTAGTGAATCTGGCTTGCAATAAATATTTTTAAAAGTCCAAAAATTAAAGTTGTAGCTGTTTCCTTGGTGGTGATAACACTTATTAACCTTAATATTGTATCCTAATGATTTCCTACGGAACGGCCAACGTGGTACAGTGAAAATAGCTTTGAGGGCATTTTCACTGTAGGGACATGTTTAACATTAAACTTTTACATGTCCTCTGTTTAAATGCCATGCACCTTGCCCTATTGGTAACAAGGACTACATAGGGGTGACATAAATATTTAAAGTAAAGATTTAGGCCTGTCAAAAGGTGTTATTTTGACCAGTCGCGGCCAGTGCAGGTAAGAGCTGTGGGGCAGGGCGGGGGTGGGGGGGGAGGCGGGGAGTCGATAGATGACGGAATAGGATTTATCAATTTATTTAATTTACCCTATTCCGTCGTCTGTCGACTTCCGCCCCGCCCCACCGCGCTTACCTGCACAGGCCACCGCTGATTTTGACAGGTTGGATTTGCAGTTTAAAACTACACAGCCAGGCTACATTGGTAGGTACGGAGACACGCTTTATAGTGCCACTGAAGTCAATGGCACAATAAGTGCTGTAGTCCATTGGTGGCATATAATTTGCCGTTCCTCTGCATATTTTGTACCATATATTCGGGACCCAAAAGGCAAATTAAATAAACAGATCCAGCGTATACCAATTTCATCATGTTGAAAGGAGGAGCACAAGCACTCTACCACTGGCTAGCAGGGGTAAAGTGCACAGAGTATTATAGCCAACAGAAATAGAGTATCAGCAAAAAAGCAAAGAAAATAGGATTTATCAATTTATTTAATTTACCCTATTCCGTCGTCTGTCGACTTCCGCCCCGCCCCACCCCACCGCGCTTACCTGCACAGGCCACCGCTGATTTTGACAGGTTGGATTTGCAGTTTAAAACTACACAGCCAGGCTACATTGGTAGGTACGGAGACACGCTTTATAGTGCCACTGAAGTCAATGGCACAATAAGTGCTGCAGTCCATTGGTGGCATATAATTTGCCGTTCCTCTGCATATTTTGTACCATATATTCGGGACCCAAAAGGCAAATTAAATAAACAGATCCAGCGTATACCAATTTCATCATGTTGAAAGGAGGAGCACAAGCACTCTACCACTGGCTAGCAGGGGTAAAGTGCACAGAGTATTATAGCCAACAGAAATAGAGTATCAGCAAAAAAGCAAAGAAAATAATCCAGGGTGACCCTGCATAAAGGGCAAAGTTCCAACACAAACCATACAGATTTTGGTGTATGAGGATGTAAACCTGGGTACCATTAGCTTACCTTGTGTCTATGTATAAGGGAAGAGTTGTCACAAATTCTGTCAGAAATGACGCGATTGACTTCAATACACTTTCCAAGAAATACTCCTCATCCGTAACTGGTCTTCTTGGTGGTATACCACCCTCTTCATGGGCTTTAGGAAGCGAAAGGATTTTTGACATTTATAGCTACTGAATGCATTCATTTTATCAAGGGCATAGGCATACATTAGCTAATTCTTACCTTGAGGCTAGAAGGAGAGGGCCTAAATTACAGGAGGGAATTTATGGATTCTTTTTCAGGGGTCAGCAGACCTCGCTCAGTGCTGCACTCTTAAACATAAATTGGACTTGCATCAAACCAAAAGGCTGCCTGTAACTGTTTGAGGGAGAATAATCCCTTTGGAAAAGGTAGGAAAACACTTTTAGAGTCACCATGTCCACACCAACAGCTTCAAGCTCAGATGGGATGAGCACTTTAATTGGTATCTAGATGGTCCACAATTATAAGGACCACTGAATATGGTGAACAAGAGGAATTCACAAGAGGAAATTAAAAAAACAAGTAGGATAAAACCGGTGGATTAACATCGCCACACATCGTCCCTCACTCTCTCCACCCTGGATTTCTAGCATCTGCACTTCATGCCTCATGTCCTCAAGCCAGAATGCACATATAAAATTTTCTTGGGTTGGGAATCAGGAAAGCTAGATGGAGTGCCATATTGTGTTTTTCTTGACCAAATTCCCGGTACTTTTGCCTCCTTTCTCCCTCCTGGCAGGTGGAGAACAAGGAAGTCACCCGACGCATTCTGAATGACCCTGCCTCCTACTCCGAGAAGTTCAGCGCTTGCTGCAAGGCCCTGTGTGAGGGGCTTCTAATGAAGGACCCTCAGAAAAGGCTTGGCTTCAAGAATGACAACTGCTCAGAGCTGAAACAACAGCCATGGTTTAAAAAGATGAACTGGGGCCGACTTGAAGGAGGTAACTAAGGATTTCCCACTCTGCCTTTGTTTTCTGTATTCACAGCCCCTGGGGCCCAAAACCATGCCAAGGTCTGCTTTCAGCCACTCTTTCTAAGCTTCTCAGTACTTATTGATCTGGCTGCTTAGTGCAGCATCACTATTGCAAATAGCAGTATTATATGCTTTGTAATGGCAATAGTCCTAGTACGTCCCTAGAGCAGAACAAATTTCTTTAATAGTCAGTGGTAAAACTGAGGAGTGTAGATGGTCATGTATTGTAGTACATCACCAGCAATTCTAATCAGCATATGCTGCGCTACAACGATGAGCATGTGGGTGGTACACTGAGGGCATATTCTATAGCACATTGATAGGAGGATTCTGTTCTTGAGGTATGCCACTAATCCGCAGAACAATTAATGCCCTACTATGTAGTAGAATAAGGGACACAATATGTAATACAACACAGGATACATTTGTAATAAACCATTGAGTACTTTCTGTAGTAAAAGACTAGATGCATCCTTTAGTTCAACACTGGGCATATTGTGTAGTAACAAACTGGACACTTTCTGTAGTAAAACAATGGACGCATTCTATACTACAGCACAGGAAATATTTTTTAGTACAAGACTGGACACATTCAGTAGCACAACGCTGAACACATTCCGCAGTACAACACTAGACACATTCTGCAGTATAACACTGGACACAATCTGTAGTTCAGCACTAGGTACATTCGGTAGTAGAACACTGGACACATTCGGTTGTATAACATGGGACATAATCGATATTCGAATACTGGACATATTCAGTATTGCAACATTAGAAATATTCTGTATTACAACACTGGGCACATTCTGTAGTACAGTATAGGACATATTTTGAGTGCAACACTTGACACATTCTGTAGTACAACACTGGACACATTCTGTAGTACAACACTGGACACATTCTGTTGTATAACATGGGACATAATCGATATTCCAATACTGGACATATTCAGTATTGCTACACCTGAAATATTCTGTAGTACAACAATGGGTACATTCTGTAGTACAAAACTGGACACATTTTGTAGTTCAACACTGGGCACGTTCTGTAGTAGAAAACTGGGCACATTCTGTAGTACAACACTGGACACATACTGTAGTACAACACTGGACAAATACTGTAGTACAACACTGGACACATACTATAGTACAACTCTGGACACATACTGTAGTACAACACTGGACACATTATGTAGTACAACACTGGACACATACTGTAGTACAACACTGGACACATACTGTAGTACAACTCTGGACACATTATGTTGTATAACATGGGACATAATCGATATTCGAATACTGGACATATTCAGTATTGCAACATTGGAAATATTCTGTATTACAACACTGGGCACATTCTGTAGTACAATTTAGGACATATTCTTTAGTGTAAGACTGGTGACATTCTGTAGTACAACACTTGACACATTCTGTAGTACAACACTGGACACATTCTGTAGTACAGCACTGGGCACATTCTGTTGTATAACATCGGACATAATAGATATTCCTGTACTGGAAATATTCAGTATTGCTACATTGGAAATAGTCTGTAGTACAACACTGGACACATTCTGGAGCACAAATCTGGACAAAGTTTGTAGTTCAACACTGGACACATTCTGTAGTTCAACACTGGACACATTCTGTAGTTCAACACTGGGCAGGCACATTCTGTAGTAGAACACTGGACACATTCTGTAGTAAAACACTGGACACATACTGTAGCACAACACTGGACACATACTGAGGTACAACCCTGGGCACATACTGTAGCACAACACTGGACACATACTGTAGTACAACACTAGACATATTCTGGAGTAAAACACTGGGCACAATCTGTTGTACAACATGGGACATAATCAATATTCAAACACTGAACATATTCAGTATTGCAATACCAGACACATGTAGTACAACACTGGACATATTCTGTAGTAAACCAGTGGACACATTCTGTTATACAACTCAAAACATAATCAATTTTGCAACACTAGACATATTCAGTATCGCTAGACATATTTTGTAGTACATAGTACAACACTGGACATATTAGTTAGAATAAGAATGGACACATTTCGTAATACAACGCTGGGCACATTCTGTCAGATAACATTGAACACATTCTGTAGCTCAACACTGGTCACATTCTGTAGTAAAATATTGGGCACATTCTGTAATAAACACTGGGCACATTCTGTTGTACATCATTGGTCATATGCAATATTGCAACACTGGGCACATTCAGTAATGCAAGACTGGGCATATTCAGTAGTGCAACACTGGACACATTCTATAGTACAACACTGGACATAATCTGTAGTGTAACAATGGAGATATTCTGAAGTACATTACAAGACATATTCTCTAGTATAACACATTTTTCATAAAACACTGACCACAAATTCCATAGGGCAAGACTGGACATATCAAATATTGCAACACTGGAAATATTCTCTTGTACAACATGGATGCAAAACTGGATACATTCTGTAGTATACCACTGGACAGATTATATAGTACAAAACTGTATACATCCTACATTACAACACTGGGCATATTTAGTATTGAAGCACTGGACATATGCGGAGTCTCCACACATATAAGTATAGGTTATATTAGTAAATGTGGGAGGGACAGAGGTGAGCGGCTGGAAAATGATGAATACTTACTACTAAAGGGCAGGAGAATAGGAAGGAATAAGGAGAGTTAAGAGAGGGTCAGGGAATTGTTTAAGAAGGGGCATCTACCCACCCATAAAAGTGTAGCCCATTCCTAGTCACAAACTGCACTTCCAAAGTTACTACCCAAAAAGGGACCCAAAACATTAGTAAAATACTCCAGTTCAGAACTGGAATAAAACCAGTACCACACAGGGCCAACCACTGGTACTGCAACACCCTCCCATAGAAAATAATGGAGTTAGGGAATTGAAATAAATTTCCACAGCAGATAATGTTACATTTAAATAATTAAAATAGTTAAAAATATAAATAAATACATAATGATAAATATTGTACATATTTTAATTTAATTATGAAATATCTTAATAACCTCTTTTGCATTTAAAAAAATAACTTAACTGTGAATTTTAATGTAATTTAATATAGTGTAAATGATTGAATTTTTAATGAAAAACTTAGGTAATATTGGTGTAGTATTTTTTCTTTTAGTTCTATTAAAATAAATATATAAAAATCATTTACATTAATATTTTAGATGAAAACTATTTTTAACTTTTTCCAAGTTGAATAAATATTTTTATTTTTCCCTATACTTTACCATAGGGAGACCTATTTACATTTAACATTTATACATTTATAGTTACATTCATTTTTAAATGCAAAGATGGTTATTAAAATATTTTATGATCAATCTAAAAATATCTGCTATCTTTATAATATTTTTGTAACATTAACTTATATTTTTAACATTTTGAAATAATTTAATTTTAATTAGCATTATTTCCTATTGGGTGTCCAATGGGATTTACATTTAAGTCCCTGCCACCATTATTTTCTATGGGAGGGTGTTGTACTACCCGCCCTAGCCATGTGTGGTAGTAACTCAAACTTGTGAGTTAGGCTTCACCCCCTTTTTCAGAGGGTGGAGACATGTAAGTCTACAATTTGGAGTAAATTTACTCTCAGATTTTGTGAAGAGCCAAAAGTAGTAAGGTTACTCAAACGTATAAGAGTAAATTTACATGTGTAAATTACTCGCGAGCAACTTGTAACCTTTGTGAATAGCCCCAATATTCTGTAGTGCAATACTGGACACATTCTGTAGGCCAAAACTGTTCATATTCTGTAATGAAATCATGGACTTGTATGCAAAATACAGATCAATATATTCTGCAACACAATAATGGTTTTATTCTGTAACATATTGATGGAGTGTAATCTGTGGTGGAATGTTAGGGTTATAGTCTAGTGCAATGCTGGGTCTATTCTGTAATGCAATGTTGGGTATATTATATCCTGCACTGTCAAAATGACAATATTCTATACTGCAACAACCTTAATGTTTGATAGCACACTAATGGACACTTTATGTAGTACAGTAATGGACATATGCTGTTGTCCAAAAATGGGTATGTTTTGTTTTATAAAAATATACATATAATGTAGTATAGTGACATTTTTGTAGTCCATTTAGGGGCATATCTGTACGTGGTACAACAAAGACCTCCAGCCGTATTACTACAAAGATATATTCTATGACACTTTAAATTTATATATATATATATATATATATAAACACGTTTTGGAAGAACGCTCACTCAGGGCCCGATTCACAAAGATCCTCTGCAGTCATGGCAGAGGCTCCACAATGAGAAACTGCAGTGTGGAGATTTCACCACGAGTGCAGAGACTCTGCCACGACTCAAGAGCCTCCACCACGACTGCGGAGGCCGTTTGTGAATCTGGCCGAATGAGAATTGTGGTAAAAAAGGTATTTATTCCTTGTTCCCCATTTTTTTTTTTGTGGTGCAAAGGGTGTTTATTCCTTGATCCTGATGACACGTTTTGGCCTCAAAGGGCCTTGATCACATAATGACAATAGTGGTGTATAGAATTTAAATACCACCATACTCGTCAACACAGGAAAAGGATTCAAGTGAATAATGCACAATCATATAACAGGTAAAAGTCACCAAAAGTAATAAAGTGAAAATGATGCACAGACATGAAAAAAAATGAATAATAAAATAAGGCAGAGGATAGGAATCATCTCATACGTAAACAAACTTTACTTTCTGTTTTTCACAGTTGAGACAGTGGATATATACAAGACTTGACTCATAACATTTATATTTGGTCGGGATCTACTCCCCAACCCGTAATCCATCAATGTTCTCATAATTTATCGGTGACTTAAATTTCAAAAGTCATCTTCTCTACTAAGTGCATAATATATAATATATGTGAACCCCAGTGAATAAAAAATGTGATAAAAAGCTCACAACATCCTTATTATGGCCACAGAGAATCTCTCAAATGCTTGATAAGAATACATGACACACAATTATAGGGGATCAAGGAATAAACACCCTCTGCACTGCTATCCCCTGTGTGAGCGTTCTTCCAAAACTTGTGTTTGGATTTCTTTTTGGATTTCTTTACTGGCATCCACAACCCCAATGCTACACTGCCGTTTAGGTCTGGCAGCATTATTGCGACCAGTGTGGTTATTCTATCTATCTATCTATCTATACTTCGGAGAGTTCAGGTCCTTTCCAATATTGCATTCACACTGCTCCTCTGCACATATCTCAGACAATCAGGATGCTGTTATAACGTGGTTTCTTGTGTTAAGATGCACCAACGAACACAACATCTTTCTGCTCCTACAATGAGGCTTGATCGTGGAGCAGCAGCATGAATACTAGAAAGATAGATACTGAGGAGCACTGTGAATGTAATATTGGCAAGGGCACAAACTTGGCGACAGGTGCTCCGCATCAAGAGGGAGAAACCTATGGCTTGTGAAGAAGATCGTTTGATCGAAACGCGTTGCCAGTAAAAATATTGAATTACATTCACCCTGGAGTGCGAGTCCCCTTTTTCCTGTTTGAGTGAGGAGCTCTTTAAAACGGGAATTTTCGTATATATATATATATATATATATATATATATATATTACTACTGGCGAAAGCCTAGGTAGTTATAGTTAGGACCAAATTCTCCCATAGATAAAGTGTTTTTTGTTTTGCTAGTAACTTTGGCACCGTTTGACGAACCTTCACTAAATTTTCCCAAAAAAGTGGCCTACTTGCATGGAAACTTTCACGGTGATTCGTCAAGTGGTGGGGTCGAGAAAAAGAGAGGCCCCAAAACCATTTTTCCCCATGCAGTGTCTATGGGGATTTTGCGATTTCTAGACATGACTACAGGCCGAACCGCTGAACGGATTTTCACCAAATTTGGCAGAACTCTAGCTCTTGGTCCAGAAAGAGCCCTTTTTGTAATTTGGTGTAAATCTTTTAAGTAGTTTTGGAGGTATTAAAGAAATAAAACTTTGCATATCTAGGGACACAGATCCGCCAATCCAAATATATATTACTTTACATTAAAAAAAATCCAAATTCACTGAAAAAATCAAAGGTTACAGGGACGTTATAGTTAGGTTCATGTTTTACCCACACAAACCATAAAAATTATGCAGTTACAATTCTCCTTCTAGTTATACTTATCTGAAGAAACTATAACTCATGCAATTCAGTAACTTCAGGCCACAAGTTCCAGTTTCTTAACATAAGTATAACTATAACTGCTACATTTTTATGGTTTTGTGTGGGTAAAACGTGAATACAACTATAATGTTCCTGTAACCTTTTGGTTTATGTCATTATATATACATATATATATATATATATATATATATGTAGAGAGCAAGAGAGAACATCAAAGTGTCAGTGTCTTAATGCTGCTTCTCATCTCCTTTAATTAATTCCAAGGTCTCCTGGATCCACCATTTGTTCCAGATTCCAGAACTGTCTATGCCAAGGACATTGACGACGTGGGAGCCTTTTCCACAATCAAGGGCGTGGTGATCGACGATGCTGACAAGGAGTTCTACACAGAGTTTGCTTCAGGGAACATGCCCATCCCATGGCAAGAAGAGATGATTGAAACAGGGGTGTTTGGGGAGCTAAACACTTGGGGCGCAAAAGGGTCCATTCCCAAAGATCTGTGTCGAGGCTCTGACTCAGGAAACAGTAACACTTCTGGGACCTGCGTCCTCATCTGAACTTTCTTGGTAAAGCATCATTCACGATTACCTGACACAGAGAGGTGTCCTTTCACCCTTGATTCGTGGTCAAATGGGATCCAACCTTTGAACCCAACCAAAGAGGAACAGAGGGGCCTGTCCATATTTTACAGATGACGGGGCAGGTTATTGTGTGTTGGTTAATTTAGGGTGCAGGTAACACTAATATTTCCGCTGTTACCAATGCTTCAGTTATGCCCTACTGAACATTTTTAAGTCCAGAAATATAAAGCAATACTTCCATAAAGATATAGTCAAAGTCTTCTATAGATTGTAATTTAGTCAAAATATTATTTCCAGCTTTGGAGCCTCAGAAGTATTCACTAGTGGCTGAAGAGGGTCGTTTCATGTTGACCTTCACCAAGAGTCCCTCACTCCACACTCTTCAGCTAGAACTGTTACAGAAATTCAATTAGCTGCTCTGCCTTGCCTTTTATTCTCAGACATGACCAAAGGAAGACACAAGACATCGGTCTACTACCTTACCTACAGATTGAATTTGTGTCACATAAATTATGTCAAGAAAATGTAATAATTTCTACACTCTGCAGCATGTTGCTTCTGCTTGGAACACTTTGTGTCTTCAGTGGAAGGAGGCATTTCATTTCAACATGTGATTTCATGAGAGAATGAATGTGTTAAGGGAAGAGGGGTTGACACTCTGTTTTTAGGATGCTTTTATTGAAGATGTTGTCAAGCAATTGGTAAAGGTATAGTACATGTATTAAGTGTACAAAATAATCCAACCTTTTTTCCTGGGACTAAAAAGTAGTCATTTGTATAATAAGATGATTCCAAAGTTGGGCTATATTATAGTTTTCAATATGGATCAATAAATATCACCAAACGATCACAAACAAGCCAGTGACACAAGAGAAAGAAGAGAGGACAACAGAATCTGCATCAAGCTATGTCAAACATTGATGTATGTAATCATATGTTGTGTACATGCATATAAACTATACTTCAGTGGTAGTAGGGGTGTGAGGACCTTGAGACCTACAAGATGCAGAGAGGTGCGAGATCTTCGAGCCGCACCGAAGGTGTGGTGTTGGACTTATTCATCATCTTCAGACATAGGGAGAGAAAGTTACAGAATTTGACTCCATTCTATAGTGTGTGAAGGTTTTTGGCTCCTATTTTTTCTAGATCCTTATTTAGGAAAAGGCACAGGCGTCCTGTTCCTTCTTCTCTAGTCTCCGCCAGTGGTGTGTGCTAGAGAGGTGGAACTTGAATCCCACTGTTTACTATATATTTGAGTTGCCTAGATCTATGAGGAAATAATAGGTGTGACAATACCCAGTGCAAATAACTCTATCCATGGTTAGTGGGTGGTTTTGGCAGCCGATTAAGACCTTGGTGGCACGTGATGGACACTTACACAATCGTAAATGATTTATGAATTTTGCCTCTTGGATTACACCCCAACTTGTACTAATCTCCTAAAAGAAACAAATGCTAAAATGGGCATAAATTCTATCTGCCCTCTTTTTCATTTATTTATCTGTTTATATGACCCCATTTGTGACTGTCTACCCTCGGTAATAATGGAAGATCAACTCACAAATGCTAGTGTCTATACTTAGTCTGCGGGGGTGGTATCTGACCTCCCTGCTAGTCATCATCTGTCTCCAATGAAAGTGTATAAGTAAAGGTGTCTTGAAGTCCACCTGTCCTAGTAGATTAGACATATTTCTGTCTAGAGCGAGAAAGCTAGGTTTTTTGACCCCCTGTTTTTCTAACCTCATTTTGTAAAGACCATAAATTTATTCCGTTTGGAATCACAGGGCCTTCATGTTAATTCCCCACGGCCACATAACACTAGCACCCCCAAGACATTGTGCAAATGGGGCACCATGTTAAAGCCCCGGATCTAGTTAATCATGCACTAGGACTTAGACCCACCTTATCAGGTAACACCTCCCAAGATAACCAGAGATTTAACCATTGAATGACCACTCTTAGCAATATATTCACCCCCTCTATTCCTTTGAAAATGAAATCGACTACTAAAGTATCAGCCCCTGGTATACTCAAATACTAACTGGATTACATATTCAATGTAGATAACTTGACCGTAGATGGTGGAAAGGATACAATTCAGAAGACCTAATGCAGTTCAGAATGGCTCTGAAAGCATATCATAAACAAATTATAGTGGAGAAAAAAGCATATTACACAAATTTAATTACATCAGCTGAATCAGATCAAAAATGTATTTTTAAAATCGTGAAATCATTCACCTATCCTAAAATATTGAATCAAGATATCCCCCCTTCTCAAATGTTATGTAACAATATTGCCAATTTTTTTAAACAAAAAATTCAAAAGCTACAAATAGATTTTAATATGGGATATGCTCCTCCCAAAGACATATCTTCTGTATCCCATAAGGCCATCTCCAACCTTCAAACCTTCCATACCATTAGTTTAGAACAGTCACGCCAAGTCATCCTATCCTGCAAGTCCGGCTCGACCTTCGAGACTTGCCCACTTGAAGTGCTACACGCTATCATTGATGTTGTCAATCTGGTTATCCGTGATATAATCAATTCTATCCTGTTAACTGCAGATGTTCCAACTGATTGGAAAGTTGCTGCTGTAAAGCCCCTTCAAAAAAGCAGCTAATGGATCCTACCACTCTTTCCAATCTATGGCCCATCTTTCTGTTGCCTTGCCTAAGTAAGATTATGGAGAAATTGTTCAATAGTCAATTGACCACCTTCTTAGAAAAGACCAACACTTTGCACCCTCGCCAGTCTGATTTTCGACCTAACCATTCCACTGAAACCGCTTTTCTAGAAATTACTGAGACACTCAAATTTGCTTTGGACGTTGGGAAAAATGCAGTACTGATCCTATTAGATCTATCAGCTGCATTTGATACCATCTCCCATGATATTCTAGTGCATCGTCTGAGGACTTGTGGCATTTCCCATCTAGCCTTAGCCTGGCTAAAGTCCTTCATTACCGATCGCAGGCAAGTGGTTACGCTTGGTCATTACCAGTCAACTGAAAAGCCACTAAAATCTGGCGTTCTGCAGGGATCCGCCCTCAGCCCGGTTCTATTCAAAGTATATATGGCGTCCCTCATTGAATTAATATCCTTCATTCAAAATTGAAACCACTTCATATGCTGATGATACTCAGTTGATCTTAGTGCTGGACAAAAATTCTACGACTGCAGAAGAGCAATTGCAACTATGTCTTACAGAAGTCATTTCTTGGCTGCAATCTAACCATTTTCAATGTAACACTGAGAAAACAGAGATCATGTTATTATGCAAGGCCAACCCTTTCACCCCCAGTTTATGGTGGCCAAAAGATATTCCCCCACCACCGGATACAGTGGAGGTGGTACAGAATTTAGGAGTAAAATTTGATACCCTACTTTCTTTTCATCCACAAGTTCTAGCAGTAGCTGGGAAGTGTTTCCAGTTGATTAAAACGTTAGAAAATGTTTTTAACTTACTTCCTCTCACGGCGAGAAAAACAGTAGCCATTGCCCTTATCACCTCGCGATTGGACTACTGTAATAGCCTGTATGCAGGGACCAATAGAACAACTCTGAAAAAATTACAGACAGTACAACATGCTGAGGATCGCCTGGTGCTGAATCTACCTCGTCGATCTTCTGCAACAACATCCCTCAAATCACTACACTGGCTGTCAATTCATAAAAGAGTGCTATTTAAGATCTTGCTTATCACCTTCAGAGCGAATATAGCATCAGGTCCTAAAGATCTAGTGGCCAGGTTTACTTCATACGTAACGTTTCGACTGCTTAGATATTCTTCTGCAAATCTTCTCACTCCGCCCCCTTTCTGATGCAAAACCAAAGATGGAAAATCGGTAGCTATCCTCGGAGCTAAAGCCTGGAACTTGCTTCCTGGCCATCTTAGACATTCTTATTCAGAACCCCCCTTTAGGAAACTGCTGAAAACATGGATCTTTGCAGCTCCGGACTCCTTATGCCTTTCTCTAATCTGATCCCTGAACTGGTCCATAGCAGCCTTGGGCCTCCTCTGTTCTCCTTTTCGTACAGCGCCAAGATGCTCCCTGGAGCGATAGTGCGCTTTATAAATTTTCTATACATACATACGTACATACATAAGGAAGTGGGTTGACTTCCAGGTGCCCTAACCAATGTGTATTGTTTCTGTTTGGGGGGATATAGATTTTGAGTTTCTGTATGATGGCGGGGGCACAGTTCATGTGTTAAGAGTAATTAGTTACTTATTCAGCTCATGGTGCATGGAAGGTCCATTTATCGCAGTACCAGAGTAGGGGGAGGCTACATTTACCCACTGCTCTATTAGTCTTCATGCACATGGAGAGAGATGCTGGTAGGGGACCTACCTCAGGTTGTTTTTTCATGTAGGGTACAGGGATAGGAAAACGTCCTCAAGGTATCCTAGATGGTATGTTTGGAGAGCAAGTGGATGGGTAAATTAAACTCAGGGGCTTTTCATTCTTTTGACATGCAAGGGTGGCTGTAGCATTAAACACCCAGCTATTCTGACCATTGTACATGCAGAGAGTAATGTGTGTTTGGATAGTGTAGTTGACTCAGGGTATCTTTTCTCTTCGTGTGTTTGGCTATGTTCTGCAGCATAAGCAGTCCAATGGAATTATAAGAAAGTTGACTTCCAGATTATGCAACAAAGTTGACTAAATTATGGGGCAAAAGGTTAATTTTTTCATCCATTCAGGCTGAAAACGTGTTTTGTTGAAATCTGCAAATTATGCGGAAGAGTGTGTATTATGTGGCACATATAAATCCATAGTTAGGTGGACGCAGTGACTACAGAATCATATAATTACAGTGACACTGGGCATATGTCTCCATGCTGTTGCAGTTATGCTTTGTGTGTTGTAAGTGAAGTGGTAGACATCACAGTTTTCTGGAAGAGCTTTCATGTTCATCTAATACCTTTTCTGTTAAGTCTAGCAGAAGGAGAAAGTGATATACCTTCCTGCCCTGTTGCTGCTTTGTCGGTCACTGTGTGTACAAAATAAAGCCTGGTTTCAAAATGGCTCCTGCTGGAAAATTATTTGATGTCAGTTTCACAGGCCTTTAAGATTAAGGTAAAACCAGTTCTGAGATGAATGGCAATAAACAAATGTCCTCCTCTCGTCCTTTTCATTTGGCTGTAAGTGCTAATAGTAGCATCTCGTGGAGAGACAGTTCGTCGAAAGAGCAGAACTCTGTAGGATTCCCCTCCGCTGGTCAAGCAGTGCAAACTCTGAGATAAGGAAGCCTCAAGGAAGGGTGAAGCTCAGAGCCTCTGCACCTCATTGGTTCTACTTTGGGCCTTACAACGAGATGAATAGGCTGTTAAATGACCGCTTGATTTCATATGTCTACAGAGGATTTCTGGACTGACAAGGGGGCATAATTCAAGCGTGTGAATCTATCAAAGATCTCATGCTGAAGAATGATGTTCATCTTCATAAGAATCAAAGTTGCCTCGCAGCAAGTGTGTTCACTTCTGCACACCTGAGGTCCAGCCCTACCCACTGCATCTCTTCTCCATCTACTTAGGGTCCTGTTTGTACCAACAGTAACATAACAATACATAAGGAGAGTAGCTGCTCATTTGATGATCTGTCCACTATGGGGGCTTGGACTGAAGTGGGTCACTGGGCCAAGGGGGTGGGTGGGAGAGAGCAGGGCATGCCTCTACCCCTCCTGATAAAATTGGCAGTTTTCAATAGGTCGGTCCTGGGACATTTTGGAGACATGGGGACATGCTGGGTGATAGGTCAGAGGTCATAAATGTTCCTAAACATCTATGGTGGGATGCAGAAAAATTTGTGGCAGAGTAGATAATGTGATGACGATTTGCTTAAAAACTAGGGGCATTCCACTTAGAAAGCAAAAATGATGGAAACCCTTAGGAAACCAAGCTCAGGAAAGGCGGTCTGCTATTTCCTCGGTAGGAGAGGCATGTGCCAGTTTAGAGTTTGGAGCAACCCCATCCAGGGCAAAGGTCTATTTCCGCTCATGTGTCCCTCCTGATAGATAAACTTCCAGGGTTTTTCAGTGGAAGAGTGGATGTGGACACTGGTTTGGTGCCCAGGAGGCAGGGCTGAGCCAGAGACTGGCAGTGACTGAGGAAATATCCAAATAGGTCTGCCTTTTCCAGTGTGGTCGTTACCCCAAGCCTTTAGTTAGAGATATTTTAAATCATTAATTTATTTATTCATGTTCGATTAATTAAAATCATTACATGTTTAAAAAAATAAAAGACAAGTGTGCATTGCACTTAAAAATATAAGAAAGTGGCAGTTATGACAGTTAATACCACCGACGCTTTGCTAGTAGGAACATATGCTGGAATGCAGTCAATGATATATCATAAATAGGAACATATCGCACTCTAAAACCTAGTTAAAACAGGAAAATAATTAATTTGCATATGATTAGCACCTTCAAGCAAAAGTGGTTGTGAGAGGAAGGGGCTAAAGTGCAGAGTGCTGGGCAATAGTTTTTCCTGAATAAAGTCATCGCACACTAAAACCAAGTTAAAACAGGGTAAAAGTTAGTTCGAATACTGTTAGCACCTACTAGCTTACACAGGGGCAATCAGCGTTATGGGAGGAGAGGAATACAGTGCAGTGTGTTAGCCAGCCAGGAGCTAGATAGAATTCGTGAACTTCCCCAATCCGGCTAGGGTGCATGCCTTGTTTTCGGAGAAGCACAAGTCTGAAGCCTCTGCAGCTCCAGATGCCCTTAGCCTGAAATATAGGGAGAAGCAGGCGGCGGGCTCATCAGCCAGTTTGGGACAGCAACACAACAGTTGTAGCCAGGATTCTTTGTGATAGCTGCATAGCCTGCATAAAGCCGCCTCCCTTTTACATGCCCAGGTGGGATTAAAGTCCAAGACTGGCAAAGCAATGAGCCTCATGTAGAGGATTTTCCTGAAAGCGCATGATGAAAGTAGGGTTGTGCTTTCCCCAAGGTATAAGATGCATCCAATGACTCGGTGGTGGGGCGAGCACAAAGTCTTTCGGTGTCCTGGTCAAACTATGTTATTATTATCACCTGCCTGTTCACCACTTTTTTCCAGGCAGAAAAAGGAATTTCATGGGAGTGCAGGCTGTCTGCCCTGATCTTCAGGCTGCAAATTGCTGTTCCTAACCCTAATTGCCAAGGGGAGCCCTCCTCTTCAAAAAGAGTTTTCAGGTGGTGTTTGAGTGAGGCCTCTGGGGCGGGCAGGACCCTGAGGTAGAACCTTATTATGTCCCCTGGCATGCCAAGTCTGGGCTCCCTAGACCCAGCTCCAATGTCAACCTCGTTCTTCTGGCTTGCTGAGGGGCAAGCAGCACAACCTTGTGTGCTTTGATCCGAGAGTCCATTAAAAGCCAGCCGAAGGTGCCTGGAAAGGCCAGATGGCTGTAGTTAAGGCACGGGATCAATATTGCTATCAAAACTGTCAGCATGAGTATGGGCTCGGCAGTTGAACTTCGTAGACGATTACGTAGGCCCTTCAATGTGTGGATGACGCAATTAGACTTAGATCGGAGGTGCCTTAAGTGAGTGGCCGGTTTGGTCCCCTCTGAGAGCCAGACCCCAAGGTAGTTAGAAGTTGGCACTGTTGCTACTGGAAGGTCTCCCAGTTACCAGTGTATTTGTTTTTTATGGGGATACTTACCGAACACGACTACCTTGGTTTTGCTCTGATATACCTGCAGCTTGTTCTGCTGATCATACCATTGGGGTGTGTTGAGGGGTCTCTATAGGCCAACTCTGGTGTGGTCTATAATTGCAGTATCATCGGCATACTGCAGGATGGAAAGTCGCACCCTACCCAGTCTTGGAGTAACTAAACTGGTGCCTTGCAAGGCAGCACCCAGATCCATAGTGTAGAGATTAAAAAGGAGGGGGGCCAACACACAGCCTTGTTTAAGCCCGCTGTTGTTGGGCACTTCAGCGGTTGCTGTGGTGGGGCTTGTTTTTACCCGGACCCATGTCCCTTGTTATAACGATATGATCACCTTGAGGAGCAAGGGCGGAATCCCCCATGTGATGTGTTTCCCCCATAGCCTACCTCGATCCACCCTGTCGAAGGCAGTGCTATAATCGATAAAGCAATCAAACAGGGCGGGTTGCTTCCTTCTGACTGCATGAGTGGATAGATATGCCAGCACTATGATGTTATCCATTGTTGTACAGTCTGGCCTAAATCCAGACTGAAAAAATGGTAGGACTCTTTTTTTCCGTTGCCCATATCTCCAATTCCTTCAGAAGGTTGCAGCGTAGGCTTTGGCTTCCAGATCGAGCAAAGCGACAAGCCTATAATTTGCCAGACAGAGCGATCTCCCTTTCTATGAATGGGGAAAAGGATTGAGCCTCTTCGGGAGCACGGTATAATTGCAGTGACGAAAGCATAGTTGAAAAGTGGCATTAAAGTTGTCGTCCAAAAGTCTTGCACCGGTTTCAACATGGAAGCAGGAATCCCATTTGACCCTGGTGCCCCATCGTTCCTCATTTTTTTGATGGTCACTATTACTGCTCCTTCAGTAATAGAAGTACCTTGAGGGACCCATGGATCTCGTTCAGGAAGGAGCAAAGAGAAGCTGCCGCCACCACAGAGTCAGCTGTGTATAGCTGGTCAACATACCTGATCCAGACCTTTTCCACCACGCCATTCTCTTTAGTCTTCCATGGATTGCTGAGACGATTTATGTGCCTCCACAGACTGGAGTGGTTCTTCTCTTTTAGTAGAGTGAAAATTCTGATCCACTCTTACTCGATGTATTCCCTTGTGTTCTCCCATGCTATCTTTTTGTAAGCTGTCCTGAGAGCAGTAATGGATTAGCCATTATCTGTTTTGCAGCCTTTTCTACTGGCATCCGAGCACATTTGCAATCAGTTAGCTCCTTAGGGCGATGGGGGGCATGAGTGGAAATTGCGGGTCTTTGGGGTTTACATTAACCATTCTCCAGGGCCTGTTGGAGGTCTGTGATGAGGTCCTCCCAGGCCCCTATTACTGTTGTTGAGATGAATGGCTTGAGGCCAGGCTGTCTCTTCCCAACCCAGGCTAGACGTTTGTCTCCCAGTTTTGCAGACCATTTAATTCTGAGGTGGACCTTATGGCGTTCTTCTCCTGTTATTTTCCCGAGCACTGGTAATGGTAGTGATATTGTGGCAGCTATTTGCGCCTATGGTCGCTTTCATCCCTGTCATTGATTTTAAAGTCTAAAAGCATGGGAGCAATCCTTTCGCTGACAAAGATGTAGACTATTGTAGATATATTCCTAAAGGTGGGTTCCGGGCACCAGGATGGAGAACAAGCTTCTTTTAATAAAGGAATCGAACTAAGTTTGTGGTTATAGAGAAGAGCGTGAAAGAGTGCAGCCATGCCTGACCACCTGGGGGAGTTAAAAGGCTTGCCCAAACCCCGGATGTTAAAGTCCCCAACAGTGATTGCCTGATCGGACTCCTATTTAATCAACAGGCCATCAATTGTGCTTGTTAGGTAGTCCAGAGGCTCTCTCTTCTGGTGCTGGTGCAGGATTAAGATAGCAGTTGATTGATAGCAGATGTAAGGCTTGGGAGTTAAGCTTTAGGCCTTTGATAAGTAGGACTTGGATGGCATGCGATTTAATGGTTATTTCAGTGGCAACTAATTTTCAGGCATGTTTGATGAAAACAGAAAGTCCGCCAGACGGTCCACTAAAGTTCCGTTCTGTAGCTGCAACATGAAATTCATAGTAGCCTGCAAGCGGCGTGGTTGCCGCGGCCCATGTGTCCTGGAGGGACACTATGTCGCTGTTAAAAAGACAGCTGTTAGCTAAGTTTTCCTCAAAAACGTTGGTAATTCCCACCACGTTCCAGGAGATAATTGTCCTCCCTATTCAACTTCCTTAACGCCTGTCTGGCCCTGGTGTTAGGGACCCTGCCTGAGAGTGCTCTGAAGCTCTGCAAGGTCTGCCGGAGGTGGCCAGGGGTACACAGCCCGTTGGGTGTTGGATCAAGTAATCCTGAGAGCCGTGGGAGCAATGGCCATATTTGGTTGTTTCTGCCACCAGTGGGGTTGCTATTTGTGTCGTGCAGGACCAAAGGGGCCCCTCCTCCTGTCTGGGGGGGTTAAAGAACATGTCGGTATTTCTCCAGGCGGGGGTGGGTTGAGCATCTATGCCCAATCAGCTAACTGTGGTAGTTCCTTGAGTACTACAAGTTGAAATCGCTTTTGACGAAATCCCAACAGTGTCCCCGGGAAGATTCTGGAATCTTACCCACTTATGGTGGTCTGACTGAATTTGGGCCAAAGATGTTACTTGTTTAAAAAGACAAAGGCTGTTGCTCCTACTCAGGTTATCATGTAGGCCCTTGATATGGTATCCGGGGGCGGACACTTCCTCATAGACACAGGGGGGTTTGATTAAGGCTGGTGACAGTGCTGGTTCCGATCCATGTTCCTGGTTAAAAATTAGGGGCCCAGTGCCCAATGGACCAGACAGTTCATTTCCAGCGTGGCTGCTAGCTGGCATTGCTGTAGTCGGGGCTGCCTGTTGGACAGAGGACAGTGAGTGTGAATATAGAGGCGCCCCCACCAGGTGCACAGATACTTCAGATCTTGTGGCAGTTGCTGGGGTGGCCTGGGTGCAGGCGTCCATCTTTGTTTTCTTCTGCACCAGTTTGTGTATGTATTCGGGCTGGAATTTGCCTCGCCAAGAGCCTGGGACTCCTGAGCATTGCTGAAGAGAGGAAGGCACTTAGGCTTAAGTGTAGTCCCCTCTTTAGTAGAGCCTTTCTTGGCCCCAATTTCAAGGTGAAGATTGGATATAATGGCGCCTTGTTATTGGTTCCTGGAGTGCATCTGTTTAGGGTGGAGGGCAGCATCACCCCTCTTTTTGCTTCGGCTTTTTTGTGCTGCTTCCTCAGCTTTTTCTTAGCCCCTCTGGACAGAGGGGCTACTAGTGGCGCGAGGATGACTTGCGACTCGGTATTATTATTCCCTTAGAGCTCAGCCACGACGCAGGGGCTGGTCACCAATTAGGAGGATGGAGATTCAATCTGTTTCACTAGTGCCAGGAGAACCTGGGTGGGCTTGGGACTGTCACTTACATTTATTGTTGAACTTAGAGGAGACCCCTTTGTGCCTGCTTGAACCTGCATATGTTTACAATGGGCTTTTGGCCTGGAGGTTGCAGGAGTACTGTCTCTCCCACTGATTATGGCAAATATTTCCCCAAGAATCTCTGGTAGAGTTGCCCACCTGTCGATAATGGCTGCACATGAACAGGAGCACGGCTTAGTGGCCAGGTTACTTAGGATTTTCTCTTCCATGGACTCAATCTTGGTGCTTAGGTTCACCAGGTGCTGCGCAATCGATTGCAGAAGAACTATTTGTACCGCCATTTTTGTGGACTGCCATATTCGGGCTCTTGCTATGGAGTTTTCTGCTACGTTTATGGCTATCGAGTGCAGGTCCGCCATGCCATTAATTACTTGTGCCTCTAGGGATGATTCTCTTGTCCCTTCCAGCATTCTTAACAGCTTTGGAGTAAGCTCTAGTGTTCTTTATACTTTTGACTCCACATTTTGTAGGAAGGAGGCGGTGAGATCGCCCATATCGATGTGTTCGGGCCTTAAGCCAGTCTCAAGCAAGGTGGGTCCTGAGGAAGCTAAAAGGGTTTGCCGCTTTGGATCTCCAGATCCCAATGAGGTATGATGGTGAGTTTGCGCAGTAATTACTTGCGCTCCATTCTCTTTTATGAGTCCTCCCTGGTGCACACTGTATTATGAATATTCGTTACATTTGGCATCACATGCTCCTGCGCTTGGCAGTTGAGGGGCATGTTGGAGTCTTGCCATAGATTAGTTGTGTCATACTCAGGCACACCCCTAACCCGGCTCCGGGTACGAATGGGATCTTCACTTCGCATAATGCTTGATGGGGTACGGGGGCAGCTTCTGCTCCTGACCGGCTTATACTATGTCTAGGGAGGGCAACAAGGGACACGTGATCCAGTGGTGGATCAACAAAGGTGTAGCGCTGACCGGGCATACATCCCACAGTGCTGGCTCATCAGGCGGGTAGGGGCAGCATAGGTTGGACGGCTGCCTGCCCATGGATCGCCCGTAAGATAACCCACCTTATTGCATACTCTTGTATGGAATAAACCTGCGACAGTTTTTCCCATAAACAAAGTGTCTTGTGGTTTATTTATGCACGTTCGCCTATGGGAAAGTGGGGGGACGTTGCCGGTATTGGGACTATGTCTAGGGAGGGCCCAGAGGAGCCTTCTCCGCCCCACACGCCAAGCCTTGCAGCCTCACCTCTCCGATGTCCTGGAGGTGGGGCACACCAGGTATTTTGGCGGCATTTGGCAATCAGTGTCCTGGTGGCGAGAGAGCTGTAATACCAAGCCTGCACTCCCGCCGGGCCTAGTGTCCGGTATCTAGCCGGCCTGACCCTGCATGCCAGCTCTCCCGCACTCCGCTCCGACTCCGTTTTAGCAGCCTGCTGCTCACTCGCTCCTCCTCCTCCTCATATGTCACACTTGTGAGTCATCTTCCAAAAACACACACAGAAAGCTTGTGGCAGGAAAGACAAGCATAAACTTTAGGTTGACCACTAAGCTACTAATACCGTCACAATTGGCGTCATCAATGGCATCACATATGAAATCACCAATGACAAACTCTACCATCAATGATCACCTCACCAGTCGTTTAGGTATTTTCACATGGTAAGATTTTGTTGTCTCCTAACTTTGGCATGAAATTTGATAGCTTTAAAAAAGCAAAAAAGCAAGGCTGTGGTGTTTGAATGGCTTAGAATAGATTTGATATTTACACTGGATTTTTGCAGAGTTTTTTTTACCAGTACCTAGCTACCGAACTATAGCTTGACTGCTCATAGTCTAGGAAAGCTGTGCCCAATTAAAGTTTGATGTTTGAAGTCCAAGCCTCAAGTCTGAATCAAAGGCCTCCTATGATGTGTACATACTGGGCACTGGTTACATGGACTGTACATCCTGGAACACCCTGGGGACACAGCAGGCTTGTCCTGCACCATGTATGCACTGGAGCAGGACTGCAGTGCAGCAGTTGCCTGCAATTAGAGCTTCTGCCCTGCCAGAGGCTTAGGACCCACGTGTACCCCATGGTGAGCAAATCCTGGACCATGCTGTTGCCCAGCCAATGCGGGCACCGACAAGCACCGACCTGTTGGGCAGTGCTCTGATCATGCTCAAATCTCAATGAATATGAAGGGCTCCTGACTCTTACACCCCTATTAAATTTCTACTCACAGAAAACAACTGGCTACTTTCTGGTGGAATCTCCCACTTTTACCCTAGGGTGAGGATGAGAGCCTCTCACTCATAGGATTGCCCTATCCCTCCATGTTGGTAAAGTCACAGGCTGGAAATATGGTGCCCAATTCACAAAGCTCTTTTCTGCATGTATGTCTGGATTAGGTGCTCAAGTAGCAGAACCACTTATGCGATTAACAAAAGATAGTGTTGCATCCTTAACAGGATTTACTGAACATAGATTTTTATGTAGGTCTACTCCTGAGGGGTAGAAAGTAGGAATTCTAATGCTGAAATATCCTGTCATTTTGTGCACACCAAGAACGTACACACTTGTCTGTATTCACAAACTCCACTCTGACCCCCTACCCTCTGGAACCATTCAGATATTGTTAGCAATTGGGTTTCTGGTTGGCAGAGGTATGCACCCTGTCCAAGAAGAAACCACAATCCTAGTCAGGGTAAGCCACAAACACACCCTAAGTTAACCTGTGATCCCCCCCTGGTAGCTTGGCAGAGAGCAGTCAGGCTTAACTTAAGAAGCAATGTGTAAAGAATTTGTCCAACACTTTAAACAGTAAAACAGTGAAAACACCACACAAAAAGATACCATACCTGGTTGGAAACATAGAGCTTAATGTGATGAACAAAATAAGACCAAAACGACAAAAATCCAATAAATTGAACCGAAAATATGAATTTTTAAAGAATAAACTAAAATGTAGGGCAGCTGGTCGCACTAGACCAGGTCACATACAAAAGTTCAGGCTGACTGTGATGGACCGTGGGTCGGACACAGGAACCAGCCTTGGCCCGCTGCAAAGTACCTTAGTTGCATCGTCATCGAAGACAAAATGCGGGGTGCAGAAGAGGTGATGCATCATCATCGGTCCAAGGAGGAAGGCGATGCGTCGGTTTCGAGCCAATGCAACAGCGATGATGTGTCAAGAATGGTGTTTATGCACTGGGCAGTCGGCGATGCATTGGAGTCAATCCTTGCAACAGCAGCGATGCGTCCGCAGTGGAGGAGATGCGTCATTTTCCAGTCCTTTGTATTTATGGTAATGTGTGAATTCTGCTGGCGCAGCACTTTCACCCACTTCCAAGGGTCCAGGACTGGGTTGGCACCACTTGGCAGGGCAAGAGTCACAGATGGCAGAGTCCAGGTGCTGTAGGTGGGTGTTTGGGAGTCCTTGATGTCCCTGAGACTTCAAAACAGGAGGCAAGCCAGCAAGCCCTTGGAGTCACTCTGGGTTCAAGTGATACAGGTCCAGCCTTCTCACCCAGGTAAGGAGGGGGCGGCAGGTCAGCACAGCAAGAAAGCAGTTCTTCCAGAGTAGCAGTTCTTCAGCAGCACAGCAATACTTCTTACTGGCAGAGTCTTCACAGGTCCAGAAGAGTACTGAAGTGGTAGGGACAGAAGTACAGTTTTTGTACCGAGTGGTGACTTTGAAGTGGGGGAGACTTCAAAGAAAGGTCTTTGAAGTGCACAGAGGTACACCCTTCCTGCCCTGGCTCCCGAGTCACTGCAGGGGGGTTAAGCAGTCCTTTGTGTGTGGACAGGACATTGCCTATTCAGGTGTAAGTGTGAGGATGTTCTCAGCTACTCCCTCCCATCCTGCCAGGATGGCCCATTAAGTCACACCTAAGCTCCCACTGTGTGTGTGGCTGCCTAGAGGGAATGCACAAAGCTCATCTGTAACCCTCCCCGTGCGTGTATTGGAGACAGGCTGCAGGCACACAGGGCTAAGAGCAGAAAATGCCATCTTTCTAAAAGTATACAAATCAGTGAGGAATCAAATGCTTGAATTAATCTCGGCCACTGGTAATTACTTGGGCTGCATCCCAATCCATTGTTATTTTGCACATCATGCCACCTCAGTTTGGACCCAGCTACATGCAAATCAGTCTTGACCCTGCTCCAATGGAAACAGTCCAGCCCGAACTGCCAAGCCAGGTCCTCCCTGAAGTAGAACACCAGAAATCCAGGATCTGTTTCACCCTTGTTATGGGTTCATCAGCTGGATATAACTTGGTTCCAGTGACACGGTGTGCACGGGACCCACGTCTGGGCATACCCATCCCAGGGGGGCAAAATAACCCAGATCAGTGACTGGGGGTGAATGTTTGACAATGTTCATGCAGAGAGGACCTGGCCTGCAGTTCGGACTGGAATGTTCTCATGGGTATCAGGGTCAAGACTGATTTGCATATGGCTGGGTCCAAACTGGGGTGGCCTGGTGAGCAAAAAAAATGGATTTAACCCAGATCTGTGACTGGGGGTGAAAGTTTGACAATGTTCAGCATTCCGTCTATCATCTTTTTGTGTTGCGATAGTCACGCTAAGTGGGAGGGGTATGCCCAGATGTGGGTCCTGTGCTGTCTATGGCACTGGTTTCAAGCTAACCTGTCTGATATGGGGTGATGCCCTAAAACCGGTCTTAGGATGCTTGTTTTCCGGTCCAGGGAGGACAAGGCCTGGCAGTTCCAGTTGGACTGTTCCCATGGGGAGCAGGGTCAAGACCTATTTGCTTATGGCTGGGTCCAAACTGAGGTGGCATCGTGAGCAAAAGAACGATTGGTTGAAGTGTTACCAGTGGTTAGACTTATTGCAAGCAGCCTCCCATCACCTTTTGTGTGTTTCACAGATGATCATTTAGAAAGAAAATGTGAGCAAAATTTGGATGGACCTCACATAAGTTTTCACTCGAGTCTGTGGCCATCTTCGATACGCTTCCAGCAAAGGAGCATGGACTAAAGGTGCAGATAGCAGTATCAGAGCTCTGTGATGCAAGCTCATTTTATTTATCCAGTGGCCTAGAGAATTCTCTAACTCATAACCCGCGGCACAGGCAGCTTTGAGACTGATGGTCAGGCAGAAGAGGGCAGAGAATTGGGAGCTTTTGTGGGAAGAAGGCAGGGTAAGGAGAGGAGATGCCCTGGAAAGAGGAGGGGGGGGGAAAGTTAGAACATCCTACTTCATTGTACAAGATACTGGGCCAGATGTATCAAACCAAATAGTGATTTTTACTGAATCACTGTTTGGTAATCAAAAAATGCTATGTATGTAGAAATCGCCAAAGATTTTGCGATTCCTTAATATTACCTAATAGTGATTCAGTAAATAGCGAATCGCTATTAGGTAATAATACTCCATTCGTTCCAATGGGCCGAAAGGCCCATAGGTGCGAATGGTTTTGCATTAGCTAATTCATAATCGCAAATTAGCTAAGGCAAAGCCAAGGGTGCCTGGGGGGCTAAGACCCCCTAAAGCACCCTAAAAAAAGAGAGTGTGAACATGTAAATCACACACATGCCCTAGGGTCATCTGTGCACTATATGGCACTTTGAAAAATGCTGTTTTGTGCATTTTTCAAAGTTTGCAGATGGTTACCATCAACTTGAACTTGATGGTAATAGCGTTTCCTAAATGCACAGTTCGCATTTAGGAAAGGCGTCTTACATGTGCATTAGGGATTCGCAAATTGCAATTTCCTATTTTCATTCGCAATTTAGGTAATTGCTAAAAATTGCGATTACCTAAATTGCAAATACAAAGCCTTTCATACATAAGGAAAGGCAATTTTACATTCGCAAACGGCTGAATTTGTGATTCGCACTGTTTGCGGATGCAAAATAGTTTCATACATCTGGCCCATTGATGTGTAAACCAAGGCTGTTCTCCAGGTGCGTTACTCCATTGCACTCCAGCTATGCATGTGCTCCACAAATACCTATATACCCACACAAACACAAATACACACGTACGCAACATATTACAATACAGTGCATGTGATTTTTGCTCTCTAAGGTACAAAACTGCTGTGAGATGTATGAATGAAATACTTCACCGCTACTCATAACAACAACTTGCTCTGTTCGCACCATTTTTTAGGTTTTGTTATTTAGGTATCAATAACTGTGAACCTCCCATTTCCAGAATAAAGCAATACAGTGAAGGCAATGCATTGTCACATGTGTATATTGCATATATTTGTATTGTAATGCATGGAATTATTTTTTTACTTCAAAACCAATATTAATTTTCAAGCAGTGTTACTGCCTCATGCACACTGATGTAACTTTAACTAGCCCTTTATGCACATACAACTCCCCTTTGGGGTTTAATAGACTCCTAAATATATGAAATTCTATAAACAAAAACAGAACCATGACAACACAGCAAAACACCGGAGAAACATACATGAAGCACAAACCATGTACAGAATTCAGCACAATTTGAGGGGGGAATAGGCCTGGGAGGTGAACTCCGTCCGTTTGCGGAGTCTGCAGAGAATTCCTACCCGAGCGGCAGGAAGACTAGCACGAACGGCAGTTCGCACTGCACTCTGCCACTTGCGGAACTCCGTGGTGTTTTTTTGTAACTTCGCAGAGTCCCGCGTAGCAAAACTCCGCGAACTACGCCCAGGCGTTCGGGGGGAACCTGAAGTAAATTTTTTGGGTATAAAGATGTACACTCACAGATGCAGGTTGCTTGTAAACTTTTGTGTGTTGTGGGGAGATTGATCGTGTATCAGATGGTCCTCTCCTGACAGTCAGATAATCCATGAAGCAAGAATATTGTAGGAAATCCTTCATTGTGATGAGTTGCCCCTTGCGTATGCTAAGAAAATCTATTATTGTGACCTCTCGAGTAGCTTTAAAAAAACAACAGATTTTACTCTAACGTTATTATAACTGAAGCTCTGGGAAATCAGCTAAAATTGTGCACTAACGTTTTGCACAACTGTACACAGTTCATTTATGGGGTGCGGGACTGAAGGAACTATGTGTACTATCTGCAGCTAAAAATATATGTTTTGCTTTAGAAACAATGCAACTAAAAATATATGTTTTGCTTTAGAAACAATGCAACTAAAAATATATGTTTTGCTTTAGAAACAATGCAACTAAAAATATATGTTTTGCTTTAGAAACAATGCAACTAAAAATATATGTTTTGCATTCGAAACAATGTGTCCTGCAGCCAGGTTGCACAGGCTTCTTTAACATGTACATCAAGGATTTAAACTCTGTTTTGCTAACTTCTGATAGGAAAATACTATTTAAATCAAACGTGCAGAGTATAGCTAATCCAGTTTGGAAAATTAAACAGAATGATTAACCCCTGATTGCCCATACTGCTTATGCATGTTTTGTTTAGATATTAAAATGAACTTGATGCTCAGCTGCAGTATTTAGAAAAAAAGCATCTACATTGTTTACTGGCCTCCCATAATTCCTCACTCATCTCCCCTGTGGCTGAGGCTGCAGCAGTTGATACATCAAAAGAAGCCCACAAAATGCAATAATTAAGGGAGGGGAAATTAGCCCCAGGCCTTCTGGGTCACAACAAAATGGGAATAGCCCCCTTAGTAAACCTTCATTTTGCGGTGGCAGTCTTTCTCAGACTGTAGCAGCCAAATGCAGCATGTGTGTTAACACAACTTGAGGTCTGAAGGTCAAGGTTTTCTTTGATCCTTAGTAAAAATTAACTGGACCAGCCTTAGGAGGGTGTAGGGAGAGAAAGCCATGAGCATAGATGAACAAGGAAGTTACCATTTTAGATTTCCGTGATGAAAGGGGCGGCGTGATAGCTTTTGCCTGTAAGCAAATTCCAGGAACAGGAACCGAGCCCCTTTCCCTTTAATACCTGAGCGGATAAAGCCAAGGAGTTTTAGTCCACTTTGCTTAGGGGGGCCTGCCAACCACAGACTGGTTTTTGGCTTCAACCTCTCCTACATCAACAGGAAAAGAAGACAGACAAATGTTCTTGCTGCTGCCCTGTGGAGTTCCCAGCTGCCTGACAGAGGCCTATGGAGAGCTTAGTCACCAACTCTGTCTTGAAACTCTGGGTCAAAATGGCTGCGCGAAAGCCTAAAGAACATGGCCTCTCGCTGCCCTCGCCCTCCCAGAACATAAATGCCCATGCATTGCCCGTGAAGCCTGATTACGCCCGTGAAACATCTCTTATGTGGTTGGAGAGTGCAGAAGATCCTAGAAACATAGTAGTCAGTGGTTACTTGGGAGAAACACAGTGGCCAGTTAAACACAGCGTTTCTCCCGCCTGCGTCTGTGAAACCTCTCCCCTGTGACAGAAGAGCGCAGCTGGTCCTATGGACAAAGGCAACTGATGCTACTGCAAAGGAATTACAGGAACCAATCGGAAGTGGGTCCTTTGCTGTAGATCTTAACTGGAGTTATGAGGAACCCTGTTGCAATTGGAACCCATGGATCAGGATGTGAACAACCTTTCCTGAAACTTTGGAGATGTCAGATATCAAAAGATTGAAGAACTTTACAAAATATCTCTATTGGACTGGGACAAAGTGCCAATCCTATCTGGAAAATAAGTAACCTTAGTGGCTCCATCTTTGCAGTTTTTTGATGTGATGTTTCAGGTTGCACCTGGACCACTCAAATACATCCAGACTCATTAAGCCGTTCTTTGATGCAGGCTCCAGTCTTGTCCTGCTGAAGATCTTCAACCTTCTAAAAAAATGTGTAAGTCTGAAGGGAAATCTTTGTACCGAGAGGAGCCAACAAACTGGAAATGGCTGCGATCTGTTGCGAGTTGGACATAAAGAGTGGCTAGACTGCCGTCTACCTCAACATTGATTTTTTACGTTATAATTGTTTTAATAGAAGATTTTGCAGTAGCTGCTAATATCTGCATGCCATCTCACTCATTTGTTGTAGCACGTTTTAATTTAGTACATATAAATATTTTAATAGAGGTTCTCTGCTATATAGAATCAATCCTATAAAAAAACTGTTATAAGCTGCATAACAATATTGAGCAGAATGCCCCCTTAATGATAAAGCATATATTTATTTCAGTTAATATATAGAAATTAACAGCTATAATGACAAATTTAATGGCAGCATTGACGCAATATTATGGGCGTAAATTACAAGAGGCGATATAAACAGCGCCACAAGTTCATATCTTATAGCCAAATTGGAAGGCAGGGATTTCGGAACCCTGCAAGAAACAGGAGGGTGCAATGTACAGCGGCATTTTTGAATCTCTTGCTGCCATATACAACATACTATGAGAGAAATATATGTCCTTCTATTTCAAGTAGAGGAGTGCTGGGTAGTGATTATCATTTTAAAAATCAATTTGTCAGGGCAGGGAATATTTGGATACACCAACTATAGACATCAAGTTACTTCTTTAGTTTTTCAAAAAAACGTATGACTTTATCAAAGCTAAGATTTATCATTAATGGCATGCAGTTCAAGGTTGACATTTTTTAAATTGTTACCCATCTCCTGCATGTTTAAAGGATATCTTTTAAGGATAAGGCACGACTTTGTGCAAAATTCATGATTTGATCAGTTATCACTATCTCTGCTGCATATTCAAGCATTCACTATATATTATATTATATCAACTACTCTATGAGGGCAAGTACCAAGTTAGATTTTCACAGATCATATCATGATTACATACTTACCCTCTCTGGATATCTTGATCATTTGCTTTGAATCAGGCCCTCTGGACCAATGGTCAATATCTTTGTGTTATAACATCTTAGGGGAGGTCTTGGAAAAGTCCACCTCAATGTGAAATCATCAATCCCACTAAATGCTCATAGGTTGTTATAAAAGTAATATTTATTGTCAGTGTAGTACTTGTTCCATTCTTCATTTGTCACAAAATCCCAAGAATCCAGTACGCAAACAGCCAACACAGGTTTCGAGGATTGTCCTCTTTCTCTAGACCACCGTATGCTGATGGATCGTTCTAGTATATTCTGTATGAAAGTCCATTCCAGAAGGACAATTTTAAAGAGCAAATATAATTCTCTTATATATATATTATCTCTTCCTTTAGAATTCACCCCAGCGTATGCTTTGGCCTTGAGAAAGAGGACATTCCTTGAAACACGTGCTGACTGTTTGTGTACGAGTTTTTTTGGGATAAAATGAACATTTTGACGCAACATTGGGGCTCTGGTGTAGGAGGAAATATGGCGCCGGGCTATTGATCACTTTTTAGTCTACGATGCAATTTCCTTGTGTTACACCATGTCGGGTAAGCTTGCGCTGTTGATCTGAAGTCGGCTTCAGATACGAGAGGTTTCACTTTTTTCAGGAGGTACAGCTGGTACCGTGCTTTCTTGGTTTTCATGATTGTATATTCTGTGAAGGAGAGATCTGTGTCAAGGGTGAATGTAAGTGATTTCCTATTTCATGTCAGCTGGGGGAGGGAAGAGAGGGTGGATGAGGCCATTGATGCACATTTTGGATTGACAGGATTACGTTTTTACATTTTTGGTTGTTTGGTGCTACTAGGGAACACGAGGAATTTGTTCTTTGAATATTTGAGCTCTGGTAGGTGCTTGAAATCCAGTCCTGAATTTGCTCAAGGTAGGTTTTAAGTCACTGAACATCTTTACATGCAGAGGGTTTTGAGGCAGAGTTGAGTGTTATCAGTGTATTGAGGGATCTTGATATTGTTATCAGAGAGTATGGATACACTGGGTTCCAGGGAAAGGATAAAGATGCTGGAGGAGAGGCTGGAATCTTGGGGTACTCTGCAAAAGATGGGGAATTTCTGGAACCTTGAGATTCCCATCTAGAGTAGCTAGTGGCGGTGGGTGAGGTAAGACGAGAACCAATGCAGGACCGTATCAGAAAAACCTGTGCCTCTTTCCGAGGTGTCGATCGGTGCTTGGTGGTCGACTGTGTCAAAAGCAAATCAGGAGGAAGAGGTAATTGCTGTTGAAAAGAAAGGTGTCGTTTTGACTAATTATGATGAATGCTTCATACATTATGACACCCCTGTCCACAGGATTCATTAAAACCTTTGTTATTAACTCTAAAGACTTATCAAATTGCAGAGCATGATCCCTGTGCAGGGGCACAGCAAATACTGAATATAACTTTTCCTTCTTGCTTTGCTCTCTCTACTTATGTTTAATCCTCATGTTAATTTCTCTCCAATGGTTGTAGCAACAAAACGTTCTGTCCACACTGGTGAAGATGGTCAGTTGCTGCCCTTAAGGTTTGCTGTCAGTCTGAAACCTTCTCATTTTTGTTGGGTCTTATCATTCCTATCCTGGTTGTAGAATACATGCCTTCCTGATTAATTTAGTAAACAGTATACTTGCATTAGCTTTGCATTCGCATAATGTAGAGTAGTACCTCTTCCTTGTCTGTTTTTTTCTGCCGCACAGCATACCGGTGCTGCAGCAACCAGAACACATAACCCACAATGCACTGTGGCATGCTCGACCACAAAATCAGCACATTATCAACTAAAAACTTTTCGTAATTTAATATCTGTAGTAATTTATTTGAAGTTCCAAACATATTTACATGACAAGGCATTCCACATTCCATCCTTTGACTCAATCATTTTTACTTATATTAATATTACTGACTTATGAGGAATTTATGTTTTACTGTTACTCTACATATGTGACTAAATACAGATATAAAGTCATCTCAAAACTGAGATGGCCAATGAGAGTTTGAGCTGGTCTGCCCCTTCCAGGGTGAGACCAAGTAGGCTTTGGGTATGGGTGGTCAATCTTTGTAATGGTAGAGGGAGCAGAATATCATGGATTAAAAAATCTATACCTAGCACACTACAAGTTATTGATATTAATTCAAGCATTCCATCCATCACATTCTATTTTCCTTTCCTTTCATCGGTGACACCCATGGGGATCTGGGTATGCCTGGACATGTGTCCTCTACCTTGGTGTGCTTCAGGGACTCAAAGTACACCTATGGCAGCATGAAGATGAGCAGCCCCATCCGTTTCAGACTCTTCAAAGGGATTGCGGCCTAGAAATTTGGTCTGGACTGCCCCGTCTATCACAAAAGATGTTTTTGCTCAATGAGACTTCTCGCAGACGACACCCTAGGAGGCACAGTATGTGCAGAGATAGGTCTTTTATTTTGCTTTGGAGACTCAAGCTGCAACTCACTGACAATGCTCAAAAAGCTGAAACTGATCTAAAGCTGTTTCTGCTCCAATTCATAGGGAATGAAATATAACAGTTTGGGTTGGACTGCCCCTTCCACGGTAGCTTACTGAGCGCAGAAGGGTTTTGGACAAAGTAATATATATAATTCAGCAAGTTGGCTGTCAATAGTAAACAGTCACAGCACTGATTAATGAACAACATTGAGAAGAGGATATCTTTCCAAACAATGCTTTCTTCTTTATTCTTTATACTCATCTGATACGGTATTTAATGTTGCTATTTCAAAGTTACAAGATAGCCAACAAATGTTTCGTCCTGTATGGCTAGGAGGCCTAGGGCTTTTTCAAGGCCCCAGTCCCGAGGCAACACGCGCACCGGGCCAGTTACTCTACACCACGTATATTCCAGGCTTATCACGGCCCTTCATTACTAAACGCTGGTTGTGCATCCAGTGGCCCAGTACTTCTTTTTATTAAAACTCACCTTGGTCCAACAAACATGGCATTACTTTGAGTTTTGGACACCGCCTGTCATTTGTAGGTTCCCGTTCACTGCGCCGGGCCCTTCTGTTCCCCATTGACTGTCCGGATTTTTTTACTTTTTTCAGCCTTGCAAAAAGTCATCTAAGACGAAACACGTGTCGGCTGTTTTCCTATGCAAAGAACGCAAAAGCAAACAATATTAGATCAGAACTTCCCTCAATAAGATCAGACCTGCTCCAATAACAGACCATCAAAAGACTTTTTGTAGTGCTCTGGGTGTTTGTTTACACATGGCTCAGTGTCACGAGTGATCTTGGGAGACTTGCACAGGTGACATTCCTCTTACACTTTCTTCTCCCCCGAGGAGGTGGAGGGGAGATTCTGTGGGCAGCTGTGGGACCAGATGCTGTCGCTTTTGAAGAGAGCATGGTCCATGTCCAGCGGATGCTCTTGCACCATCACATCCCGCATGCAGCCTTCAAAGAACACCATCGGTTCAGGGTCATAGTTCTCCAACTCCTCTGCAAGAGAAAGGCCTGGGGTGAGCACTAAAGGGCTGGAGGGGGTAAAAGAGGGCACAAGGGGTAGAACTGGGCTACAAAGAAATATCAAACTGAGAAAATGCCTTTGAAAGTAGGGCTCGGAAAAAGACAGGTCCATTTCATGGAGACAGTAGCATATCACAGCAGTAATAAAGGACCAGGTAATACATAATTTTGATCTTCTGCATATATTATTTTAGAACACGGTAACATCACTGCCATCACCATTCTGGATTATTTATAGACCACTGTTCTCTATGAAGCTCACAGGATTATAGTATTCTCCTCCCAGAAGTTACAGCCTGGTGCTACCTCACTGCTCTCAGTTGTCCGTAGTGTTACAGAACCTAGCACTCCACCGCTGCTCCCTGCAGTGATATAGAACTCTTCTCTCTGTAGTGTTATAGCCCAGTACTATCGCACATTTCTACCTTTTTCATAGTGTTATAGAACCTAGCACTCTACTGCTGCTCTCTGCTGTGATTTAGAATTCTTGTCTCTGTAGTGTCACAGCCCGGTACTGTCTCACTCTTCTACCTCGTCCGTAGTGTTATAGAACCTAGCGCTGCACCGCTGCTCTCTGCAGTAATAAAGGAGTCTTGTCTCTGTAGTGTCACAGCCCGGTACTATCTCACTGTTCTACCTCGTTCATAGTGTTATAGAACCTAGCACTCCGCCGCTGCTCTCTGCTCTAATATAGAACTTGTCTCTCTGTGGTGTCACAGCCCGGTACTATCTCTCTGTTGTACCTCGTCTCTGATATTATAGAACCTAGCACTCTTCCGCCGCTCAATGCAGTGATATAGAACTCGTCTCTCTGTAGTGTCACAGCCCGGTACTATCTCACTGTTCTACCTCGTCTGTAGTGTTATAGAACCTAGCACTCCACCGCTGCTCTCTGCTCTAATATAGAACTCGTCTCTCTGTAGTGTTACAGCCCGGTACTATCTCACTGTTCTACCTCGTCTGTAGTGTTATAGAACCTAGCACTCCACCGCTGCTCTCTGCTCTAATATAGAACTCTGTCTCTCTGTAGTGTCACAGCCCGGTACTATCTCACTGTTGTACCTCGTCTCTGATATTATAGAACCTAGCACTCTTCCGCCGCTCAATGCAGTGATATAGAACTCGTCTCTCTGTAGTGTCACAGCCCGGTACTATCTCACTGTTCTACCTCGTCTGTAGTGTTATAGAACCTAGCACTCCACCGCTGCTCTCTGCTCTAATATAGAACTCGTCTCTCTGTAGTGTCACAGCCCGGTACTATCTCACTGTTGTACCTCGTCTCTGATATTATAGAACCTAGCACTCCGCTGCTGCTCTCTGCAGCAATATAGAACTCTTCTCTCTGTAGTGTTATAGCCCAGTACTATCGCACATTTCTACCTTTTTCATAGTGTTATAGAACCTAGCACTCTACTGCTGCTCTCTGCTGTGATTTAGAATTCTTGTCTCTGTAGTGTCACAGCCCGGTACTGTCTCACTCTTCTACCTTGTCCGTAGTGTTATAGAACCTAGCACTCCGCCGCTGCTCTCTGCAGTAATAAAGGAGTCTTGTCTCTGTAGTGTCACAGCCCGGTACTATCTCACTGTTCTACCTCGTTCATAGTGTTATAGAACCTAGCACTCCGCCGCTGCTCTCTGCTCTAATATAGAACTCGTCTCTCTGTAGTGTCACAGCCCGGTACTATCTCTCTGTTGTACCTCGTCTCTGATATTATAGAACCTAGCACTCTTCCGCCGCTCAATGCAGTGATATAGAACTCGTCTCTCTGTAGTGTCACAGCCCGGTACTATCTCACTGTTCTACCTCGTTCATAGTGTTATAGAACCTAGCGCTGCACCGCTGCTCTCTGCTCTAATATAGAACTCGTCTCTCTGTAGTGTTACAGCCCGGTACTATCTCACTGTTCTACCTCGTCTGTAGTGTTATAGAACCTAGCACTCCACCGCTGCTCTCTGCTCTAATATAGAACTCGTCTCTCTGTAGTGTTACAGCCCGGTACTATCTCACTGTTCTACCTCGTCTGTAGTGTTATAGAACCTAGCACTCCACCGCTGCTCTCTGCTCTAATATAGAACTCGTCTCTCTGTAGTGTCACAGCCCGGTACTATCTCACTGTTGTACCTCGTCTCTGATATTATAGAACCTAGCACTCTTCCGCCGCTCAATGCAGTGATATAGAACTCGTCTCTCTGTAGTGTCACAGCCCGGTACTGTCTCACTGTTCTACCTCGTTCATAGTGTTATAGAACCTAGCGCTGCACCGCTGCTCTCTGCTCTAATATAGAACTCGTCTCTCTGTAGTGTTACAGCCCGGTACTATCTCACTGTTCTACCTCGTCTGTAGTGTTATAGAACCTAGCACTCCACCGCTGCTCTCTGCTCTAATATAGAACTCGTCTCTCTGTAGTGTCACAGCCCGGTACTATCTCACTGTTGTACCTCGTCTCTGATATTATAGAACCTAGCACTCTTCCGCCGCTCAATGCAGTGATATAGAACTCGTCTCTCTGTAGTGTCACAGCCCGGTACTGTCTCACTGTTCTACCTCGTTCATAGTGTTATAGAACCTAGCGCTGCACCGCTGCTCTCTGCTCTAATATAGAACTCGTCTCTCTGTAGTGTTACAGCCCGGTACTATCTCACTGTTCTACCTCGTCTGTAGTGTTATAGAACCTAGCACTCCACCGCTGCTCTCTGCTCTAATATAGAACTCGTCTCTCTGTAGTGTCACAGCCCGGTACTATCTCTCTGTTGTACCTCGTCTCTGATATTATAGAACCTAGCACTCTTCCGCCGCTCAATGCAGTGATATAGAACTCGTCTCTCTGTAGTGTCACAGCCCGGTACTATCTCACTGTTCTACCTCGTTCATAGTGTTATAGAACCTAGCGCTGCACCGCTGCTCTCTGCTCTAATATAGAACTCGTCTCTCTGTAGTGTTACAGCCCGGTACTATCTCACTGTTCTACCTCGTCTGTAGTGTTATAGAACCTAGCACTCCACCGCTGCTCTCTGCTCTAATATAGAACTCGTCTCTCTGTAGTGTCACAGCCCGGTACTATCTCACTGTTGTACCTCGCCTCTGATATTATAGAACCTAGCACTCTTCCGCCGCTCAATGCAGTGATATAGAACTCGTCTCTCTGTAGTGTCACAGCCCGGTACTATCTCACTGTTCTACCTCGTCTGTAGTGTTATAGAACCTAGCACTCCGCTGCTGCTCTCTGCTCTAATATAGAACTCGTCTCTCTGTAGTGTTACAGCCCGGTACTATCTCACTGTTCTACCTCGTCTGTAGTGTTATAGAACCTAGCACTCCGCTGCTGCTCTCTGCAGCAATATAGAACTCTTCTCTCTGTAGTGTTATAGCCCAGTACTATCGCACATTTCTACCTTTTTCATAGTGTTATAGAACCTAGCACTCTACTGCTGCTCTCTGCTGTGATTTAGAATTCTTGTCTCTGTAGTGTCACAGCCCGGTACTGTCTCACTCTTCTACCTTGTCCGTAGTGTTATAGAACCTAGCGCTGCACCGCTGCTCTCTGCAGTAATAAAGGAGTCTTGTCTCAGTAGTGTCACAGCCCGGTACTATCTCACTGTTCTACCTCGTCCGTAGTGTTATAGAACCTAGCACTCCGCCGCTGCTCTCTGCTCTAATATAGAACTTGTCTCTCTGTGGTGTCACAGCCCGGTACTATCTCTCTGTTGTACCTCGTCTCTGATATTATAGAACCTAGCACTCTTCCGCCGCTGCTCTCTGCTCTAATATAGAACTTGTCTCTCTGTGGTGTCACAGCCCGGTACTATCTCACTGTTCTACCTCGTCTGTAGTGTTATAGAACCTAGCACTCCGCTGCTGCTCTCTGCTCTAATATAGAACTCGTCTCTCTGTAGTGTTACAGCCCGGTACTATCTCACTGTTCTACCTCGTCTGTAGTGTTATAGAACCTAGCACTCCACCGCTGCTCTCTGCTCTAATATAGAACTCGTCTCTCTGTAGTGTCACAGCCCGGTACTATCTCACTGTTGTACCTCGTCTCTGATATTATAGAACCTAGCACTCTTCCGCCGCTCAATGCAGTGATATAGAACTCGTCTCTCTGTAGTGTCACAGCCCGGTACTGTCTCACTGTTCTACCTCGTTCATAGTGTTATAGAACCTAGCGCTGCACCGCTGCTCTCTGCTCTAATATAGAACTCGTCTCTCTGTAGTGTTACAGCCCGGTACTATCTCACTGTTCTACCTCGTCTGTAGTGTTATAGAACCTAGCACTCCACCGCTGCTCTCTGCTCTAATATAGAACTCGTCTCTCTGTAGTGTCACAGCCCGGTACTATCTCACTGTTGTACCTCGTCTCTGATATTATAGAACCTAGCACTCTTCCGCCGCTCAATGCAGTGATATAGAACTCGTCTCTCTGTAGTGTCACAGCCCGGTACTGTCTCACTGTTCTACCTCGTTCATAGTGTTATAGAACCTAGCGCTGCACCGCTGCTCTCTGCTCTAATATAGAACTCGTCTCTCTGTAGTGTTACAGCCCGGTACTATCTCACTGTTCTACCTCGTCTGTAGTGTTATAGAACCTAGCACTCCACCGCTGCTCTCTGCTCTAATATAGAACTCGTCTCTCTGTAGTGTCACAGCCCGGTACTATCTCACTGTTGTACCTCGTCTCTGATATTATAGAACCTAGCACTCTTCCGCCGCTCAATGCAGTGATATAGAACTCGTCTCTCTGTAGTGTCACAGCCCGGTACTATCTCACTGTTCTACCTCGTCTGTAGTGTTATAGAACCTAGCACTCCACCGCTGCTCTCTGCTCTAATATAGAACTCGTCTCTCTGTGGTGTCACAGCCCGGTACTATCTCTCTGTTGTACCTCGTCTCTGATATTATAGAACCTAGCACTCTTCCGCCGCTCAATGCAGTGATATAGAACTCGTCTCTCTGTAGTGTCACAGCCCGGTACTATCTCACTGTTCTACCTCGTCTGTAGTGTTATAGAACCTAGCACTCCACCGCTGCTCTCTGCTCTAATATAGAACTCGTCTCTCTGTAGTGTCACAGCCCGGTACTATCTCTCTGTTGTACCTCGTCTCTGATATTATAGAACCTAGCACTCTTCCGCCGCTCAATGCAGTGATATAGAACTCGTCTCTCTGTAGTGTCACAGCCCGGTACTATCTCACTGTTCTACCTCGTCTGTAGTGTTATAGAACCTAGCACTCCGCTGCTGCTCTCTGCTCTAATATAGAACTCGTCTCTCTGTAGTGTTACAGCCCGGTACTATCTCACTGTTCTACCTCGTCTGTAGTGTTATAGAACCTAGCACTCCACCGCTGCTCTCTGCTCTAATATAGAACTCGTCTCTCTGTAGTGTCACAGCCCGGTACTATCTCACTGTTGTACCTCGTCTCTGATATTATAGAACCTAGCACTCTTCCGCCGCTCAATGCAGTGATATAGAACTCGTCTCTCTGTAGTGTTACAGCCCGGTACTATCTCACTGTTCTACCTCGTCTGTAGTGTTATAGAACCTAGCACTCCACCGCTGCTCTCTGCTCTAATATAGAACTCGTCTCTCTGTAGTGTCACAGCCCGGTACTATCTCTCTGTTGTACCTCGTCTCTGATATTATAGAACCTAGCACTCTTCCGCCGCTCAATGCAGTGATATAGAACTCGTCTCTCTGTAGTGTCACAGCCCGGTACTATCTCACTGTTCTACCTCGTCTGTAGTGTTATAGAACCTAGCACTCCGCTGCTGCTCTCTGCTCTAATATAGAACTCGTCTCTCTGTAGTGTTACAGCCCGGTACTATCTCACTGTTCTACCTCGTCTGTAGTGTTATAGAACCTAGCACTCCACCGCTGCTCTCTGCTCTAATATAGAACTCGTCTCTCTGTAGTGTCACAGCCCGGTACTATCTCACTGTTGTACCTCGTCTCTGATATTATAGAACCTAGCACTCTTCCGCCGCTCAATGCAGTGATATAGAACTCGTCTCTCTGTAGTGTTACAGCCCGGTACTATCTCACTGTTCTACCTCGTCTGTAGTGTTATAGAACCTAGCACTCCACCGCTGCTCTCTGCTCTAATATAGAACTCGTCTCTCTGTAGTGTCACAGCCCGGTACTATCTCACTGTTGTACCTCGTCTCTGATATTATAGAACCTAGCACTCTTCCGCCGCTCAATGCAGTGATATAGAACTCGTCTCTCTGTAGTGTCACAGCCCGGTACTATCTCACTGTTCTACCTCGTCTGTAGTGTTATAGAACCTAGCACTCCGCTGCTGCTCTCTGCAGCAATATAGAACTCTTCTCTCTGTAGTGTTATAGCCCAGTACTATCGCACATTTCTACCTTTTTCATAGTGTTATAGAACCTAGCACTCTACTGCTGCTCTCTGCTGTGATTTAGAATTCTTGTCTCTGTAGTGTCACAGCCCGGTACTGTCTCACTGTTCTACCTCGTTCATAGTGTTATAGAACCTAGCGCTGCACCGCTGCTCTCTGCTCTAATATAGAACTCGTCTCTCTGTAGTGTTACAGCCCGGTACTATCTCACTGTTCTACCTCGTCTGTAGTGTTATAGAACCTAGCACTCCACCGCTGCTCTCTGCTCTAATATAGAACTCGTCTCTCTGTAGTGTTACAGCCCGGTACTATCTCACTGTTCTACCTCGTCTGTAGTGTTATAGAACCTAGCACTCCACCGCTGCTCTCTGCAGCAATATAGAACTCGTCTCTCTGTGGTGTCACAGCCCGGTACTATCTCATTTTTGTACCTCGTCTCTAATATTATAGAACCTAGCACTCTTCTGCCGCTCAATGCATTGATATAGAACTCTTGTATCTGTAGTGTTATAGCCCGGTACTATCTCACTGTTCTACCTTGCCTGTAGTGTTATTGAACCTAGCGCTCTACCGCTGCTCTCTGTAGTGATATAAAACTCTTGTCTCTGTAGTGTTATAGCCCAGTACTATCTCACTGTTCTACCTCGTCTGTAGTGTTATAGAACCTAGGATTTGGTAAAGAAGGGGACCCCTACAATGAACAATGAAACTTGCTAGCTGTAGGGAAAAATTACAATTGGGGTAAAGGCAACGGCTAAATGCAAGTTAAACAATCATATAAAGCATATCAGGCCACACATTTCTATATGTTATTCATCAAAAAACACAGTAAGGTACATTTAAATAGGCATATACATATGACAAAAACCGTCTATATATTTTTTATAACAAAATATTTTCATTCAGGATATTTCATTGATGAGAATATTCTTATTTTCCAAGATTGTTTTTTTAGATGTATCAAATATATAGATTTATGTACATTTATTTATATTGTTATTCTCAGTTATGTGAGAATCATATACATAATTATATGCCTATAAAAGACAAATACATACAAACATATATGACAAAAATTATACAAAACAACACTATACATAAAGTTAAAATACACGAAAAGGTGATAGGCTGTAGGGCAATTCAAAGGCTGGCGGTAGATGAAAACTACGCGCGTTTCGGCATGTGTGCCTTCGTCAGGAAAACTCGCCTCAGCTTTTTCTACAACAAAATTGACAATAAACAACGTGTAAACATGTATGTGTATAACTAGGCCTGAAACATAAGCTTATTGTTAATTAAGAGCAAATCATGCTTCTAAAATAGATCATCAGTGCCGATGGTACTAAGGAAATACATACTGAAGTTTTTTATATATGTGAAAAGGTACAGATTGAGCATAGAATAGAGGTGATATTAAAAACAGTCATTGCTCATCGAGTGATAAGATCAATGTGTGCTACCTTCACCAAAGGAGTTAAAAGAAAGACCTTATAGTCCCAAAGTGATAACCATGAAGATGTTAAGAAGGTGTTGAAAAACGATAGTTAGGCCTAATATCACATATGGGTAAGAGGACTTATGTACAATATCTGCCTCCTCTCTTGTTATGTCGGGATTTTACAATTGCTTAGGATAGAGCAAGCACTTATTTATAATGCACATAAGAATAATTCTCACAAAACTAATTCATGAGAGAAAGAGAAAAAGGAAACTCACACCAGAATAAAATTCAATAGTATATTCAAAATGAGTATTAAGTACTAGAGACTGTCACAAATACAAATTCAATTGCAACAAAGACAATAAGTGACCATGGTGAACAAGTGACATATAGTGATTAATAATATAGACAGTACACTATATACATGAAGAATACACGTGAGATAGAAAGGGGGGAAAGAAAGAGACACAGTGCTTTTTTGAATTCTTGTCCTATCTATTTAAACACATGTACTACAAGATCCATTAATGAATTAAATCCTGATCATGAAGACTGGTAGGACACATAGAGCATGTCGACGTTTTGACCCTGTAAACAGCGCAAAAAATGAAGTGCATCAGAGCGGGTCTTCTTCAGGACTACGAAGGGGGGGGGGGGTGTTGGACAGCCAAAACGCAGAAACCTCAGTAGATGAAATCAGAGTGGAGTGCTTCGACTGCACCGCTGTGTAAAATTAGAATTAGCAAGGAGGTCTCCACCAGCCAGTTGGAGCCTCTTATATAGCTTTAAAAGACTTCCACCATCCGGTTGGAGTCTTGTGAAATGCGCCTGTTTAATCCGTTCGTAACAAGTTGCTTAAGAGTACAGACGGCGCATTCGTCCGGAAGCTACTCGGACCTTTCTGGGAGATTAGGTCTGTTAGAGGAGTTCAAAACATAAGAAGTAACAGATTGAAGGGTACTATCATCATTATATTCTTTATCCCATTCTTCTCTGTCAATGGCAGAAAACCCATTATCATGGACTAATGCTACTTGTAATTCATTCCATTCATTATTTTCACACTGCTCAAGCATAACTGGCATTCTTGATAGAAAATCGGCAACCACATTGTTTTTGCCAGGAACATAAATTATTTTATAAATAAAATTTTGCATTCTCATAGATATTCTCGCCAGTCTCGCAGACGCAGTAATGGCACCTTCTGTGGTTAAAACCTTAACTAAGGGCTTGTGGTCACAACGGAGTGTGCAAGCCTTGCCCCAAATGAAAGATTTAAAATGTTCCAACGCCCAAGCGCACGCTAACCCCTCTCTCTCAATAATGGGGTATTTCTCCTCACACGGAGACAAGGATCTTGAGGCATAGGCAATAATGCTTTCACGACCATGGTTGTCTATCTGTGACAATACAGCACCAAGACCTTCATTGCTAGCATCCGTGGTGATTAAACTGTCAAGCAAAGGGTTGAAACTGCGTAGAGCAGTGGCTTGGGCGATGGCTTGTTTGATAGCTGTAAAGTCATTGTCACAAGCTGGTGACCAAACAAATGTACAATTTTTTTTTAATAATTGACAAATATTAAACGTTTTAGCTGCAAAGTTGGGCACATATTTAGAACAAAATATGGCCATACCTAAGAAAGATCGGACTTCATCCTTACTAGAGGGTACCGGAGCATCAGAAATGGCCGAAACTAAAGTAGGTTTGGGTTTCACACCATTCTCATCTATAACGTGACCCAAATAAGTGACACTTCTTTGTGCGAATTTGCATTTGAAAAGCTCTACAGTGAGGCCCTTGTCTTGTAAAATACTAAAAACTTTTTTTCAGTCTTGATAAATGTTCCTCCTCATTAGACCCAAAGACAAGAATGTCGTCTTGGAAAAAGGCGACCCCTTGTTCCTTCTTGAAGAGTTGGAACATCAAGCGCTGAAAAACAGCTGCTGCCGAAGCTAAACCGAAAGGCATACGCCTATACTGAAAACACCCAAATGGGGTGATGAAGGAGGTGAATTTCATTGACTCAGGGGACAAGGAGATCTGGTGATAAGCGGACGACAGATCTATGGTGGAAAACCACTTAGCATTACTCAAACTGGAAACAATCTCATTAATATTTGGTAACGGAAACTTGTCAACAACAATGTTATTATTTAAATGCCTCAAATCCACACAGAGCCGGATCTTACCATTGCTCCGTCTGGCTACCACGATCGGAGAAACCCAATCAGAGGCTTCTATAGGCTCAATGATATTGGCAGAAACTAGCTTATCTAATTCCTTACAAACTTCACCCCTCACCAAAATGGGAACGTTACGGCATTTGTGTACTTTGGGAGATGAGTCTTGCTTGAGGATGATTTTATGTTCGAAACCCCTAAGGTTTCCTAACACATTGCTGAAAACATTGGGGAATTGTTTTAAAATTTCTTTACCAACATCATTGCTTTCATCAACAACAAGCACTTGTTCTTTACTGTTAGGGTCTAATATGATGTGTAACTGTTTTTGATCAAACCACCCTAAAACTGGTGGACCCTTTTTTGCGATGTACAGTTTATCTCTACACTCTCTCCCTTTGAACTTAAAGACAAACCAGCGATAGCCAAGAAGATCGATGGTTTCACCACCATATCCTTCAGGGTGTATGTCAGGTTCTAATAATTGGCTACCAACTTTTTGTACAAAGGAAGATTGCCAAAGTTCATCATTAATAATAGTATAAGGTTAACCTGAATCAGCATAAATTTTGACTTTTACTCCTCCTATTTCCATTAAACATACAGGTTTGTTTATGCAAGAGCCATCTCGAATATTTAGCACTAAATTATCACGTACATTCATAACCAATCCACCAACCTCCCCCATATCTTCCTCAGTTTCATCAGTACCAGGGTAATCATTTCCATCCATGTTGTTTACAAATTTTACATTAGTTCTCTTCCTTCTACAAGCTTTAGCGAAGTGACCTTTGATCCCACAATTGGTACATTTGAACTTAAGTGCGGGACAACTCTTACTATCAGCTAAATGTTCTAAACTACCACATCTATAGCATTTAGGTTTGGATCCAGAATTAGAGTTGTATGTGGGATATGTAGGTCTAGGGTTGGAATTATCTTTAGGATATGTAAATACTTTCTTTTTCTCATTAGACACATTCACTTTACTCACAACTTCACTGGTACTATTGTCTTGTTTAAGGATATTGGCGCATCTGCCAGAAATTTCAGCCTTCCACACAATGGCTAGGATGTCATCAAGGGGAGCATCACCATTTATCCAGAGCCTGTCTTGTATGACAGGGTTACAGGTATACATAACTATTTGGTCTCTTATGAAGTCTTCCTGAAGAACACCAAATTTGCAATCCAAAACTAACCTTTTGAGATCAGCAAGATAATGGTCAGTAGTCTCACCCTTGTTTTGTTTCCTAGAAAAGAACTTATACCTGGTTACACCAATACAAACCTTGGGTGCAAAGTAAGTATCAAGATGGAGAAAGGCTAATGCATACACATTTAAATCACCAGGAAAACAAGGCTTAGTCATGTCCTCAAACACCTTTAAACCAACAGGGCCTAATGAATGCAAAAGTAACCTTTTCTTTTGTATAGCGGACATTTTGCCATCTTCATCTAAAGCATCAATATAGTTACTGAAATAAGGTTTCCATTCAAGCCATTTTAACGGAGGTTCTGTCCCCGAGATCCAAAAGGATTGGGGTGGGTTGATGTTGTAACTTTGGTGGCTCATGGTGTATTGAAATAGTCAGTTCCACTTCACAATTCGTAGAAAGGTTTCACCACACTAAGTACTTTAGTTAGTAGAAGTTAGATACATGTATGAGTAATCACACTTCACCTTGAAAGTAGTCTCAGTACTTGAATTGTACTTGAATTGGAGATGTCCAAGTAATAAGGTATGTAACAGTAAAAAAAAAAAAAAACTCTTACCCACAATGAATTAAATGTGAGTAGTGGTGAAGTATACGGAACATGCTGTAAAATGCCGGTGAATGAAGTAAATAAATGACTGCGGACTGACAGTCGTTCCGATGTATAAACTCCGACGAAGATCTCCGAAAATTATAGTCCAATGGATTAAAAATGGCCGCTGCGTCGGGTCACGTAGCGTGACTTGCGTGAGTACTCATTGACGGTAAAGACGTAACGTCACAAGGAGGCACGAAGAGGAGGTGGTTGCTAGGAGCACGCAGGAGATCTCGAACGAATAGCTGTTGCTAGGAGTGCTCGAGCAAGCAATGGAGCAAGTGGCAGCGCGATGAATAACCGTTGAAGGCAAAGTTGAGGTAAAAAGATAATGTAATGAAAAGTCAATTCGCCATAAACGACCAAAGGTGCATTGCCAGTACTCACTCAGTAGCGCTTCTCCCAGGTTTGTAGTAGATCCGTTGAGATTCTGTAGCGCTTCTCCCAGGTTTGTAGTAGATCCGTCGAGATCTTTAAATCTTTAGAACAAAATTAATTTTCTGCAAAAAGTATTGGAGGGTGCAGTCCTCGCGTAGGTTCGTTGGCTCCTCAACAGCTCGTCACCAGTGTTACAAAGGACACTGGATCATAAATTAAGTAAGAATCCTTTATTCAAGTTGAAGAGCCGAACCGACATCTGTACAGCTTCAGCAGCAAACAGCAACTGCCTCATTTCAATCAATACATTCTAAGTGACACCAGACAATTCTAAGTGACATAAGATAATTCTGTAACACACATTACATCACCTGGAATGTATTAAAGAATGAGGACACAACAAATGTGCACAGAGCAATTATAATGCTGGCACTGCACGCGTTCGTTTAGAAGGCCGAATTTTCTATATTATGGCTGAAGTGACTAGCAAGATCTCACTAATTAAGGGTATAAGCTAATTACTGGTCTCGGCAGTGAAGCGATTCCCACAGTCGTGCATTCGATCAACGAAGAAGGTAGACTATAGTGGACTCGCCTATTTTATATGTTTCCGAGCTTAATTGCTACGCGTCTGACGTCACAGTAGTAAGGAAAAAACGCGAGATTGTAATGCGCGTCACTGTTGGGGATTCATGAAAATAGAAAGCAGACCAAGAAGGGTGATTAAAAACAACCTGGTTTTCAGTGCGAGTAACTGGATGATACCTGCATATCATCCAGTATCTTTACAGAGTACTTTACAAAGTGTCTTAAAGTACGGAAACGAAAAACGTCAATAGGCAATGTCACTGCTTGACGTATAGATGTACATAGGTATAGAAAGCGGACTAAAGATACAGGTTCCATCTTGGTGTGGATTCTGATATCTTAAAGCAGTCAATGCGAATCAATTAGAAATAACAACATATGAATACTGCCAGATGGTTACTAATGATGAAGGGCAGGAAAAGGAGATAATGTCATGGGACTTCATGTCCGATTGTTGTTCTATAGATGGCCTATAACTAATTAAACCTGATGGCTTGATCCCATGGTATTTCTAAGTTGAGACCTTTAGTACAGGTCTCTAAGGTAAAAATCCAGTATACCTCCTGTTTCTTCCTAATGATTTCACTACTTTGACCTTGTTTGGGAGAGATTTTTTCAATAATAAACCAATTGATGTCTTCTTCTGTGTGGTTAAAGGTCATATAGTGTTCCACCATCGGTGCTGCCAATTTCTTTGTGCGGATTGCTGAGCGATGCTCAGTTAAGCGTGTATTGAGGGTGCGTGCTGTCTCGCCCACATACCCTAAACCGCAGGGGCATATTAAAAGATATATTATATCTTTTGTTTTGCAGTTTGTCATATTCTTCGCATGAATGGTCTGTCCATTTAGTTGTATGGTATCCGTCTGTAGTGCTAATGGGCAGACCTTGCCTGTGCCACATTTAAAATTTCCTATAACAGGCAAAGATCCCACAATACTTCTCTGTATTGGTTAGTGTCGTTGGGGCATACGTGATCTCACTACTAGGTCTTTCAAATTTTTATTTTTCCGATAGGCAAACAGGGGCTTGGGTATTCTGTCCTGTGGTTCCTTATTAACGTTCAGAATCTGCCACTACATTTCCGCCGCTCGATGTAGTGATATAGAACTCTTGTCTCTCTAGTGTTATAGCCAGGTACTATCTCACTGTTCTACTTCGTCTGTAGTGTTATAGAACCTAGCACTCTGCCACTGCTCTCTGTAGTGATATAAAACTCTTGTCTCTGTGGTGTTATAGTCCAGTACTATCTCACTCTTTTCCCTTGACTATAGTGTTATAGAATCTAGCGCTCTACCGCTGCTCTCTGCAGTAATATAGAACTCTTCACTGTCGGGCAGAACTATATTCATACTCTCTGCTGCTTAGTATCATAAGACGAGGTACTATATCACTGCTCAGTTCTGTCCATATTATTCTAGAACCTGGTATTATAGCACTGCTCTCATCTGTCAGTATTGTTATAAACTCAGGCTCTATATCCCTGCTTTACGCTATCAATAGTTTTATAGGACCTTGTACTATATCACTATGTTGTGATGTCTGGACTATATAGGGGCTTGGCACTATATAACTGCTCATCTCTTTCTGTAGTATTTTAGCACCTTGTACTATATCAACGCTCTCTATTGTAAGCACTATTGTAGGCCAGCCACTGGCCCTGCCGAGTGCCAGAGCTTCAAAACACCAGGGCTACCTAGGTATAAATTCCCCATCATGCCTTTCTCTTCAAGCACCCTTCACTTCCTCTCTCTTTATCTCACTCTTGAAGGTGTTTTCATCCCTGCTGCCTTCCTTTGTAAATTGTTCACTGCCTTTCTCTTCCTCCTCCTTTCTCCTTTTTCTGCTTTCCTCTCCTCACCTGCACAAATTAAGCACCATTTATAGGGCCAGCTACACTATGTCTTCTGACTCCTGTCTTTAGTGTTACAAGACCTTGTAATCTATCACAGCTCTGTTCTGTCAGTGGTATTACAGATCCGGATACTATATCTCTGATTTTTGCTAGGTATAGTATTATAGAACATGGTACTTAATCAGTACTCTATCGTGTTGCAGTATTTTACCCAATACTACATCACTACTTCCTGTTTTACTTAGCGTTATAACAAGAATAGCATTATGCCTGGTAGTATATCACTGCTGTGTGTAGGATTATGTTAACTGACACTTTAGCAGTGATGCCCCCCTCCTCTTGTGACACTTGCCGGGAGGGTCTATGGAGTAACCAGGGGACCATTGCTGAAGCTGTCCTGGAGAGTTTGGTGGACTACATCTCTACGGAGCTGCTTGCGCCAATCCCCAATTTTTTTAGAAGTGCCATGGCGGCACCCCTTGGGCTCATACTGAGTCATTGTCCCTCCCTCCCCCCATAGCAGAGGAGCCTGCTATAAGACCCCACCATGGGTAAGACTAAGAACACAGGTACCAGGGCACCAAGTCGGGATACTCTGGGAACGTTCTTGGCAATGGAGGGCTCCCCTGGAGACTCGACTACGCCCTCTCCATCGGCTGACCCTGTTGTGTCTACACCTGACACGTTTGATCTTATCCTTGCTGACATGCAAGACTCCAGAGCGGCCCTGGAACAGAAAATCCCTATGGTCGCTTTCGACCTGGGGATACTGAGGGACCAGCAAAAGCTCCACAAATGCTCCAGCAACATACCCTAAGTATGCAAGCATTCGCCCCTGTGACCGAAAATCACACCACCTGCCTGGAGGACTTAGTGTCCCAGGAAAAAAATCCTAGAAACCCAAGCTGAAAATGCAGAGGGCAGGGTGAGACGCAATAATATTCAAGTGGTCGGCCTTCTGGAGGGCATGGAAGGAAATGATGCCACTGCATTCTTGGAGACTCAGCTTCCAACAACGAGGGTCTTTCTGCAATGTACGTGGTGGAGCGGGCCCACAGGGTGCCGGCTCGTCGCAGCTCCTTGACCCAGGGTGGCCAGGCTATTGAACATTTGCAATCAAAACTATTCTACAGAAGAACAGGTCCATGGGCACACTTGCCCTGGACTCCTCAAGGATTATGTTTTTCCCTGATTATCCACTGACTGTCCATTGCCATAGAGGCTCCTATCTCAGCATCAAACGGGAACTCTGCAAAGTGGGCCTCAAGTGCGCCCTCCTTTTCCCATGGAAACTGCGTGTGGTGGCAGAAGACCGCACACATTTCTTCGATGGCCCTGAGGGGGCGTAGACCTGGCTGGAGCAATGAAGTGCCTGTTAGGCCCCAGAGAGGACGGTGACTCCGACCTCCGTTCAACATGGAGCATGCTCAAACTGTGGCCGTCACAACTACAGACAGCAGCGAAGAGCTACAATCTCAATCGTGGACCGGGCTGTCAAGGGCCGGAGACATCGGCTGCGACCTTCCGCCCAACACCAACATCATCCTTGCATGGGGGACCCTGGGTTTTCTGAGCGACTCAGACGAGTTATTGTCCCTTGAGGGGGGAGACCATGAGTGACTCTGCTGAAAGCAGACAAAATCATTTGACCTTAGCAGTGCATCTGTGCACCACTGACCACTTCATAGGACCTTCACACCTGTCCCTGCTAAAGATATGGGCCCCCTCTGCCTTCATAAAAGCATTTCCTGTCTGAGATCTTGTTCACACGAATTGGACCACTTGATGACTGACGCCTTAGGCCAGGCTGGCTGCTCAATCGGGCCACAAAACTTCACCTCCAATGGCATCGGCCATCCGCCCCGGGCAATTGGCAACATGCTGACTGCAGTGACTGGAATAGCTGTTTTTGTTATAATTCACTTGTTCGGTTGGTTGGCCCATTGGCCTCTGAATTTTATGTTACTTGGGGAATTGTTTATTATTCTCTATGGAGACTCCCACCACTACACCAAAACCGAAAGCCCTTGGGGATCCTTGGGTATCTTTACCTTTCTCCTCAATACCAGGAACCACCTCCCTTACGGTCTGTCACGACTCCATTTCTAAAATGCCCAGGGAAATGTTTACATTTATAACATGGAATGTGAGAGGGCTGGGGGGCTGCCAACAAAAGTTATAAAATGTATCACCAAATCAGAAGGACAGGAGCCCACGCTGTTTTCCTGCAGGCGACCCACCTAGATGCGCTGGAAGGGAATAGATACACCGTCGCTGGCATGGCCAGCTTTTTAGTACCGCCCATTGCTCTTTTTTCAGGGTGTGGCATTTTAGATATGACCAGGGGTCCCTTTTATTGTTAACCAGTCCCTTATTGACAAAGCTGGGGGTTACATCCTATTGCGGGGGAGACTAGATTGGTAACCGTACAGTTGGGTAACCTTTATGCCCCTAACTCGGATCAAAATTTGTTCTTGTCCTCTCTTTCTCATCTTGTGGCCCAATGGGCATCCAATAGGTGGATCCTGGAGGTTGACCTTAATTGTGTCATCGATACCTTAATTGTGTCATCGATCCAGCATTAGCTAAGTCACCCTATCTAATGTTACCCTGTAGTTGGCAACGCAAAGGCCCTGTTGGATTGTCTACAGTACTGGTCCCTAGTGGACCTGTGGCGGACCCACCACCCTCACGACAAAGAATATTCCTTCTGTTCCCCACCCCACGGTCTGCATGGCTGACTGGATTGAATAGTATGTTCCAGGGACATTCTCACAGAGACAACCTGTACTTCATATATGGGCAAAAATGTCTCCAACCATAATCTGTTAACTGCTGATATACGTTGGAGGACGCTGCCAATGCCAATCCCCACATGGAAACTGCAGCCTACATGGCTAGTAGATGCAGCATTTAAATTCTCATTGGCAGAGGCAATTAGGTCATATTTTTCAGACAATGCAGGCACTGCGTCTTCCTCGCTAGTGGAGTGGGAAGCCTTTACGGTGGTTGTGTGGGAATCCTGCATTGTAGCAGTGATGGGAGCCCGCCAATCAGTTGGCAACCAATTACGAGAGGGCGGGAAATCGCTGCGGGGATGGGAGACGAGGGCCATAATGGACCCTGCCTTGCTGCAGTATTTGGAGTAATAAAGGAAAAACCACGCCACTTTAATAGAACGCCTACGCTGCCTTGACTGGGCCGAGCACAAGGCACGTATGCATGCAGAAACTGATAGACCAGGCCAACTGCTAGCCAGGCTAGTCGAGCCATGCAAGCAGGTTGTCCAAATTGCAGCTGTGAGGGATGAAGATGGGGTCCTTCACAATACTCAGGGTGTATACTATGCACATACTGCACTAAATTATATCTGTGGCACAACGGGTCCACACCTGAATATTGTCCTTTGGAGGCAGTGAAACTGCCCAAAGTCCTGGGCGACTACCAACAAACCCTAGAAGTCCCGATCACAGAGCAAGAAATTTAAGAAGTGATTAAAACACTCCCAAGGAGCAGCTCCCTGGGTTCAGATGGGCTGCTCATGAAATTCCATGCTGCACGTGAAACAACCTTGGTGCAGCACTTGCTGCAAGTATACCAGGATGGTAAAGAATGTGGCTCCCATCTCGCTCATCCAGCGTGAAGCCCTTGTGGTACCCATTCCTAAACCGGGATGTGACTTGGAGAATCCAGCTTCCTTCCATCCGATCTCTCTTTTAACTGTTGATTATAAAATCCTCAGTAAGATGTTAGTAGATCGTAATCAAACTCTTTTGCTGACACTTATACACCCAGATCAAAATGGTTGTATCCCATGCCAAAATACCTCCTTAAATATTCAACATCTTTATACGGTTCGAGAGATGGTAAAACAAGACTGGCCTAATGCAGCCTGCCTCTTCCTGGACATGGAGTAGGCTTTTGATTCCCTAAATTGGAATTACGTGTACTGGCACTTTGCCGGTTTGGCTTTGGCCCCCAACTACTTGGATGGATCCGCCTACTTTATATTAACCCCATAGCCAGGGTCCGCCATATATCGGAGCCTTATCCGGTGGCACCAGACAGGGTTGCCCCTTCTCCCCTTTGCTCTTCGTGTTGAATCTAGAACCATTGGCGGCTTTCAAGAGCATTAGTGGGCCCATTAGGGGAAAACCTCTGGGACCACAGTCCCATGCAATACCATTATATGCAGATGATATGATCCTGTATCTCTGTGATGTATACGAGAACACCAACTTCCTTACTTCCATCCTGAATGTCAGGGAGCTCTCAGGCCTCCTAACAAGTTACAAACCAATTAACGATAAATCCATTGTCTTTCCATTCTGGGCGCAACTTTCTGAGAGGCGGGTACAACTGGGAGTGACGGCCCTGAAGTGGGAACCCCGGACATTCAAGTACCTAGGGATACAGGTCTATCATGGAGACCAGGAACTCCTGGTGGGCAACCTAGGTAGAACTATACGCTCTCTAGAGACTCAAGTGGCCTTCTGGATAACCCTGCAGTTATCCGTAGCCGGCCACGTCATGTTATCCAAGATGAGAATGCTGCCCGACTGCTCTACTTCTTCTCCAATCTCCTGGTGGCAGTTCCTCTACGCACCCTACAAAACATGAATTCCCTCTTTCTCACACACATTTGTGGAGATGGGTGGAATAGAGCAGCACTTAACACTCTGCAACTCTCAACAGTGCATGACGTATTTGGGGCCACTAATTTTATGCAATACTAGCTTCAATGGGCAGTCCTCTGGCTAGCGGGACATAACACAGACAAGGAGGGACTTCCCTGACCCGATGTCTGCTTGGGCCATCTTAATTGCTCACTCAACCTGGGCCACCGCCTGAGAGGCCAACAGCATTGTTTTTGTGGGCGGCGCGAGAATGCCTAAGATGAGGATTTCCTGGGTCTACAAAATTGCAACCTTAATCGCTACAGGTCTTCCTGAGGGGCATTTCCAATGGGAGATGGGATCCTTACTAGTAGCGCCGTGGAGTGCTGGGGGAAGCCGATATTTCCACCCATGGCTGCCTCTTTAATAATGGGATGCTGATGTCCTTCCAGGATCTCCACGGTCTATGACCTCCCTAGCGGAGCTTTCTTGACATACAGGCGGTAAGGGCAATGCTGCAACAATATTGGGGAACCTGAGCCAGTCCAAGACCCGCTACTACACGCCCTGCATTTGGAGGGACATGACAGGCGGCTGATGACGTAGATGTACTGGGCTTTTATAAGGGATCCACTGACAGCACTGCCTAACCTGCGAAGTGCCTGGGAAGACTCACTGGGACAGGCCACTACAGGATACGGAGAGGCTTAGGGCTCAGGAATACCCCAGTAAAGTACCCCGTAACCTCCGCTTTAAGTACATCCAATTCTGCATCCTCCATAGGGATTATCTGACCCCTCACCACCTGCATCGGATCTACCACTCAGTCTCGGACAAATATCCTCATTGTAGAGCAGGCCCAGCAGATGCGCTTCAGATGTTCTGGACGTGCAGAAAGCTAGGACCCTATGGGTACACAACACTGCCGGACAAAGCTCGAGCTGTGGGGAGGGATAGACTGGACTCAGCCCAACAACGTCTTCTAGGTCTGCTCTCAGGCCCTAAAAATAAAAAAGAGACAACCTGCTTCATGGGCCTCCTCGCCGTGCTGCAGGCAATGAGAGTGATAGCGGTGAGGTGGAAGTCTCAGGTGCCCCCATCTCTGTCACAATGGTGCACGGAGGTAACACAATGGGAACTGGCAGAGAGTACCACCCTTCGAAGGAAGGAAAGGCGTGGCTTGAGGAAATACCCTCTGGCCTCATACTGGGATGAGATTCTTCGCGATTTTATCACTCACTCTGACAACGACACAAGGCCACTCTAGGTGCCCTCCTGCCATCTTTGTCAACCACCAGGATCCATACAGGCATTCAACATCATAGTCTCCAACCCTGATCCATAGTTCCCTTAATTATACCATTTCCTATCCCTCCTGACCCCCCCCGCATACAGAACAACAGCAGATAGCTATAGATATGTGGTGGTGAGCCCAGCGGGAGGGGTGGGGGCAGGGGAGTTATATGTTTCTTTCTCATTAACTAATTTCTAAAACAACAATCTTGGGATCTGATACATAAAACGGTATTAGCCTGCTCTCTTCTGTTCAGGGTATTACAGGACTTGCCACTATACGCCAGCTCGCTGGTATTCATGGCATTACAGGACTTGGTACAATCCGCCTGCTCTCTGCTGTTCAAGGCATTACAGGACTTGGCACTATAAGCCTGCTCTCTGCTGTTCAGGGCACTACCGAACTAGGCGCTATACGCGTGCTCTCTGCTGTTCAGGGCATTACAGGACTTGGCACTATAAGCCTGCTCTCTGCTGTTCAGGGCACTACAGGGCTTGGCACTATAAGCCTGCTCTCTGCTGTTCAGGCATTATAGGACTTGGCGCTATAAGCCTGCTCTCTACTGTTCATGGCATTACAGGACTGGCGCTATACGCCTGCTCTCTGCTGTTCATGGCATTACAGAACTTGGCACGATAAGCCTGCTCTCTGCTGTTCAGGTTATCACAGGACTTGGCGCTATACGCCTGCTCTCTGCTGTTCATGGCATTACAGGACTTGGCACTATAAGCCTGCTCTCTGCTGTTCAGATTATCACAGGACTTGGCGCTATAAGCCTGCTCTCTGCTGTTCAAGGCATTACAGGACTTGGCACTATAAGCCTGCTCTGCTGTTCAGGTCATTAAAGGACATGGAGCTGTAAGCCTGCACTGCTGTTCAGGTCATTACAGGACATGGAGCTGTAAGCCTGCTCTGCTGTTCAGGTCATTACAGGACATGGAGCTGTAAGCCTGCTCTGCTGTTCAGGGCATTACAGGACATGGAGCTGTAAGCCTGCTCTGCTGTTCAGGTCATTACAGGACATGGAGCTGTAAGCCTGCTCTGCCGTTCAGGTCATTACAGGACATGGAGCTGTAAGCCTGCTCTGCTGTTCAGGTCATTACAGGACATGGAGCTGTAAGCCTGCTCTGCTGTTCAGGTCATTACAGGACATGGAGCTGTAAGCCTGCTCTGCTGTTCAGGTCATTACAGGACATGGAGCTGTAAGCCTGCTCTGCTGTTCAGGTCATTACAGGACATGGAGCTATAAGCCTGCTCTCTGCTGTTCCCAGCATTACAGGACATGGTGCTATAAGCCTGCTCTGCTGTTCAGGTCATTACAGGACATGGAGCTGTAAGCCTGCTCCCTGCCGTTCTTGGCATTACAGGACTTGGCGCTATACGCCTGCTCTCTGCTGTTCAGGTCATTACAGGACATGGAGCTGTAAGCCTGCTCTGCTGTTCAGGTCATTACAGGACATGGAGCTGTAAGCCTGCTCTGCTGTTCAGGTCATTACAGGACATGGAGCTGTAAGCCTGCTCTGCTGTTCAGGTCATTACAGGACATGGAGCTATAAGCCTGCTCTCTGCTGTTCCCAGCATTACAGGACATGGAGCTGTAAGCCTGCTCTGCTGTTCAGGTCATTACAGGACATGGTGCTATAAGCCTGCTCTGCTGTTCAGGTCATTACAGGACATGGAGCTATAAGCCTGCTCTCTGCTGTTCCCAGCATTACAGGACATGGTGCTATAAGCCTGCTCTCTGCTGTTCAGGTCATTACAGGACATGGAGCTATAAGCCTGCTCTGCTGTTCAGGTCATTACAGGACATGGAGCTATAAGCCTGCTCTGCTGTTCAGGTCATTACAGGACATGGAGCTATAAGCCTGCTCTCTGCTGTTCCCAGCATTACAGGACTTGGTGCTATGTGACTGCTCTCTGCTGTTCAGGGTATTATAGAAGCTCGTACTATAGGCCTGCTCACCTGTTTCTATCTGCCTGTTCTCTACTGTTCATGGTATTATAGTACCTGGTACTGTATGTCTATTTACATGCTTCTACAGTCCTGTTCTTTGCAGTACAGGGCCTGGTACTATATGCCTGCTTTCTGCTGTTCATGGTATTGAATGAGCTTTTTCAAATAATAAAGAAATAGAGCTGATTTAATTAACATAAATAGTTTGCACTTAAAACGAACATATTGTGATTAACATGACATGGCCTTCTTAAGCTGACATGACTAGGCCACAATTCGTTTTGCATTAGTTGTACACTCTGTATTTTTAAACCTGAACATGTTTTCTGTCTCTGTCGAACAAACTCGAGCAGCCAATACCTTTCAGTGTTTGAAAGCTTATTTAAACTCGAGGAGTTTCATGGTCCTGTTTACACCACATCTTAAAATGTATTCTTTCGAGCTGTGGGTGTACTGGACAAAGGGCCGAGCTTAACTGTAGTGAACAAAGGTCACTTCCGGTGAAGTTATGTATAAAGGTTTGATATATTTTCAAACATGTCTTTGTTTAATTGTTGTGCATAATACAGGTCTATTCACTAGTTCCTGGGTGAAATGTCATAATTAATTATTAATATGAGATGCTGTTCTCATTCTCCATGTGATGTGTTTTTCGTTAGACAATTGACTTATAAGGTGTAACAGTCTTTTCACCCCATGCTGACTGTGTGGTTTTCGTTGCTAGAAACTCTATAAAATGTGATGTTTTTTGGATGTATGCAGGATCTTATTCCCTATTCTTACTGAGCAGACTCCATGTTAGTCTGTCTCCTACTCAATACCTAGAAATATTCTCTAAACTTTCCATGAGGCACAGTATAAGTTATAGTCCTTCGATCCGGCGTTGCATAGAACCACGAGGACTCTGAATAGGAGAGCCGTGGCTTGCTGATGTGACGGGAATGGGAGAAAAATCATAAACTCACGAGGAATGGGAAGTTTTTGCAACTCCTTACACAGAGTACTGAGGATTTTAATCACTAGAAGGGACTCTACCCACTAACAATTGAGGAGTGGATGATCCAGCCTACCAAGTGACTTTAGGGGATAATAGACGTACCTCTGAAATTGTGACAGGTATATGGTGGTGTTACCAATAAGTGTCCCAAATCAATTACGGCATCTCATCGAGTGTCCCCCACCGGAGCGTTGTATAACATATATGAGAGGAGAAGATACATGTTTATTGTCCTGAAGAAGGTGGTTTAATCAATTTCACCCACCGAAACGCGTTGACGCTGTGTTTTTGGTTAAATTTGTGTAATATAGAATCACATTTTGAAGGAGAACTTGTACACTTGCTGTGTGTTTTCTATGTACTCTTTCAAATTAACGTCCTGATGACAAATGTGATTGCCTTTTAGAGTCTTTTCCGGTTTTTATATGATCTTGTGCATAGATTTTATGAATTTCTAATGTGTATCATGATGTATTTTATTGAATGTTTTTATTAAAACTTTAGATTTTTATTAAATTGAACATAAGTGTTCCCACATCCGGTGTAGTTGTGCTCCCTTGGGTGATATATATGTGTATGTGAGTGGCAGTTTAGTTGGCTTTGAGAAGTGGTTCTAAAGGGAATTATATATTTGACATTTAAGTTCTGGAGAGGGACATTACTCTGGAGACAGTTGTTATTTTGTTCTCTCATTGACTTGAGGTAATTGATTGCACACTTTCTGAGAAGCAGGGTTAGCGTATGCATTTAGTTCCAGCCAAATGGACTTGTAAACACTCAAGTTAATTACTTTAGCAGCTTTCTCCTGAGAGAAGGGATCCCCTGGGGGGATTGCAATTGATTTGACAACTAGAAATGTGTGTTTTTTTCTCTTAGCTGTAAGTTAATTACTTGACTATTTGTTTTGGTAAAATTATTCCCTTGAGTGCATTTACATTTGTGCTAAAACTGTCTGTAGGTTTGGTTTTCTGTGTATCTGAGTCATCAGTCAATATATTTTTGCATACGTTGCTTTGGTAAAAAAAAAAAAAAAAAAAAAGGAGGATTAGGAGTTTTTGAAAATGAAACAAAAAGTACAAGTGCAATGTCCTCCAAAGAGAAAGAGATGGATGACACAAATGTGTTGGAGTTCTTTTAAAAACCACCTATATGAGTTTTTAGTTTCTTCTGTTTCCAACTCCATTTTAAATACAGTCACAAATACCTTTAAGACAGTGCCATGTGGCATAGGCCAGTCAGTGGCTACTGCCATCGCTTTGTCTCTTTCTGATTCAGAGGAACAATCAGGCTAAATCAAAACACTGCGACTCAAATGTGCCCAGGCGCATTCATGCGGAAGGTGGCGGTATTGCTCCACTGGGAGATTCAGATATTTTTCCTTCTTGTGCGGACCAACAAGTGCGTCCTGTTATAGGGTGACCAGATCTTGAGAGTCAAAAACCCGGACATTTTTCAAAAATATAAGAAGGACTACAATTTTACATCAACGGTGCTGCGCAGAATGACAACTCTTATCAACATAGGAACATAGAAGAAGCACTAAGAAAATACATAAAATCGTGGGGCATATTAGCAAGACCCACGTTAAAATTATCGCCGTTTTAGCGGCAGGAAACTGCAGCTAAAACGGCGATAATGGGCTTGCTAATATGCGTTATGGAATTCCAATAGAAGCCCAGGTTAGATGTCCTGCACATCTAACCTGGGCTTCTATTGAATTCTATAACGCATATTAGCAAGCCATTATCGCCGTTTTAGCGGCAGTTTCCTGCCGCTAAAACGGCGATAATTTTAACGTGGGTCTTGCTAATATGCCCGTAATTTCTAAAACCAGCATCATACCTGTTAATTAAATTGCTTCCTTTTAACAGGTGCTAACTAGCACTTAAACAGTGGCGTAACACAGGCCCCCGCATCCCCCGCGGTGCAAGGGGCCCCGAGCTGCAGGGGGCCCCCTCTGCACTGTAGTCAAGCCTGAGAGCTCCGGGTTTAATCCGGAGCGGGGCCCCTCCATGTACCTTGCAGGGGGGCCCCCTCAACTTTCGTTACGCCAGCGGCACTACTTAAGAAAACAAGTGCCTCTCACTGGTTTCAGTCGACCACCTCTAAAAACTGGGACATGAGCCAAAATTGCCGAAATCTGCCGGGACAGCTGGTGAAAACCCGGGACGGCCCGGGCAAATCCGGGACGCCTGGTCACCCTATCCTGTTACAAATAAAAGGTCACCGGATATGGGTTTGGAATCTGATAAAGATGATTCCTATTATGATTTGTACTACGATGATGACAATGTTTCCACACCGAATAAAAAAGCATCATTGTGTGCTTTTGGATGCTGAGGGGAATGCGCTCTTCAACCCTCGCCTTATTCAGCATCCAAGCTCACCTGAAGGGTTTCTCCTTTCATTTTTAGGTGACTATGTAAAAATCCATATCGCGTCCACGTTATACAGAGACACCAGGCTCAAGAAGAGAGAGGAATGCTCGAGACCCACAGTATATGGGAAGACTGCAGCGACTCCGATACTGGATCAAAAGATTGCAACATATTTAACTAAAAAAGGTAAAGATCCTAGAAAAGGGGGCGACAAGGCTTGGTCATCATGCCAAGATAAACTTCGGGGCTTTTTGGGGCCTGTTGCCCAAATATGGTGCTTGGCTGAAAAAGCTAAGATTTCAGGGGAAACCCTTGACCCTCCTACTGTCTCCAGTTGGGCTCAGAGGGCGATTTGTCTCACGAGCAATGCTAACGCAAGTCTATACATTGGAAGAAGGAAAAGCCTTCTTCTTAGGATAGAGCCTAAACTTAGCATTCTGGCAGTCGTAGGCTGGAAGCACCATTCATGGTACTTTATTTAGGGACAAGTACTTGAAGGAAATTATCAAATATGTGAATGCCTTTACATCCTTGGATAAAGCGCACTCGTCTCTTGCGTGTGATTGGAAAGGTTTCTGCCAGGGCCTGAGGCTTCAGGGGCAGATTCGCCGGCCCTCAGAGATATTACAGGCCCTACTATGAACAGCAATGTGGCTTCTCCAGATCGGCTTTCTTACCTCAGAGGAGGAGAGGAGGATGCTTCGGTCCATTCCGTGGACAAGCCAGTGGAAGGGGAGTCACAGATATGGCTCCTTTCCCTTCCTCAGGTAAAAGTTAGGGGCAGATTGGCTCTGATCTTCCACAAATGGCAGGGCATTTCACAAGATCCCTGGGTCTTAAAGATGGTAAAGGGCTTCAGAATAGATTTTCTAGCCACTCCAATCTCCACAAAGTTGCCACACCCCATGCGTTTTTCTCGTGGAGGTGTGGACCTAATTTTGAAAGAAGTGCAGGACCTTCTTTCCAAGGCGTCGATAGAAAGATGTTCTCTTCACTCAAGAGGGTTTTTAAGCAATATTGTTCTTGTACAAAAGAAAAACAAAAGGTTCAGGCTAGTAATAAACCTACGACAACTCGATGGTTTCATTGCTTGCAGGCCCTTCAAAATGGAAACTATTCTGCCCTTGCTTGACATTCTTCTAGTGGAGGATCGGAAGGTGAAATTAGATCTCAAAGGTGCCTATCTAACAGTTGCCATCTGATGGCATCACAGGAAGTATCTACAGTTCATCTGGCGGTGTCAGGTTTTCAGGTTCAAATCCAAACCTGTCAGCCTTTCTTCTGCCCTTTGGTGCTTCACGAAGGTACTGAAACCGGTAGCACCATATCTGAGATCAAAGGGCATGAGAATGATCCTCTATCTGGACAATATAATATTCCTGTGTGAGGACAAGGCTCTCCTAGACTCAGGTTCAGGAAGCGGTAGATCTCCTGCAGGATCTAGGGTTTCTTATAAACAGTGAGAAATCAAATCTGATTCCCTCAAAGCATATGGACTTTCTGAAATTTATAATAGATTCAGAAGCAGCAGGTGTCCTATGATTACCAACAGCAAAATTGAAGGCCATCAAGAAGGAGCTAAAAGCAGACCTGTTGCACACTCACATCTCCTTCCAAAAATTAGCAAGATAAGTGGGTCACCTAACCTCTTCCATTCAAGCAGTCTTTCCAAGTCCTCTCCACGAAAGAGCCCCACAAAGGTTGAAAATAAAGTACTTAAGAGAAGTACATACCCACGTAGGCACTCACACACCCACTCACAGACCCACACAGGCACTCACACACCCACACAGACACTCGCACAACCACTCACAGAACCACACAGTCAATCACATACCCACTCATAGATCCACACAGACATTCACAGCCCCACTCACAGACCCACAAACTCACACACCCATTCACAGACCTTCTCACACACTGACAGACCTACACAGTCACTCACATACCCCCTCACAGACCCACACAAGCAGTCTCACATCCACTCACAGACCCACACAGCTACTCACAGACCTATGCAGCCAATGACAGACGCATTCACAGACCAACACAGGCACTCATAGACCAACGCAGGTACTCACACACCCATTCACAGGCCCACATAGGCACTCACACACCCACTTAGAGACCCACACAACCACTCACATACTCACTCACAGACCCATACATTCACTCTCATACCCACTGACAGAACCACACAGGCACTCACAGACTCACTGACAGAGCCATGCCGGCGCTCACAGACCCACTCAGAAATCCATGCAGGCACTGACAGACCTACTCATACACCCACACAGGCACACCAAGCTCCCCATGCTCCCGCGAGCGTTCTAGAACGCTACTCGATCGGGAAGAATGAATCCTGTCCTTCACCAATAGGACGTTGTCAACAATTTCTAATTTAATTTTGAATATTGGATACCTGGACATAAGCCAAAGAATATTATTGAAGGAATGACTATACATAGGGTCATTGAGTGTCTCTTCTCAAACTAGAGGATTCCATCGTTTGATCCTATAAAATAAATTTGAACAAATTGTAGATGTAGGAGTTCAACATGTTTATTTAAGAAGGAATTCAAAGAGAGCCCTGAAGAAGTCCAAGAGGACGAAACAAGGCTACGGTTTTAAATTGATTATCAGCAGACGAAAATGAATAAAGAATTGTTAACAAAATACATCTGAAGGATATTGTGTATTGTACAGAATATGTCTTATATACAGTGACTGCCTGTGAGAATTTTGCTAAACTTTTGCCTAACACATGAGACACGTTTGGTCAATTCAGGGTGCTGAACCGACAAAGACTGACCCTTTTAAACATGTTCTTGCTGATTCATTATTGTGACTACATGAAAAATGATGTGTTCGAATAAAAGCTTACCTCTGTGCTTCACACGAGAGATAGTGTCTTTCAAATTCTCTTAAATCAGAATGCATTAACAATAAGAGGTAAGTTAGGTAAAATAGCATAGCTCATATTCAATATAGGGTCTATATCAAATAATACGTGTGGACAAACCTACTATTGTTTTATTTAAATCTATTGTCTTCTCTCCCTAATATTATACAGCTTGCGCTATAAATAATTTAGGTTCCCACTCCTGTTCTGTGCATCGTAGAACCATGTAATACAAAGAGAAATGAGTAGTGTTCCCCCGGCATATCATGTTAGCACCTTAATATAGGTAGTATCTAAAACAGAAATTTTTCTGTGTTTTGTTATATTAACCTGTTTGGTGAGGGTGTCGGCAATTGGCCAATTCCTGCACTCCGATCCCCAGTGATGCTGCCGCTGGAAAAGGTTTAAAGGGGGTCTCTGGTGGTTCCACTGGAATTCTCCTTTTCTAAAACTCCAGGGTTGGGGAGAATGGAATTCATTCTGCTTCAGCTCCTATCTCTCCTGCCCATCTGTGAATTGTCCCTCCTGAGACATGGGCCAACCACCTCTGGGGGCAATATATATTTTTGATATGTATGTTTTACCCTATGTGGTGCAATCGCGCCCCCCAAAAGCACACAGTTCCACCCCTAGGGTAAACAAATGGACTTTATCCACTAGACTCCAGGGAGTATGTACGCCCATGTAATGTTGTTAGTGTTGATTTCCCTGCTATCACCACAAACATTGCCTGCAGCAAACACAAATACATATAGAATGACATACTGTACAAAACACCAATACAGCTAGTCTTTTCAATGTCAAAACTGCCCCAATGTTGAAATGTATGCTACTTTTTTGGTGTGGCCTTTGAATTCACTAAAATAAACAACGGCCAGTCTTTCAAAGATTTTGTGTCATGTTTGCGTGACTTTTTTCATGCATACCCGATGCAAAATCCTAGGGAATTTACAAATCAAGGCCAACGGTTATTTGTGTTGCTTTGTAAAAAAAATAAAAAATATGCATCACATTTTGCTGACTTGCATTGCTTTGCATCAAGAAGGCATTCCATGGGTGATGCATGGGTGCTCCCATGCACCCACACTTGGTTTCTGACATAAATCCATTTCTACAAAGAATTTAATTTGCACCAAAATCACCTGCCTGAGGCTGGCGTAAGAAGGAGAAATATCTTCTCGTTATTTCCTGTTTGCATGTGTGCCGCATTTTGCATGTGTGACCCACATCTGGGCATACCTGTCCCACTTAGGGCGTCACAATGAAGTATACAAAAAATAGATGGATGGCATGCTTGAATTAATCTCCGCCACTGGTAATTACTTGGGGCCGCACCCCAGCCTATCATTATTTGCACACCATGCCATAAGCAAATCAGTCTCAACCCTGCTCCACTTTTTTGTGCACTTCAGTGTGATGCCCTAAGTGGGACAGGTATGCCCAGATGTGGGTCCTGTGCAGACTGTGCCATGGGAGCCAAGCTATATCCGGCATATTAGCCCTTATTCGGGCAAAACAGGTCTTGGGTTGCTTGTGTTTTAGTTCAGGGAGGACCTGATTTAACAGTTCGGGCTAGACTGTTCCCTTTGGAGCAAGGTAGAAATTAGTTTGCATATGGCTGGGTACTAACCAAGGTGGCATGGAGAGCAAAATAGCGATGGACTGGGAAGTGGCCCGAGTGATTACCATTGGCTGAGATTAATTCAAACTTTCCATCCATCACTTTTTTGTACACTGCAGTGAAGCTTGTTGAGGCACCAATCTACAACATGTCTGGCCATTCGTGTATAGATTGTGGTGTGTTTGTATGATGATGACTGGGTGAGATGTGGTGTGAATGGTGAGTCCGTACTAAGGTGTGTAAATGTGATGGGCCCTTGAATGCCGGTGTTATGTTGATGTGAGTGTTCTGCTGTTGTGGATTGGACCCATGGCTAGAGGTATGAAAGGCATAGTGTGTGGTGAGTGAAAGGCGTGTGGAATGGCCCATAAAGTGGTTGGTGCTTTGATGTGGCTTTACGGCTCACTAATACTGTTATTAGTATTTGCTCTTTGAAGCTAGCACTTCGGGAGGTGCCAAAACCAAATGGTGTAAGTCTGTATTTCAATAGTGGAACAACTCAGAAGGAACAATAACAACCTCTCTCATTTTTGAGATCTGAACACCCTGAGGTGTCCAAGTTGGGGTAACTTGCATTGATCCCACTCACTTTCCCACAATGCCCTGCAAACTTCAAACTTTGTCTAAGTGGCTAAGATTATGCATTTTCTTTACATTTTGTGAGGAAATTTGTGGATTCTGTGGCGATCCACAAATTTGCAGCAACTCAGAGTTCCCACATGTCCCCACATAAAAATGGAATTCAATTTGTGTGGTAGTATATTCCTGCTCTCTGCTGTATGCAGCAAGAATAGAACCTGGTAGTATATTACTGCTCTCTGCTGCCTGTAGTATTATAGAACCTGTTAGTGTATTACAGCTCTCTGCTCTCTGTAGTATTATAGAACCTGATAATGTCGTACTGCTCCCTGCAGTCTGCAGCAGTAATGAAACCTGATAAATATTACTGCTGTCTGCAGTATTATAGAACCTGGTAGTATATTACTGCTCTCTGTAGTATTATAGAACCTGGTAGTTTACTACTACTCTCTGCTGTCTGTAGTATTATAGAACCCGGTGGTGTATTACTGCTCTCTGCTGTCTGCAGTATTATAGAACCCGGTAGTGTATTACTGCTCTCTGCTGTCTGTAGTATTAATGAACCCGGTAGTGTATTACTGCTCTCGGTTATCTGTAGTATTATAGACCCAAGTAGTTTACTACTACTCTCTGCTGTCTGTAGTATTATTGAACCCGGTAGTGTATTACTGCTCTCTGTAGTATTATTGAACCTGGTAGTGTAATACTGCTCTCGGTTATCTGTAGTATTATAGACCCAAGTAGTTTACTACTACTCTCTGCTGTCTGTAGTATTATTGAACCCGGTAGTGTATCACTGTTCTCTGTACCTGGTAATATATATTGGCTCTCTGCTGTCTGTAAGATTGCAGAACTGGTAACATATCACTGCTCTCAGCTGTCTGCAGCAGTAATGAAACATGGTAAATATTACTGCTGCCTGCAGTATTATAGAACCTGGTAGTAGATTACTGCTCTCTGCTGTATGCAGCAATAATAGAACCTGGTAGTAGATTACTGCTCGCTGCTATCTGTATTATTATAGAACCTGGTACTGTATTACTGCTCTCAGCTATCTGTAGTATTATTGAACCTGGTAGTATATCACTACTGTCTGCTATCTGTAGGATTATAGAACCTGGTAGTATATTACTGCTCTCTGCTATCTGTAGGATTATAGAACCTGGAAGTGTATTACTGCTCTCTGCTGTCTGTAATATTGTGGAACCTGGTCGTACATCACTGCTATCTGATGTCTGTAGCATTACAGAACCCGGCAGTATATTACTGCTCTCTGTCATATTGCAGAACCTGCTAGTATATCACTGCTGTCTGTAGTATTATTGAAACTGGTAGTCTATCACTGTTCTCTGCTGTCTGTAGCATAATAGAACCTGGTAGTATATTACTGCTGCCTGCTGTCTGTAGCATTACAGAACCTAGTAGTGTATTACGGCTCTCCGCTATCTGTACTATTATAGAACCTGGTAGTGTATTACTGCTCTCTACTATCTGTAGTATTAAAACACCTGGTAATATATCACTGCTCTCTGTAAGATTGTGGAACCGGGTATTATATCACTGCTCTCTGCTAACTGTAGCATTATAGAGCCTGGTAGTTCATCACTGCTCTCTGCTATACATCTGTTCTACTGAAGGACCAGGTGATATATTGCTATTCTCCTACCTCTGGTCTACTGAAGGACCTGGTGATATATTACTATTCTCCTACATCTGGTCTACTGAAGAACCTGGTGATATATTGCTATTCTCCTACATCTGATCTACAGAAGGACCTGGTGATATATTGCTATTCTCCTGCATCTGGTCTTCTGAAGGACCTGGTGATATATTGCTATTCTCCTACATCTGGTCTACAGAAGGACCTGGTGAAATATTGCTATTCTCCTGCATCTGGTCTACTGAAGGACCTGGTGATATATTTCTATTCCCCTACATCTGGTCTATTGAAGTACCCGGCAATATATTGCTATTCTCCTGCATCTGGTGTATAGGAGGACCAGGTGATATATTGCTATTCTCCTACATCTGGTCTACTGAACGACCTGGTGATATATTGCTATTTCCCAGCATCTGTTCTACTGAAGGACCTGGTGATATATTGCTATTCCCCTACATCTCGTCTACTGAAGGACCTGGTGATATATTACTATTCTCCTACATCTGGTCTACTGAAGGACCAGGTGATATATTGCTATTCTCCTACATCTGGTCTACTGAAGAACCTGGTGATATATTGCTATTCTCCCACATCTGGTTTACTGAAGGACCTGGTGATATATTGTTATTCTCCCACATCTGGTCTACTGAACGACCTGGTGATATATTGCTATTTCCCAGCATCTGTTCTACTGAAGGACCTGGTGATATATTGCTATTCCCCTACATCTCGTCTACTGAAGAACCTGGTGATATATTGCTATTCTCCTACATCTGGTCTACTGAAGAACCTGGTGATATATTGCTATTCTCCTACATCTGGTCTACAAAAGGACCTGGTGATATATTGCTATTCTCCTGCATCTGGTCTACTGAAGGACCTGGTGATATATTTCGATTCCCCTACATCTGGTCTACTGAAGTACCCGGCAATATATTGCTATTCTCCTGCTACTGCTGTATAGAAGGACCTGGTGATATATTGCTATTCTCCTACATCTGGTCTACTGAAGGACCAGGTGATATATTGCTATTCTCCTACATCTGGTCTACTGAAGGACCAGGTGATATATTGCTATTCTCCTACATACGGTCTACTGAAGGATCTGGTGACCAATTGATATTCTCCTACATCTGGTCTACTGAAGGACCAGGTGATATTTTGCTATTCTCCGACATCTGGTCTACTGACGGACCTGGTGATATATTGCTATTCTCCTACATCTGGTCTACTGAAGGACCTGGTGATATATTGCTATTCCCCAGCATCAGGTCTAATGAAGGACCTGCTGATATATTGCTATTCCCCACCATCTGGTCTACTGAAGGACCAGGTGATATATTGCTATTCTCCTACATCTGGTCTACTGAAGGACCAGGTGATATATTGCTATTCTCCTGTATCTGGTCTACTGAAAGACCTGGTGATATATTGTTATTCTCCTATATCTGGTCTACAGAAGGACCTGGTGATATATTGCTATTCTCCTGCATCTGGTCTCCTGAAGGACCAGGTGATATATTCCTATTCTCCTACATCTGGTCTACTGAAGGCCCTGGTGATATATTGCTATTCTCCTACATCTGGTCTCCTGAAGGACCTGGTGATATATTGCTATTCTCCTACATGTGGTCTACTAAAGGACCAGGTGATATATATTGCTATTCTCCTGCATCTGGTCTACTAAAGGACCTGGTGATATATTTCTATTCCCCTACAATTGGTCTGCTGAAGGACCAGGTGATATATTGCTATTCTCCTACATCTGGTCTACTGAAGGACCAGGTGATATATTGCTGTTCTCCTACATGTGGTCTATTGAAGTACCCGGCAATATATTGCTATTCTCCTGCATCTGGTGTACAGAAGGACCTGGTGATATATTGCTATTCTCCTACATCTGGTCTGCTGAAGGACCAGGTGATATATTGCTATTCTCCTACATCTGGTCTCCTGAAGGACCAGGTGATATATTGCTATTCTCCTGCATCTGGTCTACTGAAGGACCTGGTGATATATTGCTATTCTCCTACATACGGTCTACTGAATGACCTGGAGACATATTGCTATTCTCATACATCTGGTCTAATGAAGGACCTGGTGATATATGCTATTCTCTAACATCTAGTCTACTGAGGAACCTGGTGATATATTGCTATTCCCGAAGAACCTGGTGATACATTGCTATTCTCCTGCATCTGGTTTATAGAATGACCAGGTGATATATTGCTATTCTCCTACATCTGGTCTAATGAACGACCTGGTGATATATTGCTATTCCCCAGCATCTGTTCTACTGAAGGACCTGGTGATATATTGCTATTCTCCTACATCTGGTCTACTGAAGAAACCTGGTGATATATTGCTATTCTCCTACATCTGGTCTACAGAAGGACCTGGCGATATATTGCTATTCTCCTGCGTCTGGTCTACTGAAGGACCTGGTGATATATTTCTATTCCCCTACATCTGGTCTACTGAAGAAACCTGGTGATATATTGCTATTCTCCTACATCTGGTCTACAGAAGGACCTGGCGATATATTGCTATTCTCCTGCGTCTGGTCTACTAAAGGACCTGGTGATATATTTCTATTCCCCTACATCTGGTCTACTGAAGTACCCGGCAATATATTGCTATTCTCCTGCATCTGGTGTATAGAAGGACCTGGTGATATATTGCTATTCTCCTACATCTGGTCTACTGAAGGACCAGGTGATATATTGCTATTCTCCTACATCTGGTCTACTGAAGTACCTGGCAATATATTGCTATTCTTCTGCATCTGGTGTATAGAAGGGCCTGGGGATATATTGCTATTCTCCTACAACTGGTCTACTGAAGGACCAGGTGATATATTGCTATTCTCCTACATCTGGTCTACTGAAGGACCTGGTGATATATTGCTATTCTTCTGCATCTGGTCTACTGAAGGACCTGGTGATATATTGCTATTCTCCTACATACGGTCTACAGAAGGATCTGGTGACAAATTGATATTCTCCTACATCTGGTCTACTGAAGGACCAGCTGATATATTGCTATTCTCCCACATCTGGTCTACTGACAGACCTGGTGATATATTGCTATTCCCCAGCATCTGGTCTAATGAAGGACCTGCTGATATATTGCTATTCCACAGCATCTGGTCTACTGAAGGACCAGATGATATATTGCTATGCTCCTACATCTGGTCTACTGAAGGACCTGGTGATATATTGCTATTCCCCTATATCTGGTCTACTGAAGGACCAGGTGATATATTGCTATTCTCCTACATCTGGTCTACTGAAGGACCTGGTGATATATTGCTATTCTCCTACATCTGGTCTACTGAAGGACCAGGTGATATATTGCTATTCTCCTGCATCTGGTCTACTGAAGGACCTGGTGATATATTGCTATTCCCCAGCATCTGGTCTAATGAAGGACCTGCTGATATATTGCTATTCCCCAGCATCTGGTCTACTGAAGGACCAGGTGATATATTGCTATGCTCCTACATCTGGTCTACTGAAGGACCTGGTGATATATTGCTATTCCCCTACATCTGGTCTACTGAAGGACCAGGTGATATATTGCTATTCTCCTACATCTGGTCTACTGAAGGACCTGGTGATATATTGCTATTCTCCTACATCTGGTCTACTGAAGGACCAGGTGATATATTGCTATTCTCCTGCATCTGGTCTACTGAAGGATTTGGTGATATATTGTTATTCTCCTATATCTGGTCTCCTGAAGGACCTGGTGATATATTGCTATTCTCCTACATCTGGTCTACTGAAGGACCAGGTGATATATTGCTATTCTCCTGCATCTGGTCTACTGAAGGACCTGGTGATATATTTCTATTCCCCTACATCTGGTCTACTGAAGTACCCAGCAATATATTGCTATTCTCCTGCATCTGGTGTACCGAAGGACCTGGTGATATATTGCTATTCTCCTACATCTGGTCTGCTGAAGGACCAGGTGATATATTGCTATTCTACTACATCTGGTCTACTGAAGGACCAGGTGATATATTGCTATTCTCCTGCATCTGGTCTACTGAAGGACCTGGTGATATATTGCTATTCTCCTACATACGGTCTACTGAACGACCTGGTGACATATTGCTATTCTCCTACATCTGGTCAAATCAAGGACCAGGTGATATATTGCTATTCTCTAACATCAAGTCTACTGAGGAACCTGGTGATATATTGCTATTCCTCTACATCTGGTCTACTGAAGGACCTGGTGATGTATCGCTATTCTCCTACATCTGGTCTAAAGAAGGACCAGGTGATATATTGCTGTTCTGCTACATCTGGTCTACTGAAGGACCTGGTGACATATTGCTATTCTCCTGCATCTGGTCTAGTGAAGGACCTGGTGCTATATTGCTATTCTCCTATATCTGGTCTACTGAAGGACCTGGTGATGTATCGCTATCCTCCTGCATCTGGTCTACTGAAAGACCTGGTGATATATTGTAATTCTCCTATATCTCGTCTACTGAATGACCTGTTCATATATTTCTATTCTCCTACATCTGGTCTACTGAAGGACATGGTGATATACTGCTATTCTCCTACATCTGGTCTCCTGAATGACCTATTGATATATTTCTATTCTCCTACATCTGGTCTACTGAAGGACCTGGTGATATATTGCTATTCTCTAACATCTAGTGTACTGAATGACCTGGTGATATGTTGCTATTCTTCTACATATGGTTTACTGAAGTTCCTGGTAATATTTTGCTATTCTCCTGCATCTGGTCTACTGAAGGAGCTGATGATATATTGCAATTCTCCTACATCTGGTCTACTGAAGGACCTGGTGATATATTGCCATTCTCCTGCATCTGGTCTACTGAAGGACCTGGTGATATACTGCTTACATCAGGTCTAATGAAGGACCTGCATATATAGTGCTATTCTCCTACATGTGGTCTACTGAAGTACACGGCAATATATTGCTATTCTCCTGCTTCTGGTGTACAGAAGGACCTGGTGATATATTGCTATTCTCCTACATCTGGTCTGCTGAAGGACCAGGTGATATATTGCTATTCTCCTACATCTGGTCTACTGAAGGACCAGGTGATATATTGCTATTCTCCTGCATCTGGTCTACTGAAGGACCTGGTGATATATTGCTATTCTCCTACATACGGTCTACTGAAGGACCTGGTGACATATTGCTATTCTCCTACATCTGGTCTAATGAAGGACCTGGTGATATATGCTATTCTCTAACATCTAATCTACTGAGGAACCTGGTGATATATTGCTATTCCTCTACATCTGGTCTACTGAAGGACCTGGTGATGTATCGCTATTCTCCTACATCTGGTCTAAAGAAGGACCAGGTGATATATTGCTATTCTCCTACATCTGGTCTACTGAAGGACCTGGTGACATATTGCTATTCTCCTCCATCTGGTCTAGTGAAGGATCTGGTGCTATATTGCTATTCTCCTACCTCTGGTCTACTGAAGGACCAGGTGATATAGTGCTATTCTCCTACATCTGGTCTACTGAAGGGCCTGGTGATATATTACTATTCTCCTACATCTGGTCTACTGAAGGACCAGGTGATATATTGCTATTCTCCTACATCTGGTCTACTGAAGAACCTGGTGATATATTGCTATTCTCCTACATCTGGTCTACAAAAGGACCTGGTGATATATTGCTATTCTCCTGCATCTGGTCTACTGAAGGACCTGGTGATATATTTCTATTCCCCTACATCTGGTCTACTGAAGTACCCGGCAATATACTGCTATTCTCCTGCATCTGCTGTATAGAAGGACCTGGTGATATATTGCTATTCTCCTACATCTGGTCTACTGAAGGATCAGGTGATATATTGCTATTCTCCTACATCTGGTCTACTGAAGGACCAGGTGATATATTGCTATTCTCCTACATCTGGTCTACTGAAGTACCCGGCAATATATTGCTATTCTTCTGCATCTGGTATATAGAAGGACCTGGTGATATATTGCTATTCTCCTACATCCGGTCTACTGAAGGACCAGGTGATATATTGCTATTCTCCTACATCTGGTCTACTGAAGGACCTGGTGATATATTTCTATTCTCCTGCATCTAGTCTACTGAAGGACCTGGTGATATATTGCTATTCTCCTACATACGGTCTACTGAAGGATCTGGTGACCAATTGATATTCTCCTACATCTGGTCTACTGAAGGACCAGGTGATATTTTGCTATTCTCCGACATCTGGTCTACTGACGGACCTGGTGATATATTGCTATTCTCCTACATCTGGTCTACTGAAGGACCTGGTGATATATTGCTATTCCCCAGCATCAGGTCTAATGAAGGACCTGCTGATATATTGCTATTCCCCACCATCTGGTCTACTGAAGGACCTGCTGATATATTGCTATTCTCCTACATCTGGTCTACTGAAGGACCAGGTGATATATTGCTATTCTCCTGCATCTGGTCTACTGAAAGACCTGGTGATATATTGTTATTCTCCTATATCTGGTCTACAGAAGGACCTGGTGATATATTGTTATTCTCCTGCATCTGGTCTCCTGAAGGACCAGGTGATATATTGCTATTCTCCTACATCTGGTCTACTGAAGGACCTGGTGATATATTGCTATTCTCCTACATCTGGTCTCCTGAAGGACCTGGTGATATATTGCTATTCTCCTACATGTGGTCTACTAAAGGACCAGGTGATATATTGCTATTCTCCTACATACGGTCTACTGAAGGACCTGGTGATATATTTCTATTCCCCTACATCTGGTCCGCTGAAGGACCAGGTGATATATTGCTATTCTCCTACATCTGGTCTACTGAAGGACCAGGTGATATATTGCTGTTCTCCTACATGTGGTCTATTGAAGTACCCGGCAATATATTGCTATTCTCCTGCATCTGGTGTACAGAAGGACCTGGTGATATATTGCTATTCTCCTACATCTGGTCTGCTGAAGGACCAGGTGATATATTGCTATTCTCCTACATCTGGTCTACTGAAGGACCAGGTGATATATTGCTATTCTCCTGCATCTGGTCTACTGAAGGACCTGGTGATATATTGCTATTCTCCTACATACGGTCTACTGAATGACCTGGAGACATATTGCTATTCTCATACATCTGGTCTAATGAAGGACCTGGTGATATATGCTATTCTCTAACATCTAGTCTACTGAGGAACCTGGTGATATATTGCTATTCCCCTACATCTGGTCTACTGAAGGACCTGGTGATGTATCACTATTCTCCTACATCTGGTCTAAAGAAGGACCAGGTGATATATTGCTGTACTCCTCCATCTGGTCTAGTGAAGGAACTGGTGCTATATTGCTATTTTCCTACCTCTGGTCTACTGAAGGACCATGTGATATAGTGCTATTCTCCTACATCTGGTCTACTGAAGAACCTGGTGATACATTGCTATTCTCCTGCATCTGGTTTATAGAATGACCAGGTGATATATTGCTATTCTCCTACATCTGGTCTAATGAACGACCTGGTGATATATTGCTATTCCCCAGCATCTGTTCTACTGAAGGACCTGGTGATATATTGCTATTCCCCTACATCTGGTCTACCGAAGCACCTGGTGATATATTGCTATTCTCCTACATCTGGTCTACTGAAGGACCAGGTGATATATTGCTATTCTCCTACATCTGGTCTACTGAAGAACCTGGTGATATATTGCTATTCTCCTACATCTGGTCTACTGAAGGACCTGGTGATATACTGCTTACATCTAGTCTAATGAAGTAGCTGGTGATATATTGTTATTCTCCTACATCTGGTCTACTGAAGGACCTGGTGATATATTACTATTCTCCTACATCTGGTCTACTGAAGGACCAGGTGATATATTGCTATTCTCCTACATCTGGTCTACTGAAGAAACCTGGTGATATATTGCTATTCTCCTACATCTGGTCTACAGAAGGACCTGGCGATATATTGCTATTCTCCTGCGTCTGGTCTACTGAAGGACCTGGTGATATATTTCTATTCCCCTACATCTGGTCTACTGAAGAAACTTGGTGATATATTGCTATTCTCCTACATCTGGTCTACAGAAGGACCTGGCGATATATTGCTATTCTCCTGCGTCTGGTCTACTAAAGGACCTGGTGATATATTTATATTCCCCTACATCTGGTCTACTGAAGTACCCGGCAATATATTGCTATTCTCCTGCATCTGGTGTATAGAAGGACCTGGTGATATATTGCTATTCTCCTACATCTGGTCTACTGAAGGACCAGGTGATATATTACTATTCTCCTACATCTGGTCTACTGAAGTACCCGGCAATATATTGCTATTCTTCTGCATCTGGTGTATAGAAGGGCCAGGTGATATATTGCTATTCTCTTACAACTGGTCTACTGAAGGACCAGGTGATATATTGCTATTCTCCTACATCTGGTCTACTGAAGGACCTGGTGATATATTGCTATTCTCCTGCATCTGGTCTACTGAAGGACCTGGTGATATATTGCTATTCTCCTACATACGGTCTACAGAAGGATCTGGTGACAAATTGATATTCTCCTACATCTGGTCTACTGAAGGACCAGGTGATATATTGCTATTCTCCCACATCTGGTCTAGTGACAGACCTGGTGATATATTGCTATTCTCCTACATCTGGTCTACTGAAGGACCTGGTGATATATTGCTATTCCCCAGCATCTGGTCTAATGAAGGACCTGCTGATATATTGCTATTCCCCAGCATCTGGTCTACTGAAGGACCAGGTGATATATTGCTATGCTCCTACATCTGGTCTACTGAAGGACCTGGTGATATATTGATATTCCCCTACATCTGGTCTACTGAAGGACCAGGAGATATATTGCTATTCTCCTACATCTGGTCTACTGAAGGGCCTGGTGATATATTGCTATTCTCCTACATCTGGTCTACTGAAGGACCAGGTGATATATTGCTATTCTCCTGCATCTGGTCTACTGAAGGACTTGGTGATATATTGTTATTCTCCTATATCTGGTCTACAGAAGGACCTGGTGATATATTGCTATTCTCCTGCATCTGGTCTACTGAAGGACCAGGTGATATATTGCTATTCTCCTACATCTGGTCTACTGAAGGACCTGGTGATATATTGCTATTCTCCTACATCTGGTCTCCTGAAGGACCTGGTGATATATTGCTATTCTCCTACATCTGGTCTACTGAAGGACCTGGTGATATATTTCTATTCCCCTACATCTAGTCTACTGAAGTACCCAGCAATATATTGCTATTCTCCTGCATCTGGTGTACAGAAGGACCTGGTGATATATTGCTATTCTCCTACATCTGGTCTGCTGAAGGACCAGGTGATATATTGCTATTCTCCTACATCTGGTCTACTGAAGGACCAGGTGATATATTGCTATTCTCCTGCATCTGGTCTACTGAAGGACCTGGTGATATATTGCTATTCTCCTACATACGGTCTACTGAAGGACCTGGTGACATATTGCTATTCTCCTACATCTGGTCAAATCAAGGACCAGGTGATATATTGCTATTCTCTAACATCTAGTCTACTGAGGAACCTGGTGATATATTGCTATTCCCCTACATCTGGTCTACTGAAGGACCTGGTGATGTATCGCTATTCTCCTACATCTGGTCTAAAGAAGGACCAGGTGATATATTGCTGTTCTCCTACATCTGGTCTACTGAAGGACCTGGTGACATATTGCTATTCTCCGGCATCTGGTCTAGTGAAGGACCTGGTGCTATATTGCTATTCTCCTATATCTGGTCTACTGAAGGACCTGGTGATATATTGTAATTCTCCTATATCTCGTCTACTGAATGACCTGTTCATATATTTCTATTCTCCTACATCTGGTCTACTGAAGGACCTGGTGATATATTGCTATTCTCTAACATCTAGTGTACTGAATGACCTGGTGATATGTTGCTATTCTCCTACATATGGTTTACTGAAGTTCCTGGTAATATTTTGCTATTCTCCTGCATCTGGTCTACTGAAGGACCTGATGATATATTGCAATTCTCCTACATCTGGTCTACTGAAGGACCTGGTGATATATTGCCATTCTCCTGCATCTGGTCTACTGAAGGACCTGGTGATATACTGCTTACATCTGGTCTAATGAAGGACCTGCTGATATAGTGCTATTCTCCTACATGTGGTCTACTGAAGTACCCGGCAATATATTGCTATTCTCCTGCATCTGATGTACAGAAGGACCTGGTGATATATTGCTATTCTCCTACATCTGGTCTGCTGAAGGACTAGGTGATATATTGCTATTCTCCTACATCTGGTCTACTGAAGGACCAGGTGATATATTGCTATTCTCCTGCATCTGGTCTACTGAAGGACCTGGTGATATATTGCTATTCTCCTACATACGGTCTACTGAAAGACCTGGTGACATATTGCTATTCTCCTACATCTGGTCTAATGAAGGACCTGGTGATATATGCTATTCTCTAACATCTAATCTACTGAGGAACCTGGTGATATATTGCTATTCCCCTACATCTGGTCTACTGAAGGACCTGGTGATGTATCGCTATTCTCCTACATCTGGTCTAAAGAAGGACCAGGTGATATATTGCTGTACTCCTACATCTGGTCTACTGAAGGACCTGGTGACATATTGCTATTCTCCTCCATCTGGTCTAGTGAAGGACCTGGTGCTATATTGCTATTCTCCTACCTCTGGTCTACTGAAGGACCAGGTGATATAGTGCTATTCTCCTATATCTGGTCTACTGAAGAACCTGTTGATACATTGCTATTCTCCTGCATCGGGTGTATAGAAGGACCAGGTGATATATTGCTATTCTCCTACATCTGGTCTACTGAACGACCTGGTGATATATTGCTATTCCCCAGCATCTGTTCTACTGAAGGACCTGGTGATATATTGCTATTCCCCTACATCTGGTCTACCGAAGGACCTGGTGATATATTACTATTCTCCTACATCTGGTCTACTGAAGTACCAGGTGATATATTGCTATTCTCCTACATCTGGTCTACTGAAGAACCTGGTGATATATTGCTATTCTCCTACATCTGGTCTACTGAAGGACCTGGTGATATACTGCTTACATCTAGTCTAATGAAGTACCTGGAATATATTGTTATTCTCCTACATCTGGTCTACTGAAGGACCTGGTGATATATTACTATTCTCCTACATCTGGTCTACTGAAGGACCAGGTGATATATTGCTATTCTCCTACATCTGGTCTACTGAAGAAACCTGGTGATATATTGCTATTCTCCTACATCTGGTCTACTGAAGGACCAGGTGATATATTGCTATTCTCATACATCTGGTCTACTGAAGAACCTGGTGATATATTGCTATTCTCCTACATCTGGTCTACTGAAGGACCTGGTGATATACTGCTTACATCTAGTCTAATGAAGTACCTGGAATATATTGTTATTCTCCTACATCTGGTCTACTGAAGGACCTGGTGATATATTACTATTCTCCTACATCTGGTCTACTGAAGGACCAGGTGATATATTGCTATTCTCCTACATCTGGTCTACTGAAGAAAGCTGGTGATATATTGCTATTCTCCTACATCTGGTCTACAGAAGGACCTGGTGATATATTGCTATTCTCCTGCGTCTGGTCTACTGAAGGACCTGGTGATATATTTCTATTCCCCTACATCTGGTCTACTGAAGAAACCTGGTGATATATTGCTATTCTCCTACATCTGGTCTACAGAAGGACCTGGCGATATATTGCTATTCTCCTGGGTCTGGTCTACTAAAGGACCTGGTGATATATTTCCATTCCCCTACATCTGGTCTACTGAAGTACCCGGCAATATATTGCTATTCTCCTGCATCTGGTGTATAGAAGGACCTGGTGATATATTGCTATTCTCCTACATCTGGTCTACTGAAGGACCAGGTGATATATTGCTATTCTCCTACTTCTGGTCTACTGAAATACCCGGCAATAAATTGCTATTCTTCTGCATCTGGTGTATAGAAGGACCTGGTGATATATTGCTATTCTCCTACAACTGGTCTACTGAAGGACCAGGTGATATATTGCTATTCTCCTACATCTGGTCTACTGAAGGACCTGGTGATATATTGCTATTCTCCTGCATCTGGTCTACTGAAGGACCTGGTGATATATTGCTATTCTCCTACATAGGGTCTACAGAAGGATCTGGTGACAAATTGATATTCTCCTACATCTGGTCTACTGAAGGACCAGGTGATATATTGCTATTTTCCCACATCTGGTCTACTGACAGACCTGGTGATATATTGCTATTCTCCTACATCTGGTCTACTGAAGGACCTGGTGATATATTGCTATTCCCCAGCATCTGGTCTAATGAAGGACCTGCTGATATATTGCTATTCCCCAGCATCTGGTCTACTGAAGGACCAGGTGATATATTGCTATGCTCCTACATCTGGTCTACTGAAGAACCTGGTGATATATTGCTATTCCCCTACATCTGGTCTACTGAAGGACCAGGTGATATATTGCTATTCTCCTATATCTGGTCTACTGAAGGACCTGGTGATATATTGCTATTCTCCTACATCTGGTCTACTGAAGGACCAGGTGATATATTGCTATTCTCCTGCATCTGGTCTACTGAAGGACCTGGTGATATATTGTTATTCTTCTATATCTGGTCTACAGAAGGACCTGGTGATATATTGCTATTCTCCTGCATCTGGTCTACTGAAGGACCTGGTGATATATTTCTATTCCTCTACATCTGGTCTACTGAAGTACCCGGCAATATATTGCTGTTCTCCTGCATCTGGTGTACAGAAGGACCTGGTGATATATTGCTATTCTCCTACATCTGGTCTGCTGAAGGACCAGGTGATATATTGCTATTCTCCTACATCTGGTCTACTGAAGGACCAGGTGATATATTGCTATTCTCCTGCATCTGGTCTACTGAAGGACCTGGTGATATATTGCTATTCTCCTACATACGGTCTACTGAAGGACCTGGTGATGTATCGCTATTCTCCTACATCTGGTCTAAAGAAGGACCAGGTGATATATTGCTGTTCTCCTACATCTGGTCTACTGAAGGACCTGGTGACAAATTGATATTCTCCTGCATCTGGTCTAGTGAAGGACCTGGTGCTATATTGCTATTCTCCTATATCTGGTCTACTGAAGGACCTCGTGATATATTGTTATTCTCCTATATCTCGTCTACTGAATGACCTGTTGATATATTTCTATTCTCCTACATCTGGTCTACTGAAGGACCTGGTGATATACTGCTATTCTTCTACATCTGGTCTACTGAATGACCTGTTGATATATTTCTATTCTCCTACATCTGGTCTACTGAATGACCTGGTGATATGTTGCTATTCTCCTACATATGGTTTACTGAAGTTCCTGGTAATATTTTGCTATTCTCCTGCATCTGGTCTAATGAAGGACCTGATGATATATTGCAATTCTCCTACATCTGGTCTACTGAAGGACCTGGTGATATATTGCCATTCTCCTGCATCTGGTCTACTGAAGGACCTGGTGATATACTGCTTACATCTGGTCGAATGAAGGACCTGCTGATATATTGCAATTTTCCTACATCTGGTCTACTGAAGGACCTGGTGATATATTGCTATTCTCCTGCATCTGGTCTACTGAAGGACCTGGCGCTATATTGCTATTCTCCTGCATCTGATTTAATTAAGGACCTGGTGATATATTGCTATTCTCCTACATCTGATTTAATTAAGGACCTCGTGATATATTGCTATTCTCCTACATCTGGTCTACTGAATGACATGTTGATATATTGCTTTTCTCCTACATCTGGTCTACTGAAGGACCTGGTGATATATTGCTATTCTCCTACATCTGGTTCACTGAAGGACCTGGTGATATTCTGTTATTCTACTACATCTGGTCTACTGAAGTACCTGGTGATATATTGCTATTCTCCTGCATATGGTTTACTGAAGTACCTGGTGATATATTGCTATTCACCTACATCTGGTCTACTGAAGGACCTGGAGATATATTGCTATTCTCCTACATCTGGTCTACTGTAGGACCTGGTGATATATTGCTATTCTCCTACATCTGGTCGAATGAAGGACCTGTTGATATATTGCTATTCTCCTACATCTTGTCTACTGAAGTACCTGGTGATATATTGCTATTCTCCTACAACCGGTCTGCTGAAGGACCAGTTGATATATTGCTATTCTCCTACATCTGGTCTACTGAAGGACCTGGTGATATATTGCTATTCTCCTACATCTGGTCTACTGTAGGACCTGGTGATATATTGCTATTCTCCTACATATGGTCTACTTAAGTACCTGGTGATATATTGCTATTCTCCTACATCTGGTCTACTTAAGGACCTGGTGATATATTGCTATTCTCCTACATCTGGTCGAATGAAGGACCTGTTGATATATTGCTATTCTCCTACACCTTGTCTACTGAAGGACCTGCTGATATATTGCTATTCTCCTACATATGGTCTACTGAAGTACCTGGTGATATATTGCTATTCTCCTACATCTGGTCTACTGAAGGACCAGGTGATATATTGCTATTCTCCTGCATCTGGTCTCCTGAAGGACCTGGTAATATATTGCTATTCTCCTACATCTGTTCTGCTGAAGGACCAGGTGATATATTGCTATTCGCCTACATCTGGTCTACTGAAGGACCAGGTGATATATTGCTATGCTCCTACATCTGGTCTAATGAAGTACCTGGTGATGTATCGCTATTCTCCTACATCTGGTCTGCTGAAGGACCAGGTGATATATCGTTATTCTCCTACATCTGGTCTACTGAAGGACCTGGTGATATATTGCTATTCTCCTACATATGGTCTACTGAAGTACCTGGTGATATATTGCTATTCTCCTACATCTGGTCTACTGAAGGACCTGGTGATATATTGCTATTCTCCTACATCTGGTCTACTGAAGGACCAGGTGATATATTGCTATTCTCCTGCATCTGGTCTACTGAAGGACCTGGTGATATATTGCTATTCTCCTACATACGGTCTACTGAAGGACCTGGTGACATATTGCTATTCTCCTACATCTGGTCAAATCAAGGACCAGGTGATATATTGCTATTCTCTAACATCTAGTCTACTGAGGAACCTGGTGATATATTGCTATTCCCCTACATCTGGTCTACTGAAGGACCTGGTGATGTATCGCTATTCTCCTACATCTGGTCTAAAGAAGGACCAGGTGATATATTGCTGTTCTCCTACATCTGGTCTACTGAAGGACCTGGTGACATATTGCTATTCTCCGGCATCTGGTCTAGTGAAGGACCTGGTGCTATATTGCTATTCTCCTATATCTGGTCTACTGAAGGACCTGGTGATATATTGTAATTCTCCTATATCTCGTCTACTGAATGACCTGTTCATATATTTCTATTCTCCTACATCTGGTCTACTGAAGGACCTGGTGATATATTGCTATTCTCTAACATCTAGTGTACTGAATGACCTGGTGATATGTTGCTATTCTCCTACATATGGTTTACTGAAGTTCCTGGTAATATTTTGCTATTCTCCTGCATCTGGTCTACTGAAGGACCTGATGATATATTGCAATTCTCCTACATCTGGTCTACTGAAGGACCTGGTGATATATTGCCATTCTCCTGCATCTGGTCTACTGAAGGACCTGGTGATATACTGCTTACATCTGGTCTAATGAAGGACCTGCTGATATAGTGCTATTCTCCTACATGTGGTCTACTGAAGTACCCGGCAATATATTGCTATTCTCCTGCAACTGATGTACAGAAGGACCTGGTGATATATTGCTATTCTCCTACATCTGGTCTGCTGAAGGACTAGGTGATATATTGCTATTCTCCTACATCTGGTCTACTGAAGGACCAGGTGATATATTGCTATTCTCCTACATCTGGTCTACTGAAGGACCTGGTGATATATTGCTATTCTCCTACATACGGTCTACTGAAAGACCTGGTGACATATTGCTATTCTCCTACATCTGGTCTAATGAAGGACCTGGTGATATATGCTATTCTCTAACATCTAATCTACTGAGGAACCTGGTGATATATTGCTATTCCCCTACATCTGGTCTACTGAAGGACCTGGTGATGTATCGCTATTCTCCTACATCTGGTCTAAAGAAGGACCAGGTGATATATTGCTGTACTCCTACATCTGGTCTACTGAAGGACCTGGTGACATATTGCTATTCTCCTCCATCTGGTCTAGTGAAGGACCTGGTGCTATATTGCTATTCTCCTACCTCTGGTCTACTGAAGGACCAGGTGATATAGTGCTATTCTCCTACATCTGGTCTACTGAAGAACCTGTTGATACATTGGTATTCTCCTGCATCGGGTGTATAGAAGGACCAGGTGATATATTGCTATTCTCCTACATCTGGTCTACTGAACGACCTGGTGATATATTGCTATTCCCCAGCATCTGTTCTACTGAAGGACCTGGTGATATATTGCTATTCCCCTACATCTGGTCTACCGAAGGACCTGGTGATATATTACTATTCTCCTACATCTTGTCTACTGAAGGACCAGGTGATATATTGCTATTCTCCTACATCTGGTCTACTGAAGAACCTGGTGATATATTGCTATTCTCCTACATCTGGTCTACTGAAGGACCTGGTGATATACTGCTTACATCTAGTCTAATGAAGTACCTGGAATATATTGTTATTCTCCTACATCTGGTCTACTGAAGGACCTGGTGATATATTACTATTCTCCTACATCTGGTCTACTGAAGGACCAGGTGATATATTGCTATTCTCCTACATCTGGTCTACTGAAGAAACCTGGTGATATATTGCTATTCTCCTACATCTGGTCTACTGAAGGACCAGGTGATATATTGCTATTCTCATACATCTGGTCTACTGAAGAACCTGGTGATATATTGCTATTCTCCTACATCTGGTCTACTGAAGGACCTGGTGATATACTGCTTACATCTAGTCTAATGAAGTACCTGGAATATATTGTTATTCTCCTACATCTGGTCTACTGAAGGACCTGGTGATATATTACTATTCTCCTACATCTGGTCTACTGAAGGACCAGGTGATATATTGCTATTCTCCTACATCTGGTCTACTGAAGAAAGCTGGTGATATATTGCTATTCTCCTACATCTGGTCTACAGAAGGACCTGGTGATATATTGCTATTCTCCTGCGTCTGGTCTACTGAAGGACCTGGTGATATATTTCTATTCCCCTACATCTGGTCTACTGAAGAAACCTGGTGATATATTGCTATTCTCCTACATCTGGTCTACAGAAGGACCTGGCGATATATTGCTATTCTCCTGCGTCTGGTCTACTAAAGGACCTGGTGATATATTTCCATTCCCCTTCATCTGGTCTACTGAAGTACCCGGCAATATATTGCTATTCTCCTGCATCTGGTGTATAGAAGGACCTGGTGATATATTGCTATTCTCCTACATCTGGTCTACTGAAGGACCAGGTGATATATTGCTATTCTCCTACTTCTGGTCTACTGAAATACCCGGCAATAAATTGCTATTCTTCTGCATCTGGTGTATAGAAGGACCTGGTGATATATTGCTATTCTCCTACAACTGGTCTACTGAAGGACCAGGTGATATATTGCTATTCTCCTACATCTGGTCTACTGAAGGACCTGGTGATATATTGCTATTCTCCTGCATCTGGTCTACTGAAGGACCTGGTGATATATTGCTATTCTCCTACATAGGGTCTACAGAAGGATCTGGTGACAAATTGATATTCTCCTACATCTGGTCTACTGAAGGACCAGGTGATATATTGCTATTTTCCCACATCTGGTCTACTGACAGACCTGGTGATATATTGCTATTCTCCTACATCTGGTCTACTGAAGGACCTGGTGATATATTGCTATTCCCCAGCATCTGGTCTAATGAAGGACCTGCTGATATATTGCTATTCCCCAGCATCTGGTCTACTGAAGGACCAGGTGATATATTGCTATGCTCCTACATCTGGTCTACTGAAGAACCTGGTGATATATTGCTATTCCCCTACATCTGGTCTACTGAAGGACCAGGTGATATATTGCTATTCTCCTATATCTGGTCTACTGAAGGACCTGGTGATATATTGCTATTCTCCTACATCTGGTCTACTGAAGGACCAGGTGATATATTGCTATTCTCCTGCATCTGGTCTACTGAAGGACCTGGTGATATATTGTTATTCTTCTATATCTGGTCTACAGAAGGACCTGGTGATATATTGCTATTCTCCTGCATCTGGTCTACTGAAGGACCTGGTGATATATTTCTATTCCTCTACATCTGGTCTACTGAAGTACCCGGCAATATATTGCTGTTCTCCTGCATCTGGTGTACAGAAGGACCTGGTGATATATTGCTATTCTCCTACATCTGGTCTGCTGAAGGACCAGGTGATATATTGCTATTCTCCTACATCTGGTCTACTGAAGGACCAGGTGATATATTGCTATTCTCCTGCATCTGGTCTACTGAAGGACCTGGTGATATATTGCTATTCTCCTACATACGGTCTACTGAAGGACCTGGTGATGTATCGCTATTCTCCTACATCTGGTCTAAAGAAGGACCAGGTGATATATTGCTGTTCGCCTACATCTGGTCTACTGAAGGACCTGGTGACAAATTGATATTCTCCTGCATCTGGTCTAGTGAAGGACCTGGTGCTATATTGCTATTCTCCTATATCTGGTCTACTGAAGGACCTGGTGATATATTGTTATTCTCCTATATCTCGTCTACTGAATGACCTGTTGATATATTTCTATTCTCCTACATCTGGTCTACTGAAGGACCTGGTGATATACTGCTATTCTTCTACATCTGGTCTACTGAATGACCTGTTGATATATTTCTATTCTCCTACATCTGGTCTACTGAAGGACCTGGTGATATATTGCCATTCTCTAACATCTAGTGTACTGAATGACCTGGTGATATGTTGCTATTCTCCTACATATGGTTTACTGAAGATCCTGGTAATATTTTGCTATTCTCCTGCATCTGGTCTAATGAAGGACCTGATGATATATTGCAATTCTCCTACATCTGGTCTACTGAAGGACCTGGTGATATATTGCCATTCTCCTGCATCTGGTCTACTGAAGGACCTGGTGATATACTGCTTACATCTGGTCGAATGAAGGACCTGCTGATATATTGCAATTTTCCTACATCTGGTCTACTGAAGGACCTGGTGATATATTGCTATTCTCCTGCATCTGGTCTACTGAAGGACCTGGCGCTATATTGCTATTCTCCTGCATCTGATTTAATTAAGGACCTGGTGATATATTGCTATTCTCCTACATCTGATTTAATTAAGGACCTCGTGATATATTGCTATTCTCCTACATCTGGTCTACTGAATGACATGTTGATATATTGCTTTTCTCCTACATCTGGTCTACTGAAGGACCTGGTGATATATTGCTATTCTCCTACATCTGGTTCACTGAAGGACCTGGTGATATTCTGTTATTCTACTACATCTGGTCTACTGAAGTACCTGGTGATATATTGCTATTCTCCTGCATATGGTTTACTGAAGTACCTGGTGATATATTGCTATTCACCTACATCTGGTCTACTGAAGGACCTGGAGATATATTGCTATTCTCCTACATCTGGTCTACTGTAGGACCTGGTGATATATTGCTATTCTCCTACATCTGGTCGAATGAAGGACCTGTTGATATATTGCTATTCTCCTACATCTTGTCTACTGAAGTACCTGGTGATATATTGCTATTCTCCTACAACCGGTCTGCTGAAGGACCAGTTGATATATTGCTATTCTCCTACATCTGGTCTACTGAAGGACCTGGTGATATATTGCTATTCTCCTACATCTGGTCTACTGTAGGACCTGGTGATATATTGCTATTCTCCTACATATGGTCTACTTAAGTACCTGGTGATATATTGCTATTCTCCTACATCTGGTCTACTTAAGGACCTGGTGATATATTGCTATTCTCCTACATCTGGTCGAATGAAGGACCTGTTGATATATTGCTATTCTCCTACACCTTGTCTACTGAAGGACCTGCTGATATATTGCTATTCTCCTACATATGGTCTACTGAAGTACCTGGTGATATATTGCTATTCTCCTACATCTGGTCTACTGAAGGACCAGGTGATATATTGCTATTCTCCTGCATCTGGTCTCCTGAAGGACCTGGTAATATATTGCTATTCTCCTACATCTGTTCTGCTGAAGGACCAGGTGATATATTGCTATTCGCCTACATCTGGTCTACTGAAGGACCAGGTGATATATTGCTATGCTCCTACATCTGGTCTAATGAAGTACCTGGTGATGTATCGCTATTCTCCTACATCTGGTCTGCTGAAGGACCAGGTGATATATCGTTATTCTCCTACATCTGGTCTACTGAAGGACCTGGTGATATATTGCTATTCTCCTACATATGGTCTACTGAAGTACCTGGTGATATATTGCTATTCTCCTACATCTGGTCTACTGAAGGACCTGGTGATATATTGCTATTCTCCTACATATGGTTTACTGAAGTACCTGGTGATATATTGCTATTCTCCTACATCTGGCCTACTGAAGGACCTGGTGATATACTGCTATTCTCCTACATCTGGCCTAGTGAAGGACCTGTTAATATATTGCTATTCTCCTACATCTGGTCTACTGAAGGACCTGGTGATATATTGCTATTCTCCTACATTTGGTTTACTGAAGTACCTGGTGATATATTGCTATTCTCCTACATCTGGTCTCCTGAAGGACCTGGTGATATATTGCTATTCCCCTACATCTGGTCTACAGAAGGACCAGGTGATATATTGCTATTCTCCTACCTCTGGTCTACTGAAGGACCTGGTGATATATTGCTATTCTCTTACATCTGGTCTACTGAAGTACCTGGTGATATATTGCTATTCTCCTACATCTGGTCTACTGAAACACCAGGTGATATATTGCTATTCTCCTACCTCTGGTCTACTGAAGGACCTGTTGATATATTGCTATTCTCCTACATCTTGTCTACTGAAGGACCTGCTGATATATTGCTATTCCCCACTATCTGGTCTACTGAAGGACCAGGTGATATATTGCTATTCTCCTAAATCTGGTCTACTGAAGGACCAGGTGATATATTGCTATTCTCCTGCATCTGGTCTCCTGAAGGACCTGGTGATATATTGCTATTCTCCTACATCTGTTCTGCTGAAGGACCAGGTGATATATTGCTATTCACCTACATCTGGTCTACTGAAGGACCAGGTGATATATTGCTATGCTCCTACATCTGGTCTAATGAAGTACCTGGTGATGTATCGCTATTCTCCTACATCTGGTCTGCTGAAGGACCAGGTGATATATCGCTATTCTCCTACATCTGGTCTACTGAAGGACCTGGTGATATATTGCTATTCTCCTACATATGGTCTACTGAAGTACCTGGTGATATATTGCTATTCTCCTACATCTGGTCTACTGAAGGACCTGGTGATATATTGCTATTCTCCTACATATGGTTTACTGAAGTACCTGGTGATATATTGCTATTCTCCTACATCTGGCCTACTGAAGGACCTGGTGATATACTGCTATTCTCCTACATCTGGCCTAGTGAAGGACCTGTTAATATATTGCTATTCTCCTACATCTGGTCTACTGAAGGACCTGGTGATATATTGCTATTCTCCTACATATGGTTTACTGAAGTACCTGGTGATATATTGCTATTCTCCTACATCTGGTCTCCTGAAGGACCTGGTGATATATTGCTATTCCCCTACATCTGGTCTACAGAAGGACCAGGTGATATATTGCTATTCTCCTACCTCTGGTCTACTGAAGGACCTGGTGATATATTGCTATTCTCCTACATCTGGTCTACTGAAGGACCTGGTGATATATTGCTATTCTCCTACATATGGTCTACTGAAGGACCTGGTGATATATTGCTATTCTCCTACATCTGGTCTACTGAAGGACCTGGTGATATATTGCTATTCTCCTACATCTGGTCTAATGAAGGACCTGGTGATATATGCTATTCTCTAACATCTAATCTACTGAGGAACCTGGTGATATATTGCTATTCCCCTACATCTGGTCTACTGAAGGACCTGGTGATGTATTGCTATTCTCCTACATCTGGTCTAAAGAAGGACCAGGTGATATATTGCTGTACTCCTACATCTGGTCTACTTAAGGACCTGGTGACATATTGCTATTCTCCTCCATCTGGTCTAGTGAAGGACCTGGTGCTATATTGCTATTCTCCTACCTCTGGTCTACTGAAGGACCAGGTGATATAGTGCTATTCTCCTACATCTGGTCTACTGAAGAACCTGGTGATACATTGCTATTCTCCTGCATCTGGTGTATAGAAGGACCAGGTGATATATTGCTATTCTCCTACATCTGGTCTACTGAACGACCTGGTGATATATTGCTATTCCCCAGCATCTGTTCTACTGAAGGACCTGGTGATATATTGCTATTCCCCTACATCTGGTCTACCGAAGGACCTGGTGATATATTACTATTCTCCTACATCTGGTCTACTGAAGGACCAGGTGATATATTGCTATTCTCCTACATCTGGTCTACTGAAGAACCTGGTGATATATTGCTATTCTCCTACATCTGGTCTACTGAAGGACCTGGTGATATACTGCTTACATCTAGTCTAATGAAGTACCTGGAATATATTGTTCTTCTCCTACATCTGGTCTACTGAAGGACCTGGTGATATATTACTATTCTCCTACATCTGGTCTACTGAAGGACCAGGTGATATATTGCTATTCTCCTACATCTGGTCTACTGAAGAAACCTGGTGATATATTGCTATTCTCCTACATCTGGTCTACAGAAGGACCTGGCGATATATTGCTATTCTCCTGCGTCTGGTCTACTGAAGGACCTGGTGATATATTTCTATTCCCCTACATCTGGTCTACTGAAGAAACCTGGTGATATATTGCTATTCTCCTACATCTGGTCTACAGAAGGACCTGGCGATATATTGCTATTCTCCTGCGTCTGGTCTACTAAAGGACCTGGTGATATATTTCTATTCCCCTACATCTGGTCTACTGAAGTACCCAGCAATATATTGCTATTCTCCTGCATCTGGTGTATAGAAGGACCTGGTGATATATTGCTATTCTCCTACATCTGGTCTACTGAAGGACCAGGTAATATATTGCTATTCTCCTACTTCTGGTCTACTGAAATACCCGGCAATATATTGCTATTCTTCTGCATCTGGTGTATAGAAGGACCTGGTGATATATTGCTATTCTCCTACAACTGGTCTACTGAAGGACCAGGTGATATATTGCTATTCTCCTACATCTGGTCTACTGAAGGACCTGGTGATATATTGCTATTCTCCTGCATCTGGTCTACTGAAGGACCTGGTGATATATTGCTATTCTCCTACATACGGTCTACAGAAGGATCTGGTGACAAATTTATATTCTCCTACATCTGGTCTACTGAAGGACCAGGTGATATATTGCTATTTTCCCACATCTGGTCTACTGACAGACCTGGTGATATATTGCTATTCTCCTACATCTGGTCTACTGAAGGACCTGGTGATATATTGCTATTCCCCAGCATCTGGTCTAATGAAGGCCCTGCTGATATATTGCTATTCCCCAGCATCTGGTCTACTGAAGGACCAGGTGATATATTGCTATGCTCCTACATCTGGTCTACTGAAGGACCTGGTGATATATTGCTATTCCCCTACATCTGGTCTACTGAAGGACCAGGTGATATATTGCTATTCTCCTACATCTGGTCTACTGAAGGACCTGGTGATATATTGCTATTCTCCTACATCTGGTCTACTGAAGGACCAGGTGATATATTGCTATTCTCCTGCATCTGGTCTACTGAAGGACCTGGTGATATATTGTTATTCTCCTATATCTGGTCTACAGAAGGACCTGGTGATATATTGCTATTCTCCTGCATCTGGTCTACTGAAGGACCTGGTGATATATTTCTATTCCCCTACATCTGGTCTACTGAAGTACCCGGCAATATATTGCTATTCTCCTGCATCTGGTGTACAGAAGGACCTGGTGATATATTGCTATTCTCCTACATCTGGTCTGCTGAAGGACCAGGTGATATATTGCTATTCTCCTACATCTGGTCTACTGAAGGACCAGGTGATATATTGCTATTCTCCTGCATCTGGTCTACTGAAGGACCTGGTGATATATTGCTATTCTCCTACATACGGTCTACTGAAGGACCTGATGACATATTGCTATTCTCCTACATCTGGTCAAATGAAGGACAAGGTGATATATTGCTATTCTCTAACATCTAGTCTACTGAGGAACCTGGTGATATATTGCTATTCCCCTACATCTAGTCTACTGAAGGACCTGGTGATATATTGCCATTCTCTAACATCTAGTGTACTGAATGACCTGGTGATATGTTGCTATTCTCCTACATATGGTTTACTGAAGTTCCTTGTAATATTTTGCTATTCTCCTGCCTCTGGTCTACTGAAGGACCTGATGATATATTGCAATTCTCCTACATCTGGTCTACTGAAGGACCTGGTGATATATTGCCATTCTCCTGCATCTGGTCTACTGAAGGACCTGGTGATATACTGCTTACATCTGGTCGAATGAAGGACCTGCTGATATATTGCAATTTTCCTACATCTGGTCTACTGAAGGACCTGGTGATATATTGCTATTCTCCTGCATCTGGTCTACTGAAGGACCTGGCGCTATATTGCTATTCTCCTGCATCTGATTTAATTAAGGACCTGGTGATATATTGCTATTCTCCTACATCTGATTTAATTAAGGACCTCGTGATATATTGCTATTCTCCTGCATCTGGTCTACTGAATGACCTGTTGATATATTGCTATTCTCCTACATCTGGTCTACTGAAGGACCTGGTGATATATTGCTATTCTCCTACATCTGGTTTACTGAAGGACCTGGTGATATTCTGTTATTCTCCTACATCTGGTCTACTGAAGTACCTGGTGATATATTGCTATTCTCCTGCATATGGTTTACTGAAGTACCTGGTGATATATTGCTATTCACCTACATCTGGTCTACTGAAGGACCTGGAGATATATTGCTATTCTCCTACATCTGGTCGAATGAAGGACCTGTTGATATATTGCTATTCTCCTACATCTTGTCTACTGAAGTACCTGGTGATATATTGCTATTCTCCTACATCTGGTCTGCTGAAGGACCAGGTGATATATTGCTATTCTCCTACATCTGGTCTACTGAAGGACCTGGTGATATATTGCTATTCTCCTACATCTGGTCTACTGTAGGACCTGGTGATATATTGCTATTCTCCTACATATGGTCTACTGAAGTACCTGGTGATATATTGCTATTCTCCTACATCTGGTCTACTTAAGGACCTGGTGATATATTGCTATTCTCCTACATCTGGTCGAAGGAAGGACCTGTTGATATATTGCTATTCTCCTACATCTTGTCTACTGAAGGACCTGCTGATATATTGCTATTCCCCACCATCTGGTCTACTGAAGGACCAGGTGATATATTGCTATTCTCCTACATCTGGTCTACTGAAGGACCAGGTGATATATTGCTATTCTCCTGCATCTGGTCTCCTGAAGGACCTGGTGATATATTGCTATTCTCCTACATCTGTTCTGCTGAAGGACCAGGTGATATATTGCTATTCGCCTACATCTGGTCTACTGAAGGACCAGGTGATATATTGCTATGCTCCTACATCTGGTCTAATGAAGTACCTGGTGATGTATCGCTATTCTCCTACATCTGGTCTGCTGAAGGACCAGGTGATATATCGCTATTCTCCTACATCTGGTCTACTGAAGGACCTGGTGATATATTGCTATTCTCCTACATATGGTCTACTGAAGTACCTGGTGATATATTGCTATTCTCCTACATCTGGTCTGCTGAAGGACCAGGTGATATATCGCTATTCTCCTACATCTGGTCTACTGAAGGACCTGGTGATATATTGCTATTCTCCTACATATGGTCTACTGAAGTACCTGGTGATATATTGCTATTCTCCTACATCTGGTCTGCTGAAGGACCAGGTGATATATCGCTATTCTCCTACATCTGGTCTACTGAAGGACCTGGTGATATATTGCTATTCTCCTACATATGGTTTACTGAAGTACCTGGTGATATATTGCTATTCTCCTACATCTGGCCTACTGAAGGACCTGGTGATATACTGCTATTCTCCTACATCTGGCCTAGTGAAGGACCTGTTAATATATTGCTATTCTCCTATATCTGGTCTACTGAAGGACCTGGTGATATATTGCTATTCTCCTACATTTGGTTTACTGAAGTACCTGGTGATATATTGCTATTCTCCTACATCTGGTCTCCTGAAGGACCTGGTGATATATTGCTATTCCCCTACATCTGGTCTACAGAAGGACCAGGTGATATATTGCTATTCTCCTACCTCTGGTCTACTGAAGGACCTGGTGATATATTGCTATTCTCCTACATCTGGTCTACTGAAGTACCTGGTGATATATTGCTATTCTCCTACATCTGGTCTACTGAAAGACCAGGTGATATATTGCTATTCTCCTACCTCTGGTCTACTGAAGGACCTGTTGATATATTGCTATTCTCCTACATCTTGTCTACTGAAGGACCTGATGATATATTGCTATTCCCCACCATCTGGTCTACTGAAGGACCAGGTGATATATTGCTATTCTCCTACATCTGGTCTACTGAAGGACCAGGTGATATATTGCTATTCTCCTGCATCTGGTCTCCTGAAGGACCTGGTGATATATTGCTATTCTCCTGCATCTGTTCTGCTGAAGGACCAGGTGATATATTGCTATTCGCCTACATCTGGTCTACTGAAGGACCAGGTGATATATTGCTATGCTCCTACATCTGGTCTAATGAAGTACCTGGTGATGTATCGCTATTCTCCTACATCTGGTCTGCTGAAGGACCAGGTGATATATCGCTATTCTCCTACATCTGGTCTACTGAAGGACCTGGTGATATATTGCTATTCTCCTACATATGGTCTACTGAAGTACCTGGTGATATATTGCTATTCTCCTACATCTGCCCTACTGAAGGACCTGGTGATATACTGCTATTCTCCTACATCTGGCCTAGTGAAGGACCTGTTAATATATTGCTATTCTCCTACATCTGGTCTACTGAAGTACCTGGTGATATATTGCTATTCTCCTACATCTGGCCTACTGAAGGACCTGGTGATATACTGCTATTCTCCTACATCTGGCCTAGTGAAGGACCTGTTAATATATTGCTATTCTCCTACATCTGGTCTACTGAAGGACCTGGTGATATATTGCTATTCTCCTACATATGGTTTACTGAAGTACCTGGTGATATATTGCTATTCTCCTACATCTGGTCTCCTGAAGGACCTGGTGATATATTGCTATTCCCCTACATCTGGTCTACAGAAGGACCAGGTGATATATTGCTATTCTCCTACCTCTGGTCTACTGAAGGACCTGGTGATATATTGCTATTCTCCTACATCTGGTCTACTGAAGGACCTGGTGATATATTGCTATTCTCCTACATATGGTCTACTGAAGGACCTGGTGATATATTGCTATTCTCCTACATCTGGTCTACTGAAGGACCTGGTGATATATTGCTATTCTCCTACATCTGGTCTAATGAAGGACCTGGTGATATATGCTATTCTCTAACATCTAATCTACTGAGGAACCTGGTGATATATTGCTATTCCCCTACATCTGGTCTACTGAAGGACCTGGTGATGTATCGCTATTCTCCTACATCTGGTCTAAAGAAGGACCAGGTGATATATTGCTGTACTCCTACATCTGGTCTACTGAAGGACCTGGTGACATATTGCTATTCTCCTCCATCTGGTCTAGTGAAGGACCTGGTGCTATATTGCTATTCTCCTACCTCTGGTCTACTGAAGGACCAGGTGATATAGTGCTATTCTCCTACATCTGGTCTACTGAAGAACCTGGTGATACATTGCTATTCTCCTGCATCTGGTGTATAGAAGGACCAGGTGATATATTGCTATTCTCCTACATCTGGTCTACTGAACGACCTGGTGATATATTGCTATTCCCCAGCATCTGTTCTACTGAAGGACCTGGTGATATATTGCTATTCCCCTACATCTGGTCTACCGAAGGACCTGGTGATATATTACTATTCTCCTACATCTGGTCTACTGAAGGACCAGGTGATATATTGCTATTCTCCTACATCTGGTCTACTGAAGAACCTGGTGATATATTGCTATTCTCCTACATCTGGTCTACTGAAGGACCTGGTGATATACTGCTTACATCTAGTCTAATGAAGTACCTGGAATATATTGTTCTTCTCCTACATCTGGTCTACTGAAGGACCTGGTGATATATTACTATTCTCCTACATCTGGTCTACTGAAGGACCAGGTGATATATTGCTATTCTCCTACATCTGGTCTACTGAAGAAACCTGGTGATATATTGCTATTCTCCTACATCTGGTCTACAGAAGGACCTGGCGATATATTGCTATTCTCCTGCGTCTGGTCTACTGAAGGACCTGGTGATATATTTCTATTCCCCTACATCTGGTCTACTGAAGAAACCTGGTGATATATTGCTATTCTCCTACATCTGGTCTACAGAAGGACCTGGCGATATATTGCTATTCTCCTGCGTCTGGTCTACTAAAGGACCTGGTGATATATTTCTATTCCCCTACATCTGGTCTACTGAAGTACCCAGCAATATATTGCTATTCTCCTGCATCTGGTGTATAGAAGGACCTGGTGATATATTGCTATTCTCCTACATCTGGTCTACTGAAGGATCAGGTAATATATTGCTATTCTCCTACTTCTGGTCTACTGAAATACCCGGCAATATATTGCTATTCTTCTGCATCTGGTGTATAGAAGGACCTGGTGATATATTGCTATTCTCCTACAACTGGTCTACTGAAGGACCAGGTGATATATTGCTATTCTCCTACATCTGGTCTACTGAAGGACCTGGTGATATATTGCTATTCTCCTGCATCTGGTCTACTGAAGGACCTGGTGATATATTGCTATTCTCCTACATACGGTCTACAGAAGGATCTGGTGACAAATTTATATTCTCCTACATCTGGTCTACTGAAGGACCAGGTGATATATTGCTATTTTCCCACATCTGGTCTACTGACAGACCTGGTGATATATTGCTATTCTCCTACATCTGGTCTACTGAAGGACCTGGTGATATATTGCTATTCCCCAGCATCTGGTCTAATGAAGGCCCTGCTGATATATTGCTATTCCCCAGCATCTGGTCTACTGAAGGACCAGGTGATATATTGCTATGCTCCTACATCTGGTCTGCTGAAGGACCTGGTGATATATTGCTATTCCCCTACATCTGGTCTACTGAAGGACCAAGTGATATATTGCTATTCTCCTACATCTGGTCTACTGAAGGACCTGGTGATATATTGCTATTCTCCTACATCTGGTCTACTGAAGGACCAGGTGATATATTGCTATTCTCCTGCATCTGGTCTACTGAAGGACCTGGTGATATATTGTTATTCTCCTATATCTGGTCTACAGAAGGACCTGGTGATATATTGCTATTCTCCTGCATCTTGTCTACTGAAGGACCTGGTGATATATTTCTATTCCCCTACATCTGGTCTACTGAAGTACCCGGCAATATATTGCTATTCTCCTGCATCTGGTGTACAGAAGGACCTGGTGATATATTGCTATTCTCCTACATCTGGTCTGCTGAAGGACCAGGTGATATATTGCTATTCTCCTACATCTGGTCTACTGAAGGACCAGGTGATATATTGCTATTCTCCTGCATCTGGTCTACTGAAGGACCTGGTGATATATTGCTATTCTCCTACATACGGTCTACTGAAGGACCTGGTGACATATTGCTATTCTCCTACATCTGGTCAAATGAAGGACAAGGTGATATATTGCTATTCTCTAACATCTAGTCTACTGAGGAACCTGGTGATATATTGCTATTCCCCTACATCTGGTCTACTGAAGGACCTGGTGATATATTGCCATTCTCTAACATCTAGTGTACTGAATGACCTGGTGATATGTTGCTATTCTCCTACATATGGTTTACTGAAGTTCCTGGTAATATTTTGCTATTCTCCTGCATCTGGTCTACTGAAGGACCTGATGATATATTGCAATTCTCCTACATCTGGTCTACTGAAGGACCTGGTGATATATTGCCATTCTCCTGCATCTGGTCTACTGAAGGACCTGGTGAAATACTGCTTACATCTGGTCTACTGAAGGACCTGCTGATATATTGCAATTTTCCTACATCTGGTCTACTGAAGGACCTGGTGATATATTGCTATTCTCCTGCATCTGGTCTACTGAAGGACCTGGCGCTATATTGCTATTCTCCTGCATCTGATTTAATTAAGGACCTGGTGATATATTGCTATTCTCCTACATCTGATTTAATTAAGGACCTCGTGATATATTGCTATTCTCCTGCATCTGGTCTACTGAATGACCTGTTGATATATTGCTATTCTCCTACATCTGGTCTACTGAAGGACCTGGTGATATATTGCTATTCTCCTACATCTGGTTTACTGAAGGACCTGGTGATATTCTGTTATTCTCCTACATCTGGTCTACTGAAGTACCTGGTGATATATTGCTATTCTCCTGCATATGGTTTACTGAAGTACCTGGTGATATATTGCTATTCACCTACATCTGGTCTACTGAAGGACCTGGAGATATATTGCTATTCTCCTACATCTTGTCTACTGAAGTACCTGGTGATATATTGCTATTCTCCTACATCTGGTCTGCTGAAGGACCAGGTGATATATTGCTATTCTCCTACATCTGGTCTACTGAAGGACCTGGTGATATATTGCTATTCTCCTACATCTGGTCTACTGTAGGACCTGGTGATATATTGCTATTCTCCTACATATGGTCTACTGAAGTACCTGGTGATATATTGCTATTCTCCTACATCTGGTCTACTTAAGGACCTGGTGATATATTGCTATTCTCCTACATCTGGTCGAATGAAGGACCTGTTGATATATTGCTATTCTCCTACATCTTGTCTACTGAAGGACCTGCTGATATATTGCTATTCCCCACCATCTGGTCTACTGAAGGACCAGGTGATATATTGCTATTCTCCTACATCTGGTCTACTGAAGGACCAGGTGATATATTGCTATTCTCCTGCATCTGGTCTCCTGAAGGACCTGGTGATATATTGCTATTCTCCTACATCTGTTCTGCTGAAGGACCAGGTGATATATTGCTATTCGCCTACATCTGGTCTACTGAAGGACCAGGTGATATATTGCTATGCTCCTACATCTGGTCTAATGAAGTACCTGGTGATGTATCGCTATTCTCCTACATCTGGTCTGCTGAAGGACCAGGTGATATATCGCTATTCTCCTACATCTGGTCTACTGAAGGACCTGGTGATATATTGCTATTCTCCTACATATGGTCTACTGAAGTACCTGGTGATATATTGTTATTCTCCTACATCTGGTCTACTGAAGGACCTGGTGATATATTGCTATTCTCCTACATATGGTTTACTGAAGTACCTGGTGATATATTGCTATTCTCCTACATCTGGCCTACTGAAGGACCTGGTGATATACTGCTATTCTCCTACATCTGGCCTAGTGAAGGACCTGTTAATATATTGCTATTCTCCTACATCTGGTCTACTGAAGGACCTGGTGATATATTGCTATTCTCCTACATTTGGTTTACTGAAGTACCTGGTGATATATTGCTATTCTCCTACATCTGGTCTCCTGAAGGACCTGGTGATATATTGCTATTCCCCTACATCTGGTCTACAGAAGGACCAGGTGATATATTGCTATTCTCCTACCTCTGGTCTACTGAAGTACCTGGTGATATATTGCTATTCTCCTACATCTGGTCTACTGAAAGACCAGGTGATATATTGCTATTCTCCTACCTCTGGTCTACTGAAGGACCTGTTGATATATTGCTATTCTCCTACATCTTGTCTACTGAAGGACCTGATGATATATTGCTATTCTCCACCATCTGGTCTACTGAAGGACCAGGTGATATATTGCTATTCTCCTACATCTGGTCTACTGAAGGACCAGGTGATATATTGCTATTCTCCTACATCTGGTCTCCTGAAGGACCTGGTGATATATTGCTATTCTCCTACATCTGGTCTGCTGAAGGACCAGGTGATATATTGCTATTCGCCTACATCTGGTCTACTGAAGGACCAGGTGATATATTGCTATGCTCCTACATCTGGTCTAATGAAGTACCTGGTGATGTATTGCTATTCTCCTACATCTGGTCTACTGAAGGACCAGGTGATATATCGCTATTCTCCTACATCTGGTCTACTGAAGGACCTGGTGATATATTGCTATTCTCCTACATATGGTCTACTGAAGTACCTGGTGATATATTGCTATTCTCCTACATCTGGTCTACTGAAGGACCTGGTGATATATTGCTATTCTCCTACATATGGTTTACTGAAGTACCTGGTGATATATTGCTATTCTCCTACATCTGGCCTACTGAAGGACCTGGTGATATACTGCTATTCTCCTACATCTGGCCTAGTGAAGGACCTGTTAATATATTGCTATTCTCCTACATCTGGTCTCCTGAAGGACCAGGTGATATATTGCTATTCTCCTACCTCTGGTCTACTGAAGGACCTGGTGATATATTGCTATTCTCCTACATCTGGTCTAATGAAGGACCAGGTGATATATTGCTATTCTCCTACATCTGGTCTACTGAAGTACCTGGTGATATATTGCTATTCTCCTACATCTGGTCTAATGAAATACCTGGTGATATATTGCTATTCTCCTACATCTGGTTTACTGAAGGACCTGGTGATATATTGCTATTCTCCTACATCTGGTCTACTAAAGTACCTGGTGATATATTGCTATTCTCCTACATCTGGTCTACTGAAGGACCTGGTGATATATTGCTATTCTCCTACATCTGGTCTACTGAAGGACCTGGTGATATATTGCTATTCTCCTACATCTGGTCTACTGAAGGACCTGGTGATATATTGCTATTCTCCTACATCTGGTCTACTGAAGGACCAGGTGATATATTGCTATTCTCCTACATCTGGTCTACTGAAGGACCTGGTGATATATTGCTATTCTCCTACATCTGGTCTACTGAAGGACCTGGTGATATATTGCTATTCTCCTGCATCTGGTCTACTGAAGGACCTGGTGATATATTGCTATTCTCCTACATACTGGTCTACAGAAGGACCTGGTGACATATTGCTATTCTCCTACATCTGGTCTACTGAAGGACCAGGTGATATATTGCTATTCTCCTACATCTGGTCTACTGACAGGACCTGGTGATATATTGCTATTCTCCTACATCTGGTCTACTGAAGGACCTGGTGATATATTGCTATTCTCCTAGCATCTGGTCTACTGAAGGACCTGGTGATATATTGCTATTCCCCAGCATCTGGTCTACTGAAGGACCAGGTGATATATTTCTATTCCCCTACATCTGGTCTACTGAAGGACCCAGGCGATATATTGCTATTCTCCTGCATCTGGTCTGCTGAAGGACCTGGTGATATATTGCTATTCTCCTACATCTGGTCTACTGAAGGACCAGGTGATATATTGCTATTCTCCTACATCTGGTCTACTGAAGGACCTGGTGATATATTGCTATTCTCCTCCATCTGGTCTACTGAAGGACCAGGTGATATATTGCTATTCTCCTGCATCTGGTCTACTGAAGGACCTGGTGATATATTTCTATTCCCCTACATCTGGTCTACTGAAGTACCCGGCAATATATTGCTATTCTCCTGCATCTGGTGTACAGAAGGACCTGGTGATATATTGCTATTCTCCTACATCTGGTCTGCTGAAGGACCAGGTGATATATTGCTATTCTCCTACATCTGGTCTACTGAAGGACCAGGTGATATATTGCTATTCTCCTGCATCTGGTCTACTGAAGGACCTGGTGATATATTGCTATTCTCCTACATACGGTCTACTGAAGGACCTGGTGACATATTGCTATTCTCCTACATCTGGTCAAATGAAGGACAAGGTGATATATTGCTATTCTCTAACATCTAGTCTACTGAGGAACCTGGTGATATATTGCTATTCCCCTACATCTGGTCTACTGAAGGACCTGGTGATATATTGCCATTCTCTAACATCTAGTGTACTGAATGACCTGGTGATATGTTGCTATTCTCCTACATATGGTTTACTGAAGTTCCTGGTAATATTTTGCTATTCTCCTGCATCTGGTCTACTGAAGGACCTGATGATATATTGCAATTCTCCTACATCTGGTCTACTGAAGGACCTGGTGATATATTGCCATTCTCCTGCATCTGGTCTACTGAAGGACCTGGTGAAATACTGCTTACATCTGGTCGAATGAAGGACCTGCTGATATATTGCTATTTTCCTACATCTGGTCTACTGAAGGACCTGGTGATATATTGCTATTCTCCTGCATCTGGTCTACTAGAAGGACCTGGCGCTATATTGCTATTCTCCTACATCTGGTCTACTGAAGGACCTAGGTGATATATTGCTATTCTCCTACATCTGGTCTACTGAAGGACCTGGTGATATATTGCTATTCTCCTGCATCTGGTCTACTGAAGGACCTGGTGATATATTGCTATTCTCCTGCATCTGGTCTACTGAAGGACCTGGTGATATATTGCTATTCTCCTACATCTGGTCTACTGTAAGGACCTGAGTAGGTGATATATTGCTATTCTCCTACATCTGGTTTACTGAAGGACCTGGTGATATATTGCTATTCTCCTACATCTGGTCTACTGTAGGACCTGGTGATATATTGCTATTCTCCTACATCTGGTCTACTGAAGGACCTGGTGATATATTGCTATTCTCCTACATCTGGTCTACTGAAGGACCTGGTGATATATTGCTATTCTCCTACATCTGGTCTACTGAAGAACCTGTTGATACATTGCTATTCTCCTGCATCGGGTGTACTAGAAGGACCTGGTGATATATTGCTATTCTCCTACATCTGGTCTACTGAACGACCTGGTGATATATTGCTATTCCCCAGCATCTGTTCTACTGAAGGACCTGGTGATATATTGCTATTCTCCTACATCTGGTCTACTGAAGGACCTGGTGATATATTGCTATTCTCCTACATCTGGTCTACTGAAGGACCAGGTGATATATTGCTATTCTCCTACATCTGGTCTACTGAAGGACCTGGTGATATATTGCTATTCTCCTACATCTGGTCTACTGAAGGACCTGGTGATATACGCTACATCTGTCTAATGATACCTGAATATGTTATTCTCCTACATCTGGTCTACTGAAGGACCTGGTGATATATTACTATTCTCCTACATCTGGTCTACTGAAGGACCTGGTGATATATTGCTATTCTCCTACATCTGGTCTACTGAAGATACCTGGTGATATATTGCTATTCTCCTACATCTGGTCTACTGAAGGACCTGGTGATATATTGCTATTCTCCTACATCTGGTCTACTGAAGGACCTGGTGATATATTGCTATTCTCCTACATCTTGTCTACTGAAGGACCTGCTGATATATTGCTATTCCCCACCATCTGGTCTACTGAAGGACCAGGTGATATATTGCTATTCTCCTACATCTGGTCTACTGAAGGACCAGGTGATATATTGCTATTCTCCTACATCTGGTCTACTGAAGGACCAGGTGATATATTGCTATTCTCCTACATCTGGTCTACTGAAGGACCAGGTGATATATTGCTATTCTCCTGCATCTGGTCTACTGAAGGACCTGGTGATATATTGCTATTCTCCTACATACGGTCTACTGAAGGACCTGGTGACATATTGCTATTCTCCTACATCTGGTCAAATCAAGGACCAGGTGATATATTGCTATTCTCTAACATCTAGTCTACTGAGGAACCTGGTGATATATTGCTATGCTCCTACATCTGGTCTACTGAAGGACCTGGTGATGTATCGCTATTCTCCTACATCTGGTCTACTGAAGGACCTGGTGATATATTGCTATTCTCCTACATCTGGTCTACTGAAGGACCTGGTGATATATTGCTATTCTCCTACATCTGGTCTACTGAAGGACCTGGTGATATATTGCTATTCTCCTACATCTGGTCTACTGAAGGACCTGGTGATATATTGCTATTCTCCTACATATGGTCTACTGAAGTACCTGGTGATATATTGTTATTCTCCTACATCTGGTCTACTGAAGGACCTGGTGATATATTGCTATTCTCCTACATATGGTTTACTGAAGTACCTGGTGATATATTGCTATTCTCCTACATCTGGCCTACTGAAGGACCTGGTGATATACTGCTATTCTCCTACATCTGGCCTAGTGAAGGACCTGTTAATATATTGCTATTCTCCTACATCTGGTCTACTGAAGGACCTGGTGATATATTGCTATTCTCCTACATTTGGTTTACTGAAGTACCTGGTGATATATTGCTATTCTCCTACATCTGGTCTCCTGAAGGACCTGGTGATATATTGCTATTCCCCTACATCTGGTCTACAGAAGGACCAGGTGATATATTGCTATTCTCCTACCTCTGGTCTACTGAAGGACCTGGTGATATATTGCTATTCTCCTACATCTGGTCTACTGAAGTACCTGGTGATATATTGCTATTCTCCTACATCTGGTCTACTGAAAGACCAGGTGATATATTGCTATTCTCCTACCTCTGGTCTACTGAAGGACCTGTTGATATATTGCTATTCTCCTACATCTTGTCTACTGAAGGACCTGGTGATATATTGCTATTCCCCACCATCTGGTCTACTGAAGGACCAGGTGATATATTGCTATTCTCCTACATCTGGTCTACTGAAGGACCAGGTGATATATTGCTATTCTCCTGCATCTGGTCTCCTGAAGGACCTGGTGATATATTGCTATTCTCCTACATCTGTTCTGCTGAAGGACCAGGTGATATATTGCTATTCGCCTACATCTGGTCTATGAAGGACCAGGTGATATATTGCTATGCTCCTACATCTGGTCTAATGAAGTACCTGGTGATGTATCGCTATTCTCCTACATCTGGTCTGCTGAAGGACCAGGTGATATATCGCTATTCTCCTACATCTGGTCTACTGAAGGACCTGGTGATATATTGCTATTCTCCTACATATGGTCTACTGAAGTACCTGGTGATATATTGCTATTCTCCTACATCTGGTCTACTGAAGGACCTGGTGATATATTGCTATTCTCCTACATATGGTTTACTGAAGTACCTGGTGATATATTGCTATTCTCCTACATCTGGCCTACTGAAGGACCTGGTGATATACTGCTATTCTCCTACATCTGGCCTAGTGAAGGACCTGTTAATATATTGCTATTCTCCTACATCTGGTCTCCTGAAGGACCAGGTGATATATTGCTATTCTCCTACCTCTGGTCTACTGAAGGACCTGGTGATATATTGCTATTCTCCTACATCTGGTCTAATGAAGGACCAGGTGATATATTGCTATTCTCCTACATATGGTCTACTGAAGTACCTGGTGATATATTGCTATTCTCCTACATCTGGTCTAATGAAATACCTGGTGATATATTGCTATTCTCCTACATATGGTTTACTGAAGTACCTGGTGATATATTGCTATTCTCCTACATCTGGTCTAATGAAGGACCTGGTGATATATTGCTATTCTCCTACATCTGGTCTACTGAAGGACCTGGTGATATATTGCTATTCTCCTACATCTGGTCTACTGAAGGACCTGGTGATATATTGCTATTCTCCTACATCTGGTCTACTGAAGGACCTGGTGATATATTGCTATTCTCCTACATCTGGTCTACTGAAGGACCAGGTGATATATTGCTATTCTCCTACATCTGGTCTACTGAATGACCTGTTGCTATATTGCTATTGTCTGTCGTTTGTGGCATCATAGGATCGGGTTGTACCGCACTACATTTGGAGCACTATTGGATGTTGTACAATATTGCTACACTTAGACATTTGGACTTTTGTAGGACCTTGTAATATATTACTATTCTACAATGTCTGGCGTTTTATAGGACTTGGTAAAATATCGCTACTCTCCTACGTCGAGAATCTTGAAGGACCTGATGATATATTGATACCGCCTGATGTTTGTAGTATCATACAGTCTGGTAGAATATCACTATGTTTGGAGCACAGAGGATGTAGTTCTTTATGATGTTTCGAGTTTTGTAGGACATCAGAATATATTGCCACTCTACAATGTCTGGAGTTTTATAGGACCTCGTAAAATAGGGTTATCTCCAATGTCTGAAGTGCTGTAGGACCTGGTAATATATTGCTATTTTCTAACATCTGGAGTGTTATAGGATCTGATAATATATATACTCTACTCTACGATGTATAGAGTATTGTAGGGGATGGTGATATAGTGCTAGTGCCTAATATCTGGAGAATTATAAGACGTGGCAATACGTCATTGCTACAGTATTACTGAGGCTGGTCTAGTATCTCCACCTAGCTGATGGTGCTCTGACCTGATGTCTTCTATTGAGGGGTCTCTTTGGTCCATCACAGTAGCCTTCATTAGAGATTCCTTCACGCCTGACCTTACTGGTGTCGATGGAAACTTACTTGGCAATCCCCCGAAGATGAGCCGACCTTGCAGGTTATTCCAGGCTTCCATGAGGTCTTGGTAGTCGTGGTCTGAGATGTCCGCTTCTCCAATGAGGAGGTCCCCCATTCCTAGGCTGATACGCGTCTTCGTGATAACTAAGACCAATCGGTATTCTTCACACGGCAATCTCATGGTGCTAAAGGTTTCCATCAACCTCCCCACCTGCAGGTTGTATTCCTGGAAGAGAGGGGGAGCTTTAGAATTAGAAGAGGTACTTCATTACTACACATCCCTCCCCATCTCATTCTCTCATGTGTTCATACCCCTCCCAGCACATTCCCATAGTACACTGGTTCAACCCAGGGGAACACATCTGCAACACAGCCTTGGTGCTCTCAAACTCTCAAAGTTAAACTTTCTGCCTCTGGTGCTCCTCTGGCCTTAAATGTCCCTTCCTGGTCTGAGTAAAGCACCTTCTTCTGGCTCCTTCCCTGAGCCTACCCATCATTAACAGGTCTGTGGTTCTGGATAACTCCTGGTGGTTATTCCAGGTGGCCACTTACCAATGTTTTCAATGTAATCCTATTGCTGTAATATGGGGTGTGAGACACATATTCAGAAAAGTCCAACTAGTTCCAGTTACATGATATGACAAGTTATTGGTGTCTTCTGCTCTCAGTTGGTATTTATGAATTAACTAATAGAATAGTTGTTCTGCTGGTCAGATGCAATTCAGTGCCCAACAACCTTTGCATAGTGGGTACACAGGTCTCAATGGCTTAATAGACTAATAGTAGGTTCACTCCTACTTGGGCCCTTGTGCTCTTATGCACTCAAACTAAGTACTCTTGCCCACTGGGCCCTGATACTTTTATACACTGGTACTTCATGCATTTGTACACTGGACACGTGTGCTGCATTGCACTGATCCCAGGGTCTCTTATACCTTGGCCCCTGTGCTCATCACTTGGGGTCTTGCACAGTGGTCCTGGTGCTCCATACACTGTTCTCGTGTGCTCTATTGCACTAATCCCAGGGTCTCTTATACCCTGGGCCACTGTGCTCATTACTTGGAGTCTTGCACAGTGGTCCTGGTGCTCCATACACTGTTCTTGTGTGCTCCATTGCACTAATCCCAGGGTCTCTTATACCCTGGGCCCCTGTGCTCACCACTTGGAGTCTTTGTGCACAGTGGTCCAGGTGCTTCCATACACTGTTCTCCTTTGCTCTATTGCACTAATCCCAGGGTCTCTTATACCTTGGGCCCCTGTGCTCATCACTTGGAGTCTTGCACAGTGGTCCTGGTGCTACCATACACTGCTCTCTTGTGCTCTATTACACTGATCCCAGAGTCTCTTATACCTTGGCCCCTGTGCTCATCACTTGGGGTCTTGCACAGTGGTCCTGGTGCTCCATACACTGTTCTCGTGTGCTCTATTGCACTAATCCCAGGGTCTCTTATACCCTGGGCCCCTGTGCTCATCACTTGGGGTCTTGCACAGTGGTCCTGGTGCTCCATACACTGCTCTCTTGTGCTCTATTACACTAATCCCAGGGTCTCTTATACCCTGGGCCCCTGTGCTCATCACTTGGGGTCTTTTTGCACAGTGGTCCTGGTGCTTCCATACACTGCTCTCTTGTGCACTATTACACTAATCCCAGGGTCTCTTATATCCTGGACCTTTGAGTTTATCCCTTGGGTACAGTGGTCCTGATGCTTCCATACACTGCTCTCCTGCGCTCTATTACACTGATCCCAGGGTCTCTTACACCCTGGGCCCCTGTGCTCATCACTTGGGGTCTTTTTGCACAGTGGTCCTGGTGCTTCCATACACTGTTCTCCTTTGCTCTATTACACTAATCCCAGGGTCTCTTATATCCTGGACCTTTGAGTTTATCCCTTGGGTACAGTGGTCCTGATGCTTCCATACACTGCTCTCCTGTGCTCTATTACACTGATCCCAGGGTCTCTTACACCTTGGGCCCCTGTTCTCGTCACTTGGGGTCTTGCACAGTGGTCCTGGTGCTTCCATACACTTCTCTCTTGTGCTCTATTACACTAATCCCAGGGTCTCTTATACCTTGGGCCCCTGTGCTCATCACTTGGACTCTTGCACGTTGGTCCTGGTGCTTCCATACACTGCTCTCTTGTGCTCTATTACACTAATCCCAGGGTCTCTTATACCTTGGGCCCCTGTTCTCGTCACTTGGGGTCTTGCACAGTGGTCCTGGTGCTTCCATACAATTCTCTCTTGTGCTCTATTACACTAATCCCAGGGTCTCTTATACCTTGGGCCCCTGTTCTCGTCACTTGGGGTCTTGCACAGTGGTCCTGGTGCTTCCATACACTGTTCTCCTTTGCTCTATTACACTAATCCCAGGGTCTCTTATATCCTGGACCTTTGAGTTTATCCCTTGGGTACAGTGGTCCTGATGCTTCCATACACTGCTCTCTTGTGCACTATTACACTAATCCCAGGGTCTCTTATACCTTGAGCCCCTGTGCTCGTCACTTGGAGTCTTTCACAATGGTCCTGGTGCTTCCATACACTGCTCTCTTGTGCACTATTACACTAATCCCAGGGTCTCTTATACCTTGGGTCCCTGTTCTCGTCACTTGGGGTCTTGCACAGTGGTCCTGGTGCTTCCATACACTGCTCTCTTGTGCTCTATTACACTAATCCCAGGGTCTCCTATACCTTGTGTCCCTGTTCTCGTCACTTGGGGTCTTGCACAGTGGTCCTGGTGCTTCCATACACTGCTCTCCTGTGCTCTATTGCACTAATCCCAGGGTCTCTTATACCCTGGGCCCCTGTGCTCATCACTTGGGGTCTTTTTGCACAGTGGTCCTGGTGCTTCCATACACTGTTCTCCTTTACTCTATTACACTAATCCCAGGGTCTCTTATATCCTGGACCTTTGAGTTTATCCCTTGGGTACAGTGGTCCTGATGCTTCCATACACTGCTCTCCTGTGCTCTATTACACTGATCCCAGGGTCTCTTATACCTTGGGCCCCTGTGCTCATCACTAGGAGTCTTGCACAGTGGTCCTGGTGCTTCCATACACTTCTCTTTTGTGCTCTATTACACTAATCCCAGGGTCTCTTATACCTTGAGCCCCTGTGCTCATCACTTGGAGTCTTGCACAGTGGTCCTGGTGTTTCCATACACTGCTCTCTTGTGCACTATTACACTAATCCCAGGGCCTCTTATACCTTGGGTCCCTGTTCTCGTCACTTGGGGTCTTGCACAGTGGTCCTGGTGCTGCCATATACTGCTCTCTTGTGCTCTATTACACTAATCCCAGGGTCTCTTATACCCTGGGCCCCTGTGCTCATCACTTGGGGTCTTTTTGCACAGTGGTCCTGGTGCTTCCATACACTGTTCTCCTTTACTCTATTACACTAATCCCAGGGTCTCTTATATCCTGGACCTTTGAGTTTATCCCTTGGGTACAGTGGTCCTGATGCTTTCATACACTGCTCTCCTGTGCTCTATTACACTGATCCCAGGGTCTCTTATACCTTGGGCCCCTGTGCTCATCACTTGGAGTCTTGCACAGTGGTCCTGGTGCTTCCATACACTTCTCTTTGTGCTCTATTACACTAATCCCAGGGTCTCTTATACCTTGGGCCCCTGTGCTCATCACTTGGAGTCTTGCACAGTGGTCCTGGTGCTTCCATACACTTCTCTTTTGTGCTCTATTACACTAATCCCAGGGTCTCTTATACCCTGGGCCCCTGTGCTCATCACTTGGAGTCTTGCACAGTGGTCCTGGTGCTTCCATACACTGCTCTCTTGTGCTCTATTACACTAATCCCAGGGTCTCTTATACCTTGGGCCCCTGTGCTCATCACTTGGAGTCTTGCACAGTGGTCCTGGTGCTTCCATACACTTCTCTTTTGTGCTCTATTACACTAATCCCAGGGTCTCTTATACCCTGGGCCCCTGTGCTCATCACTTGGAGTCTTGCACAGTGGTCCTGGTGCTTCCATACACTGCTCTCTTGTGCACTAGTACACTAATCCCAGGGTCTCTTATACCTTGGGTCCCTGTTCTCGTCACTTGGGGTCTTGCACAGTGGTCCTGGTGCTGCCATACACTGCTCTCTTGTGCTCTATTACACTAATCCCAGGGTCTCTTATACCCTGGGCCCCTGTGCTCATCACTTGGGGTCTTTTGCACAGTGGTCCTGGTGCTTCCATACACTGTTCTCCTTTGCTCTATTACACTAATCCCAGGGTCTCTTATATCCTGGACCTTTGAGTTTATCTCTTGGGTTCAGTGGCCCTGATGCTTCCATACACTGCTCTCCTATGCTCTATTACACTGATCCCAGGGTCTCTTATACCTTGGGCCCCTGTTCTCGTCACTTGGGGTCTTGCAGTGGTCCTGGGGCTTCCATACACTGCTTTCCTGTGCTCTATTGCACTAATCCCAGGGTCTCCTATACCTTGTGTCCCTGTGCTCATCACTTGGGGTCTTTTTGCACAGTGGTCCGGGTGCTTCCATACACTGCTCTCTTGTGCTCAATTACACTAATCCCAGGGTCTCTTATACCCTGGGCCCCTGTGCTCATCACTTGGGGTCTTTTTGCACAGTGGTCCTGGTGCTTCCATACACTGTTCTCCTTTGCTCTATTCCACTGATCCCAGGGTCTCTTATACCTTGGGCCCCTGTTCTCGTCACTTGGGGTCTTGCAGTGGTCCTGGGTGTAGGAGAGTAGGATCTGCTTCACATGGGTACCCCCACTTTTTGCTGATGCTTCACTGTTTTTCGACTTTAGTCTGGCTGGGGCCCTGCTAACCAGAACCCCAGCCTAACTGCTTCCTCTCTAAAATGGTTTCCAGGTGCCCTAGGCACATCTCTGATTGGAATCTGGAGTGCCCTTATAAGTCCCTAGTATATGGTATACTATGTAGCCAGGGCATAGGTACCTCAGAGGCCTACCAGGGGCTGCAGCATGTATTGTGCCACCCCTGGAAGGCCATCCAAAATGACACCACAGGTCTGCTACTGCAGCCTGGGTAAGGTGGTGCATGCACCCCTTACAGTGGTATAGGCTACCTATATCACTACCATTGCACACACATATAAACCTATAAGTCACTCCTATGGCAGAGTGCTTGGTTCTTATGTGAGAGGGTGCCCCTGCATGAGCAGAGCCCCTCTAAAGCGTTCGGAGTCCCTCCTCTGATGCTGTTTGTGGTACAGCCTGACCATATACTCTTAAGTGCATTATATCCTCGCGGCACAATGCTAACTTTGGACTGGCTGCACCAAAACATGTCGTGTTTGGTGTCAAACATCTTGGAATACTACCCCCCCCCCGCCAGTCCTGGCGGCAGGGGTAGCATTCCACCCTTCTAGAGGGAGAGACATGTACACACCGGGCTACCCGGTAACTTCTTTCCAGAGCCCTGGGATCACAAAATGGATGCCGCTGCCACAGACACGGGTCTGGCCTGCTGCAGCTGACTGAAACTCCGGCAGGGGAGGCCTGGACAATAGGTTTCCTGTCGCAGGGAGGTGTAACCACCTCCCCAGACAGGATAATGTGTATTGGGGCTGGGCGGGAGCACTCTCTGGTGCTCAGAAGTCCTGCACTGGGGGCACACTTGGTGTCCCTGTGCATATGCCAGTTCAAACCGGTTGCAGGGGCTACCTGCCCCTGCTCTGGCGCGAAACTGGACAAAGGGAATGGGTGTAACCACCCCTCTTCCCTGACCCTCCCATAGGTGGGTCCCCAGAGTATGTCCAACCCCCTAACTTAGTATAAGTATGGGACCCCAGTCCTTAGGACTTTAGATTTACCTGGACGAAACTCTGATACAGAATCCTGGACCTTCGACGCTCTACTTGAAGATTAGAGGACTGAAGAATCTCCCTTGGGGTCAAGGAGTGACTCCCCTGCTTGGCAGGCACCTAAGAAGCAATTGTCCGGTCTGCATCGCTGAAGCTCCCGCCGGACGCTGAAGTCTTTGCATCACCAGAGGTGGATTTCCAGACTTCCCCGAGGCTGCCCTGAGTCCCCAGCAAAGCTGAGGCCCGTAGCTGTCGAGGGTAACGTGGAACCGTGACCCCTGGACACTGAGTACTTTTGCAAGTGCATCCTCTTCTGGGTCTCCCACGAAGTTGTGCTTTGGGCTCCGAGTAGACCCCGCCTCCAGCACCGACTGCACCGAAGATCACTGGCCTCCACTCCACGAGTGTCCTGTGAGCCAGCTCCAAGTGCGTCCACTCGAGGCTCTTTCGCGGTCGCTAGTCCGTTGGCTAGTGGGCCCTCCCGAAGGCAACTCTTCTTCTGCTTGGGCTTTCCTGGTTGCTCCAGATGTGCCCTGACTTACCCTCGCTGGGTGAGTCCCCAGACCTTGCTGGTCTGCATCAACGTCCTTTCTTTGTTTCTACAAGACTTGCCGTTGCCAAGGCTTGTTGGGTCCAATCTGGTCGCCGACACCCTGCAATTGACAGACGTCGTGGGACAGCTCGAATCCAGCTCCTGGTCATCGTCGACGCCTCCTGGACCTCGTGGCTGAAGAGTCAAGACGACCGTCAACCTACCTGAAGCACCCGACATCGGTGGGCATCGGCTCATCGCCTTCCTGGTCACTGGCTAGTGACCCAGACTCTGTCCCCTCTGCTTTCAGGTTCTTCAGATCTTCGATCCACCCTTGGATCCACCCGAACACTTTCGACTTGGTCACCAGCAGCACTTTGCAGCAGATCGCCATTGAAAACGACGACGAAACCCGACCCCGAAAGACACCTATGCACCCGGCTTCCCTGGGTGAGGTAACTCGAGTACTCCGGTGCTCCCGTGGGTATAGACTCTAGAACAACCTAGTTCTAAAAGGGTTTGCTCCAAGTCCTCCTCTAAGTGTCCTTTTTCTTTAAAACTCCAACTGTGACATTCCCCATAGAAGTCAACGGCGGCTCGCGGCTGTGTTCTCACACTGCACGCGTCCCCCGTGGGTCCCCTGTGTCACTACCTTGGGTGGTTCCTTGAGGGCCAAGCACTTCTACAGGCTCTAGGCCCTGTGTCTAGCTCAGTCGTGGTTCTTATACCACTTTATTGGTATATGGTTTGGTACGCCCTAGGGCTCAAACGTGTATTTGTGCTATTACTGTTGATAACTGACTTGTAACTTATGTACTTTGAACTCTAGCCTCATAAAGAGACTAGAGGGGTGTGTTTAAGACTAAATACATATATTTTATATATATACCTGGTATGGTCCTCTTTCATTTGGTCACTCAAGAGATTATAGACTGGTAAAACAAGCTGCTTTACATTCCTTCAAGACTTAGCCTGAAGGCTGCTCTCCATAGCTACCAATAGGATAGCTTTCAATAAAGGTTGTCTTTAACCTATCTCCAATAAGGGGTTGTTTGGACTGGTGCAAGGTGCCCACTATAATTAGTGGACAGCATATACCAGGCCAACTTCTCACATTGGTGTGCAGCGGTGGGATTCCAGCTTGCTATTGTTTTACCAGATAATCTCAATTGAATTGATCAACTGAAAACCGCTAAGGGTACCTTAGGTACATATAAATCAAGCTTAGGATACAGTAAGTTCTACTGAACTTAGAGTTGTGTGTTAAGGGATAGCACACCCTTTCTACAACTCAAGAGAGTTTAGTAGGCCACACTAGAGTAGGTAGTGCATACACCACACCACACTAGTAATGTCTTCAGGGCCAGGAACCAGTGGGTCCCAGCCAGAAGCCAATGGGCTTCTTCCCTCCAAGTATGATAATCTCCCATTCTTGGATTGATAGCATTAAGCACTGCTAGGAAACTGAAGACAGGCAAAAGTGCCAACACCCAACGCCTCATAGAGGTACTCCTGCTGGATGATCTCAGAAGACTACCAGGGTCTGAAGGGGTAGGCAGAGAGGGTGGGGCAGAAGATGAGGAAGGGGCCAGGGGTGAAATCACCCAGGACCCCCCCTCTGAAACTGGCCAGGAAGGTGGCAATGACCTTGACCTGGAAAATCCAGCTCCTCCTGTGGATGAGGAGGAGGATCAGGATGACCTTCCCTTTGTCCCCCAGGAAGAGTTGTGAGTGTGCCAAGAAGGGCTAGATCTCCTTCTCAGGAGTCTAACCACTCTGACACCTCAGTAGGGACCTCTATTTCTTCTCATAGGAGGGAGTCCTCTCATGAGAGGAAAGAGAGACTGCTCAAGTATGGAGAAGCTCAGCTGAGACTCAGAAGAGAGCAGTTGGCTATAGACAGAGAGTCCCTAGAGCTTGAAAGGCAAAGAAAAAGATGGGACTAGAGTCCCATGGTGGCAGCAACTTCCCTAGTGGTAGGGAAAGGTCTTATGACCATAGAAACCTGAGCAAGATTGCCCCTCCCTACCAGAGTGGGGATGACATCCACAAATGGATTTCTGCACTGGAGAGGGCCTGTAAAGTACAGAGGGTCCCTCAGGAGCAGTGGGCAGCAATCTTGTGGCTCTCCTTTGCAGACAAAGGTAGAGATAAGCTCCTCTCTGTTAGAGAAGAGGATGCTGATAATTATCCAGTCTTAAAAAGTGCACTGATTGATGGGTTTGGCCTAACAACTGAACAATACAGGTTAAAGTTCAGAGATACCCAAAAGGCACATACTCAAGACTGGGTGGACTTTGTTGATTGTTCTGCTAAGGCTCTGGAAGGTTGGTTGGTGGGCAGTAAGGTATGTGACTTCAAAGGATTGTACAATCTTATCATGAGGGAGCAGATTCTTAATAACTGTCAAAATCAGCTGTTGCATCAGTACCTGGTGGACTCTGATCTGACCTCTCCCCAAGAATTGGGAAAGAAGGCAGACAAATGGGTCAGAACCAGGGTGAGGCAGAAGGTACAGAACCAAGGTGGTGACCCAAAGAAGCAAGATTCTAAGAACTCTGATAAGGGTGGGGAGAAGGGTAAAGACCAGAAGTCTTCACAAGGCCCCCAAAAAATCTTCTTCAGTTGGGGATTCACAGTCTAACAAAGGGAAAGGCCAAAAGAAACCATGGTGCAAAGTCTGTAAGCAAAAGACACACTGGACCAGTGATTGCACCAAGTCCAAAGACTCTGTTCCAGCCCCCACCAATGCCCCTAAGGCACCTGTTCCCCCTAGTGCAGTTACAATTGGTGGTGGGAGTACACAGGCCAAGGGTTTAGTAGGGTTGACCCTGGGTAATGAGATGAGCTCTGGCCTAGTCAGAGAACTCACTCAGGCTGTCCTAGTCTGTGATGGAGGCATGGATGTGACCTCCTCTGTGAGTCCCAGTAATCTGGGCAAGTACAGGCAACAGCCCTTAATCAATGGAAAAGAGGCTTTGGCATTTAGGGACACAGGGGCAAGTGTCACCATGGTGACACAAGACCTTGTGGATCCTGGGCAGATTATACTTGGTGAAATGTACCAAGTGACCAATGCTAGCAATGTCAGAACAGACCATACTCTGGCAGTTGTTAACTTCTCCTGGGGAGGGGTAACTGGCCTTAAGAAGGTTGTGGTGAGTGCAAACCTACCAGTGGAATGCTTGCTTGGCAATGATCTTGAAACTTCAGCTTGGGCAGAAGTGGAGCTCAGGACCCATGCAGAAATGCTGGGGATCCCTGCAGATGTGTTTGCTGTGACCAGGTCACAGAGCAAAATGTCTAACACTGAACAGGCCTTGGATCCTGGAACCATGGACCAAGTGCCAACCAAGAGGAGGAGTAGTAGGGTTAAGGCAGTGCCTTCCCCTTGGCTCAGAAGGAAGATCAGTCTCTTGAGGGGGATGATCTCAGTCCTGAGGAAGGAACTGTCCCAGAGGAGCTTGAACCTGACCAGGTTGAGTTCTTGGGGACAGGGGCCCTTCCAGGGCAGATCTGAGCCAGGAGCAGCAGAGCTGCCCCTCTCTTGAACCCCTCAGACAGCAAGCTGCTGCTGAGGCTGCTGGGAATGCTAGTGGTCCCCATACTGTGTATTGGGATGATGGACTCTTGTACTCAGAGTGTAGAGACCCCAAGCCTGGTGCCACCAGGAGGTAGGTTATACCTCTGAAGTTCAGGGGCTTCCTATTGACCCTAGCCCATGATATTCCCCTAGCAGGTCACCTGGGCCAGAACAAGACTTGGGACAGACTTGTCCCTCACTTTCTCTGGCCCCACATGTCTGAAGACACCAAGGAGTTTTGTCGCTCCTGTGTAACCTGCCAAGCCAGTGGGAAGGCAGGTGGCACCACAAAGGCCCCCTGATACCACTACCTGTGGTGGGGGTTCCCTTTGAGAGAGTGGGGATTGATATTGTTGGTCCCATGGATCCCCAAACAGCATCTGGGCACAGGTTTATCCTGGTGGTGGTGGACCATGCCACTAGGTACCCAGAGGCTATTCCCCTTAGGACCACTACAGCACCTGTGGTGGCAAGAGCCCTCCTGGGAATTTTCTCAAGAGTGGGCTTCCCTAAGGAGGTTGTATCAGACAGGGATGCAAACTTTATGTCTGGATACTTGAAGGCAATGTGGAAGGAGTGTGGAGTGACTTACAAGTTCACCACACCCTATCACCCACAATGCAATGGTTTAGTTGAGAGATTCAACAAAACCTTAAAGGGCATGATTAAAGGGCTCCCAGAAAAGCTTAGGCGAAGATGGGACATACTCTTGCCCTGCCTTTTATTTGCATACAGGGAGGTGCCTCAAAAGGGGGTTGGCTGCAGCCCTTTTGAACTTTTGTTTGGTCACCCTATCAGGGGTCCATTGTGCTTGGTAAAGGAAGGATGGGAGTTACCTCTCAAGCCCCCAAAGTCTGACATAGTGGCCTATGTACTTGGTCTCCGCTCCAGGATGGCTGAATACATGAAGAAGGCAACTAAAAACCTTGAGGCTAGCCAGGAACTGCAAAAAGCCTGGCATGACCAAAAGGCTGTGCTGACTGGTTACCAGCCAGGACAGAAGGTGTGGGTACTGGAGCCAGTGGCCCCAGCAGCTCTCCAAGACAAGTGGAGTGGACCCCATACCATTGTTGAACAGAAGGGTGAGGTCACCTATTTAGTAGACCTAGGAACACCCAGGAGTCCCCACAGGGTTCTCCATGTCAACAGATTGAAGCCATATGTGGACAGGGCAGACATGGGCTTGCTCATGGCTACTGATGAGGGACAGGAGGAAGACAGTGACCCACTCCCTGACCTGCTCTCACAGAACCCTGATGATGGGTCAGTGGATGGTGTAGCCTTGGCAGGCAGCCTCACTGCTCAGCAGCAAACTGATTGTAGACAAGTGCTCAATCAGTACAGACATATGTTCTCTCTGACTCCAAGTCAGACCACCTGGTGCACTCATGAAGTGGACACTGGGGACAGTCTGCCTATTAAAAATAAGATTTATAGGCAACCTGACCATGTCAGGGACTGTATCAGGACAGAAGTCCAGAAAATGTTGGATTTAGGAGTTATTGAACCCTCAGATAGCCCTTGGGCTAGTCCAGTGGTCCTTGTGCCAAAACCTCACACCAGTGGTGGGAAAAGAGAGATGAGGTTTTGTGTGGACTACAGGGGTCTCAATGCAGTCACTAGGACTGATGCCCATCCAATACCAAGGGCAGATGAGCTAATAGACACTTTGGCCTCAGCCAAGTATCTAAGCACATTTGACCTGACAGCTGGCTACTGGCAGATCAGACTAGCTGATGATGCAAAGCCAAAAACAGCATTCTCAACCCCTAGTGGGCATTATCAATTTGTGGTAATGCCCTTTGGTTTGAAAAATGCACCTGCCACTTTTCAGAGGTTGGTGAACACAGTCCTTACAGGCCTGGAAGCCTATAGTGCAGCATATCTAGATGATATTGCTGTCTTTAGCTCCACCTGGGAGGATCACCTGGTCCACCTCAGAAATGTTTTGCAGGCCCTGCAGAAAGCAGGCCTAACTATCAAGGCCACAAAAGTGCCAGATAGGGCAGAGTCAAGTTGTGTACCTGGGCCACCTTGTGGGTGGAGGCCAGGTTCAACCATTGCAGAGCAAGATCCAGACCATCATGGACTGGACTGCTCCAACTACCCAGACTCAGGTGAGAGCCTTTTAGGCCTGACTGGGTACTATAGGAGATTTGTCAAGGGGTATGGATCAATAGTGACACCCCTGAATGACTTAACTTCCAAGAAAATGCCCAAAAGGTTCAGTGGACAGTTAGCTGTCAAAAGGCATTTGATGACCTGAAGCAGGCCATGTGCACTGCTCCCATTCTACAGAGTCCTGATTACTCCAAGAAGTTCATTGTCCAAACAGATGCATCTGAATTGGGGGTAGGGGCTGTACTGTCACAATTGAATGAAGAAGGTCAGGATCAGCCAGTAGCTTTCATTAGCAGAAGGCTGACCCCTAGAGAGAAACGTTGGTCAGCCATTGAGAGGGAGGCCTTTGCTGTGGTCTGGGCTCTGAAGAAGTTGAGGCCATACTTGTTTGGTACTCACTTCCTTGTTCAAACAGACCATAAGCCCCTCTTATGGCTAAAACAAATGAAGGGTGAAAACCCCAAACTGCTTAGGTGGTCCATTTCCCTACAGGAGATGGACTTTACAGTGGAACATAGACCTGGGAGTAACCATGCCAATGCAGATGGACTCTCTAGGTACTTCCACTTAGAACATGAAGACTCAACTGGTCAAGGTTAGTTTAATGTCCCTACGTTTGGGGGGGTTGTGTAGGAGAGTAGGATCTGCTTCACATGGGTACCCCCACTTTTTGCTGATGCTTCACTGTTTTTCGACTTTAGTCTGGCTGGGGCCCTGCTAACCAGAACCCCAGCCTAACTGCTTCCTCTCTAAAATGGTTTCCAGGTGCCCTAGGCACATCGCTGATTGGAATCTGGAGTGCCCTTATAAGTCCCTAGTATATGGTATACTATGTACCCAGGGCATAGGTACCTCAGAGGCCTACCAGGGGCTGCAGCATGTATTGTGCCACCCCTGGAAGTCCATCCAAAATGACACCACAGGTCTGCTACTGCAGCCTGGGTAAGGTGGTGCATGCACCCCTTACAGTGGTATAGGCTACCTATATCACTACCATTGCACACACATATAAACCTATAAGTCACTCCTATGGCACGCCTTACCAATCCTGAAGGCAGAGTGCTTTGTTCTTATGTGAGAGGGTGCCCCTGCATGAGCAGAGCCCCTCTACAGCGTTCGGAGTCCCTCCTCTGATGCTGTTTGTGGTACAGCCTGACCATATACTCTTAAGTGCATTATATCCTCGCGGTACAATGCTAACTTTGGACTGGCTGCACCAAAACATGTCGTGTTTGGTGTCAAACATCTTGGAATACTACCCATCCCCCCCGCCAGTCCTGGCGGCGGGGGTAGCATTCCACCCTTCTAGAGGGAGAGACATGTACACACCGGGCTACCCGGTAACTTCTTTCCAGAGCCCTGGCATCACAAAATGGATGCCGCTGCCACAGACACGGGTCTGGCCTGCTGCAGCTGACTGAAACTCCGGCAGGGGAGGCCTGGACAATAGGTTTCCTGTCGCAGGGAGGTGTAACCACCTCCCCAGACAGGATAATGTGTATTGGGGCTGGGCGGGAGCAATCTCTGGTGCTCAGAAGTCCTGCACTGGGGGCACACTTGGTGTCCCTGTGCATATGCCAGTTCAAACCGGTTGCAGGGGCTACCTGCCCCTGCTCTGGCGCGAAACTGGACAAAGGGAATGGGTGTAACCACCCCTCTTCCCTGACCCTCCCATAGGTGGGTCCCCAGAGTATGTCCAACCCCTAACTTAGTATAAGTATGGGACCCCAGTCCTTAGGACTTTAGATTTACCCTGGACGAAACTCTGATACAGAATCCTGGACCTTCGACGCTCTACTTGAAGATTAGAGGACTGAAGAATCTCCCTTGGGGTCAAGGAGTGACTCCCCTGCTTGGCAGGCACCTAAGAAGCAATTGTCCGGTCTGCATCGCTGAAGCTCCCGCCGGACGCTGAAGTCTTTGCATCACCAGAGGTGGATTTCCAGACTTCCCCGAGGCTGCCCTGAGTCCCCAGCAAAGCTGAGGCCCGTAGCTGTCGAGGGTAACGTGGAACCATGACCCCTGGACACTGAGTACTTTTGCAAGTGCATCCTCTTCTGGGTCTCCCACGAAGTTGTGCTTTGGGCTCCGAGTAGACCCCGCCTCCAGCACCGACTGCACCGAAGATCACTGGCCTCCACTCCACGAGTGTCCTGTGAGCCAGCTCCAAGTGCGTCCACTCGAGGCTTCTTCGCGGTCGCTAGTCCGTTGGCTAGTGGGCCCTCCCGAAGGCAACTCTTCTTCTGCTTGGGCTTTCCTGGTTGCTCCAGACGTGTCCTGACTTACCCTCGCTGGGTGAGTCCCCCAGACCTTGCTGGTCTGCATCAACGTCCTTTCTTTGTTTCTACGAGACTTGCCGTTACCAAGGCTTGTTGGGTCCAATCCGGTCGCCGACACCTCTGCAATCGACAGACGTCGTGGGACAGCTCGAATCCAGCTCCTGGTCGTCGTCGACGCCTCCTGGACCTCGTGGCTGAAGAGTCAAGACGACCGTCAACCTACCTGAAGCACCCGACATCGGTGGGCATCGGCTCATCGCCTTCCTGGTCACTGGCTAGTGACCCAGACTCTGTCCCCTCTGCTTTCAGGTTCTTCAGATCTTCGATCCACCCTTGGATCCACCCGAACACTTTCGACTTGGTCGCCAGCAGCACTTTGCAGCAGATCGCCATTGAAAACGATGACGAAACCCGACCCCGAAAGACACCTATGCACCCGGCTTCCCTGGGTGAGGTAACTCGAGTACTCTGGTGCTCCCGTGGGTATAGACTCTAGAACGACCTAGTTCTAAAAGGGTTTGCTCCAAGTCCTCCTCTAAGTGTCCTTTTTCTTTAAAACTCCAACCGCGACATTCCCCATAGAAGTCAACGGCGGCTCGCGGCTGTGTTCTCACACTGCACGCGTCCCCCATGGGTCCCCTGTGTCACTACCTTGGGTGGTTCCTTGAGGGCCAAGCACTTCTACAGGCTCTAGGCCCTGTGTCTAGCTCAGTCGTGGTTCTTATAACACTTTATTGGTATATGGTTTGGTACGCCACTGGCTCCCTGTCGAGGCGAGAATCACCTTCAAGATGCTCACCCACGCACACAAGGCCCTCCACGGCACCGGACCAGCATACCTGAACAGCCGACTCAAATTCCACACACCCCAAAGGACCCTACGATCAGCCCAGCTCTCCTACGCCGTGGTCCCCCGCACCAGAAAGACCAGATCGGGAGGCCGCTCCTTCTCCTTCCTCGCGGCCAAAGCATGGAACGCCCTTCCGCTCCACCTCAGACAGACAACATCGCTCCCCATCTTCGCAAGAAACCTCAAAACCTGGCTCTTCGACAGACCCCCTCCTTGATGGATGGAACCTGCACCCCCCCCCCTAGCGCCTTGAGACCCTTACGGGTGAGTAGTTGCGCTTTAACAAACCCCTGATTGATTGATTGATTGATTACGCCCCTAGGGCTCAAATGTGTATTTGTGCTAGTACTGTTGATAACTGACTTGTAACTTATGTACTTCGAACTCTAGCATCATAAAGAGACTAGAGGGGTGTGTTTAAGACTAAATACATATATTTTATATACATACCTGGTGTGGTCCTCTTTCATTTGGTCACTCAAGAGATTATAGACTGGTAAAACAAGCTGCTTTACATTCCTTCAAGACTTAGCCTGAAGGCTGCTCTACATAGCTACCACTAGGATAGCTTTCAATAAAGGTTGTCTTAAACCTATCTCCAATAAGGGGTTGTTTGGACTGGTGCAAGGTGCCCACTATAATTAGTGGACAGCATATACCAGGCCAACTTCTCACACTGGGGCTTCCATACACTGCTCTCCTGTGCTCTATTGCACTAATCCCAGGGTCTCTTATACCCTGGGCCCCTGTGCTCATCACTTGGGGTCTTTTTGCACAGTGGTCCTGGGGCTTCCATACACTGTTCTCCTTTGCTCTATTACACAAATCCCAGGGTCTCTTTTTTCCTGGACCTTTGAGTTTATCCCTTGGGTACAGTGGTCCTGATGCTTCCATACACTGCTCTCCTATGCTCTATTACACTGATCCCAGGGTCTCTTATACCTTGGGCCCCTGTTCTCGTCACTTGGGGTCTTGCACAGTGGTCCTGGTGCTCCATACACTGTTCTCGTGTGCTCTTTTGCACTAATCCCAGGGTCTCTTATACCTTGGGGCCCTGTGCTCGTCACTTGGGGTCTTGCAGTGGTCCTGGGGCTTCCATACACTGCTCTCCTGTGCTCTATTGCACTAATCCCAGGGTCTCTTATACCCTGGGCCCCTGTGCTCATCACTTGGAGTCTTTGTGCACAGTGGTCCTGGTGCTTCCATACACTGCTCTCTTGTGCTCTATTACACTAATCCCAGGGTCTCTTATACCTTTGGCCCCTGTGCTCATCACTTGGGGTCTTGCACAGTGGTCCTGATGCTTCCAAACACTGCTCTCTTGTGCTCTATTACATTAATCCCAGGGTCTCTTATACCTTTGGCCCCTGTGCTCATCACTTGGGGTCTTGCACAGTGGTCCTGATGCTTCCAAACACTGCTCTCTTGTGCTCTATTACATTAATCCCAGGGTCTCTTATACCTTTGGCCCCTGTGCTCATCACTTGGGGTCTTGCACAGTGGTCCTGGTGCTGCCATATACTGCTCTCTTGTGCTCTATTACACTAATCCCAGGGTCTCTTATACCCTGGGCCCCTGTGCTCATCACTTGGGGTCTTTTTGCACAGTGGTCCTGGTGCTTCCATACACTGTTCTCCTTTACTCTATTACACTAATCCCAGGGTCTCTTATATCCTGGACCTTTGAGTTTATCCCTTGGGTACAGTGGTCCTGATGCTTTCATACACTGCTCTCCTGTGCTCTATTACACTGATCCCAGGGTCTCTTATACCTTGGGCCCCTGTGCTCATCACTTGGAGTCTTGCACAGTGGTCCTGGTGCTTCCATACACTTCTCTTTTGTGCTCTATTACACTAATCCCAGGGTCTCTTATACCTTGGGTCCCTGTTCTCGTCACTTGGACTCTTGCACGGTGGTCCTGATGCTTCCATACACTGCTCTCTTGTGCTCTATTACACTAATCCCAAGGTCTCTTATACCTTGGGCCCCTGTGCTCGTCACTTGGGGTCTTGCACAGTGGTCCTGGTGCTTCCATACACTGCTCTCTTGTGGACTATTACACTAATCCCAGGGTCTCTTATACCTTGGGTCCCTGTTCTCGTCACTTGGTGTCTTGCACAGTGGTCCTGGTGCTTCCATACACTGCTCTCTTGTGCACTATTTCACTAATCCCAGGGTCTCTTATACCTTGGGCCCCTGTTCTCGTCACTTGGGGTCTTGCACAGTGGTCCTGGTGCTCCATACACTGTTCTCGTGTGCTCTTTTGCACTAATCCCAGGGTCTCTTATACCTTGGGGCCCTGTGCTCGTCACTTGGGGTCTTGCACCGTGGTCCTGGGGCTTCCATACACTGCTCTACTGTGCTCTATTACACTGATCCCAGGGTCTCTTATACCTTGGGCCCCTGTTCTCGTCACTTGGGGTCTTGCAGTGGTCCTGGGGCTTCCATACACTGCTCTCCTGTGCTCTATTGCACTAATCCCAGGGTCTCTTATACCCTGGGCCCCTGTGCTCATCACTTGGGGTCTTTTTGCACAGTGGTCCTGGTGCTGCCATACACTGCTCTCTTGTGCTCTATTACACTGATCCCAGGGTCTCTTATACCCTGGGCCCCTGTGCTCATCACTTGGAGTCTTTGTGCACAGTGGTCCTGGTGCTTCCATACACTGCTCTCTTGTGCTCTATTACACTAATCCCAGGGTCTCTTATACCTTTGGCCCCTGTGCTCATCACTTGGGGTCTTGCACAGTGGTCCTGATGCTTCCAAACACTGCTCTCTTGTGCTCTATTACATTAATCCCAGGGTCTCTTATACCTTGGGCCCCTGTGCTCATCACTTGGGGTCTTGCACAGTGGTCCTGATGCTTCCATACACTGCTCTCTTGTGCTCTATTACACTAATCCCAAGGTCTCTTATACCTTGGGCCCCTGTGCTCGTCACTTGGGGTCTTGCACAGTGGTCCTGTGCTTCCATACACTGCTCTCTTGTGCACTATTACACTAATCCCAGGGTCTCTTATACCTTGGGTCCCTGTTCTCGTCACTTGGTGTCTTGCACAGTGGTCCTGGTGCTTCCATACACTGCTCTCTTGTGCACTATTTCACTAATCCCAGGGTCTCTTATACCTTGGGTCCCTGCTCTCGTCACTTGGGGTCTTGCACAGTGGTCCTGGTGCTTCCATACACTGCTCTCTTGTGCACTATTACACTAATCCCAGGGTCTCCTATACCTTGTATCCCTGTTCTCGTCACTTGGGGTCTTGCACAGTGGTCCTGGTGCTTCCATACACTGCTCTCTTGTGCTCTATTACACTGATCCCAGGGTCTCTTATACCTTGGGCCCCTGTGCTCATCACTTGGAGTCTTGCACAGTGGTCCTGGTGCTTCCATACACTGCTCTCTTGTGCACTATTACACTAATCCCAGGGTCTCTTATACCTTGGGTCCCTGTTCTCGTCACTTGGGGTCTTGCACAGTGGTCCTGGTGCTTCCATACACTGCTCTCTTGTGCTCTATTACACTAATCCCAGGGTCTCTTATACCCTGGGCCCCTGTGCTCATCACTTGGGGTCTTTTTGCACAGTGGTCCTGGTGCTTCCATACACTGTTCTCCTTTGCTCTATTACACTAATCCCAGGGTCTCTTATACCCTGGGCCCCTGTGCTCATCACTTTGGGTCTTTTTGCACAGTGGTCCTGGTGCTTCCATACACTGTTCTCCTTTGCTCTGTTACACTGATCCCAGGGTCTCTTATACCTTGGGCCCCTGTTCTTGTTACTTTGGGTCTTTTTGCACAGTGGTCCTGGTGCTTCCATACACTGTTCTCCTTTGCTCTATTACACTAATCCCAGGGCCTCTTATACCTTGGGCCCCTATGCTCATCACTTGGGGTCTTGCAGTGGTTTTCGGGCTTCCATACACTGCTCTCCTGTGCTCTATTGCACTAATCCCAGGGTCTCTTATACCCTGGGCCCCTGTGCTCATCACTTTGGGTCTTTTTGAACAGCGGGCCTGGTGCTGCCATACACTGCTCTCTTGTGCTCTATTACACTAATCCCAGGGTCTCTTATACCCTGGGCCCCTGTGCTCATCACTTTGGGTCTTTTTGAACAGCGGGCCTGGTGCTGCCATACACTGTTCTCCTTTGCTCTATTACACTAATCCCAGGGTCTCTTATACCCTGGGCCCCTGTGCTCATCACTTGGGGTCTTTTTGCACAGTGGTCCTGGTGCTTCCATACACTGCTCTCTTGTGCTCTATTACACTAATCCCAGGGTCTCTTATACCCTGGGCCCCTGTGCTCATCACTTTGGGTCTTTTTGCACAGCGGGCCTGGTACTGCCATACACTGTTATCCTTTGCTCTATTACACTAATCCCAGGGTCTCTTAAACCCTGGGCCCCTGTGCTCATCACTTGGGGTCTTTTTGCACAGTGGTCCTGGTGCTCCATACACTGTTCTCGTGTGCTCTATTGCACTAATCCCAGGGTCTCTTATGCCCTGGGCCCCTGTGCTCATCACTTGGGGTCTTGCACAGTGGTCCTGGTGCTTCCATACACTGCTCTCCTTTGCTCTATTACACTAATCCCAGGGTCTCTTATATCCTGGACCTTTGAGTTTATCCCTTGGGTACAGTGGTCCTGATGCTTCCATACACTGCTCTCCTGTGCTCTATTACACTCATTCCAGGGTCTCTTATACCTTGGGCCCCTGTGCTCATCACTTGGACTCTTGCACGGTGGTCCTGATGCTTCCATACACTGCTCTCCTGTGCTCTATTACATTGATCCCAGGGTCTCTTATACCTTGGCCCCCTGTTCTCGTCACTTGGGGTCTTGCAGTGGTCCTGGGGCTTCTATACACTGCTCTCCTGTGCTCTATTACACTAATCCCAGGGTCTCTTATACCCTGGGCCCGTGTGCTCATCACTTGGGGTCTTTTTGCACAGTGGTCCTGGTGCTTCCATACACTGCTCTCTTGTGCACTATTACACTAATCCCAGGGTCTCTTATACCCTGGGTCCCTGTGCTCATCACTTGGGGTCTTGCACAGTGGTCCTGGTGCTCCATACACTGCTCTCTTGTGCTCTTTTACACTAATCCCAGGGTCTCTTATACCCTGGGCCCCTGTGCTCATCACTTGGACTCTTGCATGGTGGTCCTGATGCTTCCATACACTGCTCTCCTGTGCTCTATTACACTGATCCCAGGGTCTCTTATACCTTGTTTCCCTGTTCTCGTCACTTGGGGTCTTGCAGTGGTCCTGGGGCTTCCATACACTGCTCTCCTGTGCTCTATTACACTAATCCCAGGGTCTCTTATACCCTGGGCCCCTGTGCTCATCACTTGGGGTCTTTTTGCACAGTGGTCCTGGGGCTTCCATACACTGCTCTCCTGTGCTCTATTGCACTAATCCCAGGGTCTCTTATACCTTGGGCCCCTGTTCTCGTCACTTGGGGTCTTGCACAGTGGTCCTGGTGCTTCCATACACTGCTCTCCGGTGCTCTATTGCACACACCCAGGGTCTCTTATACCCTGGGCCCCTGTGCTCATCACTTTGGGTCTTTTTGCACAGCGGGCCTGGTGCTGCCATACACTGTTCTCCTTTGCTCTATTACACTAATCCCAGGGTCTCTTATACCCTGGGCCCCTGTGCTCATCACTTGGGGTCTTGCACAGTGGTCCTGGTGCTCCATACACTGTTCTCGTGTGCTCTTTTGCACTAATCCCAGGGTCTCTTATATCCTGGACCTTTGAGTTTATCCCTTGGGTACAGTGGTCCTGATGCTTCCATACACTGCTCTCCTGTGCACTATTACACTGATCCCAGGGTCTCTTATACCTTGGGCCCCTGTGCTCATCACTTGGACTCTTGCACGGTGGTCCTGGTGCTTCCATACACTGCTCTCTTGTGCACTATTACACTAATCCCAGGGTCTCTTATACCTTGGGCCCCTGTTCTCGTCACGTGGGGTCTTGCAGTGGTCCTGGGGCTTCCATACACTGTTTTCCTGTGCTCTATTGCACGAATCCCAGGGTCTCCTATACCTTGTGTCCCTGTTCTCGTCACTTGGGGTCTTGCACAGTGGTCCTGGTGCTTCCATACACTGCTCTCTTGTGCTCTATTACACTAATCCCAGGGTCTCTTATACCCTTGGCCCCTGTGCTCATCACTTGGAGTCTTTTTGCACAGTGGTCCTGCTGCTTCCATACACTGCTCTCCTGTGCTCTATTACACTGATCCCAGGGTCTCTTATATCCTGGACCTTTGAGTTTATCCCTTGGGTACAGTGGTCCTGATGCTTCCATACACTAGTCTCTTGTGCTGTATTACACTAATCTTTAGTTTTCTCCTTGCCTCTTCCTTGTTCTTTTATGCACTATTGCTTTGGGCTCCTGCACATTGGCCCCTTGTACTTTTATACACTGCCCCCCCCTCTTACATTTGCACACTGGTTCCTTGTGCTCTACTATACTAATCCCAGGTTCTCTTCTATCCCAGGCCCTTGTGCTCTTACACACTCATCCCGTGGGCTCTTGCACACTGGTGCCAGGTACTTTTATAAGGAAGTCCCATGTGCTCTCTTGCACTAATCCCAGGTTCTCTCCTACCTGGGCTCTTGTGCTTCCATACATTTATTCCTTGGGCTCTTCTTTCTTAAACTCTATTGATTTTTAGTGTAATACAACTCTCCACAAGGATCATGGGGACATAGCGCCCGAGTGACCCCATGTACTAATACACAGAATCATGTTGCCTAACCTCTTGCACTCCATCCCCTCTGCCTGTAAGACGCCAAAAGGAGTAAAATTGCATATTTATGGGAGAAACTGTGATACAGCAAGCACTGGCAAAGCCAATAGGTCTCGCCGACGAGATAGCTATTGGCTTTGTCAATGTTTTTAGTCATATTTGTACAGCACCACGGCTGCTGTGGCATGGTTGACAGTAGCCAGCACTGGCCGCATCGTTGCATTTTTTTTTTTAATTGCTGGCTGTATGGGAGAGGGAGTGGGGGGCAACATGGAGGGAGGGTATGTAGGGGGCAACACTGACAATGGAGGGTATGGCAAAAAAGCACCCTTTTTGTCTGTGTTGCACCTTGATGTGGCAAGCACTGACTGCGTCATAACTCTTTTTTTTTGTTTATTGCGGGTGGGAGGGAGGAGGCAGCATAGAGGGAGTGCATGGATGTCGATTCACCAAAACGCCAGGGGTAGCGGAAGTGACATCATATACCCTTTGACCTTACTGATGTCACAGGAAGTGACATATGAACTTTGACCCTGCATCGTCCCAAGAAATGATGTCACATCACCTTAATCCTGATGAGATCACAATAATTAACATTGCTGAAGTTACATAATTGCATAATTAATATTATATATATCATATTATTATTATTATTATTAATATTACATATTCTTCTAGGGGAGAACAAAGGGTGGGTTTCTCTTCCCTGAGAAACTTTTGAAACTAGTGCATTTTAATGCACAATGCTCACATAAATTTGCTAAAAAGCCATAGGCTCTAAAAAACACTCACTAAATATTGACATCTACTGAAATCTGACAGTCCCCATCAGTTCACCCAATTATGTTTTTAAAATGTCCTGTGGGTGCCCCCTTATGCCACAAATTACCTCCATTGCTAGAACCAGCATTTTGCCATGGTGGCCCCTTTTGCCCAAACATTACATACAATATGCCAGTGCCAGAATGTTCCTAATACTGCTTCTTTTGCACTATGGAGGTCCCTTATGTCAAAGGTTATGTCATGGACCACATTTTGTCATGGATGGCCCCATGACCTTGCCACAGTTGTTTTCCTATATGCCAAGAATTTCCTCCAATGTGCCATCACAAGCAATTTTCCACATGTGCCAACTATGCAAAGAATTTCCTCTAGGAGGCCAGCGCTGGCATTTTTTCATGGGTGCTCCATGCCAAAGTTTACCTACAGAGTGCCAGCAGTAGCATTTTGCCGAGGGTATCCCATATGCAAGTGTTGCCTCCAGTATTCCAGTGTCAACATTTTGTCAAGGGTGCTTCTATAATCCAAGAAGCATGCCAGGTCCAACAGCGGATCTGCAAGCATAACACATGCTCACTTACATTCACTTATTCACACTCATTCTATCATTAGCACTGACTTGCACTCATTCATTTTCACCTACTCTTGTGCACACACTCACCCTGAATTACTCATTCACACTCTCTCACTCACTCTTACTCTGACTCACTTATGCTCACTCGCTCATTTTGACACACACATCCAGGATCCCATATACAAACATACATGCTCACACATATACACGCTCTCCCACCCAAATTCACTCTTACCCACATGCACGCACACAACATACATTAATATCATTTTATTTTTCTTATTTAAGATGCCAGTAAGGTCCAGATCGTGCTGCTCCACTTTTTATTACACTAATAGTGAATAATAAACTATTATTCACTATTGATGTAATAAAAATGAGCAGAAAACGGGGTTTGAGCCTGACTCTGATAATGCGAGACACCCCTGTGTTCTTGGCACTGATTTTCTTTCTAGAAAAGGGGACCCCTCTATTAAAAGCTATCGGTCAGGGAGAAATAGGGGAAATACAATAACACAAGAAGTAATAAACCTCCTCTAGACCTCCATTTCATTCCGCAGTTGTGTTTATTCATTTAAATTGAACTATGTCATCTTTTCTTTAAAAAACATCCATATTTACAAAACAATTTTATATTCCACAGAAACGCGCGTCGACCACGCTGTATGCGCACAACCCCATGACTTGGTCATGGTAAATTGTAATATCTGTAATATCTGACCATTATGTTTATGAATTGTCTGTGGGTTGTTTGCTAGTTTGATTGGTGTGAGTGAGTGCGAATGTGAAATTGTTTATGGGTTTAGATTGAATGTTCTTTGTTTGTTATAGGGGTCCAATGATGAAAACTAATCTGATGAAATATATGACACAATAGAGAATTAGTGTCTTTTAGAAAAAATAAGAAAAAATTGTCTGAAACATAGGAAAAGATCTGTGATCAAAAAATTGTTTTGTAAATATGGATGTTTTTTAAAGAAAAGATGACAGTTCAATTTAAATGAATAAACACAACTGGGGAATGAAGTAATTGTGTATCTCTTTTTGATATGATGTATTAAATAAATATGTAACCCATTTTGATTCATTTCAGAAGACAAAGAAATGGAGGTCTAGAGGGAGGTTTATTACTTCTTGGCACTGATTTTGCCACCTCTGAGGCCAGGAGTCACAAAGGCTGTGACGGGGGTAGCATGGGGCAAGCTAGGGATCGTAACTGCAACCCCTAAATGACTTCTGTTAGACCTGGCACCATTGGCGTGGGTCTCCCCTGCATTTTTTGCTTTTGCCTCCTGTGTTTTTGCTGTGTGTTGGACTCCGTTTTGCTGGTCTAGATGCTTTGCGCACTTTGCCACTGCTGTTCAGTGTCAAAGTGCAAGTGCTCCCTTTGTAAATTGTTGTTATAGATTAGTGATTCCATGATTGGCATATTTGATTTACTAGTCAGGCCCTAGCACAGTGCACTGTGTGTGCCCAGGGCCTGTAAATCAAATGCTGCTAGTGGGCTGCAGCACTGATTGTGCCACCCACAGAAGCAGCCTGTAAAATGTGACCCTGGCCTGCCATTGCAGAACCTATGGGCAGTCTAGTACTGCCATGTCGACTTGGCAAGTGCACCCACTTGCCAGGCCCTAACCTTCCCTTTTCTTACATGTCAGTCACCCCTAAGGTAGGCCAAATGTACCCCTGTGGGCAGGGTGCAGTGTATGTGAAAGGTAGGACATGCCCTGGTGTGTGTGACATGTCCTGATAGTGAATTACTGCCAATTTAGTTTTTCACTATTGCAAGGCTACCTGCTCCCATAGGACAGAATGGAGAGTTTGTTTATAACATCTTATAAACATAACTGGCCCTGGGAACAAGGTAGGAAAATATAGTTTAGTATGCCTGAACTCAGAATGTTAAAATGCATCTTTTAGTTAGGGTGATTTTTACATTCTGTGTTTGAAAATACCACTTTTAGAAAGTAGGTATTTTCTTGCCTAACCATCCTGTGTGCCTCTGCTAGGTTTGTGTATTGCATGTCTGGCTTTTGGATGACATGGGCTGGAGAGGGGCAGTGACTACAGAGAGCCTGATGAGTCAGGGCTGGGCTGAATAGACCTGGGCTGCATTTAGAGTAGGGGGAGGAGATTTCCTTTCACCTGAATGGGCATGGTCTGCGTTCAACAATGTTGTCTCCACCTCCTGCCAGGGAGCTCCACCAGTGAGGACAGAACTGGTTTTGGCTGGGTACAGACACTCTCTGCCTTCAGAGAACAAAGGACTTTTGTGTATAAAGAGGGGCCCAAACCCCAGATTTTTAGATCACTTCTGGGAATCAAGAGGAATCTTTGCCAAGGAGAAGAGCTGAGAAGGAATACTGCCCCTGTGCTGTTAGCTGTCTGGGATTGGCCTGCAGTGCCTATTTGCTGCCAAGGAAAGGGGAAAAGGACTTTGCTGTTTGCTTTGTCACCTGCTCGAGGGAAAGATCTCCAAGGGCTTTAAATTGAGCTTGCCTCCTGTTCTGAAGTCTCAGGGACACAAAGACTTCATTTCTTCTGTCTCTCTGCATCTGGAACTGCTGTTTCAGCTGCCACAGAAGGAAATTGCAACACCGATGCCGGCGAGAGATGCCGTAACCTGCACCGAAGCCGTGGGCACCGCTCGTGAAGAGCACGACACACCTCCCCGACTTGCACCGTAGGCCCGACGCCTGCTGCCGCCGTGCCGCATCGACTCCGAAGCCGTCACCAAGGCCGCTGCCTGCACTAGAGCCGAGGACACAGCTCGTGACGTCCACGATGCACCGTCCCGACTCGCACCGCAGCCCCGACTTCACCGACGCCAGTGCTTCATCAACGCGGAGCCGACGCTCGACGTGGGTGACTCCTGAATCCATCGACACCGTCGTAAGGAACCAACGCCTCCCCGCCACCGTGACGTCACCACAATGAGGAACCGACATCTCACCTCCCCTGCACTGCAGTAAGGAACCGAGGCTTCACCTCCCCTGGGGTCGTAAGGAACCGACGCCGCCCGGCGCCACCGAAGCATCACCTCCCCAACGCCGTGCACTGTCTTTGCTTTCATCGTTTCCAAGGTACTGTTCTTTGTGGTTCTGCTTGACTCCGCGCCCGACGCAGCGCACCTCGCGGTCAGCGCCGTACTTTGGGATTTTTATCTGTCATGACGTTGTAATAACTCCAGGTGGAGTTATTTGTTGCTACAAACTTTAATTGAGTGAATAACCTATTTTTGACGATATCTTGATAACTGTATTGTGGATTTTTTTCGTTTGGTCTTGTTTTAATTTAGATAAAGATTACTTATTTTTCTAAACTGGTGTGGTGTCCATTTGTAGTGTTTTCACTGTATTACTGTATGTGCTCACAAATGCTTTACACACTGCCTCTGAGATAAGCCAGTCTGCTCATGCCAAGCTACCAAGGGGGTGAGCAGGGGTTATTTTAGAAGTGTATCCCCCTTACCCTGACTAGAAGCAAGGGCCCCTATTTGGAAAAAGGTACCTACCTCTGCCAACTAGAGACCCCCATTTCTAACAACTTCCATGAGGGAGTGGGGGAGGCAAGCAACATGGAGGGAGGGAAGGGTGGGAGGCAGCACAGCAGGAGGGTGGGTCTGCAGGCAACACGGAAGGAAAGTCGAGGATTAACATGAACAATGGAGCGAGGTGCTGGGAGCAAGCACAGGCCAATGGAGTGTGGGATGGAGGTGGTAGGGCAAGCAGACGGACAACAGAGGGCAGGAAGGAGGTGCTGGGGGCAAGCAGGCAGACAGACAACAGAGGGCAAGATGGAGGTGCTGGGAGCAAGTAGATGGACAACAGAGGGTGGGAAGGAGGGCAAGGCAGACAGGCACAAGAGGTAAGGGCAAGCAGGCGGACAGTGGAGGATTGGCAGGCAGGAGGAACATTAAAAAGACGCACTCTTGTAGAGTGCTTAAACTCAAAGAAAAAAGTAGTGCTTAAAAATGAGCTGTGGTAGGAAAGCAAGTATTGTGTCCATGCTTCAGGAGAGGGCCAAACACAAAAAGAGTATGGAGGCCTATGGCAGCTGACCAATAAGAAGGAAGCAAATGAGAGTGACAATGAAGCCAGCTAATGGTAAGTAATGGACGCCCTCTAAGTCTACTGTTAGAAAACAAAAGGTCTCGAAGAAATAGCGCATGCACTATCTAGGCAAGACCGAATACAAATGGACACGTATGTCACAATGAAAAAAGTCCTACAACAAAAACATCATAGCGTTATAAAATATGTTTCAGAAAAATAGCCCTAAAGGTGAACAGAATCAAGATAAATTAAAATAATGATAAAATTAAAATAGTATTTAAAAGATAATATTACAAGTAAATTAAAAAAAATATTTTAAACCCTAAAATAAATTAATCATGTTCTCAAAACTAGCTAAAAAAGTAAACTTTTACGAGTAAATTATTTCCAGGTATCCTCCATGTTAAAAATGAGGTCTGCAGTCGGCACATGTATGCAACCCGGTTCAAGTAGGGATCCCCCACTGTAGTCAGGGTAAGCTGGATACACACTAAAAGATAACCTATGCTCACCCTCTGGTTGCTTGGCACAGAGCAATCAGGCTTATCTGAAGAGGCAATGTGTAAAGTATTTGTGCAACACACTCACACAATAACAAAATGAAAACACCACAAAAATACTCCTCACAGGGTTAGAAAATTTGATATTATTTTTATGAGTAAAACAAGGCCAAGACGACAAAAATCCAATATGTAGAACCGGAGTTATTAATTTTTAAAGATTAAGGGCCTGATTTAGATCTCGGCGGACGGGTTACTCCATCACAACAATGACAGATATCCCTTCCGACGAAATATAAATCCCATGGGATATAATGGGATTTATATTTCGGTGGACAGGATATCTGTCACCGTTGTGACTGAGTAACCCATTCGCCGAGATCTAAATCAGGCTCTACATCAAAATATAGTGCTTAGAGTCATAAAGCACCAACTAGGGACATCTGGTCGTTCTAGACAGGTATAAATTAAAAGTTCAGGCCGACCGCAATGGAGGGCAGGCCAGCTACAGGACTCACGTAGGTCCCACTGAAAAAGTGCCTTGGATGGAGAAAGCAACGACGTAGAGGACTCGATGCGAGGAACAGAAGAGGTGATCCATAGCCGTCGATCCTGTGGATGTAGGCAATGCGTTGGTTCCGATCCACGCAGTCAGTGAAGCTTCGCCAACGAACCCCTTTGCAATGCATCGCAGTGGAGCTGTACAGTCTGCCGTCATAAAGCCGCGCAGTCCGTCAAAGCAATGGCGTCGAGCAGCAACTGCATTGGCGAAGGAGATGCGTCGGTTTCGATTGGCGCAAAGTCATCAATGTGTGGGTTCGGCTGGATCAGCATAGGAAAAGGCACTTCCAAGGCCCCAGGACTGGATTGGCACCACGTGGCAAGGCAAGACTCACAGATGGCAGAGTCCAGGTGCTGTTGCAGAGTTGTAGGAAGTCTTTGATGGCCTTGGGACTTCAGAACAGGGGGCAAGCCAGCAAGCCCCTGGAGTCACTCTGGGTTCAAGTGAGATGGCATCAGTCCTTTCCTCAGCAGGGCAGAGAGTAGCAAGCAGCAGGCAGCACATCAGAGCAGAAAAGCAATTCTTCCAGAGCAGCAGTCCAGCAGAGTGGCAGTCCTAGTCCTTCTTCCTGGCAGGGTTCTTCACCGGTCCAGTCCAAAAGGAAACAGCATTGGCAGGAGACAAGAACTGACAAAGCTCGATGGGTGCTGGGTGCTCACTTCAAAGGTATCCTACTATCACATCAGGCAACATTTGACCCCTTAACTGCTGGGCCTCTGCTTTCCCCCAGTGCTGCGTCCTTTTTTTATCTATTTGGGATACTTTGTGATGAGGCCTCCATAACTTTTCTTCCACATAAGGTAGCCATGCCAAATTTGCATCATTTTTTCCAACATCCAGGGGATTCTAAAGGTATCCAGGGTTTGTGGATTCCCCTGGAGGGAACCAAAAAAATAGCCAAAATATAGCTAGATTTAGAGTTTTTGGGGAAAAACAGGAAAACAGTTCTCTAGATAAAAGTGTCTGTGTTTTTTATTACCTAGAAATGGCATCAACGGATAGTCTGCTGCACTAATGTCACCATGTTCCCAGTCTTCAGGATCTTGCAGAGCTGAATCAGAAAACCTAATTTTTTTCCATAGTTTTGGCATTTTTCGAAGAGGTAGCCCATTTTTCCTATTTTGTGCATTTTCATCCTACTTCCAGTTTGTGGTGGAAACCAGTGTGAAACCCATGGGCGATCCAGAAAAGCTATATATTTCTGAAAAGTAGACAAAATTCCAAATTCAGGAATGGTTATATGTGTAGATCCTTCAAAGTTTTTCCAAAGAAACTAAGAAATATTGAACATTACTAGAAAAACACAGCCACTTATGACAATGTTTTTATCTATAACTTTTTGTCACAATAGCCGATTTACAAAAGTAATGTACCATTACATTTGGTAGACCCTTTTGGTTGCGGAGATATATAGGGTGTGTGGGTTCTCCAGGAACCTAAGGTACCCGGAGCCAACAACTTAGCTGTCCTGTACAATGGTTTTCATTGTGTACTGAGTATAGACCAATTCATATGGTGTAATATGTAAAGTGAAAAATAGGTAGCGACCAAACCTATGTATTTCTGAAATGGGCCCAAGATATGGAGTTTAGAAGCAGTGGTTATCTGTACATCTCAGAAGTTTTGGGTACCCGTACGAGCATATGATTTAGAGGGTATTTTCCAAAATGACTTCTTTCTTATACACTGGCCTACATTTGGAAGGCACAAATGCAGCAAAATCCAATTGGCAATAACAAATATTCTACTATTCTATGTTTCCACATGTCTTGCGATAAAAATGGTACCTTACTTGTGTGGGTAGGACTACTACCTGTAACAGGAAAAGGCCCAAAACTCAACATGGACACATCACATTTTTCCATTGAAATATGACCCTTTTGCAGTCGAGCCTTGGTCAGCGCGCATGCGCTGCTCTACGAGACGTGATGTAGTGGAGTATGTAAGAGAAGCCCCGCCCACTCTCCACTGATCTTTTTCATTGGCTTGTGTCATTGTCCTTCCTAAACTCGGGCTTGTGAGTTGTTGTTAGGGTTGTTAGTCCCTCCTTGGTACCGCCTTGTCTGCATTTGTAAACACCCATGGCGACTGACCCCTTTACTTCCGATGCGACAGGGCATGTCTTATTTAGTTTTTAAGCACTCTTTTCTTTAACGGGTTTCTCCTACTGCGGGCACAGCGTGCTTTCCCCATCATGCCCTGCTTTCACTTTCAAGCAGCCCGGGACAATGGGCCGAGGTCTCGCATTTACAAGAGTTTGAGCTATTGCCATTGTAAATGCAATAGCTTAAATTCTCGTAAATGCGAGATCTATTGTATTGCAAATGCTTGTTTGCACTAGGGCCGGTGATACCCTAGCTATGTCACTGGTTCCTAGATAATGTGTTTCCCAGCATGTAGACCATGCTCATTCTGCGAAGAAGTGATTTTCTCCAGCAGGTAGCCCGGGTGGTTGTCCAGTAAGTGCAGCCGCGTGGATGCTGACCTCTTAAATGTCGGTCCCACGCAGGCGCGCACCACCCATTGGGCTCACCGGGCTTCAGCCCCTCCCTCCCCCCCGTCATGTGTGTCAGCCCGGGCTGAGACAACTTCGCGGGCTGGCGACTGTCTAATTGCAGCCGCACTCTGAGTACTTCACAGGTCTTTAAAAGACCATTTACTTGTTAATGAGGCTTTTGTTGTGTTTTCACCCCTTCTTAGAGCCACTCTGCCTATGGCTGGAAGAATTAGCCCCCCCCGAAATCTTTTTCAGCCCCCCCCCCCCGAAATTTGGCTCTAGTTGCCCGCCTGGTCCCACGCGTGTGCATCGCGTACGGTGCGCAGCCCAGACGTTCGTAGCTTTAGATGTTGAGGTTTTGTCAACAGGAGACAACTTTGCAATTGTGATTTCCAATCTTCGGGATTGTGTGTCTCTGGATTTATTTTTCAGTACATCTGCTTCAGGGTTTGTGCAGCGTTCCCTTCCAAACAATTTAAGATTAAACCACGTTGAGATCCAATGCTGCCATCTAGTGGGCATTTGGACAAAGTATTTGTATTGCACAAGCAAACGAACATCAACTGGGAGAAGATTTAGTAGGAATCATAACAGAGTACTTAAATGGCACCATGCAGCCTAAGACTTAAAGTGCTACAATTCTATGCATTATTTATTATTATGTTAATTGTTAAATAAAATTGGAGCACCTCTTGGCTTAAACCTGAACATTATCTTCCAGATAAACGCTGGTAAAACGTTTGTTTTGTCTTTGTTTGCCAAGTCAAAAGCTGAGTACCATTCAAGTATTGTATTGCATTGTAATTGCATTTATATAGCGCTTACTACCCCTGATAAGGCGTCAAAAGCGCTTTTTCGGCGAGTAGCATGCTACTCCGGAACCCATAAAGGTGCCTCCCTCTCTGGTCAATTAATGGTGGCTACTTCTTTTGGTCCAGCTTTTGTGGCTCCACTGTTCCATCATCTGTCTGAATGCAAGCGTGTCTACTTAAGGAGGTCCTTAAAAGCACCAATGTTGTTTAAAAAAAAAAAAGAGAGAGAAAAAAGTTTACCATTTGTGGAAACATTAGGGGAGCAGGCATGCTGACAGGATTCACCTTTGCCAAGTAGTTACTACATAAACTCTGTGTCAGTAGCTCATTAATTGTTTGCAACCACAATTGTGGTCACACACACTTGATACGCTCCTCTCTGATTTGGAAATTAGATGGGGCACCCCTTTCACAATTCCTCTTGTTTACAATTTGGAAAGTAATTTTACAGTCACAAATGCTGTGAGCAGGGTACATCTGGACATGGATTCCCTACAGTCAACAGAGACACAAATCCAATAGTCACCACTCACCAGTTGTAACCTCAACTAGTGTCCGCTTTTCTCTGTTGTTGCGTCCAAAACCGCCCGAGCAGGTGCTGGTTTTGTACCAATGGGAGCCCCCTCGCTCCTTCCCAAACCATCGTGTGCGTGTCTCGCGGAGGTAGCCGTATTTTTTATGTATGCTTCCCAAAGGTGAGAAAAAACATTAAATGCCGCCGAGTAATCGAGGAAAAATGTTTTTCTGTTCTAACTCCAGTCCTTGATGGGGAAAGTGTATCTTCGGGAGCATTGTTGTAATCTCTGTAGTAACATACAGGCACGCAGCTACGCATTTCAATGCCTTTGCATGCAAAACAGAGGCTGTGGGACTTTAACAGATGGAAAGTTTCAGCAGACGGAACTCTGCCTGTGGTCTGAACCAGCCCTCAACTTCTCGCCTGCAGGAGTTGCTTCAGAACATACCTTTTCAGCTTTTTCCTTTTCTTGTTTTGCTTCGATATATTCTCTTCTGGAGTGGACTAACCTACAAGTGATTTTGCTAACGTTTGTAAATAAATAAATAAAACAAGTGATTGCTACTTAACTCCACACTCAATTTAATGATGATGAGAGAATGAAAAACAAGCATTTGCAATGCAATAGGTCTCACAATTGCGAGATGTTCACCTATTGGCATTGTACATGACAATGCCTTTTATTTGTGTGTTTAAAAAACCTGCAATAATAAAAGGCATTGTCGTTTACAATACAAATAGGACAAAGTTTCCAAAATGCGAGACCTATTGCGTTGCAAATGCTTGTTTTGCAAAGTCGGTAGCTGTGGATTTTGGGCCCTAACTCAGCTGGCACATAGGGAAACCTTGCAAACCTGTACATTTCTGAAAACTAGACATCTAGGGAAATCCAGGATGGGGTGACGGGCATGACTCTCACCAAATTGTTTCACCCAGAATTCCTTGCAAACATCCAACTTTGACTAAAGAAACACATTTTCCACACATTTCTGTGACGGAAAGTTCTGGAAGCCACAAACGTTCTTCCACCCAGCATTTCCTTAAGTTTTTCGATAGAAAAGGTCCCTCACTTGTGTGGGTAGGCCTGGTGCTTGCAACAGGAAACGGCCCAAGACACAACATGGACACATTACATTTTTCCACTCAAAACGGACCCATTTTTTGCAAAGTGGGTAGCTGTGGATTTGGGCCCTAACTCTGGCGGCACCTTGGGAAACTTAGCAAACCTGCACATTTTCTAAAACTTGATACATCTGGGAATCCAGGATGGGGTGAATTGCATGACTCTTACCAGATTGTTTTATCAAGAATCCCTTGCAAACGTCAAACTTTGACTAAAAAACACATTTTCCTCACATTTCTGTGATGGAAAGGTCTGGAATCTGTGATGAGCCACAAACTTCCTTCCACCCAGCTTTCCCTCAAGTCTACAGATAAAATATGGCACCTCAATTGTGTGGGTAGGCCTAGTGCCCGCAACAGGAAATGGCCCAAAACACAACATGGATACATCACATTTTTCCACTCAAAACTGATCCAATTTGCGGACACCTGGGGAAATCCAAGGTGGAGTGACTTGTGGGCTCTCACCAGGTTGTTTTACCCAGAATCCCTTGCAAAACTCAAACTTAGACTACAAACACATTTTCTTCACATTTCTGTGACCGAAAGTTCTGGAATATGCTGGGAGCCACAAACTACCTTCCACCCAGCATTCCCCTAAGTCTCTTCATAAAAATGGTACTTCACATGTGTGAGTAGGCCTAGTGTCCGCGACAGAACACGGTCAAAAACCCAACACATTTTTCACTGAAAACTGACCCATTTTTTGCAAAGTGGGTAGCTGTGGATTTTGGGCCCCAACTCACACAATACCTAGGGAAACCCAGCAAACCTGCACATTTTTTACCTAGGGGAATCCAGGATGTGGTGACTTGCATGGATCTCACCAGGTTGTTTCACCCAGAATGCCTTGCAAACATCAAACTTTCACTAACAAAACACATTTTCCTCAAATTTCTGTGACGGAAAGTTCTGGAATCTGTGGGGAGCCACAAACTTCCTTCCAACAAGCATTTCTCTAAGTTTTCCAATAAAAAGGGTACCTCACTTGTGTGGGTAGGCATAATGCCCGTGTTAGAAATGGGATCTCTAGTTGGCAAGGGCTTGCACCTTTGTCCAAGTAGGGACCCTTCTTCCTAGTCAGGGTAAGGGTGTTACACTTGTGAAGTAACCCCTGCTCACCCTCGTGGTAGCTTGGCACGAGCAGTCAGGCTTAATTCAGAGGCGGTGTGTAAAGCATTTGCACATAACCAACAGTAATACAGTGTACGCACTACAAACGGACACCACACCAGTTTAGAAAAATAACCAATATTTTATATACTCGAGACAAGACCAATTACGACAAAAATCCACAATACTATACTTTACGAATGAATGCTTGATACGGTAACTTCTTCTTTGCAGGAATAGCACAAAAGCAAAGTTCGTACGAGTCGGTAGCTCCGTCCGAGCCTACCGTGATGCTGAAAACCACAGAGTCTAACAGTTCCAGCCGACCGCGTCGATACGGGCCAGCAGAGTCATGCACAGACTCGGTTACAGTACCTTTCTCGTTGTGGCTGGTACGGTGTGTACGAGCCGGTCGGCGTTCATCGTGGTTGCGGTGCAAGACGGAGCGATGCAAGGTGCGGTGTCCCTCGATGCGGTGCAGGCAGTGGCTCGATGAGCGTCGTGCAGACGGAGTCGGTGAGTCCAAGGCGTGCGATGCAGGGTGAGACGATGCTTGATGCGGTGCTGACAGGTTGCGATGCAGGCGACCTAGCCGGAGTGCAGGAGCTGGCGTCGGACAGCGGTGCGAGTCGGAGCGGTGCGTCGCAGACGTGCGAGCGGTGCCCCAAATGCGGTGCGGTCTCGGCTCTTGAGCCAGTTGCAGCGACCGCGTCGGTCGGGTCCGGTTGGTTCAGTGAAGCGATGCGATGCTAACTGCGGTGCCCACAGGTCACGGTGCAAGCAGCGGCTCGATGTTGGCGGCGTCGGACGTCGCCCACGGTGAGACCAGGGTTGCGATGCGAAGCGGGGCGATGCGGTCTGCGGTGCAAACAGGTCACCGGCCAGGGATGGATTCGGTTGACGGAGTCGGTTGCAGTTCCCTTCCTCTGTGGCAACTGAAACAGCGTTCCAGAAGCGGTACCCAGAGGCTTGTGAAGTCTTTGCAGTCCCTGAGACTTCTTAACAGGAGGCCAGCTCGGTTCCAGGCCCTTGGAGATACTCAGCACAAGTTTGTAGAAAGTTCAGTCCTTTCACTGCCCAAGGCAGAAGCAGCAGCTGCAGGCCAACCCAACAAAGCAACAACACAGCAAAGGGGCAGTACTCCTCCTGGCAGCTCTTCCAGCTCTTCGTCTTGGCAGGTTCCTTGATTCCAGCGAGATCTAAATTCATGGGGTCAGGGCCCCAATATTTATATCCCAAATTCCTTTGTTCTCTGAAGGCAGAGAGGCCTTTGCCTAGTCCAAACCAGTTCTGGAGCACTTTGTTGACAAGTCTCCGTCCCTTCTTTCAGTGAGTAGGCCAGGGACATCAGACGCACCACAGGAGGTGGAGCCAGCATTGTGGAGGGAAGGCACTGTCCTATTCAAGGCCCAGGTGCGACCCCTCCCACCCATCTACATGTAGATCTTGCTATTCAGCCCTATGCTGACTCACCCTGTCTCCTGGCATCCCCCAGCCCCTGTCACTCACACTCCAGACAAGGAATACACAACCTCGCAGAGGCAGGCTTGGATGGTTAGACAAGAAAATACCCACTTTCTAAAGGGGTATTTTCAAACACAGAATGTTAAAACCAACTTCACTCAAAGCTGCATTTTATCATTCTGAGTCCAGGCATACTAAACTCGAATTTCTACCATGTTCCCGGGGTCAGTTAGGATTATAAGCTGTAATAATCAAAACTGCCCGTTCTGGCCTAGGGGAACAGGTAGCCTTGCAATAGTGAAAAACGAACTAGGCTGTAATTCACTATCAGGACATGCCACACACACCAGGGCATGTCCTACCTTTCGCATACAACGCACCCTGCCCACAGGGGTACCTTGGGCCTACCTTAGGGGTGACTAACATGTAGCAAAGGGAAGGTTTAGGGACTTGCAAGTGTGGGCACTTGCCAAGTCGACATGGCAGCCCCAGGCTGCGCACAGGCTCTGCGATGGCAGGCCCGAGTTACACTTTACGGGCTGTTTGCGTGGGTGGCACAATCCAGTGCTGCAGCCCACCAACAGCATTTGGTCTATAGGCCCTGGCACTCGCAGTGCACTTTACAAGGGACTGACACATAAACCAAATAGGCCAATCATGGAAACACCAATCCATAACACATTTTATACAGGAGCACTTGCACTTTCCCACTGGACCGCAGTGAGGAAAGTGCGCAGAATCATTACACCAGCAAAAACAGAGTCAAAACCGGGAGGTCAGAAAGCAAAAAGTCAGGGGAAACACGCCAAAAGATGCCAAGTCTAACACATGTCCCCTCCAGCTGAAAGTAGGGAGAACTACCCAACCCCATTGGAGTTCTCTTCACTAAGGCGGAAGAACCTGGACAGACCATCTGCGTTGGCGTGTTCTGTACCAGGACGGTGTTCCACCGTAAAGTCCATTCCCTGTAGGGAGATGGACCACCTCAGCAGTTTTGGATTCTCGCCCCTCATTTGCATCAACCATCTGAGGGGCCTGTGGTCTGTCTGAACCCGGAAGTGAGTCCCAAACAGGTATGGTCTCAACTTCTTCAGCGCCCAGACCACAGCAAAAGCTTCCCTTTCTATGGCACTCCACCTCTGTTCCCTGGGAAGTAGTCTCCTGCTAAGGAAGACTACAGGCTGATCCAGGCCCTCTTCGTTCAGTTGTGAGAGCACCGCTCCCACACCATGCTCTGAAGCATCAGTCTGCACGACAAATTCTTTGGAGAAGTCAGGTGCCTTGAGCACGGGCGCCGTGCACATGGCTGCCTTCAGGGCATCAAAAGCTTTCTGGCAGGACTCCGTCCAGATCACTTTCCTGGGCTGCCTCTTAGAGGTCAGCTCTGTTAAGGGAGCAACGATGGTGCCATAGCCCTTAACAAATCTCCTATAGTAACCGGTGAGACCTAAGAAGGCTCTCACCTCGGTCTGGGTCTTGGGGGTTCCCAAGCCAGAATGGTGTCAATCTTGGGTTGTAGGGCGCCACCTGGCCGCTTCCTACCTGGAGTCCCAAGTACACCACAGAACCCTGCCCGATCTGGCACTTACTGGCCTTGATCTTGAGGCCTGCACCTTGCAGAGCCCTCAACACTTTCTCAAGGTGCTGTAAATGTTCTTCCCAGCTGGAACTGAACACAGCAATGTCATCCAGGTAGGCGGCACTGAAACCCTCCAGCCCGGCCAACACCTGATTGACCAACCTCTGAAAGGTGGCAGGGGCATTCTTCAACCCAAAGGGCATCACCCGGAATTGGTAATGACCTTCTGGGGTTGAGAATGCTGATCTCTCTTTGGCCCCATCGGTTAAGGCAATCTGCCAGTACCCAGACGTCAAATCAAACGTGCTGAGGAACCGGGCAGCTCCCAACCGATCAATGAGCTCATCAGCTCTGGGGATGGGGTGCGCGTCAGTCCTGGTGACGGCATTGAGCCCACGGTAGTCCACACAAAACCGGAGTTCTGGAGTGGCACCGGGCGCCGCAGCCTTTGGGACCAAGACCACTGGGCTGGCCCAAGGACTGTGGGAGGGTTCAATCACCCCTAACGCCAACATCTTAGAGACCTCCTCCTTGATGCTGGCTCTGACCCGGTCAGTCAACCTGTAAATCTTGTGCTTCACAGGAGGGCTGTCACCGGTGTCCACGTCATGGGTACACCAGTGAGTAACACCGGGGGTCAGAGAGAACAGTGGGGCGAACTGTCCCAACAACTGGCGACAGTCCCCCTGCTGCTCCTGAGTCAGAGTAGGGGAGAGGATCACACCCTCTACTGACCCATCATGCTCCTTGGTAGACAGGAGGTCAGGGAGAGGCTCACTCTCCTCTTCCACCCCATCATCTGTCGCCAAGAGCATACTCACTTCGGACCTCTCGAAGTGGGGCTTGAGGCGGTTCACGTGAAGGACCCTCAAAGGGTTCCTTGGAGCCTGCAAATCCACCAGGTAGGTGACGTCACTTTTGCGCTCCTTTACCTCATATGGCCCAGTCCACTTGTCCTGCAAGGCACAAGGTGCCACTGGGGTCATGACCCACACTTTTTGCCCAGGTTGAAATTCGACCAGAGTGGCATTCCGGTCATACCATCTCTTCATTTCTTCCTGGCTTGCTTCTAGGTTCGCCTGAGCGAGTTTCCTGAAGCGGGCAGTTTGGTTTCTAAAGGCCAGCATGTAGCTAAATACATCCTGGGGAGTTTTCCTGGGAGCTGCCTCCCAGCCTTCCTTTACCAAACTCAGAGGTCCTCTGACAGGGTGGCCATACAGGAGCTCAAAGGGGCTGTACCCAAGAGACTTCTGAGGCACCTCCCTGTATGCAAAGAGTAGGCATGGCAAGAGGACGTCCCACTTACGCCTCATGGGTTCTGTTAGACCCTTGATCATGCCTTTCAAGGTCTGGTTGAATCTCTCCACCAGACCGTTTCCTTGTGGGTGGTAAGGAGTGGTGAACTTGTAGGTTACACCACACTCCTTCCACAGGGATGTCATATACTTCGATATGAAATTGGTCCCCCTATCGGAAACCACCTCTCTGGGGAATCCCACACGGGAAAAGATCCCCATTAACGCCCGGCCCACCACTGGCGCCGTCGTTGTCCTGAGAGGGATTGCCTCCGGGTACCAGGTGGCATGGTCCACCAAGACCAGGATGTACCTGTTGCCCATGGCTGTCTTGGGATCCAGTGGCCCCACAATATCCATCCCTACCCTTTCAAAGGGTGTTCCAACAACAGGAAAAGGTTGGAGAGGAGCTTTGACCTTCCTCCCACTCTTACCACTTGCCTGGCAAGTTTGGCAAGACCTACAGTGTGCATCTGACTGCCTTCGCATTTGGGGCCAAAAGAAGTGGGTGACAAGCCTGTCAAAGGTCTTGTCCTGCCCCAAATGTCCTGCCAAAGGCACGTCATGAGCCAGACCCAGTAGGAAGGTCCTGAAGCGCTGGGGTACCACCAGCACACGGGCTGACCCAGGCTCAGCAACCTTAGGCTCGCTGTATAGGAGACCACTCTCCCAGTAGATCAGATGTGACCCGGACTGATTACCAGCTGCCTGGTCTGCAGCCTGCCGCCGCAGACCCTCCAGAGTAGGGCACTCGTTCTGCTCCCTGCAGAACTCCTCCCTGGTGGGACCCCCTTCTTGCTGCCCATGGGTCAGCTCAGAGATGTCTCCCAGTTCGGCTACCTGCTCCCCTGTAGGCACCGGGCGTCCCCCTCGAGGTCCGCCTCCTCCCGGTCCGTGGGAACTTCGGGGGCCGGTTTCCCGCGCCCCTGCCCTTTCTCTTGGCCGGGACTTGGGCCACTGTTTCAGGCTCCAAGTCCTCTTGATCACCCTTTCTGGCTGCCATTGACCGAGTAGACACGCATGCCCACTCTGGCAACCCAAGCATCTCCAAGTGAGACCTGAGCTCCACCTCCTTCCATAAGGACTGCTCCAGGTCGTTTCCTAGCAGACAATTTACAGGCATGGTAGGGCTCACAACCACCCTCAAGGGACCTGAGACCCCCCCATTCAAAGGGAACCTGCGCCACCATACATTGGCGCTCTGAGTTGTCTACAGCAACTACTTGGTGGAATGCTCCTGGGACTACTTGCTTCTCAGACACCAGGTGACACCGGACTGAGGTCACACTGGCTCCAGTATCTCTGAGAGCCTCTACCCTGTTCCCATTAATGGTCACCCAGGTGCTATATTTCTTTGTGTTAGGGGGCACCTGGTTTCCTGGGACCATCTCACTGTCCCCTAGTGAGACAAGGGTCATTTCTGCGGGATTCCCACCCTCCTGTGGGCACCCCTCCTCCCCAAGCGCTACACTAGCCAACACTTTGGACTGTCCACCGGTGGGCGGCTGTGTCCCCTTCGGGCACTTGGGGTCCCCCTTAAAGTGACCTACCTGGTCACATGCATAACACTTGCGGGGGCCGGTCTCAACAGGCTTCCCTGTGGAGACCCCTTTCTTCTTATCACCGGGGGCTGGGAACCTTTACCCTGGGTACTAGTTTGGGGCCCTTTAGAGAACTCCTGTGCTTTACCCTTGTCCCCCCACCTTTCTGCTGGGGACCCTGCCCACCTTTGGCTGAGTCTCCCCCAAACGCTTTCTTGTGGACCCTGGTACTCACCCAGCGGTCCGCTTCCATAGCAAGCTTCCTGGGGTCAGTTAGCTTACTATCCACTAGGTGCTGGCGCAGATCTGCAAAACATAGACTAGACAAGTGCTCCCATGCAATCAAGTTGTAGAGCCCCTGAAAATCTGTTACGCTACTGCCCTTCACCCAACCATCCAGAGACCTGCAGAACACATCCACACATTCCAACCAAGTGTTGGCATCAGACTTCTTACTGGACCTGAACTGATCCCTGTACTTTTCAGGAGTAAGACCATACTTCGTGAGAAGGGCATCCTTCATGTCAGCATAGGTGAGGTGATACCCCTTACCCAAAGCTATCAGAGCATCCCTTGCTTCTTCTGGGAAAAGTGGCCACAATCCTGCTCCCCAATTCTCCTCAGGGACCCCATTCATGTGTATGGCTGCCTCATAACCCTGAAACCACCTTTGTATGTCATCCCCCTTCTTGAACTCCTTGCCTACGTTCTTGGGAATGTGCACAATCCTGTCTGCCTTTCTGGACGAATTGCTGCCACCATCTGAGCCTGACTTACTCCTAAGTTCTAGCTCCTTCAGTTCTCTCTCATGCTCTAAGAGCATCTTCCTCTCCTCTATGGCCAATCTCTTCTCCTCCCGCTCACTCTCCAGCCTGAGCTTCTGCAGCTCAAACTGTCTTGCCTCCCGCCTGTCCTCCAGCTCCTCTGGGGACAGACTGCTGCTGCCTGACCTGGCGGGTTCCCCCTACCCAAAAGCACATCCACCCTGGAAATAGGCTCCTCCACCTCCTCACTGAGATTACCAGGCTGCCCATTGGCATGTCTGGCTGCTACCCAGGCCCTCAGCGCCTTCTGTAGCTCCTCCTTCCTTGTGAGACCTTTAATTTGGACTTTCAGGTTTTTACAAATCGCTCGTAACTCCTTTACAGCGTAGGATTCCAACCTATCCTCCTCAAAGATAACTTCCAGAGATGCAACGGATGATGCAATTGATTCAGGCATGACAAAAGTAGTGAGTTGAAAACTGGCAAGATCAAAAATAGGCCAAAAGAAAAAGAACCAGTATGTGGTACGTAATGGTCTGCGATATGGTAGTAGTGCACACCAATCACTGTAAGTCAAGTGCAAACACAAGTCCTATCCTCACCGCTGACAACCAATGTTAGAAATGGGATCTCTAGTTGGCAAGGGCTTGCACCTTTGTCCAAGTAGGGACCCTTCTTCCTAGTCAGGGTAAGGGTGTTACACTCGTGAAGTAACCCCTGCTCACCCTCGTGGTAGCTTGGCACGAGCAGTCAGGCTTAATTCAGAGGCGGTGTGTAAAGCATTTGCACATAACCAACAGTAATACAGTGTACGCACTACAAACGGACACCACACCAGTTTAGAAAAATAACCAATATTTTATATACTCGAGACAAGACCAATTACGACAAAAATCCACAATACTATACTTTACGAATGAATGCTTGATACGGTAACTTCTTCTTTGCAGGAATAGCACAAAAGCAAAGTTCGTACGAGTCGGTAGCTCCGTCCGAGCCTACCGTGATGCTGAAAACCACAGAGTCTAACAGTTCCAGCCGACCGCGTCGATACGGGCCAGCAGAGTCATGCACAGACTCGGTTACAGTACCTTTCTCGTTGTGGCTGGTACGGTGTGTACGAGCCGGTCGGCGTTCGTCGCGGTTGCGGTGCAAGACGGAGCGATGCAAGGTGCGGTGTCCCTCGATGCGGTGCAGGCAGTGGCTCGATGAGCGTCGTGCAGACGGAGTCGGTGAGTCCAAGGCGTGCGATGCAGGGTGAGACGATGCTCGATGCGGTGCTGACAGGTTGCGATGCAGGCGACCTAGCCGGAGTGCGGGAGCTGGCGTCGGACAGCGGTGCGAGTCGGAGCGGTGCGTCGCAGACGTGCGAGCGGTGCCCCAAATGCGGTGCGGTCTCGACTCTTGAGCCAGTTGCAGCGACCGCGTCGGTCGGGTCCGGTTGGTTCAGTGAAGCGATGCGATGCTAACTGCGGTGCCCACAGGTCACGGTGCAAGCAGCGGCTCGATGTTGGCGGCGTCGGACGTCACCCACGGTGAGACCAGGGTTGCGATGCGAAGCGGGGCGATGCGGTCTGCGGTGCAAACAGGTCACCGGCCAGGGATGGATTCGGTTGACGGAGTCGGTTGCAGTTCCCTTCCTCTGTGGCAACTGAAACAGCGTTCCAGAAGCGGTACCCAGAGGCTTGTGAAGTCTTTGCAGTCCCTGAGACTTCTTAACAGGAGGCCAGCTCGGTTCCAGGCCCTTGGAGATACTCAGCACAAGTTTGTAGAAAGTTCAGTCCTTTCACTGCCCAAGGCAGAAGCAGCAGCTGCAGGCCAACCCAACAAAGCAACAACACAGCAAAGGGGCAGTACTCCTCCTGGCAGCTCTTCCAGCTCTTCGTCTTGGCAGGTTCCTTGATTCCAGCGAGATCTAAATTCATGGGGTCAGGGCCCCAATATTTATATCCCAAATTCCTTTGTTCTCTGAAGGCAGAGAGGCCTTTGCCTAGTCCAAACCAGTTCTGGAGCACTTTGTTGACAAGTCTCCGTCCCTTCTTTCAGTGAGTAGGCCAGGGACATCAGACGCACCACAGGAGGTGGAGCCAGCATTGTGGAGGAAGGCACTGTCCTATTCAGGGCCCAGGTGCGAGCCCTCCCACCCATCTACATGTAGATCTTGCTATTCAGCCCTGTGCTGACTCACCCTGTCTCCTGGCATCCCCCAGCCCCTGTCACTCACACTCCAGACAAGGAATACACAACCTCGCAGAGGCAGGCTTGGATGGTTAGACAAGAAAATACCCACTTTCTAAAAGGGGTATTTTCAAACACAGAATGTTAAAACCAACTTCACTCAAAGCTGCATTTTATCATTCTGAGTCCAGGCATACTAAACTCGAATTTCTACCATGTTCCCGGGGTCAGTTAGGATTATAAGCTGTAATAATCAAAACTGCCCGTTCTGGCCTAGGGGGAACAGGTAGCCTTGCAATAGTGAAAAACGAACTAGGCTGTAATTCACTATCAGGACATGCCACACACACCAGGGCATGTCCTACCTTTCGCATACAACGCACCCTGCCCACAGGGGTACCTTGGGCCTACCTTAGGGGTGACTAACATGTAGCAAAGGGAAGGTTTAGGGACTTGCAAGTGTGGGCACTTGCCAAGTCGACATGGCAGCCCCAGGCTGCGCACAGGCTCTGCGATGGCAGGCCCGAGTTACACTTTACGGGCTGTTTGCGTGGGTGGCACAATCCAGTGCTGCAGCCCACCAACAGCATTTGGTCTATAGGCCCTGGCACTCACAGTGCACTTTACAAGGGACTGACACATAAACCAAATAGGCCAATCATGGAAACACCAATCCATAACACATTTTATACAGGAGCACTTGCACTTTCCCACTGGACCGCAGTGAGGAAAGTGCGCAGAATCATTACACCAGCAAAAACAGAGTCAAAACCGGGAGGTCAGAAAGCAAAAAGTCAGGGGAAACACGCCAAAAGATGCCAAGTCTAACAGCCCGCAACAGGAAATGGATCAAAACGCAACATGGATACATCACATTTTTCCACTCAAAACTAACCCATTTTTTGCAAAGTGGGTAGCTGTGGATTTTGGGCCATAGCTCAGTCCGCATCTAGGGAAACCTAGCAAACATGTACATTTTTGAAAACTAGACATCTAGGGGTATCCAGGATAGGGTGACTTGTATGGCTCTCACCAGATTGTTTTACCTAGAATCCATTGCAAACATCAAACGTTTACTAAAAAAATACATTTTCCTCACATTTCCGTGACACAAAGTTCTGGAATCTGTGGGGAGCCACAAACTTCCTTTAACCCAGCATATCCTGAAGTCTTCAGACAAAAATGGTACCTCACTTGTGTGGGTAGCCCTAGTGCCCACGACAGCAAACGGGCCAAAACACAACATGGATACTTCACATTTTTACTCTCAAAACTGGCCCATTTTTTGCAAAGGGGGTAGATGTGGATTTTGGGCCCTGATTCATGCAGTACCTAGGGAAACCTAACAAACTTGCACATTTTTAAAAACTAGGCACATGGGGGGGATCCAAGGTCGAGTGACCTGTTACCTCTCACCAGGTTATTTTACCCAGAATCACTTGCAAACCTCAAACTTTGACTAAAAAACACATTTTCCTCACATTTCTGTGATGGGAAGTTCGAGAATCTGCGGGGAGCCACAAATGTCCTTCCACCCAGCATTTCCCTAGGTCTGCCGATAAAAATGGCACTTCACTTGTGTGGGTAGGCCTATTGCCTGCGAGAGGAAACGGTACAAAATGCAACACATTTTTCTACTATAAACTATATGTTTTGCATAGTGGGTAGCTGTGGATTTTGGGACGTATCTCAGGCGGCACCTAGGGAAACGTAGCAAACCTGCACATTTTTTAAAACTAGACCTTTGGGGGAAATCAGGGTAGGGTGACTTGTGTGGCTCTCACCAGTTTTTTTTTACCCAGAATTCCATTCATTCCTCAAACTTTGAGTAAAAGGCACATTTTCCTCACATTTCTATGAAGAAAAGTTCTGGAATCTGCAAGGAGCCACAAACCTCCTTCCACCCACCACTCCTCTAAGTCTTCCAATAAAAATAGTACCTTACTTGTGTGGGTAGGCCTAGTGCCCGCAAGAGGAAACGGCCCAAAATGCAACATGGATACATCACATATTTCCACTGAAAACGGACCCTTTTCTTCCGATGTGGGTGGCTGTAGGTTTTGGGCCCCAGCTCAGGTGGCATCTAGGGCAACCTAGCAAACCTGCACGTTTTAAAACTAGACAACTCGGAGAGTCCAGGGTGGTGTGTCTTGCATGGATCCCATGAGGTTTTCTTACCCACAATGTCTTATAAACCTCAAATTTTGCCTGAAATCACACATGTTCCTTATATTTCTGTGATAGAAACTTCCGGAATCCACAGGAAACCACAAAATTCCTACCACCCAGCGTCACCACACCTGTGCCAATAAAAAAAACTGCACCACTTGTGTGGCTGGGCCTAGTGTCCATGACAGAAACAACCTTTTTGAGCAGCCTGATGAAAAGAAAATACATAAAGGACTCCCTCTGGTGCAGAGCACCAGAGGGGCCTTTATAACCCTCCCCAGTGTCGGCCAATGGCCAACACCTGCACGCGGGATGTAGTGCGGCTGTCGGTCATTGGTCGACGGCCGCACTTAACAGATTAAGAATTGGCAAAGTAAAAATAAAAACACTGGCACTGAAGGGAACTACCTTGTGTGCTGATGTGCTACTTGTGAAAGAGCAAAATGCATTCACTCAAAGTGAAGTTAATCAGTGACTTAAGTAGGCTGGCCCACTACCCCATGGAGTATGCTGTAGTGGGCAGTAGCAAAATGTGAATGACACAGCAACAGACCAATGGATGAAGAGAGGTGGCTGAAAGTCCCTTAAGTAAGTATATTGTACAGATTATTTTAGTAAAATCAAAAGGTCTTGGCTAACGCCAGACCTAAAAATAGTTGTGAATCTGGCAGGTGCATTGCCTCTCAGTACCGTTTTCCCTGCATTGACCTCAGGTATAGGTGCCTCGTGCAGACAATTCTGGAATCAATGTGCCTTTTACCATAACTAATAACACCTTTCTAGTCCTGTCTGGTTTTGTGGTCCAGGGCACTGATGCCTTGAACAAGTCTCATAGTGCCTTAAAACTTGGCACCGGCTGAAATTTCAACTTATAAAATACAAGGAGTCCAAGCGCTTTTAAAACATGGGCCACCTAACCTTACCTCCCAAAAGATGCTCACTGACACGCATTATTATATAGTTACAAAGAGCTGCTCGATTTATCGAGCACAGAGGATGAAAGGCAGGGTCACAGTAGCCCTGAATGTAGTGTGTGAGCCTGTGATTACACAGTTGCAAAGATCCCAGAACAAGTGCGCCTAATTTGACACGCTAAATGCACTAGTGAACTCTGGGTGCTTCCGGGGCGATTTCATGATATAAACTTTAGGCCTGGTTCACAAAGCTGTCTTCCCTGAGCAGGAAATTAAGGAGTAAATCAGGAGAAAAGCAAGGGTAATTCACACCAAGTCACAGCAAAAACGTTGTGCATCAGGCCTTATATGTTTGTTGAGTTTTGGCTCCAGCTGAGTGCTGTTAACCCCAGGAGCGGCTCATGTCAGGAAAAAGAGGCGGGCGGAGGGGCCACGGGGAGGGAGAGGCGGGTGGAGGACGAGGGAGATAAACACAAAAAATTAAAAAGAACTAACGCTCTTCTGCTCCTCTCCTCTTTACTGCAGGCAGGCAAAGGCTCCCAGACTGCCCTGTGGCCAATCCTGAAGCTGCTCTCATGCATGAGAGCAACTTCAGGATTGGCCTGAGCGCCGATGATTTGCGCCCCAGGACAGACTTGGAGCCTGTGCCTGCTCTCTCCAACCCCAGCAATGCAGCTGAGGCTGGAGAGAGCTTCAGTGCGCATGAGGGGTTTGGCCAGGTTGAGACGGCAGGCCAAACCCACATGCGCAGTTTAGGCAATGCTCAACACTCCCCCTCCAGCCTGTCATCATGCTGGCCCTGCCCCCAAGACTTGGCAGAAGAAAAATAAAATGATAATAAAACGGGTTTTAAACCCGTTTTATTATCATTTTATTTATCGTGTTTTTAAGGGTGATGGCAGGGGGGCGAAGCTCCTCCGCCATAGCGGAGGAGCCGCCACTGGTTATCCTTTGTGGTCAATTCATTAATGTTTAATGATGAATTTATGCAGGAGTCACGTTTATTATTGCCTGTCGGTTCTGTTCCATGTCTATGACTCATGCGTGGCTTTGGATGGCCTCTCGCTGCACCAGTCATGCAGAATTTTCATTGCTTGCTTTTGGTATGTATTGTGCACATTACACACAAGCAAAATACATGTGGGAGCACTGCAACTCTCTTTCTTTTGACGGGTGCATAAGTTGTGCATGCTTAACACTTTTTGTAGCATACACCGATTAATTACTACAGCAGTAAACTTCGTAGATTGGCCCCTTAATACTATTAATGTTCGTGGCCCTTAGCGTGAGCAAACCGTTTATGCACCATTTGCCCTTGTATGACCGGCTAGCGGTAACTGTGCAAAACTGGAGCGAGAGTAATGTGCCCTCATAGGGGCAACTGCGAAAAGTTGGTGCAAATACTATTTGCCCCAGTTTTAGCTCTTGCTCTGTGCCTAAATGACCCGATTAGGGTGTTCACAGAACTCGCCCTTTAGGAAAAAGCTACATCCCTCCCACACACACCCACAAACACACACAAGCCCTGCTCCCTGTTATTTATTGTGGGGTTTTATATGTCGATAAGAAGCACCTGGAGTCGAGGCCCCTGGGCTGACTACAAAGAGATGGGTTACACCTGGAGTCAGATTGAAAGAAAAGCCCAGGACAGAGGTGGCTGGAGAGTCCTGGGTGACGGCCTATACTCCAGGAGGGGTAGTAGGCATAAGTAAGTAAGTTTGTATGTCGATAACATGGCGCTTCAGAGTGTGGATGGCAGAGCATTCACAGAATCATATATAAGCAAAATGTGTTCTGGTCAGCTTACAACAATGAGCATGTAGAATTCAACGTGAACCATAAAAATATACTCTCACCGCTTGTTGACTACATCACACTAGTAAGCCCCAAACAGGGCAATATGTGTCGCTGATTGCTGAGCATCGTAGAGAGATCCCGGTCTTCAGTAGACCGTCTTGTTTTTCCTCAGAATGACTGAAGCTACCAAATTACAGGATGCGGGTTTTGAAAACCAAAAATCAGGACATTCCCTTACACACAAGTATCACATCGACCTAGGGGCGCAGAATGACATCAAAGAAAGTTCTTTCCGACACGGAATTTAGTGAAATCTGCCGGCTTGATGATGAAAAGCTGGGACTGTCCCGGCAAATCCGGTAAGCATGATCACTCTACACCAACCAAGTGGTATCCCCAATGAAAACAAGAATAATCCACATTCTGTTTTTACCGTTATTCTTTGGTTAAAAAAAATGTTTCCTTGCACTTCCGGCTTTCACAGGTTCCACGGTTGGGATATTTTAGTGCTTTGTCCAGTCATTTAAGTTTTAAAAAAAGATGCGCTTCTGTGGGATGAGGGGCGCATGCTGTCTTTACAGGTAGCTCCAGTGGTCTGACTGGGCATGGATTGGTTACCCGTAGCGTCATTACTTACCATTGGTTGGCATCATTATCACTCTTCTTTGCTGCCTTCTCAATCGGCAGTGCGTGCAATGCTGCCACTTCCTGCATCACTTCTTGTTTTCGTGTGGAGCAACGACCAAGTACAGATTGATTTAAATGAATTAGTGTCTGCTGTGATTGAGGTACCATGTCTTCTTTTTTGCATTTTTAAATAGTGCGAACACGACCCGACCGGAACGTATTAGGGCACTTTACATGAGAACCAGTTACTTTACTCAAGTTCACATCGATTTTTTTTCAAGCAGGGAAATTAAGTGATTTGTCTAGAATCACATGATGTTGAGGCGACGCTGAGACTTGAACCGAGTTACAAAAACCGATCTCATGACACTGCAGAAGCTCATGGATGCTGAGACAAATTCTAGAAGTTACACAACATGTCAGAGTCCCCATCCTGGAGTCATTGAGCATTCCGCAATTAATGCAAGTGCAAACCAGGAAAGTGCACAAGGCACAGCACTTGTGCAACCTATTCACATGCTTTAGAGAAAACGAGCATGTATTGTTAAACAACCACCAGGCACTAACTGGAAGAAACAAATACCCACCTCCCCAGATGAAAGATAAATGGGGAGGTGAAATTTCACTCGTGCTCCTAAATACAGACCAATATTTTGATAACCTTCTACTTAGATACGAAGAACCAGTTTTCTACTGTAAAGCAGTTGCTGCATCACACTGGAGCCGAGCTCCAGCTCAGACAGGGGGTGACTGGCCGAGAAGGCAGCCGCCAACAGCCGAGGACTTGGCAAAGGACACTCAACAGAGGGAGAGCACAATGCCAATCTTTACTGCACAGGAAGTGGCACACACTGCATAAGGGCAAAGGCTTGTGCAGTGGGGCTGGAGCGATGCACTTTACATTCTTAAACGGTTGCTGAATCTAACCAGAATCTAACAGGTATTTTTCATGAACCCTCACTGTCTCTAAGGTTGGGGCCTGACAGGATGGACAGCCTGGGCTGGCTCAAAACAGGAAAGTAAACAAAGAAAAAGAAAGTAAACAAAACTCTTTATATAAAAACTCTCTAGACAGTCTGGGGCTGTCACAAAAGCCTAATGGGGGGGGGCTTAAAAGGTGGGGCTCTGGACAAGAGCCCACTTTGCCCATACCTTACAAGGTGGGGCTCTGGGCAAGAGCCCACTTTGCCCATACCTTACAAGGTGGGGCCCTGGGCAAGAGCCCACTTTGCCCATACCTTACAAGGTGGGGCTCTGGGCAAGAGCCCACTTTGCCCATACCTTACAAGGTGGGGCCCTGGGCAAGAGCCCACTTTGCCCATACCTTACAAGGTGGGCCCCTGGGCAAGAGCCCACTTTGCCCATACCTTAACATTCTGCAGTCTCCCATTCTGCTTATAAAAGGCACCCCTCCCTTGGAGCAGGTACAGACTCTGGGTTAGCATGTAGAGATGTGAAAGGGGGTGGGAATGTAGGTGTTCTCACATCTCTCACATCTCTCTAAGCCTCATCTCAAGTTTCTACCAGTGGGAGTATAATCTCTGAGTCACACATCACTGGGGGGAGGAGGGGCGGTCCTTCTCAGGGAGTCACAACAGATCTCACAGTGTTCACCCCATCAGGGCATGGACCAGATATTTTTTGGATTCCGAAATGGACTATTCAAGAGCAATGCACAATTGGGACACCCTATACCACAGTTCTAAGTTCGAGAGAACTAGTCCACCCCATTCCATAGTTTTCAAGATCCTCGCGGTTGGCCATCCCCCCCAAACACATGTCTTACAAGGCCACTTCCATTGGTGCAGTGCAGCCGTCGGAATCATGACCAGTGAAGCCTGGAACAAGTACAGAAGATGTGGCAGAATCGTCATCTTTAACATCGCCATCCTACCCATACATGATAGGAACAAGGGTCGCCACTTCAACAGGCCGCGATTAATATCTGCAATTAGTTGTGAATGTTTAGCCCTATACAGGCCCTATATCCTTGGCGTGATATTAATCTCCAAGTATCAGACCGTGGGCCTAATGTACAAAAAAGTTCCAACTCGTAAGCGGGATTTTGCTGCCCCTTCTGAAACGCAAACAGAAGAGGGTGAAAGGAGCGTCCCCTCCCATTCGGGATCTAGGAAGGTTATGTATCAATAGTTTGTGGATACAACTGAGGTCGCAAACCACTGTTGAGGTATCGACTCCCAAGTTGGGCTGGTGACTGTGACTTTGTCAGTGTCCTTGCCAATGGGAAGCATTATTTCTAAAGCAGCCGCTGTGCCCTTAAAGGACAGGGGCAGTTTCTTAAACAAGAAAAGTTTCTTATTTTGGAAAGCAGATGCAGGGACGGGGGTTAAGTAGTTCCTTGAAGCCCTCCATCCCTGCCTTGGCAGTCATTCATACAGGGGTTGCAGATTGTGACCCCGTCTAATTAATATTAATTGGGCAGGTCGTTTGGGACCCCCTGTGAATAGACAATGTGTGATGCAGTCTATTAGTACATACATTAATGTTAAAAGAATATTAACCACGAACAAATGGATTCTATCCCGAGCCCCCAAAAGACATTCCCTCGATCTCTCTCAATGTCCTTATTTTCTCTGCTAGGGGATCCCCCGAGAGGGCAAACAAGAGGGGAGGGGCCAGTGGAGACACATGACACGTGACCCTGTGCAGTTCAAAGGCTGCAGTTTTTTCTCTGTTAATAATAATCTTTGCTGCAGTGTTTGTGTAGCCCTCCCAGATAAAGGCCTGCCTGACGAGGCCAAGTCCAACCCTCTGCAGGATTTGCTTCAAGAACAACCAATCAACCCTAAGGTCCTCTCAGTGTCCAGGGCGAGGACCATCATCGGGACTTTTCTTTTGTTCACCTTATCGATTAGGTGTAAAATCAGTCTCATATTGTATAAAGTTTATTCTGTCTAAACCCCAGTTGACCAGGGGCTATCACACAAGGCATATGCAATTCCAGCCGTCAGGCCAAAATCCTCACATATATTTTAGAATCCGTTTTTAACAACAAAATCGTCCTATAGGAAGTGCAGGATGCATTTGGTTTCCTGTGTTTACAGATCGACGCTATGCCAGCTTCTTTCATAGTCTCAGTCAGTGATTTAGATTCTCTAAATGAATTCTCCTAGGAGCCAATTTCGAGCAAAATAGTTTGTAAACCGTGTTCAACAGGCAGTCCAGGCTTGGGGTTTTGTGCACCGAAAGAGCCCTTATGGCATGCCACCACCCACCCCCTCTACTGGGATCTCTTGCTCTAAGGCGTCCCGCTCCAAGGGTCCTAACTGGGGTATGTCAAGATCCTGAATAAAGTGATGTATGTGTGTTGGTGTATTCAACTCCATTGTATAAAAATTTTTAAAGAACTCAAAAACGTCCTCTTTTCTTCCCTTATCTGACATTGATAATACACCCATATTTGATAACTTATTGGGGAGACGTGATTTTAACCTTTGCGGCTTTAAGCCTAGCCACGAGTACTTTGTCATATTCGCCTTTTCATTAAAATGTTATTTGATGCATAGACGCGCCTTTTTGGAAGTCTCTAAGAGCATAAAATTCATCTGGGCTCTCAGCATGAAAATTTCTCTTGATGACTTGAGGACCCCCCATCTATGCTTCTGCTCAGCCTCCTGTAGGTCGGCCTGAAGCTTCTCCTCCGTAAGCGCCTTTCTGCACCTCTAGTGAGTGCTCAATAGCACTTGCCTCTGATTACTGCTTTAAAGACGTCCCAGAACACCCTTCGTCAATCCATCAATATGGTTCATAGCAAAGTGTTGATCAATCTACCCCACCAACTCAATTTTGTTTACCTGTATCCTTAATTATATAGGGGTCAAACCACTCCGTCTCCCTCGAACATCATCCAAGCTGCAGTCCCAAATCGGAGCTTGGTTCAAAACAACAATTAGACCTATGTCTACCCTTGACCGTCAGGTCTAGAAAGTCACCACCTCTCCTTATAAAATCTGTGCTAGAGAATATCCGATGACAATGTGAAAGACGAAATATTCCTTCTCTGTCAAACACCTGTTCCTCAGTACATCATACAGTCCCATGTTCAACAAAGTAATGTATAGAGCTGGACATGCCAATAGCATTTTACCTATAAAGTGGCTCTCCATCTATGTAAAACTTATAGGACTAAGTTAAAATCTTTCATCCATTTAAGATCCCCTTCTACGACCTATTAAATTCAATGTTATTGCGTCGACATACATTTCTCTTGCTGAGGGAAAAGGAGTTTACCAGTGTTATTCTACATCCCTCAATTTAACCTATAATCACAACATATCTGCCCTCTGATCCACCTTTTATTAATTTGCTGATCTCGAACGATAAATCCCTGTGGACCACGACCATCACTCCAACCACCTTTCTTTTGGCAGATGTGTGATGTTGGAGGGGATAAGTTTGTGATACATACATAAGGAGTGGTTTCCCTGTAAGCATATAATATCTGGGGCTTCCTCTAGTAGCATGCATCAAATTTTATGCCTTTTCACCAGGGAATTTAGACTCCTTCCAGGTCACTGATCTTACCATTTCAGGGTGTTGTAATAGTTGCCTAAATCACTTCTCTCCCTGCCTCCTGTCATTCCTCAAAGCTGTAAGTCAAGTAAACCAAAGAAAATAAGCCTATTTCCTGGTACCCACTACCCTCCATCTGGCGTGACATTGGTCCGAAGCCCACCGCCATCACCACCAGTAATCTGGCGGTGACAAGACGTGTTGCCAAGGCAGACATACCTACATGACCTTGCTGTTCTCCTGGTATCAGCCCCCATTTATCCTCTTACAGCTCAGCTTCTATGTCTGGGAAAGATCCCAAATTCAGAAAAGCTAAAGAGTGCGGGTCCTCCTTGGCGGCGGTAATGGCAAAGGCCTGGGTCTCTTCCGCCACCTTTATGTGCCCAACATAATCCGACCAACCTTTTCATGTACAAATATCACCTAGTATCTCGAGGATTGTCAAGTTTGTTCCTTGATCCCAGTTTCTCCACCTTTGTTAGTGCCAAGACACTTCTTTCCTGAAGTAGCTGCTTGCGCTCTACAAATTGGCCAGGAAGGCGGTGGTAAAATTGCCACGTCGACAAAACACGTCTATGAATATTTCCATGTGTGAAGGCTACATCTTAAAACATATTTATATGTGAAGACTTCTTTGGAATCGAAAAAATTAAAAGAAAAAAAATTACAACAGTATATTGTGGATAAATATCATTACTGGACATTACGAATTTTAGGTGCTCAGGAAAATTGTATAATTGTTCTTAGCAATTCCGGATAAAAGAAGGGTGTGGTGGCTACCCTATTCCCTTTGCAGCACCGCATGTACAAATGTTGAACCTTATAGTGGGTACGCACAAGATTTGCGCATATACACAACCAAGCCATAGTTCTATGCAGACATATAGGTCCCCTGGCCTCGCCTTGCTGTGAAGAGGTCCAGCATCCAGCTGAGCACTAGCCGACCTCGAACCTTGGTGAAGTCCTACATGGTCCTGGTGTCTGCCCTTTGTGCGCATGAGCCAATGCCTAAATCTTCACCGAGGGTCAGATCGCTGTTTGTGCCCCTTCAGTGCCAAGGTCTGACCACCTGCCTGCACTTCCGCATTGGACGCGGAGCCCCAGACCTGGTGTCTTCTGCACCCTTGGTTCACAAGATTATTAACTTCAGGAGTACTGTGCAGCCATACCACGATCCGGGAGAAACATCATGTTTACTGACAGTGAACACTTTGCCAGGGACATACTGCTTTACGCCACTGACCTGGCAACCACAATTCCGGCTATCCTTTAAGTGTTTGAGTCATATGGCACATATTCTGGTTATCATTAGGTCTGGGCGGAGCTCGCGGAGCTGCCGAAAAACCACCAACTTCCACGGAGTTCCGTGAGCGGGCGGAGTATTGCTCTGCTACCCCTTATGAAGTCCCCTTGGCTGCTAAGGGTCATTGAGGGCATCCCCCACATTGGGATTGCTGAGATGCCATCGGAAGCCCCAGCCCACGGTGCTCAGACCAATCACAGCACTGCATTGAAGCATTGTGATTGGTTTAGGGGAGCCAATCACGACGCTGCATTTGCTGTGATTAGCTCAGGGGAGCCTGGCTGCTTCCTGTTCGGTGGAGGAGAGACGACGTGGAACAGAGCAGCGAGGAAGTAAGTGAATTTTTTTTTTCTTTTCAATTATACCTCCTAATACACTCGCCCCCCCCGCCCCACCACCCCAGAACTGTGCTGGCCGTCACTGCGCTGTCCCCATGTGCTCAGGCACATTGGCTCTTACTGTTCTCGCAACACTGGTTGCTCTCGCACACTGGTTGATGGTGCTCATGCACGCTATACCCAGGTGCTCAGGCACACTGCGTCTTACTGCTCTCGCACACTGGTTGCTGGTGCTCAGGCACACTGGCTCTTAATGCTTTCGCACACTGGTGGCTGGTGTCATGCACGCTGTCCCCAGGTGCTCAGGAACACTGGCTCTTACTGCTCTCGCACGCTGTCCCCAGGTGCTCAGGAACACTGGCTCTTACTGCTCTCGCACGCTGTCCCCAGGTGCTCAGGCACACTGGCTCTTACTGCTCTCGCACACTGTCCCCAGGTGCTCAGGCACACTGGCTCTTACTGCTCTCGCACACTGTCCCCAGGTGCTCAGGCACACTGGCTCTTACTGCTCTCGCACACTGACCCCAGGTGCTCAGGCACACTGGCTCTTACTGCTCTCGCACACTGTCCCCAGGTGCTCAGGCACACTGGCTCTTACTGCTCTCGCACACTGGTTGATGGTGTTCATGCCCACTGTCCCCAGGTTTTCAGGCACACTGGCTGTTACTGCTTTCGCACACTGGTTGATGGTGTTCATGCCCGCTGCCCCCAGGTGCTCTTGCACACTGGTTGATGGTGTTCATGCCCGCTGTCCCCAGGTGCTCAGGCACACTGGCTGTTACTGGTCTCGCACAGTGATTGATGGTGTTCATGCCCGCTGCCCCCAGGTGCTCAGGCACACTGGCTGTTACTGCTCTCGCACACTGGTTGATGGTGCTTTCACATTCTGTTACCTGTTGCTATCATACACCGCTCCCTGATGTTCTATCACTGGTGTCTGGTTCTCTCACACATCAGCCCCTGGTACTCTCACTCACTGGTCTTTTGGCTCTTGGACATTCGTCCGCAATGTACTAACCCATTTGCTCTTGGGCACTCTCATACAATGATACCTAATACTCTCACACACTACTCCCTGGTGTTTTTGTACACTGGTCTCTGGTGTACTCACACTCTAGTGCCCTGTGTTCTTGTCCGGAGTTCTCACACACTGGTCTCTGGTACTCTTGAAAACTGGTCTCTGGTTCACTCACACTCTACTTCCAGGTGCTCTGGTACACTGTTCTCTGGTGCTGTCACACTGGTCCCTGGTGCTCTCGTATACTGGTCCCTGGTGCTCTCATACACTCTTCTTGGATGCTGTAGGTTATGACCTCTGAAGCTCTTGTACACTGCTCACTGGTGCCCTTGCACAATGGTCCCTTTATCCCTTGCACACTGATTCTTGTGGCTTTCTCACACTGCTCGTTGGTGCTCAGGCACACTGGTCACTACAGCTAATGCACAATGCTCATTCACGCTGCTGTCGTACACTCACTCTTGATTCCTCTCCAATCTCCTTTTTGCAGTAGTGCACAGATTCACAGCTGTCCGTGAAAGGGTTTGCACGGCTGGCTCACCTGTCCCTTCAATCGCAGGCTCAGAATAGGCCGGTCTTGTGAAGACACATCGGCCACGGCAAAGATGACGCCGGTGTCCTTCAAGGGTCGGATGTGCATCTCCAGGGTGAGGGACCAGTCCTTGAGCACTCCATGCCCCAGATCTGGAAGAGGAAGAGGGGGGCGGTGAGAACGAACAGGAAGGAGGAGCGGAGGAAAGGAAAGGAAAAGGCAAGGACCAGGAAAGAGGTACGAAGGAGACAGAGAAAGGGAAGAGAGCAGGGAAAGATGTGATAGAGGAGACCAAAGGATGGGCTAAGGAGAAGGGGGACATGCTGGCAAAGGAATAGAGGTAAGTGTGATAAAACAGTTAACGGAGGGACAACCACGAAGACAAAACTTTTGCAGATGAAATAAAGGAGAAAAGAAACATAAAGGGTGATTCAAGAGAACAGAGGAAGAGAAAGACAGAGCGAAGAGGGAAATATGACAATGACACGTGAACTACATGGGAGGAGGAAAAATGGTGCCAGAAGAAAAGAGTGGCAGAAGGGAGCAGACGAAGAGTAGAGAAGACAGAAAAAGTGATATACAAGAGAGCAAATGATGGGTAAGAAGGAGAACAGGGTGACAAGAGAGCAAAGGACGAGAGGAAAAGGCAGGAAAGTGCATAGAAGAGAGCAAAGGATGTGGTAAGGGGAGGATAGTGTGGCAGAAGGGAGCAGGAAAAGACAGAGAGAAAAGAGCAGCTGGTGAAGTAAAACGGTAACGGAAAAGGTGAAAGAAGAGGGCAGAAGAAGAGAAGAATAGTCAGAACAAAGTGGATAGAAGAAAACTAACGATGGAGTAAGGAGGAGATGACGGCGACAAAAGACAAAAAAGAAAATAGGAAAGGCAAGAAGATGGGATAGAAGAGAGCAAAGCACGGGGTAAGGAGTTGGGGAAGTTACGGAAATGACAGAAGAGCAGAAACGAGGAACGGAATGAAGGGGACAGAAACGGGAACAGAGCAGAGCAGAGAAAGCAATGAAAAAGGAAAGAAGTAGAAAAGAGAGCAAATGATCTGGTGATGGGAAGAGAAGGGAGGAATGAAGGGGATAAAGACTGGAGACCAGAAGAGAACAGATGCAGATAGAAAGGGACAGAGCATGGGAGGAGAGAGGAAAGGGTGAGGTGAGAAGGCATGCAAACGGTGGCAAAAAATAGAAAATGAAGAGCTAAGATGTTAGAGACAAAGTGGCAGAAGAAAGGAATGGAGAAATGAAGGACAGAGAAAGAGGAGCTGAATACATCAAAGAAGGAAAACAGGAAAGGAGAAAAGTGCAAAAGGTGAGGGGGGAAAGTAGAGGTAAGGACTGAAGAGATCAATGGAGGCGTGAAGAAGGAAACAGTCATGGAAGCAGGAGAGAACATGAGATGAAAAAGAAGCAGAGGAAAAGGGAATATAAGAGGGTAAACGGGGAGGGCACGTGGAGGACAGACGCGGCAGGAGAGAGCAAAGGAGGAAAGAAGCTGGAATGGTAAAGGAATAATGGTAGGAAAGGGCGTGGGCTAAAGAAAAAAAAAAAATGGAAGAGGCAGGAAAGAGCTAGTAAAGAGAGCAAGAAGAGAGGAACAAGGGAGGGCGAATGTGGAGAGAAGGCGACAGGAGAAAGGGAGAGGCAGGGGAGAGCAGAGGAAGTAAAAGGGAGGGGAATAGGGTAGAAAGAAGAATGAAGCATTCACCTCAGAGGTCCTCCCATGTCTGGTGTCAAGCTTGAAATACACTTTTAGACTAAAATATGTCCGACACCAGTACCTGGATAGACATGTATGAGGGATGTGTGCAGAGCGCTTCCTGCTGTGCCTGACAATAGCCTGGCTGCAGCTTGGTGTTTGGCTGTGTCAGAGGAATGAGTGGTTTCTTCTGTTGTTTCTTGAAGAAATGGCTTATTGCCTCTGAGGCCACACCTCTCATAAGGTGTGAAACGGTTGAGAAGAAACCCAATTGGCATAGATGTTCCGAAGAAAGGTAAAGAAATACCTGAAAATCAGAAAAATAAACTTTCATAGAGTTCAAAGCAAGAAGTCAGAAGATCAGGAAAAGAAGAGAATCGTCTGGAGTGAGCAATGCGCGGGACAAGCAAAGATGTGACGCGCAGAAATACTCCGCTGTCCTCCATTTGTAGCGACAGCTAGCCCATGACCAGGAAGCAATCATAAAAGAACAGGAAATGTAACTTCAGGCCTCATGTACGAAAAAAACGAATCTGCAAACTAAGTGAATGGAACACAGTCGCGAACATGATTTCCTGGCATGGATTAAAATGATATGAATGATGCTGGAATGGATTCACAACATATACACTTGATTTGGTGCACATGCGCAACTTTCAGTGGACTCACATGACAGGCAGCATCACTTCGACACTTCAGCAACACGGCTTTCGAGAAAGAACCATCCACTGTTGGAGATGCGTGTATCACCACTGCTGCCTGTCAGGATCAAATCCTGGAATTGATCAGTAGGTATATATATAAACATATATATATATATATATAATGTATTTCAAGTGGTTTTGGATCTGAACTGAATTCGGAAAATCTTTAGTCAGATTCTTAATCTAATCTAAAACTCAGAAGTTAGGTTGGCTTTAAAGGCTTTTAAGGCCAAAATACAAACCAGAACATTATTTTTGAATGCCCACTCTAAATCTATATAATTCTTTGATCTTCCACTGTCTATTAACATTGGGAGACAGAGTGACTTATCCGCAAAGATGAGGCAGTCTTATAATGTAAAAAAGCCTTGAGAATTAGAAGGCACAGCAACACCTTCATGGTCTCTACACCCTGAAGTAAGGATGAGCAGTGTTCTTTCCCAAATCCTTTCTTAGTCACCTAGGATGTGTAGGGCAGGAGCCTATAGGATGAACTTTAACTCCACAATTTAGGCACAAGCTCATCCTGTGTCGCCTCGCTTCCTCTTCTTCTGATAAAGACCATCTTCCTAATCATATCTGCATCGGTTCTTCTTCAGTCTCATCAACTATAACATTCAACTTAGTTGGAGTCTTACGGCAGATCATGTACAAGATCACTTCTTCCGTTCTTGTTTCCTTTCTTCCATTCAACTATCAATTTGACTAGAAAGGACTATAAGGCATTAAAAGAGGCAGGCCTCAAAACTCGTCAGTGCAGCTTTATTTATTTCATTTAGCCCCTTCTAATAGAGTAAATAAATTAGACTCAGTACAGCTGTTCTCTTCTCTTGCCAGAGCTGTCCTCGCACTTAAATAAGATTGTAAATTCATTGATCCTTGTTTAAAGTTCCAACATGTCTCCCTGGGCAGAGTAACTATGATTGTGCCTATCAAATGTTTTCTTAAATTCTGTCAAAAAGGCTGGAAAAGTATCAAAGAGAGGAAAAGCTTGAGACACCATTGAAGTTGCCCAAGCCAATGCATTTCCCCTTGAGTTCCTAACAATAAAGCGCACTTTAGCTCGATCAGAGGCCTAAACATGGGGCTTGAAGGTAAAGTGAATTTAACAGGTGTCAAGGAACTCCTTGCTCTAAAGAGGATTGCTGTCAAGCTTCTGTTCAGCCTGGTTTGCCAAGGAAGGGTCTAAAGAACCCTGCTTCAAAATGGCCAATGCTTGTATCTCTGCAGCATTTTCGATGGTTTAGAAAGATTATTGACTGTTGTCATAAGCTCCTGGAGTTGATCTATTCTGTCAGGCCAATATTGTTGTAAGCTGTCAAGACATGTTTACTTGTCAACACAAGGAGTTGTTCCTCTTTCTGTCTTGAAGAAATGGCCAGCCGCCTCAAGGGCACACCTCTCATCCCGATTTTAAATGGTTTAACAAGTGACCCTGTTCCAAAGGAAGTTAAACAAGCATTTGCAATGCAATAGGTCTCGCATTAGTGAAAGTTAGAGCTATTGGTGTTGCAAATGATGTTTGTTATTTTTTTAACAAAAATATCCCAGCAGTAGCAAAAGTAATTGCAACGCCAATAGCTCAAACTTTCAGTAAATTGAGACCTATTGTATTTTATAACATTTCACTGCGTCATTCTATGAGTGCGTCAAAATCCCTATGCGTGCTCAGACAAGGCATAAGGAATGACTCTGTACTTTGCTTGTCAACCTAGATGCAATTATTTTATTGGATCTATCTAAGCAGATAGCCCCTATTCTTTAACATTGTCTGTTCCTTGATTTAAGGGTGTAAAAAGTATTTGCCCTGCCTCACCTTTAACTGTTTATGTTGTAATTACCTGGCCTCTTTTTGTCCCAGTCCGGTCCTGCACTTCGGTAATGACCTAGAATTCAATGGCCATTTGTACTGCATGAGCATTAGCAAACAACCTGAAATATATAAGTCTGAACTGGGTCACTTGTTTAGAACATGCACGAAGAGGTGCTATAGCACAACCAAAAGCTTTGCACAGCCACTAACTGGTGAACAACAGAAACGAGAACCTGCAAACCATACCACTTCAGTGACACTTTAACAAAGAATAAATGGATCTAGAGGACAAACAAGAAGCCTGAGGTCTGTTCGTCTGAATTCGATAATGCTCATTTTGTACTCTAGTCTTCGAACAAAAACTTGGAAGATACAAAGGGACAGGCTACAGGAAATCACAACTCTAGAAAATGCTCACCATGCCTCAGTCTAGTCATACAGCAGTCACAGGTTCTCAAAACATAACTAGTAATATGAATCCGTACGGCTGACCATAATCTAACACACACACACACACACACGCACACTGCAGCATAAATAAGCATTTAGCTTTGAAACCTTCCACATGCAACTACAAATACATCTGCCAAGGTGAGCATTAACTCCCAGAGCTATCTTTACCATGATATGTTACATAAACCCAGAAATAGATGTAGATGGGGAGAGAGCACTTAGTAGAGATATTTGCTACAAATAAGTCACAGGATCAAAACCTGGCATTCATTTTAGCTTTCCCAGGTCAGTAGAATAAGCTTCAATGAGTGTTAATGCCCCCATTCACTTACGCATTTAGATAGAACTACACTTTCTAATCGTTAATCAATCATGGTACGATCAAAACAATAGAATTTAAGATCATTATGGCCAACACTGACAACAGAAGACCATTTGCTGCTGTGCTATTCACCCTGACAAAGCCAGTGCAACAAAATACGCACCTCTAAAATTTCTTCAGTGTGTTATTCGAGTTCTTAATATGGATTTTGTACACTCTCTGCTCTAGCAAAACAATTTAACATACTCTTCCTGAACTAATTTTCTTGAGAATTCAGCTCAAGGAAATGATGAATTTGCTTTATGGCGACTTATTCACTTCAAGTGCATTTCTCATTAACTTTATGTGGAGCAGGTAACTGGCAGTTCAGAAACGGCTTCCAGGCAGTTACAGCAAACCTTTTGAAGCCCTGTAACATGTGTCGTGCTCAGTTATGCCTCCATTTCAGTGTGAGCACGAGAGCGCCCCCACCAGTTTGCTTCTTGTGGGTTTCGGCCAGTTGGAGTTGGGCATTGACATTCGGGAAGAGGCAGCTAAGAATAATGGATCACAACAGATCAATAACAGCGAGAATCTTAGCGACCAATTAATCACGGCTAAAACTAGAACTACATACCACAATAAATAAGACAATGGAAGTCAAAAGAGATTTGCATAAACCTACAATGGTGAGTTACGAGAATCAAAAATCATTTAATAAAGAATGCTATCAGACAGCATGTTACCCTGGGTGGAGAAGAGAAAAGACATGCAAAAGAAACTGAAAAAGAAAAAATGCGAGCAAGTTTATGTTGCCTTGCTGGTTTCATGTGGTTCAGTCCAAATGTGAGAGCAAATCTTTGTTCCATTCCTTATTATCCGAGGAGCAAAATTAGTGCAAAGTGAACGTACCCAAGGTCTGCTCTTTGCAAAACATATGTGCGGGCTTCGCAACAGATCCTGTCTTCTACGAGCAGCTGGGACAGATTGCGTACAGCATTCTGCCCTGTGAGAGAGAGCTCTGCCTCTCCCTGGAGACAGAAGGGCATGTAATTTCTGTAAACAGATTGCCCTTGTTGTGTGTCGGAGTTCAGGTGCCGGTGTATCCGTGCAAAGAGGGCACTTACACGGCTCCGAGTCACATCAAAGGAGATATTCACCGCACAACACCGGAAGTCCACGGAGAACCACCCATAACAAACCCTGAAACAAGATGGAATAAGTAATTTGCAGCAGAGGATGTGGCGCAACGGCCAGAGTTGTCGACTTTGGAGCTGGGGAACCCAGTTCGAGTCTCAGCATGGACTCAACATCGTGCTCATGTAAAGCACTTCAAAACCTTATGGTTGAGTTCACGCTATAGAAAAACTAAAAAGAAAAAAAAACGCTTGCAAAACAAAACTCGCGGTCTAGAAGTCCCTTCTAAACAAGGGGAGGGGAATCAGCAGTGCCATGCAGGCTCCACGAAGAAAAGAGCCCAACAAGCAGAAAGGAGGAGGGGGCAGCTGCAGCCCGAGAGGGAGTGAAGAGCAGTTGTTCAGAACAAACAGCTACCGGAGGTAGAAAAAAACAAGCATTGGCCGCGCGCTGTGGTGGGGGAGGAGCGGGAGAGCAAGTGACGCACGGCCGTGAAAGTGACACGGCCGCGCGGCTGCTAGACGCGCTCTGTGGTGGGGGAGGAGGAGGAGGGTTGGAAAGGACAGCCAGATGGCCTGGAGCATGCGAGGAATGCGCGCGTTACTGTGCGCGTACTCGCATGCTCTAGGCCAGGACAAAAAAAAGTGGTTGCATTTCTGAAGCCCACTACTAAATGTCTCGCCAGACCAGCGCATGCGCTGGCTCAGGCGAGACCTAAAAATGGTGAAAATTAGAAAATAATCTTCCGTGGATAATACAGGCCAGCAGGAGCAGTTCCAGAGCGAAGCAGGAAGTCTGAAGATCAATAACAAAAGAGGAGCTTCTGGAGCAAGCAACAAACTGTACTAGCAATGTTTTATTCCACAAAATGAGTCCTTTTCTCTCCTTTTATAGAAAAGGATGACAATGACCAGGAAGAAATCCGAAAGCAGCAGGAAATGTAACTTCAGTAGCCTTACGTAGGGAAAAGCTAATCTCTAAATTAAGTGAATAGAAATCAATTTGAGCACAATTCCCGTGCATGGATTCAGGAATCATGCACTTGATTATGGTGCACATGTAGAACTTGAAACAGACCACGGTAACAGTCTGGGTCGATCCAACACCTCGGCTACACGATGTTCGAGAAAGCACAAACCGGTGTGGAGATGCAATCCCCAAAGTATCACTGCAGCTGCACATCATGACCAACTCTCTACAAGTGTTTGCTAATGTCTAGCAGCCAATTAGAAAAAGGGAAAAAAGGATGCTTGTTTGTTTCTTACCTTATGTTTCATGGCGGCTTCAAAAGCGGGTCCTATTCCTGTGTCTAGATCACCATAAAATCTGATTCCTGACATGGGCCTCACATTGACCAATTTCTATTCTCCCCTTTAATGTAGAGAGCCCATGAAAATCCATTTGAAGGTGCTCCCGCTGTGGTTGGCTGAGGAGTTTGATTTTGAAGAGGGTGAACTATCTGAAGTTCTGGCTCAGGTAAGCACTGGTCCTCTGGAGCCAGGGCTTTGTACTCATTCCTCCAGAAGGAAGCTCTGTTGCATCTTCTAGGAGAGAAGATATTCCAGGAACAGGACACTGCTGCAGGCCTATTCAAGGATGGAACTAAACCTCGGACCAGAAGACAAGGTCATTCTTGGAAGATGAGGCACTGGATGCCTTGACCAAGAAGAGACAGAATCAACATTCAGGTGACCTAGACATGTGTGGAGTAAAGAGAAGAGACAGGCCCGGTGCCATCTGCAGCCCAGCTGTCCCAGCCCAGTCCTGAAGAAGCAACTTACCTGAGCGTTGAAGATGTGCTGTGGACACCTCAGTACTGAAATGTAAGAGAATACCTGCCCTTATCATAAGGTGCAGCTCTGCCAGGATAGTGATACGTATGGTGTGCATGTGCTGTGTTAGACTACATATGAGATCCAAGCATGCACCTCCTCCTGGAGAAGCCTTGGCTCCTCCGCTCAGCTGCCTCTGGAGAGTCAGCAGGACAAACAGAGCACTTGGCCAAATGAACTGCACAGCAAACCTACCCAATGCCCTGGGTCACCGGTGATACATGGCAGCGCCTACCAAGTACAAGTGCCTGTAGCTACCTTGGGGCCTGGAGATAAGTTTTGACATAAGACAAACATAGAAGAGTAAAGGAAGAGACAGAGGCAAAAGAGACAGGAGGAAAAGGAGGAAGTAAAGGAAAGTGATAGTCAGGAGGAACTGAAAGGAGGCAGGGAAGAGAACGGAAGGATTGAGACAGTCATGGGAGGGTAAAGAAGGCATGAGTTAGACAGGAGAGAGTGAAAGAGGAGAGAGTGAAAGAGAAGAGAATGGCAGGAGAAGTGAGGAAGTCAAAAGAGAATAAAGGAGGGGAGGGGAGGGGAAATGAAAATGGTAAAGAAGGAGACAGTGAATAGAAATGAATGAGACAGCTAGAGAGAGCAAGGGAGAGAAGAAAACAAGGGAGAAAAGCAGAGGGTGAAGGTGATAAACAAGGGTGTAAAGGGGGAGCAGGATGCTCCCAGGCAGCGATCACCCACCTTTCGATCTGAACATGGCCATGCCCGCCCCTGAGAAGAAGCTGCCTCTGTGCACCTGGGCGAAGCAGTGCTTACTGACACCCTGTCTGATGGGGGGGCCGGTCAGCCAGGCCTTGGTCTGGTTCATCCAGTTCCAAGAGCGGATACAGCCATCGAGTGCAGGGTTCATCTGAAGAGGAGAGGGAGAGACAGCCATCACAATATGACCCATCAGTGTGTCTGAGAGAAGAACTACAACAAAGGAGCGTCAGGGAACAAACATGGAGTTCAGGGCAATAAGAACAAGAATGTCTGGAAAGAGAACCATGGCATCAGAGAGCAAACCCTGGGTGCCTAGGACCACATTGTAGTCCAAGGGGGAAATATTTAGGGTTACTGAGTACAAATGTGTGGCGCCTGAGAACAAATCTGGGGTGTCTGGAACAAACATGGGGTGCATGGGAACTAACTCACGGTGTCTGGGTACAAACCCAGGTATCTGAAAAGAATCAATCAATCAATCATGGGTTTGTTGAGCGCGTCTACTCACCCGTAAGGGTCTCAAGGCGCTGGGGAGGAGGGGAGGTGCAGGTTCCAGTCCATCAAGGAGGATGTCTGTCGAAGAGCCATGTTTTGAGGTTTCTCGTGAAGATGGGGAGTGATGTCGTCTGTCTGAGGTGGAGCGGTAGGGCGTTCCAGGCTCTGGCCGGGAGGAAGGAGAAGGAGCGGCCTCCCGATCTGGTCTTCCTGGTGCGGGGGACCACGGCGTAGGAGAGCTGGGCTGATTGTAGGGTCCTTTGGGGTGCGTGGAATTCGAGTCGGCTGTTCAGGTACGCTGGTCCGGTGTTGTGGAGGGCTTTGTGTGCGTGGGTGAGAATCTTGAAGGGGATTCTAGCCTTGATTGGGAGCCAGTGGAGTGTGTGCAGGTGCTGGGAGATGTGGCAGTGTCTTGGCAGGTTGAGGACCAGTCTTGCGGCGGCCTTCTGGATGTTTTGTAGCTTGCGGGTGAGGTTTTTGTTTATTCCGGAGTAGAGTGCGTTGCCGTAGTCAAGTCTGCTGGTGACGAGGGCGTGAGTGACGGTGTTTCTGTGCTCGAGGGGGATCCATTTGAAGGTCTTGCGTAGGAGGCGGAGGGTGTGGAAGCAGGAGGATGCAACGGAGTTGATCTGGCGGTCCATTTTGAGTTCGGAGTCCAGGATGATTCCGAGGTTGCGTGCCTGGTCCGTGGAGGTGGGCGGGCTTCCGAGGGCGGGGGGCCGCCAGGTGTCGTTCCAGGCGTCGGGGTGTGGGCCCATGATGAGTACTTCTGTTATGTCAGTGTTGAGTTTTAGGCAGCTGCTTTTCATCCATTTGGCGACTGCTTCCATACCTTCTTGAAAGTTGTGTTTGGCTGCGTTGGGTTCGTTGGATAGGGAGAGGATGAGTTGGGTGTCGTCTGCATATGAAACAATGTTGGGTCCGTGGGTTCTGACGATGGGGGCGGGCGGAGCCATGTAGATGTTGAACAGTGTGGGGCTGAGGGAGGATCCCTGGGGGACTCCGCAGGTGGTTGGTGTAGGGTCCGAGAGGAAAGGAGGGAGTCTGACCCACTGCGTTCTGCTGGAGAGGAAAGAGTGGATCCAGTCGAGGGCCTTGTCCCGGATCCTTTCGTCGTGAAGTCTGCGTGTTAGGGTGCTGTGAGAGATTGTGTCGAAGGCCGCTGAGAGGTTGAGGAGGCTACTGTTTCTCCTCTGTCCAGGAGGGAGCGGATGTCGTCTGTTGCGGCGAGGAGGGCGGTTTCTGTACTGTGGTTTTTTCTGAAGCCGGATTGGGAGGAGTCAAGGATGTTGTGCTCTTCGACGAAGGTAGCGAGTTGGCTGTTGATGGCTTTCTCGATGACTTTCGCTGGGAACGGGAGCAGGGAGATGGGTCTGTAGTTTTTAAGGTCGGTGGGGTCCGCTGAGGGCTTCTTCAGGAGGGGGTTGATCTTGGCGTGCTTCCAGTCGTCGGGGAAGGAGGCGTTCGCTAGGGAGCGGTTGATGGTGTGGCGGAGCATGGGTGCGATGGTGTCGGCAGCTCTGTTGAAGATGTGGTGGGGGCCCCGGAGTGGATTGACTTCATCGTCTTCAGTGTGTCTTCGGTGGTAAGGGCTGTCCAGCTGTTAATCGTTGGCTTCAGGGTGTCGGGAGTGGTTGGTGAGGGTTCAGTGTGCTGGCTGTCTTCGTCGAAGTTATCATAAATGTTCTTGATTTTGTGGTGGAAGAAGGTGCTGAGTTTGTCGCAGAGGTCTTGTGAGGGAGGGATGTCTGTAGACTCGCTGGTGGGTTGGGCTAACTCCTTGATGATGCGGATGAGCCTTTGCTGTTGTGCGTGTGTGTGGAGATTCTGTCTTTGATCGCTGTTTTTCTCGTATTTCTGATGAGTTGGTGGTGGGCGTTGGTGGCGGCTCTGAAGTTGTTGTGGGCTTCTGTAGATTTGGAGTTCCTCCAGGCCTTTTCGAGGTGGCGGCATGTGCATCTGGACTCTTGAAGTTCGGTGGTAAACCATCTGGCTTTCTTGGCGTGTGTGTTGTTGTTCTTCTTGAGGGGGGTTATGGTGTTGGCGCTGTCGGAGATCCATCTGTGCAGAGTTCAGGCTGCGGTGTTGTGGTCGTCGTCTTCCGCGATGGTTGGGGTGGAGTTGCCGAGTGAGGAGGTGAGCTGGTCGTCGGTGATTTTGGTCCAGTTTCTCCATGGGTGCAGGTGCTGGGGTCTGTGGATGGTGGGTGTTCTGAAGGTGAAGTGGATGCATCAATGGTCTGTCCACGGGAGTTCGGTGGTGTGGCTGGAAGTGATGGAGTTTCCTGTTGTGAAGAGGGGGTCGAGGGTGTGTCCTGCTGAGTGCGTGGGTTCGGTCACGATCTGGCGGAGTCCAATGTTGTAGAGGTTGTCCAGGAGGGATGTGGTGTGGTCTAGTTGGTTGTCGAGGTGGAAGTTGAGGGCTCCCAGCAAGGTGTAGTTGGTGGACGCGATGGCTTGCGGGGAAATGATGTCCGTGATGGAGTTGGTGAATGGTCCGCGGGGTCCGGGGGGTCGGTAGATGAGGGTTCCTCAGAGGGTGGTGGTAGGGCTGGCCTGTATCTTGAAGTGTAGGTGTTCCATGAGGTCTGTGGGCTCGTCGAGGAGTGTGCTCAGCCGGAGGGTGGATTTGTGGACGATGGCAATTCCTCCTCCAGGGCGGGTGGGGCGGTCCTTCTGGGAGATCTTGTATCCTTGGGGAATGGCGATGGCAATGTCCGGTCCCGAGGTGGTGTTGGTCCAGGTTTCGGTGAAGAATGCGACATCTGGGGTGGTGCTGTCGAGGAGGTCCCAGATTTCGGTGGCGTGTTTGTGGAGGGATCGGACGTTGAGGAGGATGCATTGCAGGGTCTTCGGTGCAGTTGTGTTCTTACGGGCGGGTTGTGTTGGATCCGTGGTCCTGGCGGTGCAGCAGGTGTGGCGGCAGCAGTGACAGCTGAAGGGTCCGTGGGTGTCAGCTGGTGAAGCTAGCTTGCAGTTGTTGTTGCGACCTGGGTTGAGTGCGTGGAGTGCTGCTGGGTTGTAGCGTTGGCGGTGCGTAGGTCCAGGGTTCCTGGCGCTGGTCGCGTTCGGGTCGCGGATGGGTCGGGGACGGGTGCAGACGGGCTTGCCTTTGGCGCGCCAGCGGTGCGGCCGCCATTAAGTAGGGGTTGGGGAGGGCTGGACAGCTGGGAGGCGGGAGCAGGGAGGGGAACTGGCTTGGGCTGGTCGCGCTGGGGGGGGGCGCAGGGGCAGCAGCGGCAGTTATAACGGGTGCAAAAGTAGGAAAAAGGAAGATGATAGCAAAAATGAAAAAGTGAAGAAAAGTGATAGAAAGAGTAAAAGGGTGAAAAAGATAAAGGGTGAAAAACGAGGAAACAGAGCAGAAAGGAGAGGATGAAGGGGGCAGAAAGCGGAGCGAGAGAAGGAGTCAGAGGTCCACTGGACCACCAGGGATGAGGCGCAGGAGTAACCTGCGGGTGGAGGAGGGCCTCGAACACTTCGGGAGTGCAGGGGCACAGGAGGGCCTCACTTAATGGTGGAGCTGCGAGGGAGCAGTTTCACTGACAATGAGTCAGTGGGAAAAGAAGAACCCAACGTGTATGCGAGCAAGCCTGACAGCCTTGGAACAAAGCTGGGGTGTCTGTGTTACCATGTGTGGGTGTTTGGGAAGAAAGTCATGCCACCTGGGTTACAAACCTGGGGTGCCTTGGACCAAACTTGAAGTTCCTGTGAACAAACCTATAGAGCCTAGGGAAAAATTAATGGTGTCTGAGCATAAACCTGTAGTGCTTGGGGTAAAACATAGGGTGTCTGGGAACAAACAAAAGGTGTCTGGGAACAAATTTGGGGTGCCAAGTACCCTGCTAGGAGAGTGCTACAGGTCCGCAGGGACCCGCATTAAGTTGGAATTCCTTTGACTTTTCGGGTCACTGAAGAGCAGCTCAAGAGCACAGACAGCAGCTCTAGATACAGACGGTCAATGGCATGATGAGCAAAAGAACGATGGTTTGGGATGCTACCCCAAGTGATTGCCAATGGTTAGACAAATTGCAAGCATTCCTTCCATCACCTTTTGTGTTCAATGGCGGCGTGCCCGGAGAGTGCAGTATGGTGATTGGGGCCAGATAAGCCACTTGGTCAGGAACCACCAGATCAGGCGGCACTCCAGGGACCACATCACAGAGAAAACATAGAGGTACAGGGAGGAGGGAAGACGCCACCAAGGATCCAAGTCTCCAGCAGTGGTTTGCCCCAACAACTTCTTGACTCTACCCTCCTAGCACTTAGTGGATGCAGTCCATCGGTTCACCTCCCCCTGGGGGGACATGGAGACATGCAGCGGGAGAGCTTCGATTTCCTATCAGCAATCCTGGAATGGGTGGGAGGCAGCAGGGGTTTCTGATCTGGTCCTGGGCCCATATTACAGATAGGACACACTTTCCATGTTTGCTCCACGGTGCACCTTAAAGCAGGTGCGCTGGGTGCAAATGCACTATCAGGAAGAATGCGCTGCCCTCGGGGCAGCTATGAACTCGTGCTGCCCCCTGGGTAGTGCATTTAAGAGAAATACAGAGCAGCTGTTTCAAAGCTGCTCCGTGTTTCTCTGTGCAGGCGGCAACCCGGCAGCACTTTTAAAAGGAATTAAAGACCCCTCTGCAGGTGGTGCAGTGAGTGACTGCACCCACTTACAAGGGGATGTCTGGGGGGTACATAGGACCCCCCTTTCATCCCTTTAGAGGGCTGCATTTAGAAGGCGCACTGAAAGTGTGCCACCTTTTTGTGGCACACTTTCAATGCACCTTCTAAAGGCATGTTTGCCTCTGCGCTCACATCAGTAATACGGCGTGGGCGCAAAGGCAAAGAGATTCCCTAATTTATACCAAAGTGCACAGAGAGCGGACAAAGCGGGCGCAAACGCCCGCTGCTCCTTCTGGGGCACTTAGATAATACGGCCCCTGGTGGCAGCATGTTGTGCAGCTAGGCCTGCAGCTCTGAACTTGCATTAAGGTAGGTTCTCAGTATGCCAGCCAGTCTACCTCTTTCTCCTGTGAGGTCTCAGCAACAACAGTAGGTCTTTGCCTGGAGCATGTTCCCTACTTTTTTTTTCCAGACCAACTTTCAGTTATTTTATTCTTCATTCTTAAGAATTTTTTGAAGCAATCTCATAAGATTCACATTCAGTATTTTGATGAACACCCAGCGGCATAGAGTGGGTTGCCATCGCCCGGGGCAAGGCAAGTATCCTTCCACTTTTCTTTCAAAATTTTGTGCCCCTAAGAATTTTGCGCCTGGGGCAACTGCCCCTGTTGCCCCGCCAATGCTCCGCTACTCTGAACACCACATGGTCGACATGGAGCACTGCAGGTGTTCAGCAAGTTGGGAAATGCCTATCACAAACTGTGCATAAGGGAGATCCTACCTTTCCATTCAAGTAATATGAAATGTGGGAAATATTTTTGTTTAGACATGCTCACGTTGTGACTAGGGGTGTGCGATATTCCTGTAATTTGCTTTTGAGTAATATAGTGAAATTTTATGAAAATCCCACCAAATTACACGAAATTACATCAAATGCAAATCCAGGATTTAGTACTATATTCTAGCGTTAAATTCGTCTCCGTGTCCAAAAGGGTTGTGGGGATGCATTTCACACTAAAAAGTAGCGCCAAAAATACATGTGCTGAGAACAATAGCTACTTGTGTTCTGGTGAATCATGTTGGTCCCATGCTTCAATTTTACCATGAATGTGCCTTAATGGTGTCATTTTGTGAATTTAACGTGAAATTCCTAAAATTACATGAATTACGACAGCGTAATTAAAATTTCACTCCGGCCTAATTGTGACTCACGACGCAGTAAAGGAAATGAGCCTTACATTTTATTTTAAGATGTTATGGACACATGGCTTAAAAAAACTCTTTCTGAATAAAAAGCTTGATATATGTACTTTAATGATTGGATAATGTATACCAGAGAGGTGTTTTCACAATATATTGCTATTGTGTTTGCTGTAATGCACAACTGTTAGCATTAGTTTCTTCCCCACTGGCATTGTTGTGGCCGGTGGGAGGGGCAGGTACAGCACAAAAGACCACGCAGGGAAGAAGGGAGGATACAGGGCACAGACTCAGACAATGAAGGGCTGGGAGGAATGCTGCAGGGGCAGCAAGCTGACCACAGAGGTAAGGCCTGCAGGAGCAGCAGGAAGGAACATGGAAGGCAAGAGAGAGGGAGAGAGGCCCATACATATCAATCATGTTGCATTTGTAAAGCGCGGCTTGTCACCCGAGATGGTATCCAGGCCTAGGCTAAAGGTCTCAGTCGAAAAGCCAGGTCTTGATCCCCATCCTGGAGTTTGTCAGCAAGGGCAAGGTGCATGGGTGGAGGGGTAGGGTGTTCCAGGCTTTGGCAGCGAGATGTGAGAAGAAGTGCCCTCCGGCGTGGCAGCAGCGAATGCATGGGGTCTGTGCAAGGGCAGAGTGTGTGGAGCGGATGTTCCTGGGGGGTTGGTGGAAGTGCAGATGGTGGTTCATGTAGGCGGGTCCTTGGTCGTAGAGGGCTTTGTAGGGATGTGTCAGGAGCTTGAACTGACATCTCTTCTGGACCGGGAGCCAGTGGAGGTCTTTCAGGTGCTGGGTGATGTGGGTTCTCTTGGCAGTTTGAGGATCAGTCAGGCAGCTGCGTTCTGGATCATCTGTAGTCTTTGTATGATCTCGGTGGTGGTTCCTTCATAGAGTGCGTTGCCGTAGTCCAATCTGCTGGTGATGAGGGCCTGCGTTACTATCTTCCTGGTGTTGATGGGGAGCCACTCGAAGATTCTGCAGAGCATGCGGAGTGTGTGGAAGCAGGCTGAGGAGACGGCGTTAACCTGACGTTTCATTGAAAGTTTGTTGTCAAGGATGATGCCGAAGTTGCGGGCGTGGTCTTTTGGCATGGGGGTGGGGTAGTAACTTTAAGTATTTATTCCAAGTAAGATCTTAAGTAGAAGAGAGCCCCACCAGGAGCAGCCTCCCTGCTGCTCAGCCCATACACCAACTGACATTCTCACTCATCCAACACTCCACAGTCACCTCTCACACCAACATTCCACTCCACATTCACACTGGCTGAGCAGCAGGTATAACACATCTCCCTTTTTTACAGAAACGAGAATCAACTTCAAATGAATCACAAAAAGAATGGTGCATGAAAAGATGACAATACAATAATTACATGCAGCACTGGGGCAAGGAGGCAATTTCAATGTAATACATGTAGAGATGATAATGATGGAAAATATACATGTATGCTAGATAACAGAGAATAGATTTATGAAAGAGTAACAAAACGCAATCCAGCAATCACAGCAGATAAGAGCTACACAAGCATACTCACCACATCTCCCTTTCCACAATACAATGCAAATAAATGCAAAACACACGCTACCATGCCACAAAACACAAGCTAAAACCCCAATACCAAACAAGCAGGCTGGCCAGGCCAACAAGAGGTAAAAGAAGTACCAACAGGAAAGCATGGTAGGAAACCAAACTAAAAAGAGAAACAAAGCTGTGGAAGGTAATTCCACAGGGAATACTCGGCAGAAACATTGCCCTCCACCCTTACCCGTAGTAAGGGTGGTAAGTGTGACGAAAATGTGCACACAGAACCTAGAATGGAACAACGTAGTTCCACAACCTCATAGAATAGAAACATTAAGTCACCCAGAGGGTGGAACGTGAGGAAAAATTCCACACGGAACACAAACAACTCTGCAAGGAATAATCTCAGCACTTCCCCCAACGCTAGTTGAGGTGGAATGTGTGGGAAAAACACCACACGGCACAACGAACACCCAGAAACTTCAGAACAGAAGCAAGCATACAGCATCAAAGTAAAGAAATCTAAAAAAAAACTTGCCCCAACACACGTCAGGGTGGAATGTGTGGGAACACACCACACGGCACAACTAATACCTGGAAACTTCAGAACTTCCCCCAACATCACTGGTTGGGGTGTGATGTGTGGAGGGAAGACCACACAGTACAGCAAGAAAAACTTACACTTCACCCAACAGTACTAAAACCATGAAAAAGTGGAAAACATCAGCGCACTAATCAAGTGAGACCACAGAGCAAAGTACAACATCCAAGCGTAACCCTGACGTGCGATGGAAGTGGAAGGATAAAGCACAGCATAAACACAGCAATAATTAAAAAACAAGCACTAAACGGAAACTGCACTGCAAAACCAAGCGCAACCCTGACGTGCGATGGAAGTGGAAGGATAAAGCACAGCATAAACACAGCAATCATTAAAAAAACAAGCACTCAACGGAAACTGCACTGTGAAAAGTGGCAATTTGGCATAGAATCAGCACATTCGAAACACACTCAATGAAAACTGCACAGCAATAAGTGGTAATACAGCATAGGATCAGCACATACGAAGCACACTCAAAGATGCAAAACTGAGCATTGGAAAACACCGGTGAGCGACCTCTCACCCGATGACTCTGAAGACAAAAAAAAACAAAGGGAAAGAAAAGGAAAGTAAAACACAGCATTCATTAACTGTTGAAAATAACATAGGCAAACTCCCCATAAAAGTTTGTACAAAATTGCAGGTTGATGCAAAGTTGAGTCTATGTAGTGCAGCAAGAAAAGTTAAAGTACCAAAAAGAAAACATGGGAACAGCCAGATGAACAAAGACTCGCCCAAACTCATGGCAAATCCACACCTCCGATGGCAGAACACAGTTCCATAACAAGCTGAGGAGGAAAGTACTTCTTGAAGATGAAAGAGGCAGATCAACCGAAAGGTACAGTGCAGAAGTACAAGAAGATGCAGGCTACGAAGCAAACATCACCGTGATGAAACTGGGAAATGTACCTGATTCCTTCGTGCTGCATGAAGATGACGTAGGCAATGACTTTATTGCAAGGCACAAAAAAAAAACAACGTGGTTGGCAAAGCGTGACGAAACTGCATGAAACAATGTAGATCAGCAAGTCCAATCTTAACATGGCGGCACGCAGCGTAAGCTGCACCGGGTGGCTCTCGGCACGTTCGTGCTGGACTACGTGTGAGCGGCATTGAAGCAGCCAAGCTTCCACGGATGTCAGAAAGGCGCTCCTACTCGCGACAAACACAGCAGGTAAGGCTCGCGCTGTGGAACAACAGATGGTGTGCTTGAGATTGCTGCACACGCTGCCAACGGCCACACCAGCGACCTGACTCAACAGCAAAACAAAAATCATGGACAAAAAATGCCTCACCAGGGGCACTGGAACACCTCCGTGCTCATGTCTCCTCAGTCAGTAAAACATCAGATAGCGTAGCATGCAGAAATCACTGTACAATAGCCGCAACTTGTCCAGACATGCAAGGAAACATGCTGACTGAAAGGTCCTCCAGGCATACGTAGTGGGAGAAAGTCAATTCCAAGTCACCCAACCCTTCAAATTTGTGACACATCCAAGTTCACACGGACCGCAGGTTCAGAGGCATGACTAGCCTCTGCATCTTTAATTCAGAGTAACGGCACACCAGGGGTGTTCTCGGTTCACTGCTGCCAATTCCCCAACACACGTCATTACTTCCAATTACTTTGGGATGCCAGATAGCGGTCAATTCAGTCCCCTCTAACATAGTAAGGGCAGTAGAAAAACGAGGACCAGGAACCGGTCGCTGCTGTGGGAATCTGCACTTTCTGGAAACACTCTCACAAGGCAGCACACAGTGACACGTCTTAAAAGCAGCAAGAGAAAGGCAACAAGACAGGCAGGTAGCAGGACACAGACAGGCAGCAGGAACTGGCAGGGACTGGCAGCCAGCGAAGACTAGCAGGCAGCAGGAACTGGCACACTAAAGTTGTGGGCGACCGATGGCAAGGTCACTGGTGGGGCTCAGGGGTGCCAGGTTCCAATAAATACACAGGTTGCAGATTCAAAGCAGGTGCTTTACCTTGAAGTAAGTTTAAGGCTTCTCAGTGACAATCTATAAAGGTAGCGCAGGCAGGTTCTTCCATAATTCGTCGCCAAAATATGTTGTAATAATGTAGTCCAGTCCAGGTAGTAACTTTAAGTATTTATTCCAAGTAAGATCTTAAGTAGAAGAGAGCCCCACCAGGAGCAGCCTCCCTGCTGCTCAGCCCATACACCAACTGACATTCTCACTCATCCAACATTCCGCAGTCACCTCTCACACCAACATTCCACTCCACATTCACACTGGCTGAGCAGCAGGTATAACAGTCTGAGTCCCGACAGCCACCAGGAGTCGTTCCAGAGGGCGATGTGTTTGCCGAAGAGGAGGACTTCCGTCTTGTCCGTGTTGACCTCGAGGCAGTTGTCTTTCATCCAGGCTGAGACGTTCTTCATACAGTTCTGGAAGTTTGTGTTTGTCGAAGTGGGGTCGGCTGAGAGTGATAGGACAAGCTGGATGTCGCCGGAATAGGAGATGATACATAGAGAACGAAGGGCAGGGATGAGGGGTGCTGGAGCATTGACAGCAAGCTGCCCATGTAGGGCAGGCAGACAGGAGCAGTAAGCTGTCAACAGTGGACTAGCGGGAGGGGGCAGGAGCATGCAGATGGTGAACCGACGGCAAGCAGAAGTGGGGCAGGGGCAGCAATCTGGCCACAGCGTGCAGGCTGGCACGGACAGGGTCAGTACAATGGACCATGGAGGGCAGGAGGGAGGGGCAAGGACATGCACATGGATTGTGGAGGGCAGAGGTAACAATCTCGTCACAGCAAGCAGGCGGGCAAGGGCAGCACAATGGACCAGAGAAGGCAAGAGAGGGGGAGCAGGGGCACGCACATGCAGAACGGAGGGGCATCAAGCTGAAAAAAACAACAGTTAAAGTGACGTAAAAGGTATTGAAAAAATAAATTAAGGTATGTTAAAAACGCCCTCGAAATTCACTGAAAAAATACAAACATTAAAAGGACATTATAGTTGGGTGACAATGTCAGTGATAACATAAGGTTTTAAACCACAAAAACCACTGAAATTTGCCAGGATTAGTTCAGCGAGCTAACTATAACTTGCGCCCTCACCATGCACTGCATAAGACCTCGCTTATTACATCACTCATGACATGTTCAATGACATCATAGATGACATCACTTATGACATCACAAATTACATGATTGATGATGACACTGATGACATTTCAGATGACATTAGTGATGTTATCAATGCTGTCATAGAACCACATGAGTGATGTAATTTGTGAGGTTTTCTTTCTGCTCTTGCCGGGAGGGAAAAAAGCTTTGTTTTCTGCCCTGGAGAGTACGGGCAGGGAATTTGATTTATGTAGAGTGTCCTAGAATGAAGTGGTATAGAGTGGAGTGGCGTAGAATGGAGTAGCATAGAGTGGAGTATAGTGGCGTAAAGCAGAGCATAGTGGCGTGGAGTGGCGCAGAGTGTCGTAGAGTGGAGGGGCATGGAGTGGCATAGAGTGAAGTAGAGTGTCGTAGAGCGGAGTGGCTAAGAGTGGAATAGAGGGTCATAGAATGGAGTGGCATACAGTGGAGTGGTGCAGAGCTGAGTGGCACAGAACTGAGTAAAGTGTCGTAGAGTGGAGTGGCGTGCAGTGATGTAAAGTAAAGAGGAGTGGAGTGCCACAGAGTATAGTGGCGTAGAGTTAGTGGAGTGTCAGAGTGGAGTGGCGTAGAGTGGAATAGCGCAGTGTCATAGATTGTCGGAGAGTGGAGTGTCGTGGAGTGTCTTAGAGTAGAGTGGTGCATAATGGAGTAGAGTATAGTAGAGTGGAATGTCAGAGAGGAGTGGAGTAGCTCAGGGTGGAGTAGAGTGCCACAAAGTGGAGTGTCATAGAGTGGAGTGGCGTAGAGTGAAGTGGAGCAAAGTGTAGTGGAGTGTAAGGGGCATGGAGTGTAGGTTCAGAGAGTGGAGTGGCAAAGAGTGCGGTGGTATAGAGTAGAGAGTGGGGTAGTGTGAAGTGGCATAGAATGGAGTGACATACAATGGCTTGGAGTAGAGTGGCGAAGAGAGGAGTAGAGGGGCATGGAGTGGATCATCGTAGAGTGAAGTGGTGATGGGTGGCACAGAGTGGAGTAGAGTGTCATAGAGTGGAGTAGAGTGGAGTGGAGTGGCGTAAAGTGGAATTCAGTGTTGTAGAGTGGAGTGGCATAGTGGAGTATGCATGATGTGGTAGTGCACTGCCATTACAGCGATCTCATTTTCAATTGAAATGACTGTTACATTTGGAGAGACATACAGTTTTACTGATAAAACTATATAGCGCACAAACGATAATGGTGTGAAAATCGGCATCATCTAGTGTATTGATTTGTTTGGATCAGAGTGAGACAGAGACAACCCGGAGCAGACAAAGACCCTCTATCGTACAACCCCAACTGAAGCCTAATCCGTAAAAAGCCACGTTTTAACTTGGTTCCAAAACAACAAATGTGAGCTTAGCCTCCGGATATGTTCAGGAAGGGAATTCCACAACCTGGCAGCCGCCACGGTAAAAGCACGTTCCCCCCACCTAGCATTCTTACATGGTGGAGCCGCCACCTTATAGCGTCTTGCTGATCTCAAAGGCATCCTAGGAACGTACCACTTCAGGGCTGTCCTAAGATAGCTCGATCCCTGCGAGTGGAGTGCTTTATGCATCAAGTAAATCCCTTTAAAAAATACCCGCTTCTTAACTAGCAGCCAGTGTAGAGATCTCAATCCTTCTCTAACCGAGCAGTGTTTGGGTACTCCCAGGACCAAGCATGTGGCTGCATTCTGAATGATTTGGAGCTTATTTAACGAAAGTTGATTAACGTTAAGATACAGGGCGTTACAGAAGTCTAAGCAGGAGGTGATAAGTGCAATGACCACTGACACCCTGAGCTCTTTTAGGAGAAGAGGCAGTATTTTCTTCAAAATTCCAATCATCCAGAAGCAAGAACACACTGTTCTATTAACCTGGGTATCAAAAGTCAAGGTGTATTCAAAAATCACCCCCTGTTTTTGGCCACCGCTGCTGGAACAGGTAAAGTACCACAAATTTCTGGCCACCAGCGGTGAGTCCAGATGGAGCTGTCAAATCCAAACCCCACAATCTCGGTTTTCACCCCATTCATTTTGAGCCAGTTCTCCCTCATCCACTTGCTGATCTCCTGTACACAAGCCCTAAACCTGTCCACTACCTCTTCCCAGTCATTGGAGATGGAAAAAATGATCTGTGTGTCATGTGCATAGGACGACGCTTGGAAACCGAAGGAGCGTACCAGTTTCGCCAGAGGTGCAACATACAAGCTAAATAGGGTAGGGCTTAGGAACGACCCTTGGGGAACCCCACAAGGAAGCTGAAAGCATGCAGCTCTGTTTAAAATATTTGTTTCCATCACACTTCAGAATTACAAAAAAATGTGCTTCATTTGTGCTTTCCTAATTCTGATATATTCTGAAACATTTGCACAGTTCGTTAACAGGATTTTAAATTGTGTTGTGTCCTAGAAAGAAATAACATGCTACAGCCTTTCCTTCACCTCACCCCCACTATCCAGCAAAATTGTCACATAAATCCTCTAACTTTGCAGTCAGAGAAAGAAAGTAAACACCAAACTCCCTGGAAGACAGAGTCTAACATTTGATCTCTGTCCTTGAATGCACAGCAAATGTGACAAGATAAAACAAACTTTAAAGACCTGTTTATTGCTCATTAACTTCTGAACTCCAGCATGGTTATTTTGGTGGTGTTTTAGCACCCCCCACTCCCCTACTTCCAGTGACTATGGCATTGGCGTGAAATTGATGAAGAGAATTAACTTATGCTATTGGTAAAGAGCACTGACCAAAATAAACAAGCTCATAGACTGAACACTGTTCCTCACAGGCGTGCAAGGTTGATGAGCTGGTGCTGGCAGATAAGTAGAAGCAATCAAGCAGAAAGATAGGAGGCAGGAAACCTTTTCAAAGAAATACTGCATGCCTACCGCTTCTTGAATTAGCATTTAAAGGGAGACATCTGAAAACACATATACTCTTCTGAAGGGCTTCATGAAAAAGTGAAAAAGAGTTTCCAGAAAGCAAGCACTCGTGGGAGAATACAGGGAACCAGTCAGAGATGTGGTAAACAGGCTATGCACAATGACATGCCAGACAGCCTAACACAAATAAAGCCAGCAAATAAGAAGCAAGCAGATGTAAGTTACAAAACACAAAGCCAATTGTAAGCAATGGGCAGAATGCATTCCCAGGGAAGCTTTCAGAATGTCCCCAAGAAATTATTCGCAACCAAACAGCTGCTCTGTCTGGTAGGCTTCGACCTAAAAAGATAAACATGAATGGCACACTCATGACATGGGGCCAGCTGGCAGCCATCCATCCTGACCAAAGGGTTCTCCAAAATCAAGGCGGGCACATAAGCCAAATTAGGTGTGGGAAGCACCCTGGGAGTTGATAAACACAGATTGTCCTTACTGGAACCAGCAGGTTGCTCTGATTGGTGAGCATGCCCCCGACAGCGATGCGCAGGATCATGCCTGTGCTCTCGTTCACAGGCATTGAGAGGTGCCAGACGCGGAAGACCTCTTCATGGTCCACATGTAGCACGATATTACTGGCTTCGCTCCTCACTGCGACCTGTAGAGATAAAAAGAGGACAATAAGAGCTTAACATTGTCCGAACCAAGCCCTCTGACAAGTTATGCCTCCTCCGCTGACTTTACTCTTAGGCCCTCCTTATAAGTGGCTCAGGAATTCAGATTCAGCTGGTGATAGGAGTTCCCAGGCAAATTGGAAATTCTTATAGATACCACATGTAAAGTCGTGGGCCCTAGGCCCACATGCTATAGAAATAAAGGATGCAGACTCCATCGGAATGGTACTTGGAACTGGCCACCAGCACGTGCACTTGGACCTTTTTATTGGAGTGTCACCTGACCGGTGATGCCTGTGTTGGATGGGTGTGGGGTGGTAGTTAAAGCCAGCCCTCTGGGAGTGGCTGGTAGAAATACTAGTATGTGTCCAGCAGGACACTACACAACATGTGCTAATTTTGCGTCGAGTTTTACACCGACTGCTTCAGAGAACACATTTTCCAGGTCAAATTTTGCAGTTTTTATTCTCAGGAAAAGTCCCCGAATTGGGGAACTACCTGCGGAAATCAGTGCAGTAAGTTTAATTACCAATCCACTTGGATTGGTAATTCTGGGACTGACACTACTGTGTGGAATTACCAATGCACTCATAATGAGAGCCTTAGAAAGAAGTTGTGTCTAGCGCACTGAAAGCTAAGCACTGGCTGAGACCTGTCTTATATGAAGACTTTGTTAAATTATTATGTACCTTGAACATTTATTGTATATCTTGATAATCTAATAAAACTTTTGAAATAAAATAATAGTTTAGCACACTGAGGTCAGAATGAACACAAGAATTGGATCGGCTTCTGCTTCATACAGACAGCTCGACCTTTAAGTCATCAAACCTGTACTGTACTTTCATGTGTACATGTGCACGTGATCTACTTTTGTGCATTTATTTGTACATGTTCATGTGATCTACTTTTGTGCATTCAAGTGTGGATATGCATATGATCTACTTTTGTGCACTCCTCTGTATATGTTCATGTAATTTACTTTTGTGCACTCCTGTGTATATGTGCACGTGATCTACTTTTCTGCATTCCTGTGTACATGTGCACGAACAATGCCTGGATACCTGTCCTTTTTCATTAACAGTCTCTTCTGCAAGTGATGCCATGAGCTGCCCCTTGGAAACCGCCACCGTGTTAGGCCAAACCCTACAGATAATCTGGCCTACAGTTGAGGTTATGGCTAACACTTGCTCTTCAGGGAAACCTGCTGCTTCTTCATTGCACAGACGCCCATTGGGTAAGCTACGTTTTTGCAAATAGTTCATTGAAGGTGTTTTTTTATGTCTACGCACCTTCAGACTCAGGCTAGCTAGGCAGCACTAAGATTCAAAATAAATGCAACTAGAGCTTATTTGCAAAGCTCTACCAATGCTCTTCAATATGCAGGTCTGCCCTCTGTTGTCAATCCTGACTACCAACACGAACTCTAATCTTGGGTGCCGGAGCAGTGTGCTACATGCACACAAAGTGATTCAGCGTCTCATCAGGGGTAGTAACAATCTCCACTGGCTCCAAGTCCAGGAAAGATGTACGTTCAGGCTACTCACCCACACTTACAAAGCTCTCCACAACACCGGTCCTGCTTACCTCAACCATTGCCTCAACTTCTACCAAACCACAAGACACCTTCAATCTGCGTCCCAGGCAAGAGCACACCTTCCTCGCATCAAGACAACCAGAAGCGGAGGGCGCTTGTTCTCAAACCTCACAGTCAAGACCTGGAACGACTTTCCAAAACACCTCAGAACCTCCCCCTCTCTCATAAACGTCTGAAGGAACCTCAGGACATGGCTCTTCCAGGTGAAACAGGCATGATCTCCTTCCCCCTCAGAACTGCCCTACTCAGCACCTGGATACCCTCACGGGTGATTAGCAGTGCTCTACAAATTCACTTAACGTAACATATAAATACAATTCACAATTACATCTCAATCTTCAACCCCTGCAGCTCTACCAAAGCACCTCAATGTTACTTGCCCCAGATCTGCTACTACACCTCAATCCTGACCTCACCTTTCTCTGCCGTTGCCCCAGCTGAATTCTGACTTGCAGAAGTCTTCCTATTCATGAAAACCCAAGCGTGACCCCCCTCAGGTCTGACGTCAAAACCAGACTCTATACCCTTACCTGTCAACTACACATGACAACAATGAGGCCACTACTGAGGTATTCAGAGTTTTCCCATGGTGGAGATTTTAGAAGACTATCAAACAATAACAATTGTAAGAATGGCTCGTTTAAAGGCCAGTTTACAAGGGGGCTTGGGATATCCACCCCAGGAACTTGTAATAGCTAGAAAGGGATGGCAAAGGATTGACAGCCCACCTCCTCTCTCCACAAACATGCTTCATCCTTTGTTCTTAACAGCATCTTTAGCAAGAAAAGGAAGGTGAGGAGAATCAGAAGCACAGATGTGGAATAAGGGCTTTCAGGACTTGGTTTGCATCCTGGAGTCCCCATTTGACCAATTTGTGCGATCTTGGACAGTGGGCCACTTGGAAACCCCCTCTTGTTCTGTCTTATCTGAACTGCCAGTGCTGGAGAGAAATTGCCAGGCTGAGGTTTGATATGATTTTGGAGTTTGCATAACAGAAGCCCACGCTGAAAGTCCAATCGCCTGTGACCTCTCATTCCTCTTGTGTGACTGGAAAACACAATCATGGGAGAAGAACAAATTAGTTTTGCTTCTAAGAAAATGAGTCGCTGTGTTTCTTTATCAAGTGGGAGTGACAGGAGCAATTCCAGGGCTGTCAAAGGTGTCTGGTTCATCCTGTGCCACCTGCCCATACCCCTGTGGGCACTTTATAGGTTCTGAGGAGGGCCTCAAGGCTCAAGTGGTGGTCCATCACTTACTCTGTCCTGGAGCTTGTAAATTTGTCCCTCTCCTTGCCCACAATCCACAGAGAGCAATATGGCTAAAAGAAATGTTTTCTACAGATCAACAGTACAGTACTGTGCGTTACTAATAAATACGTGTTGGATGCCCGTTGTAGGCTAGCTGAGCTGCTTCCAGAGCGTTGGTTCCTGGCTCAGCTGCTGCAAACCATAAACCTGGGTAGTCCTGCCCTGCATACACAGTGCAAAGCCTGTGGCTGAGGGGGATTTGTATGGGTGTATGCATGTAGTATTTCTATAGTGTGAACCTAGTGCGGTACAGGGACAGAGACAAGCATAAAGTCAACAACCAATAGGAGAGGTAGCTGGTTTGTTAACTAATAATACATTGTGCTGCAGTGCTCTTCAAAGAGGTGAGTCTTCAGCTCTTTCCTAAATTGGAGAAGTGTTGGGGCGGTCCTGATGGAAACAGGAATGCTGTTCCAGATCGTGGGTGCATAGATGGAAAAGACCAGCTGCCTTGTTTTTTCTTTTTCACACTTCTTAGTCTGCAGTCGGATGGTGTCCTGGCTGCAGGTATACCGTATGCCACTAGACCCTATTAGTGGGCTGCTCCCTTCTCTGCACAGCTCCGCCTGGTAGCCTTCGAGGCTCTCTGCCACTCCCAGGCTCCCGCCTGCACCTCATCCCTGGTGGTCTAGTGGTAGAGCGTCACTGCTCTGCTGCTGGGCTGCCCTCTGTCACTCCTGGTCTGCTTTTTTCTCTGCCTTTTTGATTCTGCCTTTTTCCTTTGCTGATTCTTTTTCTGTCCTTTTTGCACTTTTCTTCTCTCCTTTTAAACTTTTGTTTTCTCCTTTTGCTGCTCTTGCCCCTGCTGCTGCAATACCCCGCGGCACCGTGCCCCTCTACTGACACTTTCCTGCTCCCCGTGCTTCCCGCCTCCCAGCTGTCTAGGCCAACCGCACACTACTTAATGGCGCCCGCTGCGAGGTGCGGCCCTCCGACCTTATTAGTGGACTGCCCCCTTCCCTGCACAGCTTCGCCTGCTAGCTGCTGCCCCCGTTGCTGCTGCTGATCCTCTGGTCAGGAGTTCAAGGCTCTCCGCCAACCCCAGGCTCCCACCTGCGCCTCATCCCTGGTGGTAGAGTGTCACTGCTCTGCTGCTGGCCTGCCCTCTGTCTCTCTTGGTCTGCTTTCTTCTGCCTTTTTGATTCTGCCTTTTTCCTTTGTTGATTCTTTTTCTGTCCCTTTTGCACTTTTCTTCTCTCCTTTTGCACTTTTATTTTCTCCTTTTGCCGCTCTTGCCCCTGATCTTCCGCGGCCCTGCCCCCTCCACTGACACTTTCCCGCTCCCCGCTATTCCCGCCTCCCAGCTGTCCAGCCCCCCGCACACAACTTAATGGCGCCCGCTGTGCGGCCGCGCCGCTGGCATGCAAAAGGCAAGCCAATCTCCGCCTGCCCACACCTGGACTGCACCCAGCGCCACGGACCCTGGTTCTTGGACCTTCCACAGATACGAAGCCAACACCCTCCTTTCCCTCAACACAGGACGCCATGCCGCCTGCCACCTCGCTTCACCGAAGGACACCCAAGGACCCTTCTCCTGCCGAAACTGCAGCGACACCCTCACCCACCTCCACACTCCAGCTCCTCTCACCGCCTAGCCAACCAACAGTGCAACCGACCGTCTCAGCTGCATCCTCATCAACACGCACTTGTCCACAAACACGCCACAGAATTCTGGGAGCTCCTCAACTCCGTCTCTCCCGACATCGCCTTCATCACGGAAACGTGGACTAACCACAGCTCTGGCCCGGACATCGCCACTGCCATCCCCGACGGCTACAGAATCACCCACAAGGACCACACCCGCTGACCAGGAGGAGGCATTACCATCATCAAGAACACCCTCCGCCTGACCACCCACTCAGGCGACCCAATGACAACCATGGAACACCTCCACTTCCAGATCCAGACCAACCCCACACCACCCTCCGTGGCACCCTTGTCTACAGGCCTCCTGGCCCCCGCCCGCCCTTCACCGACGCCATCGTCGACTTCATCGCACCCCAGGATCTCGCATCCACTGATTACATCCTACCCAGTGACCTCAACTTTCACCTGGACAACCCCAGTGACCAGAACACCTCATCCCTTCTGGAGAACCTCGCCAACACCAAACTCAAGCAACTAGTCACTGCTCTGACCCATGCAGTGGGACACAAGCTTGACCCTGTCTTCACTGCCAGCGGAAACATCACCTACAACCACACCACCGAACTCCTCTGGACCGTCCACCTCTGCGTGCACTTCGCCTTCACCACACCCACTGTACACCACCGCCCTCACCGCCCCCCGTTGTAGCTGGAACAAAGTCACCAAAGAACATCTTACCACCTTTCTCAGCACTACCACACCGCTGACATCAGCAGACGCTAATGCCTCAGCACACAACCTCCACTGATGGATCTCCAACTGCGCCGACACTGGCACCCCTCAAGAAGCACCCGGCAAGCAACACTCCAAGAAAGCCAGCTGGTTCACTCCCGCCCTCCACAAGTCCAGACGCACCAGTAGACTACTCGAGAAGAGATGGAGGAACTACAAAACCTCAGAAACCCACGCAACCTTCAAAACCGCCGTCACCGCACACCACCTCCTCCTCAAAACCACAAAGAAAATGGCCCTGCCAGATAGAATCAATGCCAACGCACACAACAGCAAAGAACTCTTCACCATGTCAAGGAGTTTGTCAGGCCCAACAGCGAGACCACAGACGTTCCACCCTCCCAATACCTCTGCAACAAACTCAGCACCTTCTTCCACCTCAAGATCAGGCAGATCTACAACACTTTCGACACCCAAGACCCTACCACTACGCTCGACACTACCGCACCCAACCACGCAGCAACCCAACAGATCCTGCTCAACTGGACCCCGCTCACCATAGACGACACACTCAAGACCATAAAGAGCTTCCACTCCGGTGCCACCCTCGGACCCTTGACTGCCCCACATCCTCCATAGAGCAGCCACCTCCATTGCCCGAGCTTTGCTGTACCATCAACTGCTCCATTGAGACCGACACCTTCCTCGACAACCGGAAACACACCGAGATCAACCCCCTGCTGAAGAAGCCATCTGCTGACCCGACAAAACTCAAGAACTTCAGACACATCTCCCTGCTCCCCTTCCCAGCCAAGGTCATCGAGAAGGCCATCAACGCCCAACTCTCCGAGTTCATCGAAGTGAACCGAGTCCTGGACATCTGCCAATCCGAACTCCTCGCCGCCACCGATGACATCTGCTCCATCTTCGACTAGGGCGAAACCGCAGCCCTCATCCTGCTGGACCTCTTGTCCGCCTTCGATACCATCTTCCACTGCACCCTAATCACAAGACTCCACAACGCAGGAATCCTCGACAAGGCCCTGGACTGGATCCACTCCTTCCGCACCGGCCGAACACAGCGAGTCAGACTACCTCCGTTCCTCTCAGAACGCACAGAGATCAGCTGCGGAGTGCCCCAGGGCTCTTCCCTGAGCCCCAGCCTCTTCAATGTCTACATGGCCCCCCTCACTGCCATCGTCAGGAACCACGGACTCAATATCGTCTCCTACGCTGACGACACCCAGCTGATTCTCTCTCTCACCAATAAACCTAAAGCTGCTAGAGTCAACATCCACAGCGGGATGAATTCCTTTGCCACCTGGATGAAAGACAGTTGCCTCAAACTCAACTCGGACAAGACCGAAGTACTCCTCTTGGGACCCACACCCTCAGCAGGGGACGACTCCTGGCGGTCCGCCACATTGGGAACGCCCCCACCCCCAAGGACCACGCATGTAACCTCGGCATCATACTGGACTCCTCGCTCAAAATGAACCGCCAGATCAACTCCATATCTTCATCATGCTTCCACACACTCTGCCTGCTTCGAAAGTCATTCAGATGGATCCACATAAAATCCAGAAAGACGGTCACCCACACACTTATCAGCAGCAGACTCGACTATGGCAACACACTCAATGCCGGCGACACCTAGAAACTCCTCAGGAAATTGCAGAACCTTCAAAAAGCCGCAGCCAGACTGGTTCTCAACATCCCCTGCTGCAGCCACATCACTGAACACCTTTGAGAACTCCACTGGCTCCCAGTCAATGAAAGAATCACCTTCAAGCTCCACACACATGCCTACAAAGCCCTCCACGACGCAGGACCAGCATATCTGAACCACCGCCCCTCATTCCATGTACCCACCAGACACCTCCGCTCCACCCAACTGGCCCTGGCCACCGTCCCACAGATCCACAAGACCAGAGCCGAAGGCCGATCCTTCTCCTACCTCATCGCCAAGACCTGGAACACCCAGCCTCTCCACCTCAGGCATCCCCGTCGCTGACTCAATTCAGGAAGGATCGTAAGACCTGGCTCTTCGATTGAACACTAGCGCCCAGACGGATCAGCAGCTCCCCCTCTCCCCCAGCGCCTTGAGACCCTCACAGGTGAGTAGCTGTGTTCTATAAACCACTGATTGATTGAGAAGTGGTGAGCCTGTCTGCAAATTAGGCAGGAATGCTGGTCGTGATGGCTTTGTAAATAATGCAGAGGCCAGTCACAGACTATCAGTGCAATGCCACTGCACCAGCACACCATGTGATTTCCTTTCAAGTGTTAAATCCCAGGAGAAAACGGTTCCCCGAGGGTGAATAGACCCCTCACCCCAAGGATGAATTACACTGGCTAAATTTAAAACTGGGATGTACCCAGTGCCCAGCTAGGCAGACCAGGTACATTCCATGCATTTGTTTATGCTCATTTTGACCAGTCCGGGTTCTGCTCCCTGGGGATGGCCTCCACTAAGGCCCTTGGTCCTGCCATATCCTCACCCCTTTTGGAAGGGGGGACGTACCAAGGACCAGTCTCTATGCTAGTATTCAGTGTGATCGCTACCCCTCCTTGTCAGTCTGTCAGCGTGGTGCTGGTGATGTTGAACATCACATAGTGACCCTGACAGGAAGTAAGCCATGCTGTTGCTCCACCCCTTCTGTAACTTTTCCGGGATGAAGTTATCTCACAGGATCCAAAAGTGACTGTGAGATAAGTCTGACTGGAGAAGACTAGTCCCTACCCCAATTACATTTACAGGCTAGCCTCAGCGTTTGCGGTGTAAGGCTCATTTATGGGTCTGCAGGGGTTTAACCTAAATTGTGGATGACACCCAGTGGTTTTCGTCCATATAACCAAACATTCGCCTCTACCAGATTTCAGTGCTTTTAAATTTTATTAGCATGAGTCTTCTCATTCTTTTTGTTCGATCTCCATCTTTTGGTAGATGTCCCAAAGGTAGAAGCAGCACACTATGGCGACGAGGCTTTTTTGCTGGGGTCTGCAATTCTTTCTCATTATGCCTACAACATGAGTTTTTTCTTAAACTGTTTTAGGAAACAGTTAAACCCTTTCCTGCTCAGTAATTAAACAGAGGAGTCTGGCTTATGGAAGCACCACGAAGCTCCCGTGTCCAGGCGCTATATAAATAGCTGATAACATAACTCCCGCGGGTGACTTGACAGAAGTGTATATCCCTCCCTTTACCCCCATAACATTGGATTCCAAAGGTCCTTACCAGATGCCACTGCCCATCGTTGATTCGTTTGCAGCCAGAGACACTGGCAGGGGAAAAGGTGTTTCTCACTTGGATTTCTGGCCGCCCGTTCCTTAGGCCTAGCGTGAACCAGTCCTGGCCCTGCGTGGTGTCTCCATAGAAGATCACTCCTTCCGGGTCAAAGGTGCGAAATTCAAAGGAAGAGGCAGGGCTGAAAGAGTGAACAAAGCATATATTAGGCCAAAGTCTCGAATATTACAAACAAACTAGTTCCTTTCTGGGCAAGACCAACAAACTTTGAGGTAGGGTTAACACCTGTTGCAATTTATAAGGACCATACTGGCTCCCTACTTCCTCCCCTGCCTAAAGGGAACAGTTACTCAGAACATCATTTTGTCCGCGTTGTGACTCTCTTCTTGGCTTTTGTCATGTTTACCCGCACAGATATTTCACCAGTTTGTCAGATTACTTGGTTCTCACACTTTCCTTCCTCCACTGCCAGTTAAGAAAAAACCTATATATGTTACCCATTGGCGGTCACTACTGAATAGTTATAGTTAGGTCAGCATTTCCACAGGAAATGCCATTTTTGTTTTGCTATTAACTTTGGTGCCGTTTGATGAATCTACACAAAACTTTCCCAAAACGTTTTCTTTTTGCCAAGTTTGTGCATGGAAAGTTTCAGGGGCATTCGTCAAGAGGGGGCTGAGTAAAAAGGGGAGTCCCAAAATGCAAAACCCCCATGCATTTTCCATAGACATTTTTAGACAGCTCTATTGCATAAACTGCTGAACAGGATTACACTAAATTTGGCAGGAAGCTAGATCTTGGTCCCCAGATTGTGCTTTTTGTGATTTGGTGTAAATCCGTTAAGTAGTTTTGGAGATATTATGCTCCAAAAATATTTGTATATGTGGACGGTTGGGTTCGAGGGACTCTCGCGAGAGTCCCTCAAGCCCATTTAAAAAGATAGAGCCTTGTGATTGACCCAGGAAGCTCTTTTTCCCTTGGGCATCTCGCTCCCACAGGAGTCAGATCCCCATGGGAGCAAGCGCTCTGAAAAATGTTGCTGGCAGCCATTACAGGACTAGGGGACTTAATCCACTGTCCTGAAATGTTGTCAAAAAACAATAATATAAGTGGACAGTGTAGGGATACCCTGCCCCCCTAGGCTCTGTGGGGAAAACCAGAGGGGACCCCCCCTCAGAGCCAAAATAAAATAAAATGGCAGTTTTTTGCAGCGAGCACATGGGACACCCCCAGGATCGCGGTAAACATTAAAAAAGAAGATGAGGGCCTGACATTTAAAAATATATATATTTGGGGAGGAGGACTTGAGTAGGGCCCCCTCTCTTAGCTGATTTCAACCCCAGAGACTCCATCCCTCTGTGTCAACTTTTAAAAATGGGGAGGGGGCACACGCCACTCTCCCCAAGGCTTTGCAGGACCCAATGACCCCAGGACCAGGTTCTTAATTTCAGGGGAGAGGGGCATGCGGCCCCCTCCCTTGGCCAATCATAGCCCGGGAGGCCCATTCCCCAGGACCAAATTCTAATGAAGTGGGGGGGGCCATGCACCCCACCTCTCCGAGACTCTAAAGGCCCCAGGGACACATTCCCACGGTCGAATTTCATTAAAAAGGGGAGGGAGACCGCGTGCCCCCCCTCCCCAAGCCTTCATAGGCCCCAAGGACCATGTCCCCAGGGCCGGCTCAAATACTCTGTCTCTAGAAGCCCAGAGTAGTTTTACTGCCTGCATCAGTGCTGACAAGGAAACATATGCTTGCTTCCGTCCGGTTGGAGCACTTTTAAATCTCCAGCCGAGCAGGAGCAAACAGCCTTCCCTGCCTGCAGGAGCGCAGGCAGAGAAGGCATGTCAGCTCCCAGCCGAAGGAGATTTAAAAATGCTCCTGCCCAGTGGGAGCAGACATCTTTTTCCCTTCTCGTACTCCAAGGGCAGAGAAACAGAATTTGCTCTAGCACGTAGGGAGCAAGCATAAACAGTTGCTCCCTCTGCGTGGGAGCAATTCCAGCTCTAGTACTAGGCAGGGAGCTGGCTGTGGCTGTGGTGGACCTGCCGCTCCTCCTGCGGCCCCCAACTAGTGACTTGTTGGTGCACCAGGGGGGCACCTGGGCATCCACCTCTGGCCCAAGGTGATGGGGTTCCAGGGGCCCAAGAAGGTTCAGGGAGAGGGACCGCACACCTCATCCCCTTAATAATACAATTCGGCCCGAGAGATGGGGTCTCCGGGCCTAATGAGGCTTTGGAGGGGGACCGCTTGGTCCTCTGCCCTTTTTTTGCATTTGGCTCTGGGGTATGGGGTCCCGGGGCCTAATATGGGTTGGGGGGGGCACATGCCCCTTTCCCTTAATAATAGAATTTGGTCCCAGGGATGGGGTTCCCGGCCCCTAATAAGGATTGGTGACGGGAGTCGCGCACCCCCACGCTATAATTAGTGGTTGGCCCCAAGGGAGGCGGCCTCTAAAGGCTCAGGGAAGGGGCAATGTGCTGGTGTCACACATCCTGGCTGAAAATTCCTGCTGGTGTCACACCTCTGGCTGACCTTCCCTGCTGGTGTCACACCTCCTGGCAGATCATCCCTGCTAGTCTCAGCCATCCTGGCAGACCATCCTTTCTGGTGTCACACCTCCTGACAGACCATCCCTGCTGGTGTCACACCTCATGGCAGATCATCCCTGCTAGTCTCAGCCATCCTGGCAGACCATCCTTTCTGGTGTCACACCTCCTGCCAGATCATCTCTTCTGGTGTCACACCTCCTGGCAGACCATCCCTGCTGGTCTCTCACCTCCTGACAGACCATCCCTGCTGGTGTCACACCTCCAAGCAGGCCATCCCTGCTGGTGTCACACTTCCTAAGCAAACACAAGGAGATGATGGACGGAGCGCTGAAACTTTTCAGACACTCACCCCCAGTCACAGATCTGGGTTGAATCCATCATCATTCTTTAGCTCACTTCGCCACCCCTGTGAGAAGTTGGCCTGGTATATGCTGTCCACTAATTATAGTGGGCACCTTGCACCAGTCCAAACAACCCCTTCTTGGAGATAGGTTAAAGACAACCTTTATTGAAAGCTATCCTAGTGGTAGCTATGGAGAGCAGCCTTCAGGCTAAGTCTTGAAGGAATGTAAAGCAGCTTGTTTTACCAGTCTATAATCTCTTGAGTGACCAAATGAAAGAGGACCACACCAGGTATATATTTAAAATATATGTATTTAGTCTTAAACACACCCCTCTAGTCTCTTTATGAGGCTAGAGTTTGAAGTACATAAGTTACAAGTCAGTTATCAACAGTAATAGCACAAATACACGTTTGAGCCCTAGGGGCGTACCAAACCATATACCAATAAAGTGGTTTAAGAACCACGACTGAGCTAGACACAAGGCCTAGAGCCTGTAGAAGTGCTTGGCCCTCAAGGAACCACCCAAGGTAGTGACACAGGGGACCCACGGGGGACGTGTGCAGTGTGAGAACACAGCCGCGAGCCGCCGTTGACTTCTATGGGGAATGTCGCGGTTGGAGTTTTAAAGAAAAAGGACACTTAGAGGAGGACTTGGAGCAAACCCCTTTAGAACTAGGTTGTTCTAGAGTCTATACCCACGGGAGCACCGAAGTACTCGAGTTACCTCACCCAGGGAAGCCGGGTGCATAGGTGTCTTTCGGGGTCGGGTTTCGTCGTCGTTTTCAATGGCGATCTGCTGCAAAGTGCTGCTGGCGACCAAGTCGAAAGTGTTCGGGTGGATCCAAAGGTGGATCGAAGATCTGAAGAACCTGAAAGCAGAGGGGACAGAGTCTGGGTCACTAGCCAGTGACCAGGAAGGCGATGAGCAGATGCCCACCGATGTCGGGTGCTTCGGGTAGGTTGACGGTCGTCTTGACTCTTCAGCCACGAGGTCCAGGAGGCGTCGACGACGACCAGGAGCTGGATTCGAGCTGTCCCACGACGTCTGTCGATTGCAGGGGTGTCGGCGACCGGATTGGACCCAACAAGCCTTGGCAACGGCAAGTCTCGTGGAAATAGAAAAAGGACGGTGGTACAGACCAGCAAGGTCTGAGGGACTCACCCAGCGAGGGTAAGTCAGGGCCCGTCTGGAGCAACCAGGGAAGCCCAATCAGAAGAAGAGTTGCCTTCGGGAGGGCCCACTAGCCAACGGACTAGCGACCGCGAAGGAGCCTCGAGTGGATGCACTTGGAGCTGGCTCACAGGACACTCGTGGAGTGGAGGCCAGTGATCTTCGGTGCAGTCGGTGCTGGAGGCGGGGGCTACTCGGAGCCCAAAGCACAACTTCGTGGGAGCCCAGGAAGAGGAGCACTTGCAAAAGTTCTCGGTGTCCAGGGGTCACGTTTCCACGTTACCCACGACAGCTACGGGCCTCAGCTTTGCTGGGGACTCAGGGCAGCCTCTGGGAAGTCTGGAAATCCACCTCTGGTGATGCAAAGACTTCGGCGTCCGGCGGGAGCTTCAGCGATGCAGACCGGACAATTGCTTCTTAGGTGCCTGCCAAGCAGGGGAGTCACTCCTTGACCCCAAGGGAGATTCTTCAGTCCTCTAATCTTCAGGTAGAGCGTCGAAGGTCCAGGATTCAGTGTCAGAGTTTCATCCAGGGTAATCTAAAGTCCTAAGGACTGGGGTCCCATACTTATACTAAGTTAGGGGGTTGGACATACTCTGGGGACCCACCTATGGGAGGGTCAGGGAAGAGGGGTGGTTACACCCATTCCCTTTGTCCAGTTTCGCACCAGTGCAGGGGCAGGTAGCCCCTGCAACCGGTTTGAACTGGCATATGCACAGGGACACCAAGTGTGCCCCCAGTGCAGGACTTCTGAGCACCAGAGAGTGCTCCCGCCCAGCCCCAATACACATTATCCTGTCTGGGGAGGTGGTTACACCTCCCTGCGACAGGAAACCTATTGTCCAGGCCTCCCCTGCCGGAGTTTCAGTCAGCAGCAGGAGGCCAGACCCGTGTCTGTGGCAGCGGCATCCATTTTGTGATGCCATGGCTCTGGAAAGAAGTTACCGGGTAGGCCGGTGTATACATGTCTCTCCCTCTAGAAGGGTGGAATGCTACCCCCGCCGCCAGAACTGGTGGGGGGGGTAGTATTCCAAGATGTTTGACACCAAACACGACATGTTTTGGTGCAGCCAGTCCAAAGTTAGCATTGTACCGCGAGGATATAATGCACTTAAGAGTATATGGTCAGGCTGCACTACAAACAGTATCAGAGAAGGGTCTCCGAACGCTGCAGAGGGGCTCTGCTCATGCATGGGCACCCTCTCACATAAGAACCAAGCACTCTGCCTTCAGGATTGATAAGGCCTGCCATAGGAGTGACATAGGTTTATATGTGTGTATATATGTAGTGATATAGGTAACCTATATCACAGTAAGCGGTGCATGCACCACCTTACCCAGGCTGCAGTAGCAGACCTGTGGTGTCATTTTGGATGGCCTTCCAGGGGTGGCACAATACATGCTGCAGCCCCTGGTAGGTCTCTGAGGTACCTATGCCCTGGGTACATAGTATACCATATACTAGGGACTTATAAGGGCAGTCCAGATTCCAATCAGAGATGTGCCTAAGGCACATGGAAACCATTTTAGAGAGGAAGCAGCTAGGCTGGGGTTCTGATTAGCAGGGCCCCAGCCAGACTAAAGTCGAAAAACAGTGAAGCATCAGCAAAAAGTGGGGTACCCATGTGAAGCAGATCCTACTCTCCTACACAACCCCCCCCAAACGTAGGGACATTAAACTAACCTTGACCAGTTGAGTCTTCATGTTCTAAGTGGAAGTACCTAGAGAGTCCATCTGCATTGGCATGGTTACTCCCAGGTCTATGTTCCACTGTAAAGTCCATCCCCTGTAGGGAAATGGACCACCTAAGCAGTTTGGGGTTTTCACCCTTCATTTGTTTTAGCCATAGGAGGGGCTTGTGGTCTGTTTGAACAAGGAAGTGAGTGCCAAACAAGTATGGCCTCAACTTCTTCAGAGCCCAAACCACAGCAAAGGCCTCCCTCTCTATGGCTGACCAACGTTTCTCTCTAGGGGTCAGCCTTCTGCTAATAAAAGCTACTGGCTGATCCTGACCTTCATCATTCAATTGTGACAGTACAGTCCCTACCCCCAATTCAGATGCATCTGTTTGGACAATGAACTTCTTGGAGTAATCAGGACTCTGCAGATTGGGAGCAGTGCACATGTCCTGCTTCAGGTCATCAAATGCCTTTTGACAGCTAACTGTCCACTGAACCTTTTTGGGCTTTTTCTTGGAAGTTAAGTCATTCAGGGGTGTCACTATTGATCCATACCCCTTGACAAATCTCCTATAGTACCTAGTCAGGCCTAAAAAGGCTCTCACCTGAGTCTGGGTAGATGGAGCAGTCCAGTCCATGATGGTCTGGATCTTGCTCTGCAATGGTTGAACCTGGCCTCCACCCACAAGGTGGCCCAGGTACACAACCTGACTCTGCCCTATCTGGCACTTTATGGCCTTGATAGTTAGGCCTGCTTTCTGCAGGGCCTGCAAAACATTTCTGAGGTGGACCAGGTTATCCTCCCAGGTGGAGCTAAAGACAGCAATATCATCTAGATATGCTGCACTATAGGCTTCCAGACCTGTAAGGACTGTATTCACCAACCTCTGAAAAGTGGCAGGTGCATTCTTCAGACCAAAGGGCATTACCACAAATTGATAATGCCCACTAGGGGTTGAGAATGCGGTCTTTGGCTTTGCATCATCAGCTAGCCTGATCTGCCAGTAGCCAGCTGTTAGGTCAAATGTGCTTAGATACTTGGCTGAGGCCAAAGTGTCTATTAGCTCATCTGCCCTGGGTATTGGATGGGCATCAGTCCTAGTGACTGCATTGAGACCCCTGTAGTCCACACAAAACCTCATCTCTCTTTTCCCACCACAGGTGTGAGGTTTTGGCACAAGGACCACTGGACTAGCCCAAGGGCTATCTGAGGGTTCAATAACTCCCAAATCCAACATTTTCTGGACTTCTCTCCTGATACAGTCCCTGACATGGTCAGGTTGCCTATAAATCTTATTTTTAATAGGCAGACTGTTCCCAGTGTCCACTTCATGAGTGCACCAGGTGGTCTGACTTGGAGTCAGAGAGAACATATGTCTGTACTGATTGAGCACTTGTCTACAATCAGTTTGCTGCTGAGCATTGAGGCTGCCTGCCAAGGCTACACCATCCACTGACCCATCATCAGGGTTCTGTGAGAGCAGGTCAGGGAGTGGGTCACTCTCTTCCTCCTGTCCCTCATTAGTAGCCATGAGCAAGCCCATGTCTGCCCTGTCCACATATGGTTTCAGTCTGTTGACATGGAGAACCCTGTGGGGACTCCTGGGTGTTCCTAGGTCTACTAAATAGGTGACCTCACCCTTCTGTTCAACAATGGTATGGGGTCCACTCCACTTGTCTTGGAGAGCTGCTGGGGCCACTGGCTCCAGCACCCACACCTTCTGTCCTGGCTGGTAACCAGTCAGCACAGCCTTTGGTCATGCCAGGCTTTTTGCAGTTCCTGGCTAGCCTCAAGGTTTTTAGTTGCCTTTTTCATGTATTCAGCCATCCTGGAGCGGAGACCAAGTACATAGTCCACTATGTCATGCTTTGGGGGCTTGAGAGGTAACTCCCATCCTTCCTTTACCAAGCACAATGGACCCCTGACAGGGTGACCAAACAAAAGTTCAAAAGGGCTGTAGCCAACCCCTTTTGAGGCACCTCCCTGTATGCAAATAAAAGGCAGGGCAAGAGTATGTCCCATCTTCGCCTAAGCTTCTCTGGGAGCCCTTTAATCATGCCCTTCAAGGTTTTGTTGAATCTCTCAACTAAACCATTGCATTGTGGGTGATAGGGTGTGGTGAACTTGTAAGTCACTGCACACTCCTTCCACATTGCTTTCAAGTATCCAGACATAAAGTTTGCACCCCTGTCTGATACAACCTCCTTAGGGAAGCCCACTCTTGAGAAAATTCCCAGGAGGGCCCTTGCCACCACAGGTGCTGTAGTGGTCCTAAGGGGAATAGCCTCTGGGTACCTGGTGGCATGATCCACTACCACCAGGATAAACCTGTGCCCAGATGCTGTTTGGGGATCCATGGGACCAACAATGTCAATCCCCACCCTTTCAAAGGGCACCCCCACCACAGGTAGTGGTATCAGGGGGCCTTTGTAGTGCCACCTGCCTTGCCACTGGCCTGGCAGGTTACACAGGAGTGACAAAACTCCTTGGTGTCTTCAGACATGTGGGGCCAGTGAAAGTGAGGGACAAGTCTGTCCCAAGTCTTGTTCTGGCCCAGGTGACCTGCTAGGGGAATATCATGGGCTAGGGTCAATAGGAAGCCCCTGAACCTCAGAGGTATAACCAACCTCCTGGTGGCACCAGGCTTGGGGTCTCTACACTCTGAGTACAAGAGTCCATCATCCCAATATACTTCATGGGGACCACTAGCATTCCCAGCAGCCTCAGCAGCAGCTTGCTGTCTGAGGGGTTCAAGAGAGGGGCAGCTCTGCTGCTCCTGGCTCAGATCTGCCCTGGAAGGGCCCCCTGTCCCCAAGAACTCAACCTGGTCAGGTTCAAGCTCCTCTGGGACAGTTCCTTCCTCAGGACTGAGATCATCCCCCTCAAGAGACTGATCTTCCTTCTGAGACAAGGGGGAAGCCACTGCCTTTACCCTACTACTCCTCCTCTTGGATGGCACTTGGTCCATTTTTCCAGGATCCAAGGCCTGTTCAGTGTTAGACATTTTGCTCTGTGACCTGGTCACAGCAAACACATCTGCAGGGATCCCCAGTATTTCTGCATGGGTCCTGAGCTACACTTCTGCCCAAGCTGAAGTTTCAAGATCATTGCCAAGCAAGCATTCCACTGGTAGGTTTGCACTCACCACAACCTTCTTAAGGCCAGTTACCCCTCCCAAGGAGAAGTTAACAACTGCCAGAGTATGGTCTGTTCTGACATTGCTAGCATTGGTCGCTTGGTACATTTCACCAAGTATAATCTGCCCAGGATCCACAAGGTCTTGTGTCACCATGGTGACACTTGCCCCTGTGTCCCTAAATGCCAAAGCCTCTTTTCCATTGATTGTACTTGCCCAGATTACTGGGACTCACAGAGGAGGTCACATCCATGCCTCCATCACGGACTAGGACAGCCTGAGTGAGTTCTCTGACTAGGTCAGAGGTCATCTCTTTACCCAGGGTCAACCCTACTAAACCCTTGGCTTGTGTACTCCCACCACCAACTGTAACTGCACTAGGGGGAACAGGTGCCTTAGGGGCATTGGTGGGGGCTGGAATAGAGTCTTTGGACTTGGTGCAATCGCTGGCCCAGTGTGTCTTTTGCTTACAGACTTTGCACCATGGTTTCTTTTGGCCTTTTCCCTTGTTAGACTGTGAATCCCCACCTGAAGAAGATTTTTGGGGGCCTTGTGAAGACTTCTGGTCTTTACCCTTCTCCCCACCCTTATCAGAGTTCTTAGAATCTTGCTTCTTTGGGTCACCACCTTGGTTCTGTACCTTCTGCCTCACCCTGGTTCTGACCCATTTGTCTGCCTTCTTTCCCAATTCTTGGGGAGAGGTCAGATCAGAGTCCACCAGGTACTGATACAACAGCTGATTTTGACAGTTATTAAGAATCTGATCCCTCATGATAAGATTGTACAATCCTGTGAAGTCACATACCTTACTGCCCATCAACCAACCTTCCAGAGCCTTAGCAGAACAATCCACATAGTCCACCCAGTCTTGAGTCTGTGCTTTTTGGGTATCTCTGAACTTTAACCTGTATTGTTCAGTTGTTAGGCCAAACCCATCAATCAGTGCACTTTTTAAGACTGGATAATTATCAGCATCCTCTTCTCTAACAGAGAGGAGCTTATCTCTACCTTTGTCTGCAAAGGAGAGCCACAAGATTGCTTCCCACTGCTCCTGAGGGACCCTCTGTACTTTACAGGCGCTCTCCAGTGCAGTTATCCATTTGTGGATGTCATCCCCACTCTGGTAGGGAGGGACAATCTTGCTCAGGTTTCTATGGTCATAAGACCTTTCCCTACCACTAGGGAAGTTGCTGCCACCATGGGACTCTAGTCCCATCTTTTTTCTTTGCTTTTCAAGCTCTAGGGACTCCCTGTCTATAGCCAACTGCTCTCTTCTGAGTCTCAACTGAGCTTCTCCATACTTGAGCAGTCTCTTTCCTTTCATGAGAGGATTCCCTCCTATGAGAGGAAACAGAGGTCCCTATTGAGGTGTCAGAGTGGTTAGACTCCTGAGAAGGAGATCTAGGCCTTCTGGGCACACTCACAACTCTTCCTGGGGGACAAAGGGAGGTCAGTCTGATCCTCCTCTTCCTCCACAGGAATAGCTGGGTTTTCCAGGTCAAGGTCATTTTCACCTTCCTGGCCAGTTTCCGAGGGGGGGTCCTGGGTGATTTCACCCCTGGCCCCTTCCTCATCTTCTGCCCCACCCAGTCTGCCTACCCCTTCAGACCCTGGTAGTCTTCTGAGATCATCCAGCAGGAGTACCTCTATGAGGCATTGGGTGTTGGCACTTTTGCCTGTCTTTAGTTTCCTAGCAGTGCTTAATGCTCTCAATTCCAAGAATGGGAGATTATCATACTTGGAGGGAAGAAGCCCATTGGCTTCTGGCTGGGACCCATTGGTTCCTGGCCCTAAAGACATTACTAGTGTGGTGTGGTGTATGCACTACCTACTCTAGTGTGGCCTACTAAACTCTCTTGAGTTGTAGAAAGGATGTGCTATCCCTTAACACACAACTCTAAGTTCAGTAGAACTTACTGTATCCTAAGGTTGATTTATATGTACCTAAGGTACCCTTAGTGGTTTTCAGTTGATCAATTCAATTGAGATTATCTGGTAAAACAATAGCAAGCTGGAATCCCACACGTTGCACACCAATGCGAGAAGTTGGCCTGGTATATGCTGTCCACTAATTATAGTGGGCACCTTGCACCAGTCCAAACAACCCCTTCTTGGAGATAGGTTAAAGACAACCTTTATTGAAAGCTATCCTAGTGGTAGCTATGGAGAGCAGCCTTCAGGCTAAGTCTTGAAGGAATGTAAAGCAGCTTGTTTTACCAGTCTATAATCTCTTGAGTGACCAAATGAAAGAGGAGCACACCAGGTATATATTTAAAATATATGTACTTAGTCTTAAACACACCCCTCTAGTCTCTTTATGAGGCTAGAGTTTGAAGTACATAAGTTACAAGTCAGTTATCAACAGTAATAGCACAAATACACGTTTGAGCCCTAGGGGCGTACCAAACCATATACCAATAAAGTGGTATAAGAACCACGACTGAGCTAGACACAAGGCCTAGAGCCTGTAGAAGTGCTTTGCCCTCAAGGAACCACCCAAGGTAGTGACACAGGGGACCCACGGGGGACGCGTGCAGTGTGAGAACACAGCCGCGAGCCGCCGTTGACTTCTATGGGGAATGTCGCGGTTGGAGTTTTAAAGAAAAAGGACACTTAGAGGAGGACTTGGAGCAAACCCCTTTAGAACTAGGTTGTTCTAGAGTCTATACCCACGGGAGCACCGGAGTACTCGAGTTACCTCACCCAGGGAAGCCGGGTGCATAGGTGTCTTTCGGGGTCGGGTTTCGTCGTCGTTTTCAATGGCGATCTGCTGCAAAGTGCTGCTGGCGACCAAGTCGAAAGTGTTCGGGTGGATCCAAAGGTGGATCGAAGATCTGAAGAACCTGAAAGCAGAGGGGACAGAGTCTGGGTCACTAGCCAGTGACCAGGAAGGCGATGAGCAGATGCCCACCGATGTCGGGTGCTTCAGGTAGGTTGACGGTCGTCTTGACTCTTCAGCCACGAGGTCCAGGAGGTGTCGACGACGACCTGGAGCTGGATTCGAGCTGTCCCACGACGTCTGTCGATCGCAGGGGTGTCGGCGACCGGATTGGACCCAACAAGCCTTGGCAACGGCAAGTCTCGTGGAAATAGAAAAAGGACGGTGGTACAGACCAGCAAGGTCTGAGGGACTCACCCAGCGAGGGTAAGTCAGGGCCCGTCTGGAGCAACCAGGGAAGCCCAATCAGAAGAAGAGTTGCCTTCGGGAGGGCCCACTAGCCAACGGACTAGCGACCATGAAGGAGCCTCGATTGGACGCACTTGGAGCTGGCTCACAGGACACTCGTGGAGTGGAGGCCAGTGATCTTCGGTGCAGTCGGTGCTGGAGGCGGGGGCTACTCGGAGCCCAAAGCACAACTTCGTGGGAGCCCAGAAAGAGGATGCACTTGCAAAAGTTCTCGGTGTCCAGGGGTCACGGTTCCACGTTACCCACGACAGCTACGGGCCTCAGCTTTGCTGGGGACTCAGGGCAGCCTCGGGGAAGTCTGGAAATCCACCTCTGGTGATGCAAAGACTTCGGCGTCCGGCGGAAGCTTCAGCGATGCAGACCGGGCAATTGCTTCTTAGGTGCCTGCCAAGCAGGGGAGTCACTCCTTGACCCCAAGGGAGATTCTTCAGTCCTCTAATCTTCAGTGCAGGACTTCTGAGCACCAGAGAGTGCTCCCGCCCAGCCCCAATACACATTATCCTGTCTGGGGAGGTGGTTACACCTCCCTGCGACAGGAAACCTATTGTCCAGGCCTCCACTGCCGGAGTTTCAGTCAGCAGCAGGAGGCCAGACCCGTGTCTGTGGCAGCGGCATCCATTTTGTGATGCCAGGGCTCTGGAAAGAAGTTACTGGGTAGGCCGGTGTGTACATGTCTCTCCCTCTAGAAGGGTGGAATGCTACCCCCGCCGCCAGAACTGGCGGGGGGGGGGGTAGTATTCCAAGATGTTTGACACCAAACACGACAAGTTTTGGTGCAGCCAGTCCAAAGTTAGCATTGTACCGCGAGGATATAATGCACTTAAGAGTATATGGTCAGGCTGCACTACAAACAGCATCAGAGAAGAGTCTTTGAACGCTGCAGAGGGGCTCTGATCATGCAGGGGCACCCTCTCACATAAGAACCAAGCACTCTGCCTTCAGGATTGATAAGGCCTGCCATAGGAGTGACTTATAGGTTTATATGTGTGTATATATGTAGTGATATAGGTAACCTATATCACAGTAAGGGTGCATGCACCACCTTACCCAGGCTGCAGTAGCAGACCTGTGGTGTCATTTTGGATGGCCTTCCAGGGGTGGCACAATACATGCTGCAGCCCCTGGTAGGTCTCTGAGGTACCTATGCCCTGGGTACATAGTATACCATATACTAGGGACTTATAAGGGCACTCCAGATTCCAATCAGAGATGTGCCTAAGGCACATGGAAACCATTTTAGAGAGGAAGCAGCTAGGCTGGGGTTCTGATTAGCAGGGCCCCAGCCAGACTAAAGTCGGAAAACAGTGAAGCATCAGCAAAAAGTGGGGGTACCCATGTGAAGCAGATCCTACTCTCCTACAATCCCAGTTCAGACACAGCTATACGCAAATCAGTCTTGACCCTGTGCCTCATGGGAACAGTCCAGCCCGAACTGCCAAGCCATGTCTTCCCTGGACCGGAAACAAGCATCCTGGGACCGGTTTCGGGCTAAAACCGGTTTCGGGCTAACAGCCCTCATCAGCCAGGCTAGCTTGAATCCAGTGGCAAAGTGAGCAAGGGACCCAAGTCTGGGCATACCCTGCCAACTTAGGGCGGACAAAGCAAACACAAGGAGATGATGGACGGAGCGCTGAAACTTTTCAGACACTCACCCCCAGTCACAGATCTGGGTTGAATCCATCATCGTTCTTTAGCTCACATTGCCACCCCTGTTCAGACACAGCTATACGCAAATCAGTCTTGACCCTGTGCCTCATGGGAACAGTCCAGCCCGAAATGCCAAGCCATGTCTTCCCTGGACCGGAAACAAGCATCCTGGGACCGGTTTCGGGATAACAGCCCTCATCAGCCAGGCTAGCTTAAATCCAGTGGCAAAGTGAGCAAGGGACCCACGTCTGGGCATACCCTGCCAACTTAGGGCGAACAAAGCAAACACAAGGAGATGATGGATGGAGCGCTGAAACTTTTCAGACACTCACCCCCAGTCACAGATCTGGGTTGAATCCATCATCGTTCTTTAGCTCACATTGCCACCCCAGTTCAGACACAGCTATACGCAAATCAGTCTTGACCCTGTGCCTCATGGGAACAGTCCAGCCCGAACTGCCAAGTCATGTCTTCCCTGGACCGGAAACAAGCATCCTGGGACCGGTTTCGGGCTAACAGCCCTCATCAGCCAGGCTAGCTTAAATCCAGTGGCAAAGTGAGCAAGGGACCCACATCTGGGCATACCCTTCCAACTTAGCGCGAACAAAGCAAACACAAGGAGATGATGGACGGAGCGCTGAAACTTTTCAGACACTCACCCCCAGTCACAGATCTTGGTTGAATCCATCATCGTTCTTTAGGTCACATTGCCAGCCCAGTTTAGACACAGCTATACGCAAATCAGTCTTGACCCTGTGCCTCATGGGAACAGTCCAGCCCGAACTGCCAAGCCATGTCTTCCCTGGACCGGAAACAAGCATCCTGGGACCGGTTCCGGGCTAACAGCCCTCATCAGCCAGGCTAGCTTGAATCCAGTGGCAAAGTGAGCAAGGGACCCACATCTGGGCATACCCTGCCAACTTAGGGCGAACAAAGCAAACACAAGGAGATGATGGACGGAGCACTGAAACTTTTCAGACACTCACCCCCAGTCACAGATCTGGGTTAAATCCATCATCGTTCTTTAGCTCACATTGCCACCCCAGTTCAGACACAGCTATTCCCAAATCACTCTTGACCCTGTGCCTCATGGGAACAGTTCAGCCGAACTGCCAAGCCATGTCTTCCCTGGACCGGAAACAAGCATCCTGGGACCGGTTTCGGGCTAACAGACCTCATCAGCCAGGCTAGCTTGAATCCAGTGGCATAGTGAGCAAGGGACCCACGTCTGGATATACCCTGCTAACTTAGGGTGAACAAAGCAAAGACAAGGAGATGATGGGCGGAGCACTGAAACTTTTCAGACACTCACCCCCAGTCACAGATCTGGGTTGAATCCATCATCGTTCTTTAGCTCACATTGCCACCCCAGTTCAGACAAAGCTATACGCAAATCAGTCTTGACCCTGTGCCTCATGGGAACAGTCCAGCCCAAACTGCCAAGCCATGTCTTCCCTGGACCGGAAACAAGCATCCTGGGACCGGTTTCGGGCTAACAGCCCTCATCAGCCAGGCTAGCTTGAATCCAGTGGCAAAGTGAGCAAGGGACCCACGTCTGGGCATACCCTGCCAACTTAGGGCGGACAAAGCAAACACAAGGAGATGATGGACGGAGCGCTGAAACTTTTCAGACACTCACCCCCAGTCACAGATCTGTGTTAAATCCATCATCGTTCTTTAGCTCACATTGCCACCCCAGTTCAGACACAGCTATACGCAAATCAGTCTTGACCCTGTGCCTCATGGGAACAGTCCAGCCGAACTGCCAAGCCATGTCTTCCCTGGACCGAAAACAAGCCTCCTGGGACCGGTTTCAGGATAACATCCCTCATCAGCCAGGCTAGCTTGAATCCAGTGGCAAAGTGAGCAAGGGACCCACATCTGGGCATACCCTGCCAACTGAGCGCGAACAAAGCAAACATAAGGAGATGATGGACGGAGCGCTGAAACTTTTCGGACTCTCACCCCCAGTCACAGATCTGGGTTGAATCCATCATCGTTCTTTAGCTCACATTGCCACCCCCGTTCAGACACAACTATACGCAAATCAGTCTCAACCCTGTGCCTCATGGGAACAGTCCAGCCCAAACTGCCAAGCCATGTCTTCCCTGGACCGGAAACAAGCATCCTGGGACCGGTTTCGGGCTAACAGTCCTCCTCAGCCAGGCTAGCTTGAATCCAGTGGCAAAGTGAGCAAGGGACCCACGTCTGGGCATACCCTGCCAACTTAGGGCGAACAAAGCAAACACAAGGAGATGATGGACGGAGCGCTGAAACTTTTCAGACACTCACCCCCAGTCACAGATCTGGGTTGAATCCATCATCGTTCTTTAGCTCACATTGCCACCCCAGTTCAGACACAGCTATATGCAAATCTGTCTTAACCCTATGCCTCATGGGAACAGTCCAGCCCGAACTGCCAAGCCATGTCTTCCCTGGACCGGAAACAAGCATCCTGGGACCGGTTTCGGGCTAACAGCCCTCATCAGCCAGGCTAGCTTGAATCCAGTGGCAAAGTGAGCAAGGGACCCACGTCTGGGCATACCCTGCCAACTTAGGGCGAACAAAGCAAACACAAGGAGACCATCCCTGCTGGTGTCCCTCCTCCTGGCAGACCATCCCCACTGGTGTCACACCTCCTGGCAGATCGTTCCTGCTGATGTCACACCTCTGGCAGACCATCCCTGCTAGTCTAAGCCATCCTGGCAGACCATTCTTCCTGGTGTCACACCTTCTGGCAGATCACCTCTGCTTTTGTCACACCTGATGGCAGACTATCTCTCAGCTGGTTTCACATCTCCTGGCAGACCATCCCTGCTGGTATTACACCTCCTGACAGACCATCCCTGCTGGTGTCACACATCCTGGAAGGCCATTGCTGCTAGTGTCACACCTCTGGCAGACCATTCCTGCTGGTGCAACACCTCCTTACAGATCATGCCCTCTGGTGTCACCCCTCTAGGTGACCATCCCTGCTGGTGTCACACCTCATGGCAGACCATCCCTGCTGGTGTCACACCTCTGGCAGACCATTCCTGCTGGTGGCACACCTCCTAGCAGACCATTCCTGCTGGTGTCACACCTCTTGGCAGACCATCTCTGCTGGTGTTACACCTCCTGGCCGATCCTCCCTGCTGGTGTCATGCCTCCTGGAAGGCCATCCCTGTTGGTGTCACACCTCCTTGCAGACCATCCCTGCTGGTGTGACACTCCTGGCAGACCACCCCTGCTAGTGTCACACCTCTGGCAGACCACTCCTGCTGGTGTAACACCTCCTCGCAGACCTTCCCTACTAGTGTCACACCTCCTGGAAGATCATCTCTCAGCTGGTCTCACACCTCCTGGAAGACCATCCCTGCTAGTGTTACACCTCCTGGCAGACCATCCATGCTGGTGTCACACATCCTAGCAGACCATTGCTGCTGGTCTCACACCTCTGGCAGATGACTTCTGCTGGAGTAAAACCTCCTTGCATATCATGTCCACTGGTGTCACACCTCGTGGCAGACCATACCTGCTAGTGCCACACCTCCTGGCAGACCAGCCCTGTTGGTGTCACCTCCTAGTAGACCATCCGTGCTGGTGTCACACCTCCTAGCAGACCATCCCTGCTGATGTCCCTCCTCCTGGAAGACCATCCCTGCTGGTGTCACAACTCCTGGCAGATCATCCCTGATGGTGTCACACCTCCTGACAAACCAGCCCTGTTGATGTCACACCTCTGGCAACCATCCCTGCTAGTCTCAGTCATCCTGGCAGACCATTCTTCTTGGTGTCACAGCATCTGGAAGATCATCTCTGCTGGTGTCACACCTGATGACAGACCATCTCTCACCTGGTTTCACATCTCCTGGCAGACCATCACTGCTGGTATTACACCTCCTGGCAGACCATCCCTGCTGGTGTCACACATCCTGGCAGACCATTGCTGCTAGTGTCACACATCCTGGAAGGCCATCCCTGCTGGTGTCACACCTCCTGGCAAATCATTCCTGCTGGTGCAACACCTCCTTACAGATCATGTCGTCTTGTGTGTCACCTCGTGGCAGACCATCTCTGCTGGTGTTACACCTCCTGGCAGACCATCTATGCTGGTGTCACACATCCTAGCAGACTATTGCTGCTGGTGTCACACCTCTGGCAGACGACTTCTGCTGGAGTAACACCTCCTTGCATATCATGTCCACTGGTGTCACCCCTCTAGGTTACTATCCCTGGTGGTGTCACACCTGGTAGACCTTCCCTACTAGTATCACACCTCTGGAAAATCATCTCTGGTGGTGTCACACCTCCTAGCAGACCATACCTGCTAGTGTCACACCTCCTGGCAGACCAGCCCTGTTGGTGTCACCTCCTAGTAGACCATCCCTGCTGGTGTCACACCTCCTAGCAGACCATCACTGCTGGTGTCCCTCCTCCTGGCAGACCATCCGTGCTGGTGTCACACCTCCTGGAAGACCATCCCTGCTGGTGTCACACCTCCTAGCAGACCAGCCCTGTTGGTGTCACCTCCTAGTAGACCATCCCTGCTGGTGCCACACCTCCTAGCAGACCATCCCTGCTGATGTCCCTCCTCCTGGCAGACCATCCCTGCTGGTGTCACACCTCCTGGCAGATCATCCCTGTTGGTGTCACACCTCCTGACAAACCACCCCTGATGATGTCACACCTCTGGCAACCATCCCTGCTAGTCTAAGTCATCCTGGCAGACCATTCTTCCTGGTGTCACAGCCTCTGGAAGATCATCTCTGCTGGTGTCACACCTGATGACAGACCATCTCTCACCTGGTTTCACATCTCCTGGCAGACCATCACTGCTGGTATTACACCTCATGGCAGACCGTCTCTGCTGGTGTCACACCTCGTGGCAGACCATCCCTGCTTGTGTCACACCTCCTGGCAGGCCATCCCTGCTGGTGTGACACATCCTGGAAGACCATTCCTGCTGGTGCAACACCTCCTTACAGATCATGTCCTCTGGTGTCACACCTCGTGGCAGACCATCTCTGCTGGTGTCACACCTCCTGGCCGATCATCCCTGCTGGTGTCATGCCTCCTGCAAGATCATCCCTGCTGGTGTCACACCTCCTAACAGACCTGGCAGACCATCCCTGCTGGTGTCACACCTCTTGCAGACCATCTCTGCTAGTCTCACACATCCTGGCAGACCATCCCTCCTGGTGTCACACCCAGAAGCTGCAGGTGCAGGTAAGCGGGGTGGGGGGTGGGGAGTCAACAGACGACGAGGAGGGAAAATTACATTAAAATAAAGAAAACCACTTACCTTGCGCTCGCCGCTTCACCGAGTCGGCGATGTCATTGGTTGACTCCCCCCCACTCCGGCCCACCACGCTGACCTGCACCGGCCGCTCCTGGTCACACCTCCTGACAAACCATCCCTGCTGGTGTCACACATCGTGGTAGACCATCCCTGCTGGTGTCACACCTCTGGCTGACCATCCCTGCTGGTGTCACACCTCTGGCTGACCATCCTTGCTGGTGTCACACCTTCTGACAGATCATCCCTGCTGGTGTCGCACCTCTGGCTGATCATCCCTGCTGGTGTCACACCTCTGGCTGACCATCCCTGCTGGTGTCACACCTCTGGCTGACCATCCCTGCTGGTGTCACACCACTGGCTGACCATCCCTGCTGGTGTCACACCTCTGGCAGACCGTCTCTGCTGGTGTCACACCTCTGGCAGACCATCCTTGCTGGTGTCACACATCATGGTCAACCATCCCTGCTGGTGTCACACCTCTAAGCAGATCAATTCTGCTGGTGTCACACCTCTGTCAGACCATTCCTGCTGTAGTCACACCTCCTGGGAGAACATCCCTGCTGGAGTCTCTCCTCTTGGCAGACCGTCTCTCCTGGTGTCACACCTCTGGCAGACCGTCTCTGCTGGTGTCACAGCTCCTAGCAGATCAACCCTGCTGGTGTCACACCTCTGGCAGGTCATCCCTGCTAGTGTCACACATCCTGGTCGACCATCCCAGCTGGTGCCTCGCCTCCTGGTAGACCATTCTTCCTGGTGTCATACCTCTGACAGACCATCCCGATGGTGTCACACCTCTTGGCTTACCATCCCTGCTAGTGCCACACATCTGGCAGACTCTCTCTGGTGGTCTCACAATTCATGGCACACCAGTCCTCCTGCTTTCACACCTCCTGGTGGTCATCCCAGCTGGAGTCTTGCTACTTTTTAATGGTCTGCAAGCTTTCCTTTACAGATGCTTCTCTAGAAGTGTGATTTTGTGTTTTTCAACTGCCCATGGAAGGCAGACATATTTGCACGCACTCTACCCTCAACTATTCAGGGCCAAATAATTAAACCACCAATTGACAAAGCTAATTATTTCGTCCTTTGTATAGTGATACGTGTTACGCAAGGAGCAGTGAGACAGAAAAGAATTCTAGGGCACAGACAGCAGCAGTGTAAGCGTTTACCACACACCCACGCATCTACAGAACATACAGCACCAGATATTTTAATTAGGTTAGGCAGTGTCACTCCTCACCCCAAAAGCATTAAACTGAATATATCAGCTTTTCTTTTGAAATGACGTAGGTTGTATTGTTGTAGGTGAAGAGTGTGAACAACTATACTGTGTAATAGGTTCTGCACACATGTGGTCCTCACACACATATGTTTTGAAGGCAGATTAGAAGAGACTTCTTTAAGCAATGCATGTCCTTTACAAACGCAAAACTTGGGGTCACTGTACCTAGTAAGGAAAGGAGAGCTGGAGAAGTTTTTCTCAAGGTTGGACGTACTTGTGGAGTGGGGGTCAACAAGACTGTTCCATGTTGCCCTCACACACACCGAGGGATGTCATGCTTCATCATAGGGCGCTTGCTTCTCGTCGGGCCGGCGCTGCAATGCCCTATGGGTCCCCCAAAGGGTCACTTTGGCGGAGATCTTTTGCTTTTGTTGCCGTATGATGAGTGCAAGTAAGGTCTAGGTGGGGTGGTGACGGGTGTGCAACGGAGAAAAGGTTAAAACTGATTAGGGGTATCACTAAAACCTTTAATAACTGGATTTCCCGTCAGATTAAAAAACCCTTATAAAGGTTGGTGCTACTAGTGGGATGATAAGGTACCCTAATAGCTTATCGTTTTTACCTAAAGGTTGGGGTCAAACGCTCGGGATGTGTGAGGGCAACATGGAACAGTCTTGTTGACCGTCACTCCACGAGTACGTCCAACTTTAAGAAAAACTTCACTGGTTCTCCTTACCTTACTAGGAACAGTGACCCCAAGTTTTTGCGGTTACATTATTCCAGGAGCATGGTCACTGGACCTTCATCCAGCTCCTAGTCCCCCCCTCTCTTTTTGACAGATGCCCTTTACAAACACCAGTCTGTGGTGGTAATGTACACTCACTGTAAAAGACCTTGGAGGGAATGGCATTTTCTTTTTAAATAAGCAGGGGATTTACAGTTTTGCACATTACAATGTAACAAATATAATTGTCAAAATTTCATACAAATCAATATATACAGCCATTCAGGCAATTCATCTCCCAATACCTCAAAAAACTCCCATAAAGTGCAAATGTCACCTAAAGTGCATAATTGAGCTTCCCCATAACCCCTGCAGCATACTTGTAAAAAGAAAAACCTACGGCCTAGTGTGATAAAGTGCCGATAGTGCCTAACAAACTGGAATACTACCATGCCCCTGTACCATATGGACATCCAACCAACATTTTCCCTAGGAAACTCCGCTAACGTGCAAAAATCATCTAAAGTGCTCAACTTATACATCCCAAAAACCGAAGCGATCTGTTTAAGTATCCTGTGGCCTGATATAATAAAATGCCAATAATGCTTGCTCCAGCTTGGCACGCCAGAATGTTACCATACACCTGTGCCAAATGGACTTCAAACCCATAATCTCCCAGTTGGCCTTGTGTGAAAGCATACCTATTTACTCGCTCTGAGGCAAAAATACCCCATATTTTCTTGGAGCATGTTGTTTTGTTGATCCGAATATGGTACCAAAGCTCTCTTTCACTATCTTTAAGCTATTAGAACATTGGAATGTTGGAAGCTTCATTGAAAACAATGGAGAGCTCCGGGCTTCTAATGGCCGGTAGAAGCCCGGAGCTCCAACATTCCAATCTTGCCATTCAAAGCTGTTGCTGTCAATCAATCATAGCATTTGTAGAGCGCACTACATACCCGTGAGGGTCTCAAGGTGCTGGGAGGGGAGGGGGGGGGAGGGAGGGGGAGGGGTGCTGGTACTGCTCGAAGAGCCAGGTCTTGAGGAGTCTTCTGAAGGTCAGCAGGTCTTGGGTCTGCCGTAGGTGGATGGGGAGGGTGTTCCAGGTTTTGGCGGCGAGGTGGGAGAAGGATCTGCCACCGGATGTCGCTCTTCGGATGCGGGGGATTGTGGCGAGGTGGGCGGAGCGAAGCTGGCGGGCGGGGGTGTAGAGGCTGAGTCGTCTGTTGAGGTACGTAGGTCCGGTGTTGTGGAGAGCCTTGTGTGCGTGGGTGAGGAGCTTGAAGGTTATCCTCTTGTTGATGGGGAGCCAGTGCAGGTCTCTCAGGTGAGGGGTGATGTGGCTGCGGCGAGGGATGTCGAGGATCAGGCATGCAGAGGCGTTCTGGATGCGTTGCAGCCGCTTCAGGAGTTTGGCCGAGGCTCCAGCGTAGAGGGCGTTTCCGTAGTCCAGCCTGCTGCTGACGAGGGCCTGGGTGACCGTTCTTCTCGTTTCGGTAGGGATCCACTTGTAGATCTTGCGGAGCATGCGGAGGGTGTTGAAGCAGGAGGAAGAGACGGCGTTGACCTGCTTAGTCATGGAGAGGGTGGAGTCGAGGATGACTCCTAGGTTGCGTGCGTGGTCGGTGGGTGTTGGAGCTGTTCCCAATGCGGTCGGCCACCAGGAGTCGTCCCAGGCCGAGGGGGTGGAACAGAGGATGAGGACCTCCGTCTTGTCAGAGTTCAGCTTCAGTCGGCTGTTCCTCATCCATTTGGCGACGGCCTTCATTCCTTCGTGGAGGTTGGTTTTGGCGGTGTGGGGGTCTTTGGTGAGGGAGAGAATCAGCTGGGTGTCATCGGCGTAAGAGATGATGTTGAGGTCGTGCGGTTGGGGCGACGTGGGCGAGTGGTGCCATGTAGATGTTGAACAGCGTTGGGCTGAGGGATGAGCCCTGGGGTACGCCGCAGATGATCTCGGTGGCCTCGGAGCGGAAGGGGGGGAGGCGGACGCTCTGTGTTCTGCCAGAGAGGAAGGAGGTGGTCCAGTCCAGGGCCTTCTCTTGGATTCCGGCGTCGTGGAGGCGTGTGCGTAGTGTGTGGTGGCATACCGTGTCGAAGGCGGCTGACAGGTCCAGGAGGATGAGGGCCGCGGTCTCTCCGTTGTCTAGCAGGGTCCTGATGTCATCGGTGGCGGCGATGAGGGCAGTTTCGGTGCTGTGGTTGCTGCGAAACCCGGACTGGGACGGGTCCAGGATGCTGTTCTCCTCGAGGTAGCGGGTCAGTTGTTTGTTGACGGTCTTCTCGATGACCTTCGCCGGGAACGGGAGCAGGGAGATGGCCCGGAAGTTCTTGAGGTCCTTGGGGTCCGCCTTGGGTTTCTTGAGTAAGGCGTTGATCTCGGCATGCTTCCAGCTTTCCGGGAAGGTTGCTGTCTCGAAGGAGATGTTGATCGCTTTCCGGAGATGGGGTGCGATGGCGGTGCTGGCTTTGTTGAAGATGTGGTGTGGGCATGGGTCTGACGGAGATCCGGAGTGGATGGTGTTCATGATCTTGATGGTGTCGTCGTCGTTTATGTTGGTCCAGGAGAGCAGGCGGTTGGAGCGGATGTTGGTCGTGGGGGCGGAGATCTCAGTCGTTGTCGGGGCGATCGTGGTGTTGAAGCTGTCGTGGATGTCAGCGATCTTGCGATGGAAGAAGGTGGCCAGCGAGTTGCACAGGTCTTGCGAAGGTGGGATGTCGTTGGTGTTGGAGCTGGGGTTGGAGAGTTCCTTCACGATGTTGAAGAGCTCTTTGCTGTTGTGTGCGTTGTCGTCTAGGCGGTCTTTGAAGGAGGCCCTTTTGGCGGATCTGATGAGGTGATGGTGTCTGCGGGTGGCGTTCTTGTGGGCTGTGTAGCTGTCCGGTGTTTGTTCGCGGTGCCAGTTCTTCTCCAGCTTTCGGCAGGTTTGCTTGGAGGCCCGGAGGTCTTCAGTGAACCAGCTGGCTTTCTTGCTGGTGTGGCTGTTGGAGGGTTTCTTGAGCGGGGCGAGGGTGTTGGCGCAGTCGTCGATCCACTGTCTGAGGTTGCGGGCGGCGGTGTCGGGGTCGGTGGGGTTGGCGGGAGGGCGCCAGGCTAGGGTGGTGGTTAGCTGGTCTTCGGTGACTTTGCTCCAGCAGCGGCGAGGCATCTGTTGGGTGTGGTGGTGCGTGGTGGCTTTCTGAAAGGTGAAGTGGATGCAGCGATGGTCGGTCCAGTGGAGTTCGGTGGTGTGACTGAAGGTGACGCGGGAGCTTGCGGAGAAGATAGGGTCAAGCGTGTGGCCGGCGGAGTGGGTGGGAGATGTGACGAGTTGTCTGAGTCCGAGGTTGGCGAGGTTGTCGATCAGGTGGTAGAGTTGGTGTCGTTGTTGTTCTCGAGGTGGAAGTTCAGGTCCCCGAGGAGGATGTAATCCATGGAGGCGAGGGCATGAGGGCTGACGAAGTCGGTGATGGAGTCGCTGAACTGTGGTCGGGGTCCGGGGGGTCTGTAGACGAGGGTTCCTCTGAGGGTGGTGTTGGGGTCGGTGTGGATCTGGAAGTGCAGGTGTTCGGCGGTGCTGAGTGTGTCGTCGTTGTTGGTCGAGACTCTGAGAGTGTTCCTGTGGACGATGGCTATTCCTCCTCCTACTCCGTTGGTGCGGTCCCTGCGGGAGATCTTGTATCCTTCCGGGATGGCAATGGCGATGTTGGGTGCCGAGGAGGGGTTCAGCCAGGTCTTCGTCAGGAATGCGACGTCAGGGGAGGTTGAGTCGAGTAGGTCCCAGAGTTCAACGGCGTGTTTGCGGGCAGAGCAGGTGTTGAGAAGAATGCAACTGAGGTGGTTGGGTTTGTTCCTGGGCGGCAGGTTGGCGGGCTGGGTGCTGGTGAAGCTGCAGTTCCGGCAGGAGAAGGGTCCTTGGGTGCGCTTCGGGGCGGCCAGGAAGCAGGTGCGCGATCGTCGTCCGGTGTTGAGTGCGTGGAGGGTGCTGGAGTCGTAGCGGAGCCGGGCGTCGTGGCGGGCACGGGGACCAGGGGTTCTGGCGCTGGGCACGGTCCAGGCGCGGACGGGCGCAGACGGGCTTGCCTTAGGCGCGCCAGCGGCGCGGCCGCCATATATGGGGAGGTGGGAGGGAGGAGCAGCTGGGAGGCAGGGCAGGGGCAGTGAATGGTCGGTCAGGGGGGCGGGGCCGCTGGGGACGCAGCGGCTGGAGCGGGAGCTGTGAGGGGCGACGAATGGAACAGAAGGCAAAAAAGGGCACAGAATTACAGGGGCAACGAGGGGAACAGAAGGCAAAACGGGCTCACAGTAATGGGGGCAACGAAGGGAACAGAAGGCAAAACGGGCTCACAGTAATGGGGGCAACGAGGGGAACAGAAGGCAAAATGGGCTCACAGTAATGGGGGCAACGAAGGGAACAGAAGGCAAAACGGGCTCACAGTAATGGGGGCAACGAGGGGAACAGAAGGCAAAACGGGCTCACAGTAATGGGGGCAACGAGGGGAACAGAAGGCAAAACGGGCTCACAGTAATGGGGGCAACGAAGGGAACAGAAGGCAAAACGGGCTCACAGTAATGGGGGCAACGAGGGGAACAGAAGGCAAAACGGGCTCACAGTAATGGGGGCAACGAGGGGAACAGAAGGCAAAACGGGCTCACAGTAATGGGGGCAACGAGGGGAACAGAAGGCAAAACGGGCTCACAGTAATGGGGGCAACGAGGGGAACAGAAGGCAAAACGGGCTCACAGTAATGGGGGCAACGAAGGGAACAGAAGGCAAAACGGGCTCACAGTAATGGGGGCAACGAGGGGAACAGAAGGCAAAACGGGCTCACAGTAATGGGGGCAACGGGGGGAACAGAAGGCAAACAATAAAGGCAAACAATAAAGGCAAGCAATGAGGTACAAACCTACGGCCTACCACTGGCCACCAGGGATGAGGCGCAGGTGGTAGCCTGTGGGTGGAGGAGGGCCTCGATCTTCCTCAGCAGCGGCAGCTGGGGCAAGGACACACAGGCGGTGCTGTCCGGAGGGGGAGCGACCTACCTAGCAGGGTCAAGGGTCGCTCTCCTCACCGCGCAGCGGCCGCCATATATGGGGAGGTGGGAGGGAGGAGCAGCTGGGAGGCGGGAGGCAGGGCAGGGGCAGCGAACGGGCGGTCAGGGGGGCGGGGCCGCAGGGGACGCAGCGGCTGGAGCGGGAGCTGTGAGGGGCGACAAAGGGAACAGAAGGCAAAAAATGGGCACAGAATTTCAGGGGCAACGAGGGGAACAGAAGGCAAAACGGGCTCACAGTAATGGGGGCAACGAAGGGAACAGAAGGCAAAACGGGCTCACAGTAATGGGGCAACGAGGGGAACAGAAGGCAAAACGGGCTCACAGTAATGGGGGCAACGAGGGGAACAGAAGGCAAAACGGGCTCACAGTAATGGGGGCAACGAGGGGAACAGAAGGCAAATCGGGCTCACAGTAATGGGGGCAACGAAGGGAACAGAAGGCAAAACGGGCTCACAGTAATGGGGGCAACGAGGGGAACAGAAGGCAAAACGGGCTCACAGTAATGGGGGCAACGAGGGGAACAGAAGGCAAAACGGGCTCACAGTAATGGGGGCAACGAGGGGAACAGAAGGCAAAACGGGCTCACAGTAATGGGGGCAACGAGGGGAACAGAAGGCAAAACGGGCTCACAGTAATGGGGGCAACGAGGGGAACAGAAGGCAAAACGGGCTCACAGTAATGGGGGCAACGAAGGGAACAGAAGGCAAAACGGGCTCACAGTAATGGGGGCAACGGGGGGAACAGAAGGCAAACAATAAAGGCAAACAAGGATACAATAAAGGCAAACAATAAAGGCAAGCAATGAGGTACAAACCTACGGCCTACCACTGGCCACCAGGGATGAGGCGCAGGTGGTAGCCTGCGGGTGGAGGAGGGCCTCGATCTTCCTCAGCAGCGGCAGCTGGGGCAATGACACACAGGCGGTGCTGTGCGGAGGGGGAGCGAACTACCTAGCAGAGCCTTCACAGAGCCGGAGGGTATTTCTATTCCCTCAGCACCTTGAGGTCTTTGTTTTCTTTGTTAGAAAATTCTGCCCTCTAGTGCGGAATGTTCTGTTAGCCTTATAGCCCTCCCATACCTGGGCTATTTTGGAATCAAAGTCCCTCTCCGTTGTGAAAAGCCCTCGCCTTCGGCTCGGGCCTTTAACACTGGAGCAGAGCTTTAATGGCCGATATAGCCCACTACTTCAGGCTATAAGGCTATATGAGACCATTCAGCAAACGTATGACTAATATTAGACTTCCAATGCTTAGTAAAAATCGAACGGGCAACCACCATTGAAATAAAGATCAATTGTGCACCTTCTTTCCCGTAAAGGGAGTCTGCAGCAGTACCACAGAGTGCTTAAAGAGGTGATGGTTCAACCTGTTGACCTACCTGAACTGAAATCTGAGCAAAGATCTGAACCCAATAATCTTTCAAAACCGCACGTGACCAAAAACATGTTCCCAGTCCCCTCGATGGTCACACAGGGGGCATTTCCCACTTACCGCCTGGAACATTTTATCGAGTCTAACAGGAGTATAATACAGCATCCAACCGTTGTAAAACACCATCCTATGAAAGTTGGCCCCTCTCAGCAGAGAAAGCACAAAGCTAAAGCACTTATGCCATCCAACCCTGTCTGTATGAACACCCGTGTGGCATTTCATTTAGCACAGATCCCCTCAATGACCGGAGTATGGTGAAGGCCAAGTTCCTTGTACCATGAACTAAGGGAATCTCCAGCCTTGCCTGACGCAAACAGTTTCTTCACTAGGGCTTCTGCTACATTAATATCAACCAAAGATAAAGATTTAAAAACTGAGACAAATTGATTATACGAAAACCTATAAAATGCACCATGCGGAGGGGCAGGCAGGGAGATTTCATAATAGGTCTTAATTCTAGTACCTACAATAAAATAACCTGCTTTGCTAATCTGAATAGTTCACCAATGATTAACAACATCCTCTGAGAACAAGGGGATAAAAGTTTACAGGTGTTTCAGCATGGACTGCAGGGATTTTGTGCTTTATAAACAGTTGATGCTGAGTAGACCAAAGCACCAGTAGGGTCTTACATCTCACCTTTTTTGGTACTTTGGGTTCTTTGATGGCCTCGGGGAGACTGCTGAACCCATAATTCTTCAGCAGGAGTAAAACAACAAAATCATTGAATCTGGACTGTTGCCCTGAAAGTCTTCAGATCTGGAATACAAAGCACGCCCAATGGTACTGCTTAAAACTGGGAAGAGCCAGGCCGCCTGCAGATTTAGGGAGTTGTAAAATGCTCGTATGAGCGCAGGAGGTCTTATTACCCCAAACAAATAAAGCTATCATACTGTCCAATCTCGTAAAAAAAAAAAGCATTGTATACTCTGCAAGGGGCATTTAAAAATAAAAATAGCACAAGAGGCAAATTCGAAATTTTAATGAGGGAGGTGGGACCTATAACAGGAAGAGGGAGGGATTTCTAAAGTCTAAAACAAACAAGGCTGCATTTTGCTTAAAAGAGGGATGTAGTTTAAATAATCAAGATTCAGCATGAAATCCGAATAATACACACCTAAATTTATCTTTGGATTCTGATCATAATTATCCCAAAGCTTGTATGGGAAGACTTCTGGAGTAGTATTAAACCAAAGAGTCTCTGTTTTGGATTTGTTAATTTTATACACCCAAGTCCCCGCCCCCCTCTCCCCCTACCTGAGCATACCACCGAATAAAGCGATGCCAAAGGGGATGATGGACGAAGCGCTAGAGCAAATCAAACACTCACCCCCAGTCAACTGATCTGGGTTTAATCCATCATCATTCTTTAGCTCACTCCGCCACCCCAGTTCAGACCTGGCCATATGCAAATCAGTCCGACCCTGTGCCTCATGGGAACAGTCCAGCCTGAACTGCCAAGCCATGTCTTCCCTGGTCCGGAAACAAGCATCCTGGGACCGGTTTCGGGTTCAAAACCCTCATCAGCCAGGCTATCTTGAATCCAGTGGCAAAGTGAGCAAGGGACCCACGTCTGGGCATACCCTGCCAACTTAGGGCGAACAAAGCGATACCAAAGGGGATGATGGACGGAGCGCTAGAGCAATTCAAGCACTCACCCCCAGTCAACTGATCTGGGTTTAATCCATCATCATTCTTTAGCTCACTCCGCCACCCCAGTTCAGACCTGGCCATATGCAAATCAGTCTGACCCTGTGCCTCATGGGAACAGTCCAGCCCGAACTGCCAAGCCATGTCTTCCCTGGACCGGAAACAAGCATCCTGGGACCTGTTTCTGGCTTACAGCCGTCATCAGCCAGGCTATCTTGAATCCAGTGGCAAAGTGAGCAAGGGACCCACGTCTGGGCATACCCTGCCAACTTAGGGCGAACATAGCAAAACCAAAGGGGATGATGGACGGAGTGTTGAACATTGCAAGCACTCACCCCCAGTCAACTGATCTGGGTTTAATCCATCATCATTCTTTAGCTCACTCTGCCACCCCAGTTCAGACATGGCCATATGCAAATGAGTCTGACCGTGTCCCTCACGGGAACAGTCCAGCCCGAACTGCCAAGCCATGTCTTCCCTGGACCGGAAACAAGCATCCTGGGACCGGTTTCTAGCTATTCAGCCGTCATCAGCCAGGCTAGCTTGAATCCAGTGGCAAAGTGAGCAAGGGACCCACGTCTGGGCATACCCTGCCAACTTAGGGCGAACAAAGCGATACCAAAGGGGATGATGGACAGAGCGCTTGAGCAAATCAAACACTCACCCCCAGTCAACTGATCTGGGTTTAATCCATCATCATTCTTTAGCTCACTCCACCACCCCAGTTCAGACATGGCCATATGCAAATCAGTCTGACCCTGTGCCTCATGGGAACAGTCCAGCCCGAACTGCCAAGCCATGTCTTCCATGGACCGGAAACAAGCATCCTGGGACCGGTTTCTGGCTATTCAGCCGTCATCAGCCAGGCAAGCTTGAATCCAGTGGCAAAGTGAGCAAGGGACCCACGTCTGGGCATACCCTGCCAACTTAGGGCGAACAAAGCGATACCAAAGGGGATGATGGACGGAGCGCTTGAGCAAATCAAACACTCACCCCCAGTCAACTGATCTGGGTTTAATCCATCATCATTCTTTAGCTCACTCCACCACCCCAGTTCAGACATGGCCATATGCAAATCAGTCTGACCCTGTGCCTCATGGGAACAGTCCAGCCCGAACTGCCAAGCCATGTCTTCCCTGGACTGGAAACAAACATCCTGGAACCGGTTTCTGGCTATTCAGCCGTCATCAGCCAGGCTAGCTTGAATCCAGTGGCAAAGTGAGCAAGGGACCCACGTCTGGTCATACCCTGCCAACTTAGGGCGAACAAGCGATACCAAAGGGGATGATGGACGGAGCGGTTGAGCAAATCAAACACTCACCCCCAGTCAACTGATCTGGGTTTAATCCATCATCATTCTTTAGCTCACTCCACCACCCCAGTTCAGACATGGCCATATGCAAATCAGTCTGACCCTGTGCCTCATGGGAACAGTCCAGCCCGAACTGCCAAGCCATGTCTTCCCTGGACTGGAAACAAACATCCTGGAACCGGTTTCTGGCTATTCAGCCGTCATCAGCCAGGCTAGCTTGAATCCAGTGGCAAAGTGAGCAAGGGACCCACGTCTGGTCATACCCTGCCAACTTAGGGCGAACAAAGCGATACCAAAGGGGATGATGGACGGAGCGGTTGAGCAAATCAAACACTCACCCCCAGTCAACTGATCTGGGTTTAATCCATCATCATTCTTTAGCTCACTCCACCACCCCAGTTCAGACATGGCCATATGCAAATCAGTCTGACCCTGTGCCTCATGGGAACAGTCCAGCCCGAACTGCCAAGCCATGTCTTCCCTGGACCGGAAACAAGCATCCTGGGACTGATTTGCATATGGCCATGTCTGAACTGGGGTGGTGGAGTGAGCTAAAGAATGATGATGGATTAAACCCAGATCAGTTGACTGTGGGTGAGTGTTTGATTTGCTCTAACGCTCCGTCCATCATCCCCTTTGGTATCGCTTTGTTCGCCCTAAGTTGGCAGGGTATGCCCAGACGTGGGTCCCTTGCTCACTTTGCCACTGGATTCAAGATAGCCTGGCTGATGAGGGTTATGAACCCGAAACCGGTCCCAGGATGCTTGTTTCCGGTCCAGGGAAAGCATGGCTTGGCAGTTCGTGCTGGACTGTTCCCATGAGGCACAGGATCAGACTGATTTGCATATGGCCATGTCTGAACTGGGGTGGTGGAGTGAGCAAAAGAATGATGATGGATTAAACCCAGATCAGTTGATTGGGGGTGAGTGTTTGATTTGCTCTAACGCTCTGTCCATCATCCCCTTTGGTATCGCTTTGTTCGCCCGAAGTTGGCAGGGTATGCCCAGACGTGGGTCCCTTGCTCACTTTGCCACTGGATTCAAGATAGCCTGGCTGCTGAAGGTTATGAACCTGAAACCGGTCCCAGGATGCTTGTTTCCGGTCCAGGGAAGACATGGCTTGGCAGTTCGGGCTGGACTGTTCCCATGAGGCACAGGGTCAGACTGATTTGCATATGGCCATGTCTGAACTGGGGTGGTGGAGTGAGCTAAAGAATGATGATGGATTAAACCCAGATCAGTTGACTGGGGGTGAGTGTTTGATTTGCTCTAACGCTCCGTCCATCATCCCCTTTGGTATCGCTTGTTCGCCCTAAGTTGGCAGGGTATGCCCAGACGTGGGTCCCTTGCTCACTTTGCCACTGGATTCAAGATAGCCTGGCTGATGAGGGTTATGAACCCGAAACTGGTCCCAGGATGCTTGTTTCCGGTCCAGGGAAGACATGGCTTGGCAGTTCGGGCTGGACTGTTCCCATGAGGCACAGGGTCAGACTGATTTGCATATGGCCATGTCTGAACTGGGGTGGTGGAGTGAGCTAAAGAATGATGATGGATTAAACCCAGATCAGTTGACTGGGGGTGAGTGTTTGATTTGCTCTAACGCTCCGTCCATCATCCCCTTTGGTATCGCTTGTTCGCCCTAAGTTGGCAGGGTATGCCCAGACGTGGGTCCCTTGCTCACTTTGCCACTGGATTCAAGATAGCCTGGCTGATGAGGGTTATGAACCCGAAACCGGTCCCAGGATGCTTGTTTCCGGTCCAGGGAAGACATGGCTTGGCAGTTCGGGCTGGACTGTTCCCATGAGGCACAGGGTCAGACTGATTTGCATATGGCCATGTCTGAACTGGGGTGGTGGAGTGAGCTAAAGAATGATGATGGATTAAACCCAGATCAGTTGACTGGGGGTGAGTGTTTGATTTGCTCTAACGTTCCGTCCATCATCCCCTTTGGTATCGCTGTGTATTTATACTGGTCCTGCATTGTCACACAGTGCTACGAAGGCTCCATCTGGGTGCAGTGCCAACATTAGAGTGAATGTGTGTTGTGCACGCTTCCACCATACACCACACACCCTATAAAACCAACTGCTGCTTGTGGCAGGGAGGCTCCTTTCGGAGAGTGGAATTGTCATAAAAGAGTGAAACTCTAGTTAAGATGTATCCAGTTTAGACAGGATTAACCTTTGCATCCATTCTGAGGTTATTAGGAGTTTAGGAATTGTATGTACATTAGGAATTGTATGTACATTTTGGGAACTTGAAACAACTTCCAGTGATGTCACTTCCTGTTATATGGCTGATTATGTTAATAAGCAGCTACTTGCTGACCATAGCTCAATGCATTGCCCGTCCACGCTACTCACAGCTTCTCAGACCACCCCTCCAGCCCTGCCAAGTACCACGCATCAGGCGTGAGGCTAACGCATTTCAGTGCGGTGGTCCGCATCACCGCACTGAAATGCAATATCACGCATTATAGCGCCTCCTCTGTGAAGCAGGAGCGCTCCTAAAATGTACCATACTGAAAAGCTTCAGTAGCAATGCGCTCTCTGCGCTTCTCCTCGGCAGCTCAGGGGCTGACTCATCGGCACACAGGCAGCTCTATTAGCTGCTACAATGTATGTAACGAAGTACTCGCACCCGACACCACGTGGCAAATTGTATTCAGTGACTGCCATTAGGTGTCAGCACCGGAACTGCCCAATGGCTACTTCCGCTGCGTTCCAAGCCACTGTGTTTATGAGAACAAATGATCACCTGTGGCGCAAACGGGCAGCATGTTTTGAAGTCCGACTGGACCCGCTCTTACTACTACAAGCGGCAGACTCGAGAAAGAGACAGCTGGCGACATGATGAAAGAGGCCCGGCTCGCCCAGCGGCGGTGTTTATTAATTAAATTGATCCCGCCGCGACCGGATTGACCCGACCTCAGCCAACCCCACACGGGTGGCCAGGCTGAGAGAGAACCAGGACCTCCTCAGCCCATAGCACTGGCACCAGCCCACTGTGTGCACAGTGCCTGCCAGAATCATGCGGACTGGCGTTGGTTGCCGCGGGAGTAAATTAGTCCACGACCGGCCTGTTGCCACGGCGCCGGCCTGCCTCGTAAAGAAGGTACTGTGCTTGCTACTTCTAATTGTACTTAACTTGTTATGTCTTTGAAAGCGCGCAGCGGTGATCCGGATCTGCCTGGGGCCATGTAACTGTGCAGTGACGCAGTCTGTCTCGGTAGTTTTGTGCGAAAGCACACTAACTCGTTTTGGGCCGGGGTGATTTAGCGCCAGTGATTGTGGTGCCACTGAACTTACAGGTAGCGGACAGCGTGGTCAAGCCTGGGCGGTAGGCCGCTCAGCATTTAAAGATTTTTTCAGCGTGAGCTAAAACTCTTTATGAAATAATACAGCCTCTTTGTTTCCCATTGCTTTTTTTTTCTTTTTTCCCGCCGATTTTATATAGCGCGAACTCGACCCGAAGGTATTGGAGCGCTTTACATGAGTACCAGTTACGTTACACAAGGACACGGACACATTCATTTTGCTTCATTTTACTCGGTAGAAAGGGTCACTCATAGTCGTTGAAATGTCACTCATAATTACTCAAAATTATGAACATGTCCCACATAGCAATCCGAAACCTTGGCAGCTATGCCCCTCTGACACAGGTTGAGTGATTTGAAGTTAAGCAAGTGAAATAGTGAAAAACTAAAAAAGAAAATATTTGCATTTTGACACCTCTAAATACCAGGTTTTAGGAAAACTCTTTACACATAGCTGCCAATCTTTAAATGCTGAGCGGCCTACCGCCCAGGCTTGACCACGCTGTCCGCTACCTGTAAGTTCAGTGGCACCACAATCACTGGCGCTAAGTCACCCCGGCCCAAAATGAGTTAGTGCTCTTTCGCACAAAACTACCGAGACAGACTGCGTCACTGCACAGTTACATGGCCCCAGGCAGATCCGGATCACCGCTGCGCGCTTTCAAAGACATAACAAGTTAAGTACAATTAGAAGTAGCAGGCACAGTACCTTCTTTACGAGGCGAGCCGGCGCCGCGGCAACAGGCCGGTCGTGGACGCCCGCATTCATGGACTAATTTACTCCCGCGGCAACCAACGCCAGTCCGCATGATTCTGGCAGGCACTGTGCACACAGTGGACTGGTGCCAGTGCTATGGGCTGAGGAGGTTCTGGTTCTCTCTCAGCCTGGCCACCCGTGTGGGGTTGGCTGAGGTCGGGTCAATCCGGTCGCGGCGGGATCAATTTAATTAATAAACACCGCCGCTGGGCGAGCCGCGCCTCTTTCATCATGACGCCAGCTGTCTCTTTCACGAGTCTGCCGCTTGTAGTAGTAAGAGTGGGTCCAGTCGGACTTCAAAACATGCTGCCCGTTTGCGCCACAGGTGATCATTTGTTCTCATAAACACAGTGGCTTGGATCGCAACGGAAGTAGCCATTGGGAAGTTACGGTGCTGACACCTAATGGCAGTCACTGAATACAATTTGCCACGTGGTGTTGGGTGCGAGTACTTTGTTATATACATTGTAGCTAATAGAACTGCCTGTGTGCCGATGAGTCAGCCCCTGAGCTGCCGAGGAGAAGCGCAGAGAGCGCATTGCTACTGCAGCTCTCTCAGTATGGTACATTTTAGCAGCGCTCCTGCTTCACAGAGGAGGCGCTATAATGCGTAATATTGCATTTCAGTGCGGTGATGCGGACCACCGCACTGAAATGCGTTAGCCTCACGCCTGATGCATGGTACTTGGCAGGGCTGTTTACAATGAAGCTGCAAACATTGTCTTTAATCACGCAATGTTCTCCAACTGATGCTATGGTGTTTGACATAACTGTAATCTACAAGCATCTCTTATCAGTCACTGTACTATGGTTTAACATATATTCTTAAGCAGGAGCACTCGACCCCATCTTTTCCGCAAGCAACAAGATCTCTGTCAGCCACACCTCCAAGCCACACTGGACCGACCACCACTGCGTCTACTTCTTCTTCACCAAACCCACCATATGCCACCACGCCCACTGCAATCCTTGCAGAAGCTGGAACAAAGTCACCGAAGACCAGCTCACCACCTCCCTCAGCAAGACCCCACCACCGACATCCACGGACACCAACACCTCAGCATGCAACCTCCACCACTGGATCTCCGACTGCGCCAACACACTAGCCCCCTCAGGAAACCCTCAGGCAAACAGCCCTCCAAGAAAGCCAACTGGCTCTCCCCCACCCTCCAAGAGTCCAGGCGCACCTGCAGACGGCTCGAGAAAAGATGGAGGAGCAGCAAGATCACAGCAGACCACGCAGCCTTCAAATCCGCCGTCACCGCACATCACTGCCTCATCAGAACAACAAAGAATGCAGCCATCCAGGAACGCATCAACGCCAATGCACACAACAGCAAAGAACTCTTTGCCATGCTCAAATACTTCGCTAAACCCAGCAAAGAGACAGCAGACATTTCCCCGCCTCAAGACCTCTGCGATAACCTTGCCACTTTCTTCAAACACAAGATCAAGGAGATCTACGTCAACTTCACAACCCAAGATCCACCCACCCAACCCGCAACCACCACACCCAATGGCTCCAAACCCCAGCAGACCTTGACCAGCTGGACTATCCTGACCACTGACGACACCCTCAGGATCATGAAGAGCATCCACTCCGGAGCCCCCTCTGATCCCTGCCCACACCACATCTTCAACAGAGCCAGCACCTCCATCGTACCTGAACTGTGCAGCACCATCAACTGCTCCATCGAGTCAGCAACCTTTCCGGAAGACTGGAAGCATGCAGAGATCAACCCCTTCTGAAGAAACCCCCTGCAGACTTGACGGACATCAAGAACTACAGACCGATCTCTCTGCTCCTCTTCCCAGCCTAAGTCATCGAGAAAGCCATCAATGCCTAACTCTCCGAGTTCATCAAAACAAACAACATCCTGGACCTCTCCAGATCGGACTTCAGAAGCAACCACAGCACCGAGACCACTCACAACAGACGACATCCGCACACTCCTCGACTGAGCCGAGACTGCTGCCCTCATCCTCCTGGACCTCTCAGCCACCTTCGACACCATCTCCCACTACACTCTCTGTGCAAGACTCCATGACGCTGGTATCAGTGACAAAGCCCTAGAATGGATCTGCTCCTTTCTCACTGGCCAAACGCAGAGTCAGACTTCTGCAGTTCAACTCAGAACCCACAGAGATCAGCTGCAGAGTGGCTCAGGAATCCTCCCTGAGCCCCACCCTCTTCGACATCAACATGGCCCCGCTTGCAGCCATTCTCAGAACCTATGGACTCAACATCGTCTCCTACGCCGACGACACCCAGCTGATTCTCTGCCTGCGAGGAAAGGTGCGAGGAAAGGTGCACTGCGGACTAAGCACTGTGGCTGCAAAGTGACGCAGAGTCTCAGTAATCACGGCCGCCAAGAGCAACTTTCACAGCGGGATGAAGGCAGTCGCCACCTGGATGAAGGACACCTGCCTCAAGCTTAACTCAGACAAGACCGAAGTCCTCATCCTGGGCTCCTCCCCCTTCACGTGGGATGACACTTGGTGGACCACAGCGCTCTGAACCCTCCCACAGCCATGGACCACGCACAAAACTTCGGCCTCATCCTGGACTCCTCGCTCTCAATAAACCGCCAAATCTACGTCATTTCGTCCTCCTGCTTCCACACGCTCCACCTGCTTCTTAAGATCTTCAAGTGTATCTCCACCGAGTCAGCAGCAAACTCGACTACGGCAACGCACTCTATGCCGGCACCACCTAGAAACTCCAAAAGAAACTGCAGAACGTCTCCCCCAGACTCATCCTGAACATCCCATGCCACAACCACATCACTGGCCACCTGAGAGACCTACACTGGCTACCTGTCAACAAAACAATCACCTTCAAGCTCCTCACACACGCCTACAAAGCCGGACCTGCATACCTCAACCACCGCCTCTCCTTCTACACTCCTACCAGACACCTCCGCTCTGCCCATCAAGCCCTGGCCACCATCCCACAGATCCGCAAGACCATGGCTGGAGGAAGATCCTTCTACCTCGCTGCGAAGACCTGGAACTCCCTGCCTCTTTATCTCAGGAAATCACCATCTCTGCCACAGTTCAGGAACGACCTCAAGACCTGGCTCTTTGACTGAACCACAAACCCCCCCACCCCCACTTAGAGCCTTGAGACCCTCCCGGGTGAGTAGTCGCGCTCTATAAGATAACTGATTGATTGATTGATTGATTGAGTCAAGCTCATTATTGTTATTGCAATTTTTTTTTAGCAATGACTGATTAATTATTATTCGGAAAAAAGGTCTATCGACTAACTAATTTTGCATTCAGATATTATGAGGACTGGTTCCATCTTCTTAAATAAAAGAATACTGTTTCAGCCGAAAATGTCAGCTAGCCTCCTTCTCAGTGCTATCGCCATGTGGGTCGCAATGGTCTTTACAAGTATTGCTGTAGCCCTCTTAGTGGTATCACCATGCAGGTCGCAATGGTCTTTAAAAGAATAACTCTAGCCCTCTTAGTGGTATCACCATGCGGGTCGCAATGGTGTTTACAAGTATAACTGTAGCCCTCTCAGTGGTATCACCATGCGGGTCGCAATGGTGTTTACAAGTATAACTCTAGCCCTCTTAGTGGTATCACCATGCGGGGTCAGTGGTCTTTAAAAGAATAACTCTAGCCCTCTTAGTGATATCGTCATGTGGAACAAAATGGTATTTACATGTATAATTGTAGCCCTCTCAGTGGTATCGCCATGCGGGTCGCAATGGTCTTTACAAATATAACTCTAGCCGTCTTAGTGGTATCGCCGTGTGGGTCGCAATGGTCTTTACAAATATAACTCTAGCCCTCTTAGTGGTATCGCCGTGCGGGTCGCAATGGTCTTTACAAATATAACTCTAGCCGTCTTAGTGGTATCGCCGTGCGGGTCGCAATGGTCTTTACAAATATAACTCTAGCCCTCTTAGTGGTATTGCTATGTGTGTCACAGTGGTCTTTGCAAGTATAACTCTATTCTTCTTAGTGGTATCGCTGTGCGGGTCGCAATGGTCTTTACAAATATAACTCTAGCCCTCTTAGTGGTATTGCTGTGTGTGTCACAGTGGTCTTTGCAAGTATAACTCTATTCTTCTTAGTGGTATCGCCGTGCGGGTCGCAATGGTCTTTACAAATATAACTCTAGCCCTCTTAGTGGTATCGCCGTGCGGGTCGCAATGGTCTTTACAAATATAACTCTAGCCGTCTTAGTGGTATCGCCGTGCGGGTCGCAAAGGTCTTTACAAATATAACTCTAGCTCTCTTAGTGGTATTGCTATGTGTGTCACAGTGGTCTTTGCAAGTACAACTCTATTCTTCTTAGTGGTATCGACGTGCGGGTCGCAATGGTCTTTACAAATATAACTCTAGCCCTCTTAGTGGTATTGCTATGTGTGTCACAGTGGTCTTTGCAAGTATAACTCTATTCTTCTTAGTGGTATCGCCGTGCGGGTCGCAATGGTCTTTACAAATATAACTCTAGCCCTCTTAGTGGTATCGCCGTGCGGGTAGCAATGGTCTTTACAAATATAACTCTAGCCCTCTTAGTGGTATCGCCGTGCGGGTAGCAATGGTCTTTACAAATATAACTCTAGCCCTCTTAGTGGTATTGCTATGTGTGTCACAGTGGTCTTTGCAAGTATAACTCTATTCTTCTTAGTGGTATCGCCGTGCGGGTCGCAATGGTCTTTACAAATATAACTCTAGCCCTCTTAGTGGTATCGCCGTGCGGGTAGCAATGGTCTTTACAAATATAACTCTAGCCCTCTTAGTGGTATCGCCGTGCGGGTAGCAATGGTCTTTACAAATATAACTCTAGCCCTCTTAGTGATATTGCTATGTGTGTCACAGTGGTCTTTGCAAGTATAACTCTAATCTTCTTAGTGGTATCGCCGTGCGGGTAGCAATGGTCTTGGTGTCTGTGGTACCAATGCTGCTTGATGGCACGAATGACTCAGTGGGTATGTCCCAAGTGAAACATGGGATAGGTTTTTAGTACAGATTAGAGTGGTCATAAGAGACGAAATCAAAGCGAGAGATTAAAGCAACTGCAAAAAATGTTTGCGAATGGACTGAGGGATGCACTGCAGACAGGTCATACAATAGATGCAATAAGTATTGTTTTAAGGTTTAAAAAAATCCTAGATTTGGCTAAGGCCGGGTGAAATCCTCTGTTTTTCTACCAAAGGTTAAGTGTTTTACATTAGTCAAAACTCTACAATTCATCATTTCTACTTGAGGGGATCTTTCCAGCTTGAAAACGCCCGCTTTACAAAGCCACATTTAAAAGATCTACCTACCACGAAAATGCTTCGTTGTAACATGTACCCAGGTGGGGTGGCAAGTCTCTGAAAGTTCAAAACATGACATTCTTGTCACAAAGTTTGTGACCTTGCCCTGAGTTTTATAATGCCAGATAGAAGTTAGAATATTCTATTTAGTGTTTACATTAGGTTGTAAGAGGTGGCGCCATTGCATTTACTTTCATTTTAATTGATGTTAAAATAGAGCATTAGATTTTGCACCAATATAGAGCATTAGATTTTACACCATCTTTTTAGGTGGCGCCCACTAGGCAGCGTAGCTGTGTGGTTGTGAAAGACATATTGTGGGTTTACCAAGAACATAGGGGTGCTTGCAGCCCACCCATTGCTTAGCATTGGTTGGCTTTACTGTCAAATTCACTTCCCTGCTTCTTATTCAATAGCTTGCTTGTCCATCTTGTGTCTGTCCCTGCCCTAGAGCATTCCAATTTTACTTGTGTCCTTCCACTGCTCACTTTTAGGGACCTCAGTTTTTTCTGTTGTCTTAAGCCATTCACAAGAGTGCATGTGTTTTCCAGGTGTCTCCCTGATGTGCTTCTCCATGCTCCTTGTTGTTCTCTTTTGCCCGCGGGCTTCTCTCCCACCCCCTCGTGATACGCCCCCCCCCTCATGTACTTCTCCATCCACGTTGCTTTCTCACCAGTGTACTTTTCACCTCCAGCTCAACATTGGTCTGTCTCTCGCATGTTTGTTTTTCTCTCCCCTGCCCTCCACTTTGCTCTCTCATGCCGGTTTGCTTTTCTCCACCCCTACCAAGCCCTCTGTGTTGCTTCCCTTACTCATGCCCTCCTTGTTGCTGTTCCCCACCCACATCCCCGTGTTGGTTTCCCACTCCCATGCCCCAATGGTGATCCCACCCTGCCCCATGTCTTGCTTCCGCCCCCATGTTACTTCCCCCCACCCGTTTATTTCAATTTTAAAAAAAAAAGCTTTTGTGTTTTCTTCCTTTTTATTTACCCAACTTGGATCAGTGAATAAAAAGGAAAAGAAGGGCCCGTGTCATTTTGAAGGCACGTGCATGCGGGGTGCACACGCTTACAAAATGATCTGGGCAACCAATTCACAGGCGTTTCTTAATCTTTTTCCACATGTCGCACAGCATGGGGGATGCTGTATTGCGTCGCTAAAAACCAGTGACAAAGCCAATAGGTTCTGAGAGTACAGCCTATTGACTTTGCCAATGCTTGTTTCAAAATGTTGTTACGTTTGATGATAGAGAACAGCCCCAGATCTCTGCCTGAACAATGACGCTGCCGGAAAGCAGTGTGTTCTGATGTTTAACCATGTTCAGGTGGCAATTCTAACCTGACTGTGGGATATAAAACCAGTGCTTAATTTGAGCCGTAGGGGGACCGGCCCTTATTTCTCTTTACCAGACATTTACATAGCAGGAGAGGGCAAAACACCGAAAGGGGAAAGAAAGAGGAAGAGAATGAGAGAAAACCCATCACACAGGGAGAAGGCAGGGACCTGCAAGAGAGAGAGAAAGATGCAGGGAGTGTCTGGCAGTGGATTAAAGAGGCATGAGGTGGATTCAAGACTACGCAGCGTTGGTATTTGATGCGCTGACATTTAATAGCACCAGCCGCGGGGTTCTGAGCAGAGCTTGGGACACCGGCATTCATTCTTTCACAAATAAAGCACTAAATACAATTGTAAAATTTGCTGAAGACCCAGCTACGATCTGGGCCACTTTTGTACCCAACCCCACTCACAACCTCAAAGCAAACACTGGATGCTTCTCCAGCTTTACTATTGTCGACTCTTAGACACGGTATTGCTACAGGGTCCTGCTACCTGAGGGGAGCTTTCACTGGAGGTCTGGGCGTCTAGAAACATGTACTCAAGGCACCTGTCATAAAACACTCCTGAAATCCCCCAAACCCCAAACCGGCACATTGTCCTACAACCACAGAGACATCAAGTTGTTCCATGACAGGAAAGACTACCTCAACGCAGCCTATGATTTCCAATTTGATATTAGTAGTTTAAACACAGAAGTAAAAAGGGACAAAGAGGCAGAGATGAACAAGCAGTGGCAAAGTCAATAGGCCTGGGTTTAATGAACTAATTCATTATAAGTGATAGTTTTGTACAACTGGTAGTCTGAACTCACATATTCAAAAGTGCTTTCATACATGATAATGAAGAAAAAAGAGTTTTAGTGATTTAAAATATTTGCCTAAGATCACATAATTTGAGCGGGGAAGCCGCGATTTATCCAGGTTTTCTGGTCTCGCTCTGTATAAATAAGCTAGTAATTGGGTATCTATTTGTTTTTCCTTATGTAAAGGCTTTGTTTTTACCTCTTGGTGCTTTCTTCTACAATTTTTAAAAACCGCGAGAACTCGACCCGAAGGTATTGGAGCACTTTTTATGAGCACCAATTACATTACACAAGGTCACAGGCATGGGGAGATTACGTGATTTGCCTAGAATCACAGGATATTGATCCGACGCCCAGACTCAAACCTGGTTCCCGAGTTCCACAGTCTGCAACTGTGGCCGTAACACCACATCTGGGGTAGAGGGAGGGAGACAGAAGCCACATGAAAGCTCAGCTGGCCGTAGGCTCGAGAGGTAGGACCTCGAGCTGAGCCAGAACCAGGCTTCAGGTTGGGGCTTTCAGTGTCTCGCCCACCTCTATAATTCATGCAAACACAGGCGTGCACAAATGTGATGTATGTGTTAAAGCTAGATACATTAACTTTGCCAATGCTTGTTTTTAATACATAGCAGCCCTGCCATGCTTCCCAGCCCTTGCAACAGGTTAAATGGATACCGAGGAGTCGTATGTAATTATAAAACCCCTTTACCTGGTCACTTGTGACAGGTCGATGTGCTTCGTGGCAGCCGGGACAGCCCCGGCCCAGTGCTGCCCGATGTTCAGTGCCTCGGGGTCCTTGCGGTATATATCGTGGCACAAGCCGGTCTGTGGGGAGAAACAAAGGAATTGGCTATTGTTTGTGAACACGCCTCAACCCCCCTGAGTAGAGCACCCCCAAATATTTGGATGGGACGAGCACCAATCCCATCCCAGCTGAACTGGATCAGAAGACAGTGAGGTCTACACCAGGTTCTCCAAGCTTGGCCAAGCACCCGCAAGCTTCAACAGGACCCTGGTTCCAACTTACCCCCTCTTCGTCCTTGGGGTTCTCCTGCTTGGGACTGAGGTCTCCGTTAGAGAGACGCAACAGCGTCAACAGCGCCAGGAGCAGACCAACGTGAGCCCTCATTGTGCGCAGATCCGGTGGGGCTGGTCAACAAGTCTGCGAGCCTGAGGGTAACAGGGGTTTGAGAGCAGGGTGGGTCAATGGGGAGGTCCCTGGGCAGGTCAAGGCTGAGAGAGCAGAGATGCAGAGAAGGGATGGTGGGGAGAGGGGGTCCAGAGTCAGAGAGTGATCCCTCTACTAGAGATGAGCAGCAGATAGCGTGGGCTCTCAAGGGAGATCTCTGAGGAGGGACCCAGGACCTGAAAGCAGAGTCAGTAGGGAGGGGGATAGAACGAGTCAGGGTGAGGAGCCGAAGAGTGGCAGGGCTGAGGTTCTTCGTCTGAGCCGTCTATCTGGATTTCATTGCATCACCATGAGAGACCCCGGGGGCCCATGATCCGAGAGCTGTCGCTGGAGTCAGCTTCTTTGGGGAATGATCCTGTTTGGTTTGCTGAATTCTTTTCTTTTTAGATTAGACCTTTGGTCTCCTGGGATAGGTAAACACTCAGCTCTGCTGACTCTGCAGAGGTAGATGTCCACTCGTGCACACAGGTGAAGCAGAGGTGGATGTTAATAGTTTAGGCAAGAGGCGGGGGAGGCAGTGGAGAGCACACGAGGCCAGAGGCCTTATTTAAAGAGGAAGTCAAGGCGTAGGAGACCAGTGAGCGAGAGGCAGGGCCTGCTGTAGGGTCCAAAGTCCCTGGCACAGCTCCAACATGCCCCTCATGTTAATTGTTTTGGTGTAAGAAATCCATGCCACAAGCCTTTTGGCAAGGGCTCTACATGACTTTGACATGTTTTTCACAGGCAGCGTGCTAGACTTTGTTAGAGTTTTTGGGGACCACCAAAGTTTTACTGCTGTTAGTATGGGCAACTACTGTCCCTTTGCCCAGATTATAGCTCTAGTAACAGTTGGTGCCAGAATAGTTTAGTAGTTTTGAGCTGAAAAGTTGCCTAAAAGTAACCTAAAGCAGTTTTGCATTACTCTGCATCAAGGGAGTGTTCCGTGGGTGGTACATGGTCATTCCCATGCAACCACCCATGTTTCTGATGCAAAACCCTATCTACTAACAATAGTGGACAGGGTTTAGCACAAAAAAATAATGCCACTTAGAAGCCAGCATTGAAAAGGTGAAATGCTTTCATTTCTCCTAACTTTTCCCACTTTGCATGTGAGCTGCACTGTACAGCACACATCCAAAGTGGGAAAAGTTTTAAAGTTAGTCTAAGCATAGTATTTTGTACTGGAGGGGTAGACTCACACAGACACCTTTGCACTATGGTGCAAAGGTGAGTGTGTGGCGCTCGGCTGCCTAATTGTGCTCCAGCACTGGGGAGAGGGCAGGATAGTGCCATAGCTCTGTAGATATGGTGCCTCCCGGCTCTCTCCCAGTCACACAGCGCTGCAACTTTGGTTGCTGCTTTGAGTGACAGCTTCGTAAATCTGAACCTTAGTGTTATGCAAGTTTGTTTTATTTTTAAGAACCTGTATTTTTATTGTAGTTTTGCAAATAAGAAAACCAAAACATTACACAGTATTCCGCTCAGAGATCACAAGTATGTCTAAATTATCAAGACTTGTGTATACAGTCAGTTCAGAAGTTCGAGTCGAGCCTACTAATCTCTCTACTCTTCCCTTCATATTCCTCTCCTCCAGAGTGGGAGCAGTGCTAACGCGATTGGTCACAAGGATATCGAGAACCTCACAATCACAGTATACAGTGAAATACCCCTCCCTCCCCCCACCCCAATCCGCACACACATCGTGTTCAGCTTTAGGAGTCACTCTCACCCTCATGCACCCCACTTGGCTCATCATTCCCCCCTCCCCCTCGCTGCATCATTGAGGACCACTGAAGTGTATCCTCCATTGACCTGTCATCCCTTTGGATGTCTCGCATCCCTATGTTCCTCCGCCAATGGCCACTCTATCAAGTCTCGCTCCCAGGGTTCTACAGGCAGTCCACTTGGTTCATTCATTTTATCGCCACAAGTCTCTTCGCTAGTCCCAACAAAGCAAACCTAAGCTGCATTTCCACGTCTCCGGGTTGACGTATGATGCCTAATACCCAATGTTTAATAGTACCACTAATCGGGATATCTGTGATCATTGTCAATCTGCGCACTGCCTGGTGCCAGTACATATTAACGTCAGCATATCAAGTGTGAAAATGTGGCCTCAGGCGCCCCACATCTAGGACATGCCAGGGCGTTATGTGGGTATTGTGTGCAGCTTAGAGGGACATATAGGTGGAGAGAATTAAAGTGCACCTAGAAACCTTTGTTATGGACGCCTCCTTCACCAGCGCTCAGGTCACCTTTCATTCCGCATCAGTCAATTGTTCCCCGAGATCTGTCTTCCATAATTGTTGCACCTTCATTGGGGTCTTAGCCCTAACTTCTGTCAGTATAATGCAAGTTTTTAATAAGATTTTCCCTATGGATGTTAATATGTGTATTTATCACCTTGTCAGTGCATTTGTTTCACTTGATTTTTAAATGTCTATAGCTTGCCTTTTAGCACAGATATTTTAATTGTGTTCTCTGTTATGGCTGCAGCTGAAACAATAAACAGCACGATATGCTTCATGTGCATGTGAATATTTGGGTGCATGTGAGGTGGAATACCCCTTATTTGTATAAAAATCCAAAGAATGTAGGATGGATCCCCTTCTTCACCATGTTTCCCCATGCTCTCCTGTTGCCCCCCACCCCCTAAAGTAAGGAACACACCGTAAAGCTAAGTAAACTGACTGGCTTTCAAGAGACAATGCCAGCAAGGACACTGAAACAGCAAATCAAGGTGTGGCCATAAAGAGAACAACCTCAAGTCATAGACTTTGGCAGGCTGCCCTGGCCGAAGGGCGAATGCCCAGCCCTTAATCCTGTGCCTTCTGCTGTGAAACCTTCTACAAATACACAAGTGGCAAGGTGGTGGTTTCACCATCAGATGGTTGCTCTGGAGAAGGGGGTACATGAAGGAGAAATCCACTCTGGAAGGATTGATTCCCCCAAAATGCTTGTGAGCGAACCTTATTTTTGATTCGAACATTTGGAGATGTCAGTTCTCCACAAGATGGTATAAAAGCGAGTCGGTGGTGAAGATCCATTGTTCATCTTTGGACTCATTGGATCTCTAAGCACCTAAGCATTACAGCCTGGGGGGGAACATGCAAAGTGCGCATGACTGTGCAGCTGGCCCAAGACGGCCGGCCAAACAGTTATGCGCACTTAAGTGCCCTCCACTCCTCCACTTGATGGTTGTAACGACAGCCAAGCCCCACCCTGTCTCGTAAACCTGCATGACAAAGGGAAAATAAAATGATAATATATTGTTGTTATCATTTTAGTTTTTCCTTTTTCCACTGCACAAAATGCAGTGGGGCGGCGCTCCTCCGCCTTAGTAGAAGAGCCGCCACTGCATAGCTCATCCAGCACAAGTACACTTCTTCTGGCTGACTGACACCGCACAGATCGGTTCCCCACTGCTGCAAAACAATGTGCACCCACTGCCGTTCCATCACCGCAGGACACTACGAACAAGCAACCCACACTACAGCACCAGTAGGAATCAGGTAGAGATTTGTGGTAATTCAGCGTTAAATGTGCATAATTGTAACCATAATGCCTTTTTTTTTTTTTTTATCGCAAAGAGTAAACATAAGAAAAAAAACCACAGACTGAGCTTCAAAGAGGATCATAATACATTAAATAAATGAATATGTAGGAAATACATACAAGAGAAAAGAAAAGGTACAATATTTTGATAATATTCAAGACCATTATAATCCTACTTTAGTCTAATTTAGCATAGGCCCCCAAATACGATAAAACTTCTTTCCAGAGCGGACACCTCTACTCTCAGCAATAGACATCTCTCTTTCAAAAACCTCCCTTAGCATTGCCCACCATTCATACGCTCTGGGTGGAAGTTTAGATATCCATGCGCGGGCAATGCAAAGTCTTGCTGTTGTTATGATGATCGATATGAAGGATCTTAATCCCAAAGCCACCTCTGGCTTATAGCCAAGTATCAATTCTTTATCCGTTAAGTGTATATTAATTTTTAAGCGATTGGTTATTATACAAAAAACATCCCTCCAAAAAGCAGTCAAACCTGGACAAGTAATAAACATGTGCAGAATGTCGGCAGCAACCAATCCGCACTTTGCGCATTTACATTTGTCATTCGTATTTATGCCATTAGGATCAATCCATTTAGTTATTCGTTCTGGGGTATAATAGAGCATATATACGGTTTTGAACTGTTGTAACTTTAAATTAATAGAGTGTGCCGCAATATTTAAGCTCTCTAATGATTCTTCTATGTCCCCAGGACCTACATCCTGTCTCAGTATCTCGCTCCATTTAGATGCTATTTTAAGACTATCAGTCTCCCATATTTGCGAGAATAGTTGGTAAGCCTTACTAATAGTCAATTTTCCCCCTAGGTGTAGATACGTCAGTATATCTGATCCCGTAAGATGTCTTATTTCTCTACGCCCCCATAAGCAGTCTCTTATCTGTAAATATTTATAGAACATGTTCCTAGGGATACCAAATGTCTTCTGAAGATCTAAAAACGTACAAAACCCAGTGGCATTATATAAGTGACTAAGTTGGCTGATACCATATGTATTCCAGGATTTGGCTTGCGTATCGTGAAAGATTTCCGGGAGCATCGGATTGCACCATAATGGCATGTTGAAGTGCATCAGAGGCAAGGTACACTTAGTTGTGATATCCCGCCATATGTATACTATGTCCCTCAGGGTCTTAAACCGTACTCTTTAAAATAGTTTGGGTCGTTAATCCTGTATAAAAACATAGTACTATCATTACCAACAGCAAGATTATAGCAGCAATATTGCCTATTAGGGACAAGGAGGTCACGGAGTCGCCCTACGAAAGAAGCCCAAAAGTATAATTTAAAATCAGGTAGTTGAAATCCTCCATGTCTGTAAGGTAGTTTTAAAAATTTGATAGCACGTCTCGGTTGTTTATAGCTCCATATAAAGCTGCTAATAGCCCCTTCAAGTTTTTTAAAGAAATAATTCGGGACACGTAGCGGTATAGCCCTAAATAAATACAGGAATTTGGGCAAAACAATCATCTTGATGATATTGCAGCGTCCTATAATACTAATAGGCAGTTTATGCCATTCCTTCATTTTAGAAACCATAGTTTTAAATAAAGAGTCATAGTTCAGTCTTATAACCTGTCCCAAGTCTGCAGTAATCTGCACTCCTAGGTAAATTGCTGATGTGACAATCCCAGTTATCGTCCTGTCTGCCTGAAAGTTAAGGATAATCTGAGTCTTATTGACATTTAATTTGTATCCAGAGAAGGCCCCAAATGTGCTAGCTTCAATTTGGATAGCCTCTATGGCCCTGACTGGATCCGCAGAAAAAACGGCGATGTCGTCAGCGTAAGCCGTAACTCTCAGTTCTTCAGAGCCTAATAGAACTGACGGGATATGTGGGTTAATAAGTAATGATCTAATAAACGGCTCTATATATAAAGCAAATAATAGAGGTGATAGAGGGCACCCTTGCCGAGTACCCCTCAATATAAAAAAAGGAGCAGACTGATAGTTTAAGTAAATTAATTTAGCTACTGGGCGTTTATACAAAGCTCGGATCCAATTATAGAAACGGCCATGAATGTTATATACCGAAAGTATAGTCCAAAGACAATCCCACGTTACACAATCAAATGCTTTCTCAGCATCAAGCATGATCATCCCTATGTCCTTATTAAGTTTAGAGGCAGCATCAAAAGCAACTAGAGCTGTATTCACGTGCGCAGTTGTATCCCTGCCAGGTATAAATCCGTGTTGCTGGTCAGAGACTAGTTGTGGCATGAAGGGTGCAAGACGCATCGCCAATATTTTTGCGAAAATTTTTGCGTCTGCATTTATTAACGAGATCGGGCGATATGACCCACATTCTTCTCTCGGTTTATTCTTTTTCAAAAAGAAAACAATATTTGTCATATCCCACGAGTGAGGTATCTTCCCGCTTACACCAATAAGGTTCATAATCTGAGAAATAATAAAGATCAAACTAGTCTTGAATATCTTATAAAATTCCAATGGTATTTTATCTTCTCCTGCTGCCTTTCCGGAGGGAAGTACATCGGTGGCGTCAGATATTTCATCAGCTGTGATATCTATATTAAGAGTTTGAATCTGATCTATTTCAAGTCTATGAATAGTTTCATAGAATTTACACTTATCCATATAGTCGTTAAATTTCCTTTCATCAAACGCATTAGGATTACTATATAATGTCTGATAGAAGCCTAAAAATTGTTCTAATATCTCTTCAGAGTGTGTATAAAGTAAGCCCCCGCCTCCTCTTATACTCTTTATTACTCGTCCCGCCCTTTTATCAGAAAGTTGGTGTGCAAGAACTTTACCTACTTGTTCACCATACTCATATTGGAGAGCTCTATTTTTGTTGTAATTAGCTGCCGTTTTATCTTTTAGGGACCGTCCTAATGCAGCGCGTTTTTCAATTAAAAGTAAATATGTTTGAGAGTATGTAGAGGCTGCAGTCCTTTGAATATCACCGCGTCTAATTTCATCCGCATGTGCTATTTCTAGATGTCGGATTTCTTCTCTGGTAGCTTCGCTTGTCTGATTCTTAATGCGATTTTGTCTCCAGATATATTGCTGAGTAACTCCTCTTATACAGGCTTTAAGCGAGTCCCAGACAGAAAAAGGAGAAGCAGAACCTTCATTATCAGATAAGAAATTGCTAATACTCTCCTTCATAAAAGCTTGGTACTCTATGTCGGTCAATAAAGAGCGAGGAAAAGAGAATTGTCGTATTTGTTTGTTAGATGAATTAGATATAAGTGTCAGCATCAAAGGATTGTGATCTGAAACTATCTTAGGACAGACTTCACATTTAACTATATTAGAGATAGAGTTATTAACAAATATCATATCAATTCTTGAATAGTGTCGGTGGTAACCATAATGCCATGCGCCTCTCCCTGCATTTCCCCCAGTAACCTGATGCCGTATATCTTCTTAAAGGAACCATGCATGTTTACTACTGAAATAAAACTATTACTCTTTATATAAAAATAATAATGACGCTACTTGAACAATCCATTTACAGCGAGAGATGCTTGTACTGCCTGAACTTCTTGAAAGTAAAAGCCTAAAAGTATACATTCAATCAATCAATCAATCAGGGGTTTATAGAGCGCGCTACTCACCCGTGAGGGTCTCAAGGCGCTGGGGGAGGGAGGGGGGTGCAGCTCCGGAACAGTCGAAGAGCCAGGTCTTGAGGCTCTTCCTGAAGGTGTGCAGAGTGGTGGAGTGTCTGATGTTGACTGGGAGCTCGTTCCAGGTCTTTGCTGCGACGTAGGAGAAGGCTCTTCCGCCTGCTCTGGTTCTGTGGATGCGTGGGGTTTCTGCCAGGGCGAGGTCGGCGGAGCGGAGGTTCCTTTTGGGTACGTGGAAGGAAACTCTTTCGTTGAGGTATTTGGGTCCGATGTTGTGGAGGGATTTGTAGGCGTTGGTGAGTAGCTTGAAGGTTACTCTCTTTTCAATGGGGAGCCAGTGGAGGTCTCGTAGGTGCTGAGTCATGTGTTTGTGTCGTGGGGTTCCGAGGACGAGTCTGGCTGCGGTGTTCTGGATGGTTTGGAGCTTGTGTAGCAGGGTTTTGTTGATTCCGGCGTAGAGTGCGTTACCGTAGTCCAGTCTGCTGGTTATGAGTGCGTGGGTGACGGTCTTTCTGTATTCGGGGGGGGATCCACTTTAAAGTCTTGCGGAGGGTGTTGAAGCAGGTGGAGGCGACGGCGTTGATCTGGCGGGTCAGGGTGAGGGAGGAGTCTAGAATGATGCCAAGGTTCCGGGCGTGGTCCGTCGGGGTGGGTGGGTTTCCGAGGACAGGGGGCCACCAGGAGTTGTCCCACGCAGTGGGGGAGGGTCCAAGGACGAGGACCTCTGTCTTCTCCGAGTTCAGCTTTAGGCAGCTGTCGCTCATCCAGGCTGCGACATCTTTCATTCCTTCTTGGAAACTAAGTCTGGTTTCTTCGGGGTTCTTTGTGAGAGAGAGGATGAGCTGGGTGTCGTCGGCGTATGATACTATGCTGAGCCCATGCTGTCTGACGATGACGGCGAGGGGGGCCATGTAAATGTTGAAGAGCGTGGGGCTGAGCGAGGATCCCTGGGGTACTCCGCAGTTGATCTCTGTGGGTTCGGATAGGAAGGGAGGGAGTCGGGCCCTTTGGGTTCTGCCGGCGAGAAAGGAGCGGATCCAGTCGAGTGTGGTTCCCCGTATACCGGCATCGTGGAGTCTGGCTGCAAGGGTACGGTGTGAGACGGTGTCGAAGGCTGTGGAGAGGTCTAGTAGGATGAGGGCCGCAGTGTGGCCCTGGTCAAGTAGCATGCCGATGTCATCGGTGGCGGCGAGGAGGGCGGTCTCGGTGCTGTGGTTGCTGCGAAATCCGGACTGGGATGGGTCGAGGATGACGTTCTCTTCGATGAAGGTGGTCAGCTGGGCGTTGATCAATCTTTTGGTGACTTTGGCAGCGAAGGGAAAGAGGGAGATTGGCCGGTAGTTTTTCAGGTCCGTCTGGTCGGCCGAGGATTTCTTGAGGAGGGGCATGACCTCTGCCCGCTTCCAGTCGTCGGGGAAGGTGCCGGATTTGAGGGAGGCGTTGATGGTCCGGCTTAGTTCGGGTGCTATGGCGGCGGCGGCTCTGTGGTAGATGTGTGGTGAGCAGGGGTCTGTGGGGGCTCCTGAGTGGGTGTTCTTCATGGTCGTGGTGGTGTCTTCAGTGGTGGCAGGTTTCCAGGTGGTGATGGTCGGCTGGTTGTCAGTTGTGGAGAGGGTGGTGGTGTCCGGAGTCTGTTCGCTGAAGTTGTCGTAGAGGGCCTTGATTTTGAGGTGGAAGTAGGAGCTGAGCCTGTTGCAGAGGTCCTGAGATGGAGTGACGTCCGTGGTTTCGCTGGGGGGTTTGGTGAACTGCTGTATGACGTTGAAGAGTTCTTTTGCGTTGCTTGCGTTGGTGTGGATTTTGTTCTTGATGAAGGTCCGCTTGGTGGCTCTTATGCGCTGGTGGTATTCGTTCATGGCGTTCCTGTAGTTGTTCTGGTCTTCGGTGGTTTTCCTGTTCCGCCAAAGTTTCTCGAGGCATCTGCAGGAGCGCCTGGCTTCATGGAGGTCGGTGGAGAACCAGGTGGCCTTCTGGGGGTGTGGTTTGCCGGGGTGGCGGAGGGGTGCGAGCTTGTCAGCGCAGCCGGCGATCCAGCGGTGTAATTCTTTGGCTGCGGAGTTGGTGTCGGTCGTGGCGGAGGGGGGGTCGTGGAGGAGTGTGGTGTTGAGGTGTTCCTCTGTGATCTTGCTCCAGTTCCTTAGTGGCAGGCACTGGACGGGTTTGTGTGCGGTGGTGGTGTTGAAGGTGAAGTGTATGCAGTGGTGGTCTGTCCAGAGGGGCTGCATGGTGTGTCTGAAGTGGATGTTTGTCCCTCCTGCGAAGATGGGGTCGAGGGTGTGTCCGGCTCTGTGGGTGGGGGTGGTGACGAGCTGCTTCAGTCCGAGGTTGTCGAGGTTGTCAAGGAGGGTGGTAGAGTCGGGGTCGCTGCGGATGTCCAGGTGGAAGTTCAGGTCTACGATGAGAATGTAGTCTGTGGAGGCGATGGCGTGGGGTGCGACGAGGTCGGCGATGGTGGTGGCGGAGGAGGCGCAAGGTCCGGGGGGTCTGTAGACGAGGGTCCCGCGCAGCGTGGTTCTGGGGCTGGTTTGGATCTGGAAGTGGAGGTGCTCTGTGTTGGAGAGGGGCTCGCTCGTGCTGGAGGTGGAGAGTCGGAGGGAGCTCTTGTGAGCGATGGCGAGTCCTCCTCCTGGGCGGTGGGGGCGGTCCTTTCTCTGGATCTTGTATTCGTCCGGGATGGCGGTGGCAATGTCGGGGGCGGAGGTGGCGTTGGTCCAGGTTTCTGTGAAGAAAGCGACGTCGGGCGAGAGTGTGTCGAGCAGATCCCAGATCTCTATGGCGTGTCTGTGTAGGGAGCGTACATTGAGGAGGATGCACTTCAGGGCTTCGGTGGTGCTGGGGTTCGGCGATGGTTCAGCGGTCGTGGGGGCGCTGTCGATGGTGAAGGATTGTCGGCAGTGTCGACAGGAGAACTGGCCGTGGGTGGTGTTTGGTGTAGCACTTTGGGAGTCGTTGTTCCTCCCGGGGTTGAGTGAGTGGAGGGCGGCGGAGTCGTAGTGGTGGAAGGTCAAAAATCCAGGGTTCCTGGCGCTGGCCGCGGTCTGGTCGCGGACGGGCGCAGACGGGCTTGCCTGCGGCGCAACCGCGCAGCGGCCGCCATTAAGTAGGGGAGAGGGGAGGGACGTGCAGCTGGGAGGCGGGAGCGGGGAGGGGTCATGGGGGCAGAGGTGTCGGTGGGAATGGGGGGGAAAAGCCAACAACATACAGCAAAGCAAACGGGAGGGCACAGGCAAAAGCGAGTCAGCAGAATGGGCACAGAAACCAATCAACACTGGGCACAAGGCAAGGACGGCGCAAGGGAGAAAAATAAAACAGATCAACAATGGGCACAAGCAAGGACGGCACAAGGAAGGAAAATACAGTACAGCAGAAAAAAGGGCAAGCGCAGCAACGGGCACCAGCAAGGTGTACGCGGCGCGGTCTCAAACCCTACCTGGGTGGGGACCGGAGGCAGAGCACAGCACAGCGGAGCTGCTGGGGAAGAGCAGATCTCAGACCGAGGGTCAGAGGTCTTGCTCGCGCTCCCCCGCATCGGCCGCCATTAAGTAGGGGAGGGGGGAGGGACGTGCAGCTGGGAGGCGGGGGAGGGGTCACAGGGGCAGAGGTGTCGGCGGGAATGGGGGGGAAAAAGCCAACAACACACAGCAAAGCAAACGGGAGGGCACGGGCAAAAGCGAGTCAACAGAATGGGCACAGAAACCAATCAACACTGGGCACAAGGCAAGGACGGCGCAAGGGAGAAAAATAAAACAGATCAACAATGGGCACATGCAAGGATGGCACAAGGAAGGAAAATACAGTACAGCAGAAAAAAGGGCAAGCGCAGCAACAGGCACCAGCAAGGTGCACGAGGCGCGGTCTCGAACCCTACCTGGGTGGGGACCGGAGTCAGAGCACAGCACAGCGGAGCTGCAGGAGAAGAGCAGATCTCAGACCGAGGGTTAGAGGTCTTTTAGAAGAGAAAAGTGGGAGATTTAAAAAAAAAAAAAAATCGTGAGAATGTATTTCTCTCATTTACTTCTATTGGGGCCTGAATCGGGTTACTGTCATTTATGGGTCTGCAAGTCTGCTGCTGCAGGATCGGATATTTGAAATGCAAATGTACGTTTTTTTTTCTTACCTGTCAGAAGCACGGAGAAAGCGCCATGGGAGGCAGAGAGCGCGTGATGCAAGTGTTGTGCACTGGCCTGCAGGAGCAGGTTACTGGCAGTGCATACACCAAGTTACACAATATAAGGCCCTGTTAGCTGAAACCCCCGAGGAATCGGGTTTTTCATGCAGAATCGGGAGGCAGGAGACTAGCCCTGAAATCAGTAGTCTCCCGCCTGAATCGGGAGGGTTGGCATGTATGCAAAAGAAAGGCCCTTGGCATTTTGAAGTAGTATCTGGGTCCATCATGTCAAGGGGCAGGGCCAATCCTCGTTACAAGAAATGAAATGCCTACCTGCCCTGATTTGTGCAGGCCCCAAAGGACTGACCTGCCACGGACAGAGCCAGTTGCCAGCCCTCGAAGAAAAGTGGGAGGCAAACCTTGAAGGGCATCAGCTCAGGGCACAGACGGGCACTGCCAGTGAGAGGGCGGAGCATGCAAGCAGCGGAAGACAACGAGTAAGGGCTGGGAGAAATAATAATAGGAACAATAATAATAATAACAAAACTACTATTACTACTACTAATAATAATAATAATACTACTACTAAGAATAATAATCATCATCATCATAACATCAATAATCAATACTACTACTACTACTAATAGTCAATACTACTACTAATAACAATAATACTAATAATAATCATTATCATCATAACATCAATAATAATCAATACTACTACTACTAATAATAATAATATGAATAATAATAATACTAATACGCAATACTACTACTAATAATAATAAGAATACTAATACTACTATTACTACTAATACTACTAATAATAATAATACGAATACTAATAATATTAATAAGCAATACTACTACTACTAATATTAATAATAATAAGAATACTAATACTACTATCACTACTAATACTACTACACTACTAAGAGTAATAGTAATAATACCTGCAAGGCACATGAATAATATGTGCCGTGCCATTATCTGCTGTGACCTTCAGTTATCTGGCTGGCGGCTACGGATGGAGTCAGCTGGGGTTTGCACTTTGTCCTCCTGGTGAAGGCCGCTCACCTCCACACACCGGCCAGTACCGCCACACATCCGCCTCCTCTTCCAAGCATGTCACAGCAGGAGCCATGGGAACCTAGGAGAACCAATGACTAACAGAGGCCTCTTCCTGGCAGAGCCTCTCTGGGCTCGGACACAGCGTCTCCATCTTGAATGCAGCTGGAGTAGAGCTGGGGAGTGACTGGGGCCAGTGCGCATCCTGCTTTGGAGGTACTGGTCAGATGCCGGACCCAGTCAAACTCAGAGCTCTTCAAAATGTTACACCGCAAGCAGTGCTTAATTTGCACACAATAAAAATTTGGAAGTACCAGGGCCCTTCTCAGGAGGCCACTGCAGCTTGCACCACCCACTGCCCATGCTGCCAAAGCCAGTACCAACACAACTACTAAACATCACACTCCTACAAGTGTGACAATTCAGACTATTACGGGGTACCAAGAACTATAAGAATGGCCTCGATGATAGGTATTATTAATTTTTGATATCTATTGAATTATTAAATACTCTTTTGATGTGATAAAGCCAAAAATAGACAAACACCACCACCATGTGGTTGACTCTCATAAGTGCCAGTGTTGAGAATTAAGTGCTGGTGCCAAGCACCTGCAAACACAGCTGAAATTAAGCACTGCCCTCAAACCGGCAAACATCTGTGTGGTCCTTGAGCTATTGTTCCATGATGGGCAGGCATGTTGTCACATGTGCAAGATAGACAAGGACAGCCTCAAGGATAACCGGTACTATGTCCTCCATATGACATTATACACCCTGTGCATGGTTTCACTGACAGCCACACAATCACATGCAACACCAACATCTTGCACACTGTATACACACAAGGGAGGAGGCGGGGAAGTAAGGCGCCCAGACAGGGGCGACTGCATACATTGCACAAGGGAGGGCCTCGAGTGGACTCAAATATTTGCCTGCACTGGTGGAAAAACTAAAAAGGCCACAAAAAGTTCAGCAGGGGCAGGTACACAGAGCTTTGCCAGCCCTGCCAGGACATTCATCCTTACATAAATGATGGACTGCTCACTAGAGGCTGCCAAGAATGGATTTTCACCACAAACTGCCAGCGTTGTTTTTTTTTTGTAAACCCTGGCCTGACACTGATGGCTCTTTGGGCAGGAGCTGTAAATAGTGAGATGCCTATAGATATTTATATTATGTCATTAATACGTCTTCACTTCACTTCTGCCACTGCACTGGTCTCCTACTGCTTTGGGCTGTCTGGTGTGTGTTGCCAGGTGGCTCTTTTCTGTCTCAAGGTGCTTCATCAGATGAGTTTGGGCTGTCAGAAAAGTCTCTTTTGCAAACCTGTTCTGTGAAACATAAGAAACTGGGGCTGAAGTGCATGCATAGTGTCCATATGTGTGTACTGTCAATGTGGCATGTATGCATAAGTGTGTGTGTCTGGGTCGTGCCAGTGTGTAATGGGCATGTCAGTTATAAGCAGCTTATCCTGAATGTTGAAGGTGGCCTGGTCTTTGATTGAGTTTGTGAATTTAATCATGCACTTTGTTCAGTGTTGCTTTGCTGTTCCTGCTGCAGTCTCCCAAGGGAGGATGCCAGGAGGCCATGAATAGCACACGACAGCAGTCTAAACATGACAGGATGAGTGTGTGAACCAAGGATTTTCGAGGCTGCACAGGAACTTAGGCTAGGCGCTGCTGTGTGAGGTGTTTGACTCCGTGTCCTTCCCATGTAAAGTTTACTGAGGGAACATGTGACAGATCTGTGCTGAGAGGGCTGCACATCCCAAGCGTGGGGCTTGGTGAGAGTTCAACTTGGGGGAAACAGACCATTTGTTGACAGGTCTGCCCAGGGCTGTCAGTTGACCTTGTCCAATCATAAAAGGAAGATGGCGGACTGCCCATGAATTTTGGTATTGCTAATTTTGTGCCCTGAACTGTGCCCGCAGCACTTTCTGCAATTCAAAATTAATACTTTTCAACCCTTTCCAAAAACACTTGGACATTTCATAACTTACCCCACAATATTCTAGGATTGGAGTTATAATACAAAGAAGCCTCCTGGAATATTTGGGGGGAAGTTGCCCTACATATTCTAGGTCTGGAGTTAGAATAGTAAATTTGACCTGAAGGCAGGGTGCACACATGTTGTCTGTCCGGGTGGGAGATACAGACTATGACCTGTGAGCAGCATGGAAGGCCTACATGAGGCAGACTTTGCTCACTGTGCAAGCTTTTGTACTACATGTTCAACTGGCAGCAGCTGGGGAGAGCAAGAAACAGTAAAGCCATCGCAGCCTCCCAGCACAAAGAAGGCCTTTCACATATTTGTTTTCCCCCCAGACCATAAAATTGACTATTACCCGAGTGCTTATTTATTTTTCCTATTTGCCGGGTCAATATGTTATTCCACTGGTTTCAAATACAAGCCAGGGTTGTGTATTGCTGCATGTCTTATGTCACTGTAACCGAGGTCTGCATTGTATTTACACACTTCATTAGTTTCCGGAAGTGCTTTTGTCTACCTCTCTGTCAAGTACTTGCCACAGTTCCTTTATTTTCTGCTTCACCCTGCTGAGTAAGGATCTGTTCTCATTGTCACTACACAGGCAGGGTCCCACCATTCATTTATTTATCGAGTTTTATATAGCGTATACTAGACATGAATGTACAGCTTATCAGGCACTGCACTGAAGAGCACAGCAGGGTTACCACACGTGTCTACCACACGTGGCCTTTGTTCCCTGCAGGATTTGTGTGCACACCCTACCTCTCCTCAGTGCCCAGTCTCCCCTGGTGCACACATCACTCCATGCAGCAATAGAGAGACTTCTCCATTTGCCAGCTGCTCATTTTTTTAAAATACAAAGGTATGAGAGAGCCATTCTCTTTACACCCACAGAGGAAGAGAACAAGCCCAGTAGCGGACCATGGAGGAGGACCAGGAAGCGGCTAAGTGTCCCTCTTCCACTGTGTTGTGAGGGGTTGTGTGATGCGGGAGAGGGGTTCCACAGTTTTTTGGCAGACTGGGGGGCTTGTAAGTGCATCCTGGTGTGGGAGTAGTCGTCGCTTCTCTGTGTGCTACACTATTAATACTTGCTGTTGACATCTGCTGAGATTTACAGACCACAAATACAAAGCAGCTCAGCCTTCTATACTCATGTCAGTAAACTGTGACCCACCCATTGTTTAAGACTTGAATAAGTTACTTACATTCGGTAACGCTCTTTCTGGTAGAGACTCTATCTAACCGCAGATACCTCAACTTTTTGACTATGCCGAAGACATCAGACTGAATCCGGCCATGTTTTCAGTAGTGCCTCTGCCGGTATGTGATGCCATGCACTCCGTACTGATGTCGTTCCGCTCTGGAAATGACTTGTGGTGCCTATATAGGCGCCACTCCGGGCACACTGACATCAGTTGCTTTCGAGGCTGTTTGTGCCCCCAGATGCAGAGCCCCAATAGCAAATTGGTTGTGACCAGTGTGCAGATTCCTAGACTCTGGATCTTATTAAAGGATAAAGTCCAATTCGCAGAACGGAGACTATGGGAGGGTCGATGAGGAATTTGGGCTTTGATAAAGTCTCTACCAGAAAGAGTGTTACCAAAGGTATGTAATGTCTGATAGAGAGTTCTAATCGCAGATTCCTCACTTTTTGAATAGATACCAAAGCAGTGCCCATTTGTAGATGGGTCTGTGAATGTACTCAAACCAGAAAGTCCTGTGGGACTTGAGGGCAAAATGCCCCTCTTGGCAAACCTGGCTGTTCAGGAAGTAGTTCCTAATGAACGTACGGCAAGATGCCTACGTAGCTGCCTGACAGATCTCCAGGACAGGAACGCGCAGATGTCCAGGCCAGGAACTCCGTCTGCCAATGCAGTGGTAGCAGCTTTGGCTCTAGTGCAATGAGCTTGCAGCCCTTATGGAGACTGCTTTTTTGGCCAGTGAGTAGGAGATCTTAATGCAGAACACAATCCAGCGTGATATGGCTCATTTCTGCACGGCCATACCTTTTCTCATTCTGGTGAACACCACAAAGAGCTGATCGTCCACCCTGTGTTCTCTGGTATTATCGATGTAAAAGCTCAGCAAGCCTCTCCTCCTCTGTAGAGTGGTGAGCTGGACCAGAGAACGACGGTAAGGTGATATTTTGTCCGGCGTCACAACTTTAGGCAAGAAGAACACCCATGTCCACAGAACCAGTTTGTCTGGGAAGTAGGTGTACTGCGGGTTGACACAGAGAGTTTGAAGTTCACTTACATGCTGCGCCAATGTTATGGCATTGAAGAACACCACCTTGAGGGTGAGAAGCTGCAAAGGACAGCTCAAAAGGAATGCACCTCAAACATATGAGGACCAAGTTAAGGTCCCACTGTGGCATGATAAAGGGAGAGGAATGAAACAGATGTTGTAAGCCTTTTAAAAAACACAGTGGATTTGAATAATGAGTGCCCGCCCGGCAACCGTAAAAAGGCAGAAAGAGACCAAAGATACCCTTTAACTATGCCTCGAGCAAAGCCTTGCCAGGTGAGGGAAAAAACAAACAACAAAACATCAGATAACTTTGCCTGGACTGGGTCTATCTGCTGTGTGCAGCACCAAGTCAAAATTTGTCCCAGGGACAGAAGTTGGCTGTCTTTGTTGAGGGACACCAGGTGCCAAGATGACAATAACCACCTCCAGAGAAAGGCTGATGGTATTTAGCTGCCACCGCTCAAGCTCCAAGCATGAAGATGGACACTACAAAGGCCCTGTTGCTGGGACAGCAGGTCCTCCTGGAGAGGCAGCCTGATCGGAAGACAAATACTCTTGCCCAGGTGCTCTGGATCTCACACACTCTGTACTCAATCTGGAGGCCACTAGGATGACTTGGGCCCAGTCGATCCTGATCTTCTTCAGAACTCGGGGCAGAAGAGGTATCTGCAGGAAGACATACAGGAGTCCAGATTTCTAACTTAGGTGGAATGCATCTCCTACCGAGAGGCAACTTGGAAACTACAACACAGAACTGCTGACATTTCACGTTCTCAGGTGCAATTACCATTCATGATGTGCTAGGTGTTAGTGGTTGAGTTTGTCTGCCGTGGCAATCAACGATCCTGCCAGGTAGTTTACCACCAAGAAAATTACATGATGGTCCAGCCAATTACAAAGGCATAGTGCCTCCTGTCACAGGGTCTGTGATATCACCCGCCCTGTTTGTTACAATACCACATGGCAGTGGTGTTGTCTGTAAGCACCTGTACCAGCCTCCCCTTCATGGATGGAAGGAAGGTTTTCAGCGAATGGTCCTCAGCTTCAGAAGGTTGATATGGAGGCGGAGGCCAGAAGCCTCTGATCTCCATCTCGCATAAGTGGCTGCCCCAACCCAGAAGTGATGCATCAGCCACTACTGTCAGCTCTGGCTGAGGTAAGCCGAGGGGCCTGACCCAATTGCATTCCAGCAACCACCACTGCAGATCTTTTGCAGTCTCCGCTAAAATCTGGATGTAGTCAGAGGCTTCCCTGCGATGTTGGGCCCACTGAGACTTCAGATCGCACTGCAGAGACCGATATGTAATATGGTGTGCTGTACCAGCAGTACCTGCAGCCTCAGAGACAACCTCACTGAAATAAAGGACAGAGGCTGAAAGATCAGGATCATAGCCTGAATGACCTGGACTCTCCTTTCCAGTGGAAAGCCACAAAACCAAACTGTGTCCACAATGGCTCCAATGAAGGAGCATCTGAGAAGGAGTCATGGGTGACTTCGGCAGGTTCATAGTGGACTCCAAAGATGACATGTTTTCCGTAGCCTTCAGCAGCCAGTCGTTGAGGTAGGGGAAGACTGGAACCCCTGACCTCCAAAGGTGTTCTGCCACCACCGCCATCACTTTTGTGAACACCCTCGGGCACTGGTGAACCCAAGGGGGATCACAATGAACTGAAAATACTCCTGCCCCACCACAAACCACATGTAGCACAGAGTAGCTTATAGGACGGGTATATAGAAATAGGCGTTCTGCAGATCCAATGCCACCATCAGTCACCAGACAAGACCTGGGCCAGAATAAGTATTTTTAAATTGTCCTTCCTGTCGCAGGTCTAAAATAGGACAAAGACCTACGTCCTTCTCTGGCAACAGAAAGTGGCAGGAATAGAAATCATGACCTACTTCTGGCACAGGCACCCTCTCAATTCCCCCTATGGACAAAATAGCATGCACTCCCTGCCATAAGATAGACAGATGGTCCTTGGTCAGTCAGGATAAGGTTGGTGGAAAATACAGTGGAGTGGCAATGAAGGTTAAGGTGCATCCCTTTTGGGCAATCTGCAGACCCATCTGCTTGATGTTATGGCCTGCCAACCTCACAAGCTGTCCATGATCCTGGAGTTGGTGGGGGGCACAAGCCTACTGGTCACCTTGCTAAAGCTAAAGCGGCTGTCAGTATGGTATACCACTGCCAAAACCGCAAAAGGAATGGAAGGATTTATGTGGCTGGCGAGGCAGGGCATATAAGCCCAGGGAGCTTGCTGTGGCCCTACTTTCTTTAACCCACTCTAGGCCGAGTCTGCCTGGTCTCCAAAGAGGCGATTCCTGTCAAAGGGCATGTCCACAAGGGATGAATGGGCATTGCTCAAAAAAACAGTCAACCTCACCCAGGCATAGCAACGAATGGAGTCACTAGTGCCAATAGATCAGTGGTATCTATGACACAACAAATTGTGAATTTTGCATCGTCACTGTCGTCCTGCATGGCTTGGGTTAGGACAGGTCAGATGTCTTGCGGGACACCAGGGAGGACTTTAGCCACCAAATCCCAAAGAGTGTAGGAGTAGCGACCCAGGAGGCAGCTGTGGAAGAAAATACCCTCTTCCCAAAGGTCTCAACTCTCTTGGATTCCCTATCGTGGGGAGTAGTCAGGAAAGTACTTGGATTTGCCCAAGTAGTCGAAACCTGCACCACTAAGATCTCAGGAGAGGGGTGTTGTGACAAAAAAAGCGGAGTTGTCATGGGCAGGTCAATGGCGTTTCTCGATTTGGCGATTGAGAGTGGGGCCAGAGCAAGTTTTGGCCCAGGCCCCTAGTAGAGTATCAGTGAGCGCCTTGTTGAAAGGTAGTAGAGGCTCAGCAGAGGTTTGCCCTGACTGAACTACTTCAGTCAGGACATTCATTTTGACCTCTAAGATGTAGAGCTGGAGGTTGAGAACTTTGTCCGCCCTAGGCATGACTATCACAAAGGAAGCACTTTCTTCAGTGGCAAGGCCTGGGGTGAGGGAAGACCACAATCAGGAAAGATGTCAAGGCCACTGGCCTACAAAAGGTCATCACACCAGCTTTCCTCTTGGCAGGGTTGTCCAATTTCATCACCTACATTATAGTCGTAGTAAGGATCCATTCTGAAGAAGGATTGCAATGTTTGAGGTCTGCCTTGTGGAGGTAGAACGTTGAGCGGGTCACGTTGCAATTCAATGGAAACCAAGCCCGGCCATGGTCCAGGTCGAACAGCACCGACTGAGTCAGAGAGCACAATGGCCAACTCGTCCTCTGGCGTAGATGGACTCGGGATCGTCGCTTAGGGAACTGGCGTGGGCCGTGGAGTCAGTACAAGAGCCGAGGAAGACCCAGTGGTGGGTTCAGAGGGTCCAACCAGTACCATGGGTGAACCCACCAGCGGTATTCCTGACGGTGGACCTCTCGGGTCCTTCAGACCGGCAGGCATGCCTGAGGGAGTCAGAAGAGATGTGAAGAGCAGGAGCATGCCTGTAGGAGGCTGGCTTAGTATATGGTGTTCACTTATGTAAGTGTAGCACCCTTCACTAATCCAGAAAACCCTTATGCTGATTTCAGTGGTCTTAGACAACCTTAGAAAGCTCTCTAATTGGTAGCTGTGGAGAGCAGCCTTCAGGCTTAGTCCAGAAGGAGTGTCAAGCAGCTTGTTCTACCAGCACTTAATCTTGTGGTATGGGTTAAGTAAAAAAGAACCACACAGTGTAGTTATAAAAAATATGTATTTATTATTAACACTCACTAACACAATACAGTATCTCCTACCCAGAAATATATGCACAATACACACAATACATGTCAATAGAATAAGTAAGCAGCACAAACACACAGTGATCCCCAGGGGTAGACGAAACCATATACTAAAATAGTGAAATGCTAACCACGACTCAAGTCAAGAGTGGACCCAGAAGACGTAGAAGAGTCGAGGACCCAAGGAACCACCCAATGTGAGTATCTAGGAACCCCATGGAGGTCGTGTGCAGTGTGAGAACACGACCGCGTACTCAATGCAAGTCAATGGGTAAGTTGGGTTTGGAATTTTAAAGAAGAAGGACCCTTCCCAGCGAACCCTGAAGAAACCCAGTGGAAGACAGAAGGTTGGAGAGCCACACCATCCGTGGATACCCCAGGAACCAGGATACCTACACCAGGAAAGCCGGGTGCATAGGTGCGAAGTGGCGTCGGAAAACCGCCGTAGTCCACAATGGAGGACTTCAGGAAGAAGCCACTTATGAAGAAGGTGAGAAGGGTATGGTGGACCCCAAAGGTGGATTCAAGGTGAGAGGTACCTGCAAGCAGAGGGGACAGAGTCCATGCCACTCAGGAGTGACCAGGAGGCACAGTAGACGAGTGCCCACCGATGTCGGGGATGCAGGAGAGTTGACGGTGCCCTTGAATTTGCAGCTGTACGGACCAGGCGATGCAGAGGAAGACCAGGAGCTGTGCTCGAGCTGTCCCACGTCGGATGTCGAGAGCCTAGAGGTCAGTGTCCGGCAGGGGCACCAACAAGTCTTGGCAGCAGCAACAAACATAGTCGTCGAAAAAGGGGCACTGTCGGGACCAGCAAGGTCCAAGTGACTCACCACGAGTAGGTAAGTGAGAGCAGGCCCTGAGTAAGCAGGGGAGTGCCCTGTAGCCAAAGAAGACCCTTTGAGAGGACCCACAGGCCGGAGGCACAGGAGTCGCAAGAGGAGCTTGAGCAGCTCACCAAAGGATGATGGCCCACGGTGCAAAGGATGCGGTGCAGGCGAAGATCTTGGTTGCAGGAGATGCTTGAGGGTGGAGCTTCTTGGAGCCCGAAGATCTCTGGAGGAGAGAGTCAACAAGCCTTGGCAACGGCAAGTCGATGCGGTGCACAGGGGTACTGTTCCAGCAGTTCCGACAAGGGATACTGGCCTCCAACTTGCTAGGAAGACAGTGCAGGCCTCGAGGGAGTTGCAGAACCACCACCTGTGTTGCCACCTTTGGAGTCCGTAGGAGCTCAGGAACAGCAGACCGGTCAGCTTTGTTGCGGTGCCTGCAGATGCAGGGAAGTGACTCCTTCACTCCAAGGGAGATTCCTTTGGTGTCTTGGATGTCCACAGGCCTGGTGAAGAACCTGTATGGAACACAGGCACAGACGTTGCAGCGGGCTTGCAGGAGGACGAGACCAGGAGCAGCAGGAGTCTTCCCAGTTGCAGTCTCTGTTCCCAAAAGCAAAGTCCAGCGATGTCAGAGTACCCAGACGGTCGAAGTTGAAGTGGTATTGGATCTGAATCTTAACCCACGACGCATCTAGGGATCCACCCACAGGTAAGCCCTTAACTACCATAAGGAAAGGGTTGGAACGATTCAGGGGTTCCTCCCAGAGGAGGGGCTGGACAGTGGGGAGTATGCAAGGAGGGCACCAAATGTGCCCTTCAAGCAGTCTCAGTGGTGCTGGAAGGCGCCCCACCCTGTCCCAATACACTAAATCCAGTCTGGGGGGTGGTCACACCTCCTTGTGACAGGAATCCTATTGTCCTGCTTTCCCCTGCTCGGGCTTGGCTCAGCAGCAGGAGGGCAGAATCGTGTCTCTGGTCGGCAGCAGCTATAGTTTGCTGTCCGGGTCTAGAAGACTGGTACCGGGAGCACGGAGGGCCTCCTGGAGGAGCTTTACAGTGCATGGAATCATACCTCCCACACCATTTACGGTGTGGGGGGATGATTCCAACATGTTTGATACCAAACCCAACAGGGTTTGTTACAGCCAGTTTAGAGATAGCCATTGCGTAATGACACATGGCCACTCTATGTATCTTAATGTCTGATGCATTTACAACCCAGGAGAATTGACTCCGAAGGTTGTAGGGGTGTCCTGCTCAGGCAGGGGCACCCTCACATTAAGAACTGAGCACCCTGCCTTCAGGATTGAAAGGCCTGCCTTAGGGGTGACATAGGTTTTAAGTGCAGTGACCTCAGATATAAGGAAACTTATATCTGTCGTAAGTGGTGCTAGCACCAGCTTACACAGGCTGCAATGGCAGGCCTGTAGTCACAATCTGAGTGGTCTCTCATGGGTGGCATAATACATGCTTCAGCCCATGGGAAACCCGGGGTGCACTTATGCCCTGGGCACCTTAGTACCATATACTAGGGACTTACAAGGGGACACCAGTAGCCAATCTGGAGTGTACCTAAGTACTCACCATGTCCAATTTAGGGAAGAAACACAGAGACTGGGGTCCTGGTTAGCAGGATCCCAGTCAGACTAGTCAGTAAAACATAATGACACCAGCTAAAAGTGGGGGTGACCATGAAAGCAGATCCTACTTTCCTATAATGGCCTTGCAAAACTCTTAGATCTGTCTCAGTGTTGCAGAAGGCCCTGGAATCTTGGGTTCTACCACGACAAGTTACGGGAGGGGCTCAGATGTCGACCGACTTTGGGAGAAAGATCGAGAGGTATGGTGACTCCTTCGTGCCTTCTCTGGAGTACTAGAGTGGTGAGTAGGGGCCGAGTCCCGCTTGGATTTTCTAATGTTTTTTCTTCGACTTACTCAAAGATTTGGAATGCGATGATGCCCGACCTCAGGATTGTCTCCTGCGACTTCTGGAATAGGAATGGGACTGAGACTTGGATCGGTCTTGGAAAGCAGTCTACCGGTGATTGGCAACAGAGTTTTGCCTTAGGGTCCCATATGGCCTTCAGGTTCCTCATCAAGCACTCACTGCAGGCCTTACAGTCGTGACTCACAGGCACCCCTGATGCCGATCTGCCACAGACGTTTGCTTGTGACAGTTCTTTCAAGGTTTAAAATCGGCCGTTTTAGAAGGTTATATTTCTCCTGCTGTGGCACTTTGTGGAAATGGAAAAGATAATACTATGAGGCTGCTGATTTCTATGCTTGTTTTATTTCTTTTAATTGGTGTTACAATCTGAACCAATGTCTCTTTTTTTTTTTCTCCTAGGATCTTCTGGATAGCCTCCTCCTGATTGCCCCAGCCACAATCATCCCTAGGAGAAGAAAAATAAAAGGCTTAGGTAAATCTTTTGTCCGTTTCCTCTCTTACTGGTAATCCTCAAGGAATGGGAGTGGGGGAGAAGTAACTGATATCACCCAAACCTTCACCAGTGAAACGTCGTAACGAGAGGCTAATATATATTTTTTTAAAAACAAAGCGGTTGCTTATCACCCGTCTTTTTTTCTCTCCCCCCTCTCCTTTCCTCCCCTCAATATCAGAATTCTATGATGTCTGGTCTTTGTCCACCCAGAAAACCCCTGAGGTGTCCACGCACCTGAGAGAGCAACGTTCCTCCAGGAACGGAGCGGGTCAGTTCATGCTGTTGCTCAATCAGCCAATCAATCAGGGGTTTGTAAAGCACAACTACTCACCTGAAAAGGTCTCAAGGCGCTGTGTGGGGGGGGTGCTCGCAGCTCCTGGATGTTCACGGAGATTCGTCGAAGAGCCAGGTCTTCAGGTCCTTCAAGAACTTGGGGAGTGCTGATGTCTGTCGGAGGTGGAGATTGAGGGTGTTCCGTGCCTTGGCCGCGAGAAAGGAGAAGGAAATCCCTCCTGTTCTGGTCTTCTTGATGCGCTGTACCGTAGCAAGGGAGTACTGGGCCGAGCGGAGGGATCTTTGGGGTGTGTGGAAAGAGAGGCACTGGTTCATGTAGGCACGTCCGGTATTATGGAGGGCTTTGTGGGCATGGGTGAAGTTTGAAGGTGATTCTCTTCTCGAGGGGGAGCCAGTGTAGTGTCCACAGGTGTTGGGTGATGTGGCAGTGGCGTGGAAGGTTGAGGACTAGTCTGGTGGAGGCGTTCTGGATGTTCTGGAGTTTGCGGGTGAGGTTCTTGTTGATCCCTACGTAGATTGCATTGCCGTAGTCCAGTCTGCTGCTGATGAGGGCATGGGTGACGGTTTTTCTGTGTTCGAGGGGGATCCAGTTGAAGGTCTTTCATAGGAGACGAAGGGTGTGGAAACAGAAGGAAGTGACAGCGTTGATTTAGCGGTCCATTTTGAGTTCGGAGTCCAGGATGATTCCAAAGTTGCAGGCGTTCGGGTGTGGGCCCATGATAAGTACTTCTGTCTTGTCCATGTTTAGTTGTAGGCAGCTGTTCCTCATCCACCTGCAGACAGCTTCCATTCGTTCCTGAAAGTTCAATCTGGGGATGTTGGGTTCGTTGGATAGAAACAGGGTGAGTTGGGTGTCGTTGGGTTTGTTGGATAGGGAGAGGATGAGTTGGGTGTCGTCTGCATACGATACGATGTTGAGTCCGTGGGATCTGACAATAGGTGCGAGCTGTGCCATGTAGATGTTGAACAGGGTGGGGCTGATGGAGGATCCTTGGGGGACTCAGCAGGTGGTCGTGGGGTCCGAGAGGAAGGGTGGGAGTTTGACTCACTGCGTACTGCCAGAGAGGAATGAGCGGATCCAGTCGAGGGCCTTGTTCCAGATCCCTGCGTTGTGGAGTCTGCAGGCTAGGGTGCGGTGTGAGACTGTGTTGAGGGCTGCGGAGTGGTCCAGGCGGATGAGGGCCACAGTCTCTTCTCTGTTGAGGAGGGAGCGTATGTCATCTGTCGCAGCAAGAAGGGCGGTTTCGGTGCTGTGGTTTTTCCTGAAGCCTGATTGGGAGGAGTCAAGGATGTTGTTTTCTTCTATGAAGGAGGCGAGCTGGCTGTTGACGGCAGTTTCAATGACTTTCGCCGGGTACGAGAGTAAGGAGATCGGTCTGAAGTTTTTCAGGTCGGTGGGGCCCGCCAAGGGTTTTTTCAGGAGAGGGTTTATCTCGGCGTGTTTCCAGTCATCGGGGAAGGAGGCGGTCTCGAAGGAGCAGTTTATGATTCGTCGAAGCTCTGGGGTGATGAAGTCTGCGGCTCTGTGGTAGATGTGGTGGGGGCAGGGGTCTGTGGGGGCCCCGGAGTGGGGTGACTTCATAGTCTTCAGGGTGTCTTCAATGGTGAGGGCGGGCCAGCTGTCAAGTGTCGGCTGTGTGGTGTAGGGGATGGTGGGTGTGGGAACCGCGTGTAGGTTGTAGTCGTCGAAGTTGTCATAGTTGGTGTTGATTTTGTGATGGAAGAAGGCGCTGAGTCTGTCGCAGAGGTCCTGGGAGGGTGGGATGTCTGTTGTCTCACTGTTGGGTTGGGCGAACTCTTTGATGAGTCCAAAGAGTTTCTTGCTGTTGTGTGCGTGGGTGGAGATTCTGTCCTGGAGTGCTTTCTTCCTTGAGTATCTGATGAGCTTGTGGTTGGCGGCGGTGACTGCTTTGAAGTTGTTGAGGTCTGCTGTGGTTTTGGAGTTCCTCCATAGCTTTTCGAGGCGTCTGCAGGTTCGTCTAGATTCTCGGAGTTCAGTGGAGAACCAGCTGGCTCTCTTGGCGTGTGGGTTGACAGTGTTCTTGAGGGGGGCCATGGTGTTGGCGCAGTCAATGATCCAACTGTGTAGGGTGCGGGCGGCGGTGGTTGGGTCGTCATTCGTGGTGGTGGGAGCGGAGCAGCTGAGGGAGACGGTGAGTTGTTCATCAGAGATCTTGTTCCAATTCCTGCGCTGCAGCTGGTGTAGACATTTGCAGGTGATGTTAGTTTTGAAGGTGAAGTGGACGCAGCGATGGTCCGTCCATGGGAGTTCGGAGGTGTGGCTGAAGGTGATGGAGTTACCTACTGTAAAGATGGGGTCGAGAGTGTGTCCTGCTGAGTGCGTGGGTTCTGGTACGATCTGTTTGGGTCCGATGTGGAGGAGGTTGTCCAGGAGGGAGGTGGAGTTAGGGTCTTGGAGGTTGTCGAGGTGGAAGTTGAGGTCTCCTATCAAGGTGTAGTCGGTGGAGGAGATGGCTTGCGGGGTGATGATGTCGGTGATGGAGTCGGTGAAAGGTGCACGGGGACCGGGGGGTCTGGAGATGAGGGTGCCTCAAAGGGTGGTGGTCGGTATCTTGAAGTGGAGGTGTTCCATCCGGTCTGTGGGCCTGTCGGTGTAGGTGCTCAGTCGGAGGTTGGACTTGTGGGCGATGTCGAGGCCTCCTCCGGGGTGGTCCTTCCGGGTGATCTTGTAGCCTTCGGGGATGGGAATCGCGATGTCAGGTCCTGAGGCGGCGTTCGTCCAGGTTTGTGTGAGGAATGCGACATCGGGGTGGCACTGTCGAGGAGGTCCCAGATTTCTGCGGCGTGTCTGTGGATGGAGCGGATGTTGAGGAGGATGCATTGCAGGATTTGGGGTGCGATGGAGTTGTTGCTGGAGGGTGGAGGTGGGTCCTGGGTCTCGGTGAAGGAGAAGAAGTGTCGGCAGGTGAAGGGTCCGTGGGTGTCGATAGGTGGAAAAAACTTGCAATTGTTGTTCTTGCCGGTCAAGGAGCTGTAGCGCTGGCGGGTCGGAGGATCAAGGTCCCTGGCGCTGGTCGCGGACGGGCACAGACGGGCTTGCCTTTGGCGCGCCTTCGGCACCCTAGCGGCGCAGCCGCCATTAAGTAGGGGTCGGGAGGGCAGGACAGCTGGGAGGTGGGAGCAGGAACAAGCGGCAGGGGGAGGGGCCGCGGGGGCAGAAGCTGTGGGAAAACCAGTGAAAAGAGGCTACAAAGGGGAAAAAGGATAAAAATAAAGGCAAAAAGGATAAAAAATAAAGGCAAACGGGCTGGAAAAAAGCAGTGCATAAGAGGAGCAGGCTAAAGAGGAGACAAGAGCGGAGCGAGGCATAGGGCCTAGAACTGCAGTCAGCGGTGGGCACTGAGGGCAGAGGAACTCACGGTGGAGCTGCACGCCAGGAGAGCAATATCCTGACCAGAAGGTCAGGGGTCTTGCTCGCCTTAGCGCGCAGCGGCCACCATTAAGTAGGGGTCGGGAGGAGGGCGGGACAGCTGGGAGGCGGGAGTAGGAACACGCAGGAGGGGGAGGGGCCTCGGGAGAAGCAGCGGCGGGAAAAACAGTGAAAACGTGAAAAGAGGCTACAAAGGGGAAAAAGGAAAAAGGCAAAAAGGATAAAAATAAAGGCAAACGGGCAGGAAAAAGCAGCACAGAAGAGGAGCAGGCTAACGAGGAGACAGGAGCGGAGCGAGGCACAGGGCCTCCAACTGCGGTCAGCGGTGGGCGCTGGAGGCAGAGGCACTCACGGTGGAGCTGCGCGCCGGGAGAGCAATATCCTGACCAGAAGGTCAGGGGTCTTACCCTCTTCCCCGGTCCTCGCTTGCCGTTGCACGTAGACCGCTGTCTGCTTCCGGTTGGGCTCTCGTGCCTCTGGCTCCTCGGGCAGGCTCCTCTCCTCCGAAATCCCTCTCTGTCGGTCCTCTGGTCTTGGTCCTCTCCTGTCACTCGGGGTGGTGCCTACGACTTCCTCGGAGACGCAGGAGTTCAAAAGGACTGCGCTCTCCAAATCTGCTGGGATTTATACTCGTGATGTAGTAACGTGAGCACACCCGGTTCCTGGGACGTCGTCTCCCTTAAAGGGGCTGTCTTCTTTCAGGCCATCGCTGCTGTCGGGATTCGTGGTAGGTGGAGGAGGATGAAAGCAGAAGAGAGGAGAAACATAAGGGGGAAGTGCGTCATCTTCCTCTTCCCTCTCCTCGACTGTCTCGCTGTGTCCTGTCACTTCGTGACACACCACTCCCCCAGTCTTTTCCCGATCGGGGAAATGAGGAATACGAGAAAGAAAGTCGGCATTTCCGTTGTCGAAGCCCTTACGATGCCTAACCTCAAACACAAAAGGTTGTAGAGATAAAAACCAAATCAAAACGCGGGGTTATTACCCTTATTGCGGCTCATCCATTGTAAAGGGGCATGGTCTGTATATAGGGTAAAGGGAGATCCCTCTAAATAATATCGTAATTTGTCTCCGCCCCACTTGATGGTGAGACATTCTTTTTCAATTACTGGGTATTTCTGTTCCCGGGGATACAACTTGCAGCTAATGAACAGTACAGGAAGTTCGGTACCGTCCTCAGATTTTTGGGACTGTTGATCTCCTAGTCCAGTGTCAGAAGCGTCTGTTTGGAATATAAATGGTTCATTCAAGTTAGGAAATATTAGGACGGGACTAGAGGTTATAGCCGATTTGAGTTCTTGAAAGGCTCTTTGTGCGGACTATGAGGGGTTTAGTAGATCTTTTGTTTTTATATTTTTTTTTAAAGGATCAGTTAAAGGGGATGCAATTTCAGAGTATTTGAGTATGAACCTTCGGTAATATCCCAGAAGACCCAGAATGGCCCAGATTTCCCTCTTGGTGGTCGGAAAGGGAGTGTTTTTGGATTACCTTGACTTTTTCTTGTTGGGGCTCGATGACACCATTTCCCAAGAGATACTTCCGATACCTGGACTTATTGAACCCTATTTTCTATTTTTTTGCATTAATATGGAGTCCTGCGGTCTTTAAGGCCTGAAATACCTCCTGGCAATGTAAAAGATGTTGCTTCCAGCTGGGGCTGAATATTACTATATCATCCAGATAGGCTGATGAATAGGGTTGATGATTATAGAGTACCTTATTCATAAGCCTTTGGAAGGTGGCTGGGGCTCCATATAAGCCAAAAGGTAGTACCGTGAATTCAAATAGACCGGTAGGAGTGCTAAAAGCGGTCTTCTCTTGGTCCTCGGTTCTTAGGGGCACCTACCAATAACCTTTGGTAAGGTCAAGAGTGGAAATATATTGGGCCTCTCCCAGTTTTTCGATTAGTTCGTCAATCCTAGGGAGAGGGTAAGAATCGAATTTCGAAATGGCGTTGACCTTTCTAAAATCAATACAAAAACGAATCGAGCCATCTGGCTTTGGGAATATTACAATAGGGGAAGACCAGTTGCTCTGTGATGGTTTTATTGCTCCCATTTTCAACATGTTTTCTATTTCTGTTGAGATGGCGTCTCGTCTGGCTGCTGGAATACAATAAGGACGCTGTTTTACTACCTTTCCTGGAGGAGTGATTATGGAATGCTCTACCAGTGTCGTTCTACCTGGGAGGTCAGAGTCTTATGTTCCATATAGGTTTCCATATAGGTACCCTAATATAGGCCCGGGTAACATCATACCCCTTCACCTACATTACCTCCCCTACACTACACTGTAACAAGCCTTTTAGGATTGAACCTTTACCTAGTTCTAGTCCTGGGTGCAGAAGGAGGGTTTCTCCTAAACAATAGAGTCCTATAACTCCATCAATAGACTCACACAGTCTGAATGAATATTCATAAGGGTTCTTAGAAACCAGGCTGGGGCTACACCACCTTCCTCCCCATATCTACGTACACGGTTCATCCCATACGTCATCCTCAAATCCAACAATGGCTAATACAAGCAACAAGGGACAAAGGAGCCCTAGATACTTTCTGTATAAATACAGCACCTCTTGCTAGTGTTAGTTAGAGGGAACCGAGACTTCCAGGCCGACACACTGACCAGAGACGCTGAGACTCCTGCATGCAGACGCTCCAGCTGACAGTGGTCTGAACATCCCTCGCGGGGTGTCCAACTTGTGACCAAGAAGGGCTCCTACATTCTCACACTTCAGGTAATGGGGTTCGACTAAATCCTAGAGGGATTCTTGGCTTCACACCTACTCACATGCTAGATACACTTAGGTACATCTAGATAGACATCGTAGGAGTACGCGCTTTCTTTTATCATGCATTTTATATTCATGTATTTATTCATGCGTATTGCAAGATGGTAGAACTGTACTATCCATTTATATTCACTGTACTGCTAATCATATATCTCTGCTACTGTCTAATGGTTGTTACAGCTCATATATTCAACACAAGAATAACGACTGTTCAATAAACCCTTATTGAAACGCCCAGGCTGTTTATTCTGTGTATCTCTGAGACAAGATAAGTAAGCACGAGTGACTGAGCGAAAAGTAGTACATTGTTTCCACAATCCTGAGGGATCAGGGTTGTCATGTTCTGAGGTTGCCAGAAACTATTCTCTCCCTGATAAGAGGAGACACTAGTGGCACTGTGAGCTAGCTTATGCAAACAGGCTAACATTTCTCGGTGGGGTTGCTCAGAGTCAGTCTGCCACCAAACCCACAGTTTATGTTATTCAAACGTGCAGGTCCTGTATGGGTAATATAGGAAATACACGACATGGCACTACCAACGTTGGTTGGGTACTTATTTAACAGTAGAATCTGAGTAGTTCAGTTGTGCTATTTCTCAGAGACCCCTACTCACAAAACGCCAGAGACGTCTGGAGTGGGTGGGCACAAAACTCCGCCACAGCTGAATAGGCGAAATATCCTATTTATTGGCTGCTGGTTAATCAAGCTTGAAGGACATTTTGTTCCTAAAATTGTGCATAACACCTTATCTTAGTTCCCTTGAACAAACTTATCTGTTTTAAAAAGGACTGAGGGAGGAAATAATACTGTAGTAAATCTACACGTCTCAGACGGAGAAGAAGATACAAACGCAATTCAAATTGCACCTAAATTCAGACGTACTATGACCCTTAAACTACTAGAATATGGTCTATCAGCTAGGGGTGGCTTAGTAGCTTTCGTGATTGAGGCACACAAATCAAACAAAACAGAGGTATTCTATTTGTGGGTTACATTCCCAGAAGCAGATGCAAGAACACAGACATTTCACTACTATACAGAAGGAGATGCACCAGTGGAATATGGTCCTTGCGAGGACATGGAGGTTCCACTCATGTACCAGGAACACCTATACTGGTTTAAAGGCGCCCTACCCCATATAAGACACAGCGTAAGATTAGGCCCGCTCGGAGGAGACAGGGCAACATGGCCAATATTAGCGGCCTACACACCACATCCTGACATTGAAACAATGCAACAGGCAGACTTACTCATAAAACACAAGGAATTAATTAGAATCTACAGAAACTTGACGCAATTCGTCATGAGGACTTTCACAGTCCAACCAACAACAGTTGCAACAAATGGAACTCAATATCAGAGTACAGCAACTAAAATCACACCACAAACATTACACGCAGTAATGGGCAAGATGCCCACGAAACGTGAACAAATGCCATTCTGGGTAGCTCAGAAAATAACTCAGCTTGAGGCAGTATTCCCGAATACTACCCAGTTTGAAAAACACAGAATGCTAACAATCTGCTTGCCCATGGGGATAACACAACAAGTAGAGGATTGCACCTCTTGGGGTACAGTCTTTGCTGCCATATATACCAGGTCACATGGTATTCCTTCATTAGCGGTGATACCAGATGTATTAAGACAAATACAAAACGAGTACGGGGCAGAGCCTGCTCTAAACTTGGGGATGAAGTTATTAAATAACTATGACCAGGTATAAGCCATAATACTAGCTAATATTAAAGGGGAAGCAGCTTCAGCGGCAATCCACCAACGCCTAAGGGATTTCAGTCCGTTGGATCAACATCACGAACTACCCAAAATAATTGAAACTGCGTATGCAGAATCAGGCAGAGACAGTTTGGGTGGGAAAGCATTAAAACCACAACTGATGGGCAGTTCTGAAAAGGACACTACCAAGCAGACACCTGCTTCTTCTAAAAAGAAGTGGGATAATAAAAAACAACAAAACTTTCAAGGAAACAGATCTCAATCCTGAGGTAGATCTCCTCCACAGGAGCCCTCTGAAAAGAGGTACAACCTTAGGAATAGGGATAATATTAGGAAACCTGACAGGTATCAGGATACTGATACACGTTCCTCTCGTTCCTTTCAGGGCTCGACGAAAAACTCCGAGAGAGAAGGACGGTCAGAACACAAAGAAGAGCGTACAAAGTCCAGAGACAAGCAGCACCCTCAAGACTATACTTCCAAAAAAGAAGAGAAGCCAAAATCAAAACCTCAGTTTAAGAAGAAGAAAGTTGCAGGCATAAAGATCAGACATGCCCAGAATTCTGAGGACGCAACTTCTGAACGGGGAATGGGCTCAGACGATGCTAGACAGTGCGGCAGAAGTAACAATAGCTCGCCAGAACCTGATCTCATTTCTGGTGACAGCGGACTTGAATGATTACATCACGGTGGAAACACCAGATACAAGGGTGAGCGTCCCACATACGTTACACAAAATAACACTCCAAATGGAGGGGGACAAGCCCAGGAAAGTTAAAGGTCTCTTTTGGAAAAACCTATCATCTGGTTATGACATTCTATTAGCTGAACAAGATTGGCCGCCAGCATTCGTTATGGAGTGCCCTAGGGGAGAAACAGTAATTTTTCCAGCCTTCTCCGACCTCGTTCACATACACCTTAAACATGCATATGCACAGGAGTGGGCAGTTGCCCTAGCTCCAGCATTGTATAAAAATCATGCCGGATAGGATGAGGATTCAACCCACCACGTGATCCCGTTAAAAGTTTCACCAAATGCACAGAGGCAATATCCAATAAAGCAAGAAGCTAAAAAACAGTTCAGGGAGATCTTAGATCAACTTGAATACCAAGGGGTGATTGAAACATGCACCTCACCAATGAACAACCCTTTGTTTCCCATATCAAAACCGGACAACTCATATCGTCTAGTTTTAGATTACAGACATTTAAACAAATGCACAAAGACATTCGCTGTCCAAAACGCACACAGTGCCGCATTAATGAATAACATTGTGCGGAAAAAGTACAAAACTACACTAGATATCTAAAATGGATTCTTCTGCCAAAATATAGCGCCTGAAAGCAGGTATTTGACCGCATTCTCTGCGTTGGGGTCCCAGCGACAATTTTGTCACCTCCCCCAGGGGTATAAGAATAGCCCGGGGGGATTCTCAGCAAGAGTAACTGAGTTACTCCAAAATTTTGATGAAGAAGCATTGTCCTATGTGGATGATATTTATCTGAATGACGATGACTTAAAAAGGCACTTGACCAGGGTGAGCACCATTATTATGGGATTCGCCTCTCAGGGCTACAAATTTAATTTTAAGAAATGAAAAATAGCCCACCTCAATGTCCTATTTTTAGGATATGAGCTTTCAAGTGAAGGGAAAAGCATGGCAGCTAACTTTTTAGAAAAGTGTGCGCTGCTTCAACCACCGAAATCATTAAAAAATCTACAATCAATACTGGGATTCCTAAATTTTGTCAGAACATACATTTTAGATTACGCAGAAAGAGTAAAACCTTTCTACGAGTTAATCAAACCTGACTTTTTCAGTCAGACACTGGACACAGGAACACACAAACATCCTATGCTCACTACAAGAAGACATGATAGCTTTCAAACACTTACAGACACGCGTAAACGTACGCAACTTAGTGATCCAAATAATAGCGGGTCAATGCGGGTACACTTACTTAACCTTCAATGAAGGCGAAACCGTACCAATCGCTTACAAATCACACTTTTACACAAGCGCAGAAATGCGTTTCACTTCAACAGAAAAAATCCTGACAGCAGTTCAGACCGCTGTAGCAAGAGAAAGAGCACTGGCTCAGGGGAAACGCATAATTGTCGTAACCCCAGTACCAGCTTTAGAAGCTGTTACAAAGGCAAGCATTCCAAACGCAAAAGCCTCACATCCAAGATGGATACAATGGGCTAATTCTCTTACTGCAACGGACGTTGAATACAGATTTGATCCAAGTCTAAACACACAAGCATTTCTGCAATACGAACAAGAATATCTTCTACCAAATGAAATATTGCCTCTCGATCAGTATGAATATATTATTTACACTGACGGATCAGCTCAACCGGCCATAGGGAGTAAGCAACAATACAGCGCGGCATGTGCTATCGTTAAAGGTCGCATGCGGGATGGAAAGTTCCATCCAAGTTGCACCAAAACGCAATGTCTAGGAGACTGCACAGCTCAGTTGGCAGAGTTAAAAGCACTGATACTGGCACTTGTAAATACGGATCACGAATTCCCCACACTAATTGTGTGTGATTCCTTTTACTGTGTACAGTCATACAATGAATATTTATATCATTGGGAACAGAACGGGTTTAAAGACGCAAAAGGTGGCACAATTAAGCATAAAATGCTATGGGAACAGGTAGTTGAGTTGAAGAACGAACTACCGAGGGCTCACGTGATCCATACACTGAGTCATCAACGTGATGGCGTTCACGTTGCAGGGAATTCATTGGCTGATGAAGCCGCAAAGGGGGCTGTACGCACGGCTTCCGTAGCTGCAATCACTCGTTCAAAAAACGAGGATAGACGGTGAGATTATGGTGGCTGGTATTGCTTCAAGCAAAAACAGCGGTGCAGTACCAAAGAAATTTCCACTCAAGTACTCCTACAAGTTAGATGCAAACAACATTCCATATGCTCAGATTCCTGGAGTGGGGGATAGAGTAATACCAAATATGGATCATAGGCAAGGTTTAATTATTGCTGCACACGAGGGTTTGGGCTCTGCACACACAGGTGTTACAGCGACTATTTCGTTACTGAAACAGCGCTATTGGTGGCCAGGTATAACAAAACAAACTAAAGACTATGGGGCCGATTCCGATTCGGGCCGGAAAACGTACCGACCGACTCGGTCCGGGAATAAAGTCCGACCGACACGTACCGGTGCCGTACGACCCTGGTAGTACGATGAAATGCATGTGAAATCAGACCGACTCGGACGGAATACAAAACGACCGACCGAGCCGGACGGAAACAAGCCATCCGGCCGGGAAATCACGCGAAACGAACCGACCGACACGCACTCGGATTGAACCCGAACGAAACGTACCCGCGAACTCCGACCCGCGTAGTACGATGCTGTGCGTGCAAAACACGACCGACTCGCCCGGAGCACAAGCCGCACGACCGACACGCATACAAAACCCAGCCGAAGCAACCCAATACTACGCGACCGACTCGTACGCCGCATATGAAACCTAGCTGACACACAGCGGGAACGAGTCGGACAAGATCGCACCAGACAACTGCAGCATCCTACTCGGACACAAGAACGACTCCTACATGCACCAAAAACACCAAGGAAAAATTAGGAAAAAAAGGGCCAAACAAGCAACCACAAAGCCAATAAATACAGGGAGGAAAAAAAAATGGAACAAGGACACACCTCCAACTCTACCTACATAAAGGCCACAAATCCCTACCATGATCCTTTGCAAATTCCACTGACCTGCCAGCACACAACACCATCACACAGCAACCACAGACACACTCACAGCTCATACATCACACAAGCCACACACCATTACCACACCTACAAATAGCACCCTCACACACACCCAGCTAAACCTACACTCACACCCCCCACTTGCACACACACACATCAATCACCACCACCACCCATCACCATGCCCCCAAAGAAGAACCATAAGTTCCTAGATAGTGAATTGGAAGTCCTGGTAGACGAGATCCTGAGGGTAGAGCCACAGTTGTTTGGTACATTGGTACAACAGACCCCCATGTCGCAGAAAACCAAGATGTGGGCGAGGATTGTCGACAGGGTGAACGCACAATCACCATGTTTGCGCACAAAGGAAGACATCCAGAACAGGTGGTATGATGTGCGCAGAAGGGTCCGGGACCTACTCAAAAAGGACTACCTCCTCAGCCAGCACACCGGCAGTGGCCCTCCTGCAAAACCAGTATACCTCAGGCCCTGGGAGGAGAAGGTGCGGGCCATCCTACCACCAGTGAGCGTATACGGACTAACAGACATCCCAGAGCCTGGTGAGTACACAACTAATATACACAATATGGTGTGACAACACACACACATCACAGTCAAGGGGATAGGCAAACCATGCACCCTTAGCAAATACACAGCAACCAAAAGATATTCATCCCAAGATGTGAATGCTAGTCAGACAAACACAATACCTCCCATCTCATAGTGATATGTAACTGTGTCATGACATGTACAAACCTAACAACAAATACAGCAAGGCAGTGGCACAAATAGAACCAACAAACACTCCCAGATATTTAAACACCACTAGAACACCACCTCACAGGGAAGCTGACCGAAAGGAAGGAATTCTGTGTATGCTGGTCAAGTCAGTGTAGCCAATAGCATGATGGGAGTGGTAGTCACAGATATTGGTTACACCCACAATTGGCCCATCAACACCACTCTGAACCATGCTCACATCACAGGGAGTGGAAAACAACTGACAAGATGGCTGACACTGGGTACTGCTGTGGGGAGCACAAGGCCCTGATGGGAACTTGGCACCAACAAACAACAGGACCACACTGTCAGCCATCTTGCCATTGCTGTCACACTCACACACAGTAAAGTCCACTCAAAAGGAAGGAAGTATGGGCATGCTGGGAAGGGGGGTGTAGGCAATAGCATGATGGGAGTGGTAGTCACAGATATTGGTCAGCCTCACAATTGGCCCATCAACACCACCCTGAACCATGCTCACATCACAGTGAGTGGAAAAGGACTCACAAGATGGCTGACACTGGGTACTGCTGGGGGGAGCACAAGGCCCTGCTGGGAACTGTGCAACAACCAACAGCAGGACACCACTGACTGACATCCTGAAAGACAACTTGCACTTCCTGCAATAGAAGCACGTACCATGGTGGGATATCTGGCTGGGTGGGAAGGAGGACTCACAGCACTGACCATAGTTACAAGCACCTCCACTCACACACACCCTCAACACTAACTCCACATAACCCACCTGGGAGAATGCAATGCCTCACATCCTAACTGAAGATCCCACAAAGAACCACCACCCTGGGTCATGCTGTGTGAAGCACAGGGACACTCTTGGGACTTGTAGCCAAACAACTGCCAGGACAACACTCCCAGCCATCCTGTCAGCACAGGCACCCCACCCCACAGGGAAGCAGAGTCAAAAGGAAGGAAGGATGGGCATGCTGGGAAGGGGGTGGAGGCAATAGCATGATGGGAGTGGTAGTCACAGATCAACATCTCACACCCACATGGCCCAGCAAGTTAGCACTGAAGCATGCACACCTCACAGGGAGTCAAAAGCCACTTCAAAGATGTCTGACACGGGCCACAGCTGTGGGGAGCACAAGGCCCTGCTGGGAACTGGGCACCAACAAACAACAGGACCACACTGCCAGCCATCTTGCCATTGCTGTCACACTCACACACAGTGAAGTCCACTCAAAAGGAAGGAAGTATGGGCATGCTGGGAAGGGGGGTGTAGGCAATAGCATGATGGGAGTGGTAGTCACAGATATTGGTCAGCCTCACAATTGGCCCATCAACACCACCCTGAACCATGCTCACATCACAGGGAGTGGAAAAGGACTCCAAGATGGCTGACACTGGGTACTGCTGGGGGAGCACAAGGCCCTGCTGGGAACTGTGCAACAACCAACAGCAGAACACCACTGACCGACATCCTGAAAGACAACTTGCACTCCCTGCAATGGAAGCACGCTTCATGGTGGGATAACTGGGCTGGGGGGAGAAGGAGGCCTGCATGGCAAGCAAATACCACCAATGCTGGTCATGCACACACCTCAACATTCACATTGACATGCCACAGGTTGGCAGGACAATGTGCTACACCAATATCACTCTCTGACTGTCACAATTTAGGAGAATGCAATGTCCAGGCCCACATCCAGAGGTACAGTCACAACTGTCAGGTGTTTGAACAATTGATGCCAGTAGAAACATAACATACAATCTGTGTCTCTCCCCAAAACAGGTGATGATGGGGACACAGCAGCAGACGAGGAGGAGTCCCTGTCCCAGGCTCCAGGGAACACTGAGCTCACTGGTGTGGATCAGCCTCTGCACTCCTCGGATGGCGAAGAACCAGCTGGACCCTCCGGTGTGAGTCATCATGCAGCACCAGCAGGACCAACATCTGCACCCCCTGCACCCACCCCTCCAACAACTGCCAACACACAGGCCACCCCTGCCAACACGGACAGACCAAGGACCACAGATGACAACAGCGCAGGGACCCAGACCAAACTGGAGCTGGTGACAACGAGCCTAGGAACAACACCCAAGTGGGCCCACGGTCACCTGTGCGTGCCACCGCAGGTCCTGCACGTGTCGCCAGGGGTGGTGGGAGGGGTGGAAGACATAGGTCGCTCTTTGCAGAGGGGTCTGGACTGCATGATGACCCACAACTGGCACGCATCGCGGATGCATACCAGACTAGCACCGGAGAGGTCAGCCAGGTAGTGGGGATCCTCAAGGACATACAACAGCAGCAGGCTGCCCATCATGCCCGCTTGGACGCCCACATGTCCCGTGTCGAGACACACATGTCACGTGTCGAGACACACATGTCTGGCATGGAGTCCAAGTGGGACACATTGGAACAACTGACAGCGGTGCATAGGGACATACTGACATGCCTCTGCCAGATCAGCACCAACATGGCCACACCTCCCTGTGTGCCCACAACATCTGCTGCTGAAACAACTGCAAATGCCACAGGGAGGGAGGAGGACTCTGGCAGAGAGTCCCCTGCACCGCCGCAGCCTGCACCTGAGGGTCCCCCCCAAGAAGAGGGGCCGTCCGAGGAGGCCAAACTGAGAGGCCGATGGCCATCTACATCCCCCAGGAAGCCAACACCTGTTCTGGAACTTTTCCTCTGTGTGCAAACTGCACGCCCTGTCGAAGCCAACCCAACTCTCCCACATGACATGGGGAGCTCTAGTTGGCCAAATTCATCAGATGACTGTGGACTTAACTCTGGCCATCTCAGCTACCAAGACTTCCAAATCACATGGGAACTTTGGATTCCAATTTCTATGTACAGCACCCACCATCCTGTGCACCATTCTCACACCTGTATGTAAATAAACTCACCAATACACCATATCTGCCTGTTGTGATTCCAACGTGCTCTCTGTCATGGAGATGGTGATCAGAAAAATGACACTGTGCATGCTAACTGCCACAGCAAGTCCAACACCGTCATGTCAGTCATGGCGACGTGACACATATGAGGGAGACACACCACTAGGGCCACACAACACATACACACCAGGGCCATCAGACTCATCACCTATACTGATGTTGCAACTAAATACAGTGGAATGCACAGACACGCCACATATTCACAGTCTGTCAACTAGACTACAGGTGCAGTAAGCAAATGTCAGTCAGATGTGTGACCACAGACAACGCACATCCCAAAGTGAAGCACAGGTTTATTACACATTTGCAACATGTTGTTTCTACTACAAATGCTAGCTAATCCAACCTGGCTGTGGCCACAAAGTCAAAAAGTGCAGAAGATAGAAAGTCCAGGGGTGTGTGGCACATCACCTGTAGGGAAACGACTGCTTCCACCTTGCAAGTTGATTCATGGATTCGTGGGATCCAAGTTGATCAAACAACTCTGGCAGCACCCTGTGAAGGACAGACATGACACACAGTCAAAACCACTGAAGAACAGCACAGAACGGCAATACTCATGTCTAATACATGTCACGAGATAACTACACAAAACCAAGTTAGCATGTCAACACTGTTGGGCAGTACAGACCACCTGCAAGGACACATCGCTGCACGCATCCAGTCAAGTAGCACATGGCCACACTCAAACAGCAACAGAGCACCACACACACATATCATGCAAACTCAAATCATTGACATTACAACCCTCTGGAGACTCAAATTCAGCTGAAGAAGTTGGTGATGAGCTGTGTGCGGACATCACCATCATCATCATCTTCACTGGCATCGTGACCCAGGCCAGGATCTTCCACAGGTGGCGGACGTTGGTCATCATCATCCAGGATGAGAGGCAACTCCTTCCGCACTGCCAGGTTATGCAGCATGCAGCAGACGATGACAATCTTGCACACCTTTGCTGGGGCATATGGGAGGGCCCCTCCTGTCTTGTCCAGGCAGCGGAAGCGGCTCTTCAGGAGACCAAAGGTCCGCTCAATCACCCTCCTCGTCCGACCATGTGCCTCATTGTTGCGCATCTGGGCTGGTGTCACAGGGTTCCTGAGGGGTGTCAGCAACCACGGCATGTTGGGATATCCCGAGTCACCTACAGACAGACAATTGCACATTAGCCGATTTGAAAATGTGTGCGGAAAACAACATAGCAGAACACACACAATGGTACAAAGTCAGTACACACCAACAAGCCAGGCACGCTGGTTCGGCATCTGTGACATCATCCTCGGGATGCGACTACTCCTCATCACGTAGGCATCGTGTGCCGAACCGGGGAAACGGGCACACACATGTGTGATGGTCATATCTGCAAGACATACCACCAGAGCATTGATCGAATGATAATGTTTACGGTTCCGGTATGCCTGCTCATGTGCCTGTGGTGGTATCAAAGCCACATGTGTCCCATCAATGGAGCCAATTACATGTGGCTTCCTCCCCAGGGCATAGAAGTCACTCTTGACGTCAGTGAGTCGTTGACGTGTTGGGAAATAGATGTACTGGTTCAGGTAAATCAACATTGCCCCCAAAACATCGCGTAGCACACGGCTGAACATAGTCTGTGACATCCCACCAGCAGTCGCCACAGTGTGTTGAAAGGTACCGGTGGCAAAGAAGTGTAGGGCTGCCATCACCTTCACCTTGGGGGTCAGCGCTGTAGGATACGGACGGCCAGGCTGCAAATGTGGGTCCAACCGCACTGCCAAATCCTCAATAAGCTGCCTGGTGAAGCGGTACCGTCGGATGCTGTCACGTTCCACCATCTTTGCCAGGTCTGGGAATGGTCGATGGACAGCAGGAGCCCTGCAGTGCATAGGTGAAGAAAGCAAGATTGTCAGTCACCCCAACTATGTGCCGTTCACCATACTCAATTTCACATGATACATCATTAACAAACACAAGTACTTGATGTGTGTGTCGTTCTGTTTGGACATATATGGCACCTACATGGACATCATCTAACATCTCTGTTCAACAAGTGTTGACAACAGGTTCCAGGGTGTGCTATGGGAAACCATTAGGCTGTGTCACAGTACCCATTTACTGCTCTCACGTTCCACACACATACCACAGTGACATGTCTGGACAGATGCTCCACAGGCATCACAGCTCATTGACAGGTAGATTCCCAGGGACCCCGTCTTGCCACATGGACACTGGCATGACATTGCGTATCATGTACACGTCAGAGAAACTAACATGACACCCACAGGTAGTGGCCCCTGTAGCCTCTGCAGGACAGACATGGACGTCTGTGACACACACACACAACATCAAAGTTCATGCACAAACCACGTGGATGTGGAGACTGTCTCCCATTGTGCACATGGAGTCAGAGACATGCGAACACAACATGCACACAGACTGCGGAGGGACATCACTATTGTGGCAATGGGCCACCCTGTGACGTACATGCCTTCCCACATGTGAGCCTGGGGGTATGTGACATGTCATACACATACACAACCTGGAAATGTGACCATGACACATGCCCATAAATGAAAAGTTGCACACCACAGTGGTCAGGTGCACAACACACAAAGGACCCTGTCCCCATGAACACGTGCACAGCCTGGGTGTGTCTGCCCCCAAATGCCACCCCAAAACCACATGATCACCCCCATACACAGATAAGGTTATGCTGCCACACATGCCTTAGATACAGTGTGGACTGGGTGTGGTGTTGTAGGTGTGCCCCTGAGTCCCTGGAAAGTATATGTGGCTGGCATAGGTTCACCAGTGACCAGCATGGTGACATATGCGTGTGACCTGTCCAGGGACGCGTTGAACAGCAATGGACCGATCGGTGTGCCCGGCCGGCCCATTGCATTGTATGTGAGCGGGTACGCGTTGTATCCCGGGTACGCGTTGTACAGCAATGGACCGATCGGTGTGCCCGGCCAGCCCATTGCATTGTATTTGAGCGCGTACGCGTTGTATCCCGGGTACGCGTTGAACAGCAATGGACCGATCGGTGTGCCCGGCCGGCCCATTGCATTGTATGTGAGCGGGAACGCGTTGTATCCCGGGTACGCGTTGAACAGCAATGGACCGATCGGTGTGCCCGGCCGGCCCATTGCATTGTATGTGAGCGGGTACGCGTTGTATCCCGGGTACGCGTTGTACAGCAATGGACCGATCGGTGTGCCCGGCCGGCCCATTGTATTGTATGTGAGCGGGTACGCGTTGTATCCCGGATACGCGTTGTACAGCAATGGACCGATCGGTGTGCCCGGCCGGCCCATTGCATTGTATGTGAGCGGGTACGCGTTGTATCCCGGGTACGCGTTGAACAGCAATGGACCGAACGGTGTGCCCGGCCGGCCCATTGCATTGTATGTGAGCGGGAACGCGTTGTATCCCGGGTACGCGTTGAACAGCAATGGACCGATCGGTGTGCCCGGCCGGCCCATTGCATTGTATGTGAGCGGGAACGCGTTGTATCCCGGGTACGCGTTGAACAGCAATGGACCGATCGGTGTGCCCGGCCGGCCCATTGCATTGTATGCGAGCGGGAACGCATTGTATCCCGGGTACGCGTTGTACAGCAGTGGACCGAACGGTGCGCACACATTGGCTGGGGCCTGGCATGGCAACAGACGCGTTTTCGAAGCTCCAACGAGTCTGATGCAGTGAATTCAGTTGGCCAGCCACAACAATGTTGCAAAATCATGGGTGTCATGAAGTTGAAGATTTGAAGGATGCTGTGGGTGTGTATTAGTGCTGCTATTCCATGGATTGGTCAGATTCAGAAGATGCAAACGACTTGGACCTATCACTTTGGACACATGGGACAGTATCTGCCTCTGCAGCACACATATAATGCTGGCTGTTCCCCTGAGAGCTCACTTGCCTGCACTACATGCTCCAGGACGACATCTGCCACCAACACTGCTGCTGTTTATGCATCCTCTGGCTCCTGCAATGGCACGTACTGTGGAGAGAGCCCCAGCCTTCAGCCTTGAGGAGAACCAGGCCCTGCTGGACAGCCTCCTTCCACAGTACAGCAAGCTGTATGGGAAACCAGGGGAGCAGGGAGTGTGCTGTCCACTGCCTCACTAATTGTGCATGTTGTCTGACTAGCAGGGCTTTCAGTGTGCACACCACTGGCTAGCATGCCCACTGAGTAGTTGTCACACCCCAAAGTGTGTAGTTACATGCACTGAACTGGTACAGTGCAGTAACAGTGCATTCCAACTAGGTTTACTTCCCATGCAATGATACCATGTAGTGACTGCTGGCAAACTGTTCATAGCCATTGTTGCACTGCCTGTGTACATCATATGCCCCTGTGATTGAGACATGTATATCCAACTGTGTGATGCACGTATATGTTGCATGTGTAGTTATGGCCTTTTCACTTTGTCATCCTCACAGGTTGATGCCCACCAGAAGCAGGAAATCTGGCGGACCATCGCCTGGAAAGTAAGATCCGTGGGGGTCTACAGGCTCAGGATCCGCAACTGCCAGAAGAGGTGGCAGGACCTTCGTGGCTGGACCCGGAGGATCGCAAGGGTCCAGCTGAAGCTGTCGCCTCCTCGCAGGAGGGGCGGACACCGGACCCTGACCCCCCACATGCTCCGGATCCTGGCGGTGGTCTTCCCTGACCTGGATGGGCAGCTGAAGGACAGACAGCAGCAAGGAGGGGGTGAGTCCATGACTGCACTGTGCACTTTGTCTGACATGCTATGTGCCCTCCTCTGGCCTGGTTAAACTTCCACAGTACATCAGTCATGTGGTCCAGGACCCATGTCCCTCATTTGTGACATGCCCACTTCTCCTCTGATACGCATATGTGTGGCCCTTATAGTCAGGAAATTGTGTCATTTGGGGACTGTGTCATTGCATTTAGCTTTGCTCAAGCTGGGGGACAGCATTTGTTCCCGTGACTATGTTGTGCGATTCATGGGTGGGTCAATTGCTTACACAATGCCTAAGTTCTGACATGTAATCTGGGTGTAACTTTGATATGTGGTCCGCTTGCTGCTCTGACTCACCACATGTCCCTGGGGAATTTGGCACACACCCATGCTGCTGGTGGGAACAATGTTTGGGCCTCAGGAGTATGTGTATCCAGTGTGTCACACATGCTTAGCCACCTGCCTACAGTCCAGGACTCATCCCTCTTACAGGTGGAGCTGGACAGTCATGCCTACTCCAGGGCATGCAATGCACTCTGTACTCCCACTCCCGTGTATCATCTGGGATGTTGTGATCAGTGTAATGTACCCTCAGGTGTCTGCCTCTGTCTCATTGTGCTGTGTCTTCGTTGTCAGGACTACTGGTATGTTTATCGGTTAGGGCTCAGCATGCCATTTGAGATGTGACCATGATAGACGATACTTCTGTGACTTATAGGTGTCTGATCACTTGACTGTGCACACAGGTGTTTGCGACTGTGACTTTCAGTCAGCTGTATTGTCATTCATAGCACACTGTGAGGTGCTCATGTTCAGAGAGTTGTGTTTCATGTCCCCCATATGTCCAGTTGGTATGACGTGGACAAATAGTAGTACAGATGATGTGGTATTTGGGGGATGGACATGTGCACTTGTCAGTCACATAACTTGCATTCCCCATGCCCTCGGATTGTGACACAGTGCAGACTGTTGTTGGCTGGCTGCCATGGCCATGTGACTTGAGACAGTAATGTATGACTTTGCACGCATTCCTGTGTCATGGCATTCAACTTCCTGAGACTGATCCTGCAGGGGAGTGACATGTGCAACATGCACCCCATTGTGGCATTGACTATCCGGACATGGGTGCATCATGGTGTCTGGTGCTGGTATGCATCACATGCATTTCTATTTAGACTCTGGCCATCCCTTTATCCGGACACCTGCACTGACTCAGTGGCAGGAGATGTGATGTGTGCATGTTCACTTTCTTCACCATGTTCCCTGCAATGTCCAACAACTGTGTAGGTGGTGCATGTGTCCACACTGGGGTCTTACCATCAGACAGGCCCCGGACAGATGGGTGCAAGGGCAGGAGGGGTGTGAGTCCCATGGTTGACCATCAGACTGACAATTGGCTTCCCCGAATCTGTGTGAGGACTTTAGGCAATGTTCATCTAAGGATGCCAGGGCTTGCTCTGTAATGTGCTGTACTTACTGTGGTGTGTGCGGTTAGTGCAGGTGACTGATGTTTGTCTGTTTCCCTAATTGTTTGCAGATACATCCACGGCCACAGGAGGGGACAGCTCCACGGACCAGGAGGAGCAGCGGAGCCAGACTGGGTCAGCATCGGACAAGTGGTCAGAGGGACCCAGTGGCACGGAGGGCGAGGGGAGCCACACCGAGGAGTCCTCAGCACCATCCAGCTCAGCTGAGGACCACAGCAGCTCGGAGGATGACTCCCTTGTGGAGGCGGGTCTCAGCAGCCACCAAAGGCCAGCTAGTCTGTCTGGCCCCGCAACCACCACCACCAACGCCGCCCTCCCATTGGCTCCCATTCCTGAGGTCCGTGGAGGCTCCCGTACTCGGGAGCGTGTCTCCTTCGTGCCAGGCACCGCAGCCCCTGCCCCTGTGTCCCCTGCTGCCCTGAGTGAGGAGTCTGTGTACCTCCTTCGGCAGCTCCATGTAGGGCAGACAGCAATGCTGAGTGTCCTCCATGCACACACCACTCTGTTGACACAGCTGGTGTCGTTCATGGAGGGCATCTCGACGGGTATGTCTGCCCTACAGAGGAGCAATAGGTCCATGGACTCCTCCCTGATGGCAGCAGTGTCCCTCCTCCAACAGTCCCTCACCCCTCCCACCTCTGCCCCATCCACACTTCCTGCCCCCCTACCTGTCCAAAGCACATGCACACCTGCACAGACACCCAAACACACAGACACGAGCAGCACAGACACACCCAAGAGAAAGGCAAGACGTGCACACACGCATCCTCAGGGGACTGATACCACAGACACAGGGGACGGGGAACACACACACACACACAGGCATCCACATTAACTCCGCAGTCCTCCAAATCCTCTCCCTCCAAGAACCCTTCCCTTGCCTCGCCTGCTAACACACCTACACAGCAGATCTTCCTGTGTGACATCGGCCTCTTCCCCTCCAATCCTGCTGATCCAGCATACCGGGGGAAGAGGAAGTCCACCCACACAGAGGGGAGTGCCCCTCGCCCCCGGACACCCTCCCCCAGGCGCAGGCAGAGTGAGCCCCCCACCCGCAAGTCCCCCAGTCCCGGAAGAGCAAGACCCCGCCACCGCCCTGCAAGTCAACCACCCAGTCTCTCACCTCCATCCCCCAGGCCACCACTCCACAGGTTCCACCGCCACACCCTGCCCCAGGTTCCCCCACACACCGATACCGCATCCCCAAACTGCTTAGGCCCTCCCCCCTGCCACTTGCTCTTCCACCCCCAAACCAGACGCTCTGCCTGTTTGTGCCACTGGTGTGGAGACCGTGTCCCCCCCTCTGTCCTGCCCAGATCTTCTGCCCCCCCTTCCACTACCTTGGAGACATGCACTGCGGTGGAGTCCACAACCACCCCGTCTGACTCGGGCACTGCATTGGGGACCCAGTCCACTCCATCTGACCAGCCCACTGCAGTGGTTGCAGCACCAACTCCATCTGACTTGAGCCCTGCGGTGGTGCCAGCCCCCCCTGAGTCAGACACCTCCACTGCAGTTGCCGGTGACACTCCTGCACCCACCTCCCCTTCACTGCCTCCTTCTGGCATCCCCTGATCCTGTCCCTGCGGTGCCTGGCCTGCCCCTCGTATGCCCCTCCAAGGGATATGTCCCCTGTCGGTACTTGTGCAGGCAAGCAATTGTTGACAAGTTGTCACACATCACCCTGTTGGGACTGTATATTTGGACTGGCCATTGGCCTTAGTTTATTTTGGACTTTTGATTTGAGTTGCACACTTGCTGAATAAAGCCTATTTTTGTTTACTTGTGGTTAATCTTTGGAGGTACATGATGTAGATGTGTAGAATCATGCATTTGCTGTTGTAATAGTGTTCAGATCAGGTAAATGAAGTTTTGCTGTGATGGGCTCCATGTGGTCCATGGGATATGTGTCCTAATCTAGTCTGGATCTATAGCATCCTTTGCTGCAGTCTGAGGGTGTAATGTTCAGCATTTGACACAGGGATGTACGTTTAGCATTTGTAGATTACCATCTTTGTCCTACACTGATGCACATCTGGTGGGCTTACCACTGTCCAATGTTCCTAGTATCCTGACTGTGTGCCCGTCTCCAATGGACATGCAGTTTAGCACATCAAATTTGGAGGACTCATCTGTGTACACAGTGCAAGTTGCTTGACACGTGTCTTGGGTGTATGCAGATGACTGACGTGACACTCCCGTGCCCAGGCTGATATGAGCAGAGCCTTCAGTGTGTTGTAGTTGTTGACTCACTGACCGAGTGTTCTGCTGACATGTTTGAGTCATGCACAGACAAGGTTTGGCACAGCTGACCTTCCACAGGAGTGGAGTGCCCTCATGGCAGTGCGTGATTCCGTGATATAGGCTGTGCCCATGTTGTGTGTTGTGTAGGCATGTCTGTGCGTGTTCCCTTCTCCTTTTCCTACACAGGCTGTGTCCCTACGGATGTTCCTGTTTGTGATGCTTGCTGAGTTGTTCTGTGTTCATCCAGCATCTTGGACCTGGTTACTCCGGGATGTGGGTGCATGGCAAACTAATGTTCATGAGGTTGTCATCCCTAGTTGTCTTTGTTGTCAGGGCTGGGGATGTGGGCAAACGCAGATGGGACACAGTCAGGATTCCTCTTGGCACTTGTTGGTTACACGAGTAATGTGATTTTCTGTTTGTGTATGCTTTCAGTGATTGTGACACGTTGTGTGTGTGACTGCTGCCACTCCTCAGGGTCAGAGCTGCAATGTTGGAAGTTGTCTATGTGTGTCCTTTGTGGGTCAGCTTGGCTTCTTCATTGGTGTGTGAGTATGGCCAGGATCCCATTGTTTGGGGTGGATTACACGTCATGCCCATGTACGGCATACTGTGCAGTGTGTCAGACATTCACAAGTATTGTTGACTGGCCATGTGTGATGGGTTTCTGCACCTTATTTCCCCCCACCACCCCTGGGATTGTCATGGGTGCATGTGCAATGTCAGCAGTCCCTGTGAGCTTCAACGCTGCACATTGGTGGAGTTCAAGGTGTGTGGCGTTGAGTGTGTGCAAATGTGAGTTGTTGCACGGCTGGGGCACTACCTCCATATTTTCCTTGGCTGGCAGGCCGTGCTGAGTGCTTTGTGCTTGTATAGGTGTGATGGTAGTTTGTTGCTCAGGACACATGGCTGTGGTTCACAGTGTGGATGACATCTACCTTTGTCATCACAATGTGATTGTCATGCAGGCTAGTGTCACCACAATGTGGGGTCCCTGGGGGAGTGCTGTGGTGGTTCGGTCTCTTGCTGTGTGTGTTGCTGTTCCTACAAGCTTGTGTGACATGTGTAATTTGGGCTCCCTCTCATCTCACAATGCCTGTTTGCCCACATAGGGGAATCCAATCCATGAGTTACTTTTGTATGTGACTGTGTTGACATCTGTGTATCAGTGAATCTGGCCTCCTCATGTGTTGTGTGTTTGCCTGGGGACACTGGCACACAACCCCCTCACCTGTTGTGTATGATATGCAGTGTGAGTCTGCCTGTTTGTGTTTGTGCTTTTGCACCACTGCATTGGCATATCTTTAGTTTGCCATTGGCTGTATGTTGTTTGTTGGCTTTCCCCTGCTGGCCCTGGGACTGCTAGGTCATCAGTCAGCACATTGATCATGGTTAATATGTCCCATTGCTGCCATGGTATGGTATTTGTTCACCTGACATCTACAGTCTCCACAGGATATCTACATTTGTGTGTCCATTGGTGCTGATATGTGGGTCTGCATTATGATGCTCACTTCTGTCATTGTGTTATTTGTGAATGTAGACAATGTGGGCCCCCATGGCTGATGTTTGTGTGCACATGGCCAGAACGATGTGTCATTGGCACTGCACTGCTTGCCTCACACAATCTATGTTGCTATGGGACACAAGCACTACAATGCCACTGTAGTGTTTGGTGTTGTGTGGCCAGGAGTAATCCCTGCAGTTATGTTTTTGCAGCTTTCACCAGGACTACACTTCCCTTTTGGGCACTGTGGTGATGGGGCTTTGGGCCCCATTGCCACACTGTTCAAAATGTGCTTCAGCTATGGAGCACACACTTACCTTTTGGGCACTGTGGTGATGGGGCTTTGGGCCCCATTGCCACACTGTTCAAAATGTGCTTCAGCTATGGAGCACACACTTACCTTATGGGCACTGTGGTGATGGGGCTTTGGGCCCCATTGCCACACTGTTCAAAATGTGCTTCAGCTATGGGGCACACACTTACCTTATGGGCACTGTGGTGATGGGGCTTTGGGCCACATTACCACAGTGGTCATGGTCTGCTTGCATTGTGTAGGCCACACACACAATTATGTGTGACACATGTGTTAGGGGGTCACATTGTATGTTCAATGTCATGTTCAGTGTTGTATGCATTTGACACAGACCACACACGCTTGTCATGGTGTTGGGGGCTGGGATGTAATTTACAGACAGTCCTTATGTGGGAGTATGCTAGTTGTGTCATGCATTACCCGTCCTATGAGTAGGGGTGGTTGTAGTGACAGGCATCCAGCCCCCCATGAGTGGTGATGGTAGTAGTGGTAGGCATCCATCCCCCTAAGGGTGGGTATGGTAGTAGTGGCAGGCATCCAGGCCCCCTGGGTAGGGGTGGTAGTAGTGGCATGCATCCAGCCCCCCTGGATAGGGGTGGTGGTAGTGGCAGGCATCCAGCCCCCCTGAGTAGGGGTGGTGGTAGTGACAGGCATCCAGGCCCCCTGAGTAGGGGTGGTGGTAGTGACAGGCAGCCAGGCCCCCCTGGGTAGGGGTGGTAGTAGTGGCAGGCATCCATCCCCCTAAGGGTGGGTATGGTAGTAGTGGCAGGCATTCAGGCCCCCTGGGTAGGGGTGGTAGTAGTGGCATGCATCCAGCCCCCCCGGATAGGGGTGGTGGTAGTGGCAGGCATCCAGCCCCCCCTGATTAGGGGTGGTGGTAGTGACAGGCATCCAGGCCCCCTGAGTAGGGGTGGTGGTAGTGACAGGCATCCAGGCCCCCCTGGGTAGGGGTGGTAGTAGTGGCAGGCATCCATCCCCCTAAGGGTGGGTATGGTAGTAGTGGTAGGCATCCAGCCCCCCATGAGTGGGGATGGTAGTAGTGGTAGGCATCCAGCCCCCCATGAGTGGGGATGGTAGTAGTGGTAGGCATCCAGCCCCCCATGAGTGGGGATGGTAGTAGTGGTAGGCATCCAGCCCCCCATGAGTGGGGATGGTAGTAGTGACAGGCATCCAGGCCCCCTGGGTAGGGGTGGTAGTAGTGGCAGGCATCCATCCCCTAAGGGTGGATATGGTAGTAGTGGCAGGCATCCAGGCCCCCTGGGTAGGGGTGGTAGTAGTGGCATGCATCCAGCCCCCTGGATAGGGGTGGTGGTAGTGGCAGGCATACAGCCCCCCTGAGTAGGGGTGGTGGTAGTGACAGGCATCCAGGCCCCCTGAGTAGGGGTGGTGGTAGTGACAGGCATCCAGGCCCCCCTGGGTAGGGGTGGTGGTAGTGGCAGGCATCCATCCCCCTAAGGGTGGGTATGGTAGTAGTGGCATGCATCCAGCCCCCCCTGTATAGGGGTGGTGGTAGTGGCAGGCATCCATCCCCCTAAGGGTGGGGATGGTAGTAGTGACAGGTATCCAGCCCCCCCTGGATAGGGGTGGTGGTAGTGGCAGGCATCCATCCCCCTAAGGGTGGGGATGGTGGTAGTGACAGGCATCCAGGCCCCCCTGGGTAGGGGTGGTGGTAGTGACAGGCATCCAGCCCCCCCTGAGTAGGGGTGGTGGTAGTGACAGGCATCCAGGCCCCCCTGAGTAGGGGTGGTGGTAGTGACAGGCATCCAGGCCCCCCTGGGTAGGGGTGGTAGTAGTGGCAGGCATCCAGGCACCCCTGGGTAGGGGTGGTAGTAGTGGCAGGCATCCATCCCCCTATGGGTGTGTATGGCATTGGTGTTGGCCATCCTACCCCTATGGTTCTGCTGTTGCTAGTGTACGTTATTTGTGCATCCCTATGTGTGTGTGACATATTTCGTGTACGTGTGGTTTGTTTGTATTGTTGGTGTTTGACTTACCGTCTGCGCCGTACGCGTCCGTGCCGGTCCCGGTAATAGATGTAGAGTATAGGTAGGACCTGCGCAATGGGATTCATGCTTGGATCGTCTCGTTCGGGTTTCTCGTGTCTTCGAGTCGTACTCGTAGCAGGCTTGTTCGTCTCATAGCCGTGGATCGTCTTGTGGCGCGAAACGGAGCTTATGTACGGCTCGCCCGGATGCTCAAACGTGCCGGACGTAGCGACGAGTTCGGCGCGTACGGAAGACGCATCGTACTAGTCCGGCCGGAAGGTGCTGTGTATTTGGTTCCGTGCGACTCGATTCGGCGTTTACGGATCCGGCTCGGGCGGGGTACAGGAGCTGGAATGGGTAAGTACGGCTCGCTCGGAATCTGGGCTGTTATGCGCATCGTACTTGTTCGTTCGGTAGAGTGTTCGAGTCGGTCGGAAAACACGCGTTCGGCTGGTATTTTTTCCGGACGAATACTGTTAGGTGCGCTTCCGGCCGACATCGGAATCGACCCCTATGTCTTGAAATGTGACATCTGCCAACAGATGAAAGGCTCCACCATAACACGCCCGGCGCAGACACCGTTACTAATATCTGACAAACCTCTCGCATGTGTGTATCTGGACCACTGCGGCCCCTTATAATCTGATGGGGTTTACAAGTATATCATGGTTGCAGTGGATTCCTGCTCAAGATTCCTATGGGTCTGGCCTCAGCGCTCGGCTGACGCTCGAACTGTTATCAAAGATTTGCGAGTCTTTATAGGGACATACGCAGTTGGTACGTTACATTCTGACCGTGGCCCGGTGTTTAGCGCTCAGGCTTACAAAGAGGCCATGGAAGGTATGGGCGTAGCATTGCGGTACTCCTCCCCGTACCATTCTGAGGGAAATTCGGTTGTGGAGAGGAAAAACCGGGACTTAAAGCAATCTTTAACAGCTAGGGTATTAGGCAAGGGCGGTAGTTGGGTCAATCACCTATATGGGGTACAAAGGGCACTCAATAACCAGCCAAGAAGTTCTCTAGGGGGTGTCACTCCATATGAGGTCCTATTTGGGACGAGAATGTGGGTACCTGATCTTCATTGTGAAGGCGCAGTGGCGGATAAGAAACCATTTGTTATCCATGATCGTTTGGCTGTTTTACAGGATCTAATTGAATCCAGGACACAACAAAGCAACGTCCATTTAAAACAGACCGCCACTGGGGAAGTCAAGGCAGTCACGGCAAGACCTGTCTGGATCCCAAAAGTCGGGGATCTGGTCAGAGAGAAAATAGCGGACAAAAAATAATTTGGACCATCATACAGAAAGCCTGTACCTGTCCTAGCAGTTCAAGGAACAAGAACTGTACTTTTGCTACCTCTTGCCGGAAAAAAGGAGAAAAGATTTGTCTCAAACGACTTAATCAAATCACACTATGTGGCCGATACTGAACAGTAGGCCTCGTGGACTCCACAGTAGCAGACTCCCTCCTCTAGCTGCCATCCAAGAAGTTCAAACAGAAAGACTCATCACGTTTGAAGAGCCTCCTGTGTGGAATGAAGGACTAAGCAACAATGCTATGGAACTCTTTCCCCTTGAACCAGAAGTTCAACTTCAAAATTCAATTAAAAACAACACACAAGTTGCAATTAGACCAAATACAGACGTCTACGTCAACATGCCTCGAGAAGAGCAAAATGCGATTTCAACAAATCCCGATGCAATTCCTACAATTGATCGAACTGCTTCTGGCTACTTCATGAACTTTGATACGTTTTCCTTGGATCCAAGTGAACCGGAAACGACGCCAGCCCAAAATTCACGCAAACAGCAAGCTAAAAACTTTCTGAACTTTCTCAAAAAGACTTACCTGGTATCGCCTTGGTTAGAACTTTGGGTAATTACTGGGATTCTATTTTTTCTTTTCTGGCTAGGCTTAGTTATAACTTTTAGCATGCTTATTAATGGACGATACCTTCAACAAAGCTCTACAGCCCAAAAAGTTAATTTGATTTTAAAACCACATCAATCTTCACATCGTGAACAACGAGACTTGTCAACAGTGAACATCACAGCAGTTCCTATACCGGACGGTATAGTCTGGGACAAAGTTGATTTTGATATATTCGGTCCGACTGAACTTTTAAAATTTTCACATGTATTTAAAATTTCATTAAGTGATATCATTACCTCCAGTACATTTTCTGATGATTGGGACTCTGAAACTGTTAATAACACGTAGTCTGATTTAGAAAAAACTGCCGCATTTCCGAACACTGAAATGTTAGAAGGTAATTCAGACTATGACACTTTGTACTGTTACCAACATTATGGTCATCATTTCCTACACAAATCTATTTCGCCTAGAAATGTTTTTGAGTACCACCAGTGGGAACATTGCCCTACACCACCAAAAAGTAGTTCGCATACATTTGCACAGAAATTTTCATATTTTTCAGGTTTTAACACCACTGACCCGACGTCATTTTATTATAAGGTTACACCGACATCGGCACTGAAAATTATGTTGACTAACACCAAACAGATATACTCTGCTTCCTTTATTGTCCAATTGTCTGAACAGGGTTTTGACCTATGGAAGGACACAATAGACTTAAAATCAGTCTGGGGTTCTAGGGACTGGCAAGTCCAGGGAACAGAAGCGCTATTTAGAGCATGCCTCATTCCACAGTGTGAGAAGTTGGCCTGGTATATGCTGTCCACTAATTAAAGTGGACACCTTGCACCAGTCCAAACGACCCTTATTGATGATTAGGTTAAAGACAACCTTTATAGAAAGCTATCCTAGTGGTAGCTGTGGAGAGCAGCCTTCAGGCTAAGTCTCGAAGGAATGTAAAGCAGCTTGTTTTACCAGATCAGAACCTCCTGAATGACCAAATGAAAGGAGAACCACACAAGAGATATATAACATATTTGTATTTATTACTAAACACTCTCTACTAACCTCTTTATGAGATTAGAGCACACAGTACACAATATTAAATCAATAGAACGACAGTAAATAGCATAATACACAGCGGGTTCCAGGGGGAGACCGAACCATATACTAAGAAAGTGGTATAACAACCACGACTTCACTAGACACAGTGCCTAAAGCACGTAGAATTGATGGGACCCCAAGGAACCCCCCAAAGTAGTGACACAGGGGACCCACGGAGGACGGGTGCAGTGTGTGAACACAGACGCGAGCTCCGTACAACTCTATGGGAAAGTCGCGGTTGGAAAATTACAAGTTAAGGACACTTCGGAGAGGACTTCAAGCAAACCCTTTGGAACATAGAAGGTTCTAAGGCCAGCACCCTTGTGAGTACCGTGGTACCCGTGTTACCTATCCCAGAGGAGCCGGGTGCATAGGGGTCAAGTGGTGTCGGAAACCCTAGTCGTTTTCAATGGCGTGATGCGAAGAAGTGCTGCTGCCGTGGAGAAGAAAAGTGTCCGGTGGAATCCAAGCCTGGATCCGAGGTGAGAAGAACCTGAAAGCAGAGGGGACAAAGTCTGGGTCACTTCACCTGACCAGGAGCGGAGCAGTTGAATGCCCACCGATGTCGGGTGCCTCAGGTGCGAAGATATGATGCTTGACTCTGCAGCCACGGGGACCAGGAGACGTCGATGACGACCAAAGTCCGGAGGTGAGCTGTCCCACGGAGGATGTCGATGACTGAGGGGTCAGTGTCCGGCTGGAGCACCAACAAGCCTTGGCAACGGCAACCCACGCAGGCAGAGGAAACAGCTACGGTGAGGACCAGCAAGGTCCTGGGGACTCTCCAAGCAATGGAGAGTCAGGGCACGTCTGGAGCAACCAGGGAAGCCCAACAATTAGAAGAGTGACCCTCGTTAGGACCCACAGGTCAACAGACCAGGGATCGCAAAGGGACGTCGAGCGAAAACACGAAGTACGGGCCCACAGAGCACTCGTGGAGTGGAGGCCAGCAATCTTCGGTGCGAATGCTGCTCGGAGTGGGGACCACACGTGGTCCAATGCACAGCTTCAGGAATCGTCGTGAAGTGGGTGCACTTGCAAAATGACGCAGTGCACAGGGGTACAGGTTGCACGGGCCCGAGGGATACTAGTCTCAGAATCGCTGAGAGGGTAGATCAACCTCGGGGACCTTAGGGAACCCATCTCCTGTGTTTCAGAAATCTTCGGAGTCCGCAGGAGCTCTGGAGATGCAACCGGTCAGTTGCGTTTCGGTGCCTGCTGCTGCAGGGGAGTAACTCCTTTACTCCAAGGGAGATTTTTCAGTCATCCAGCGTAGTGTAGATCGTCGAAGGTACTTGGTTTCTGTAGCAGAGTTTAGTCCAGGTAAAATCTAAAGTCCTGTAGTCAGGGTTACTACTTTATACCCAAGGAAGGGGTGAGACAAACTCTGGGGACCCACCTATCGGAGGGTCAGGACAGAGGGGTGGCTACACCGATGTCCTTTGTCCAGTTTTGCGCCAGAGCAGTAGCAAATGGCTCCTGCAACCGGTTTGAACTGGACTATGCACAGGGACACCAAATGTGCCCCCAGTGCAGACTTCAAGCACTCTCAGAGTGCACCCACCCAGCCCCAATACACTAAATCCTGTCTGGGAGGTGGTCACACCTCCCTGTGACAGGAAACCTATTGTCAAGCCATCCCCTGCTCGAGCTCGGCTCAGCAGCAGGAGGGCAGACTCGTGTCTGTGGCTGGCAGCATCCATTTTGTGATGCCCAGGTCGAGAAAGCTGGTACTGGGTAGACCGGTGCCCCATAGTAGTGGTACTACATGGGAGGAATCAGACCTCCCACACCAGTTACTGGTGTGGAGGTATGATTCCAAGGTGTTTGACACCAAACACGACATGTTTCTAGGCAGCCGTTTTAAAGTTAGCATTTACCGCGAGGTTATAATGCACTTAAGTATATATGGTTGACTGCATCACAGACAACCCCGGAGAATAGATTCCGAAGGCTGCAGAGGGGCTCTGCTCATGCGGGGGCACCCTCTCACACAAAACCCAGCACCCTGCCTTCAGCATTGATAAGGCCTGCCATAGGGGTGACTGATAGGTTTTTATGTGCAGTGATTTAGAATAGATATAGTGAACCTATATCTAAGTAAGGGGTGCATGCACCACCTTACACAGGCTGCAGTAGTAGACCTGTGGTGTCAGTTTGAATGGTCTCTCAGGGGTGGCATAATACATGCTGCAGCCCCTGGGAGGCCTCTGGGGTACCTATGCCCTGGGTACATGGTGTACCATATACTAGGGACTTATAAGAGCACCCCGGTATCCAATCTGGAGTGTACCTAAACTACATGCAATCAATTTAGGGGAGAATGCAGCTAGGCTGGGGTCCTGGATAGCAGGGTCCCAGCCAGTCTAAGTCGAAAACAGTGATACATCAGCAAAAAAGTGGGGGTAACTATAAGAAGCAGATCCTACTCTCCTACACAACCCCCCCCAAACGTGAGGACATTAAACTAACCTTGACCAGTTGAGTCTTCATGTTCTAAGTGGAAATATCTGGAGAGTCCATCTGCATTGGCATGGTTACTCCCAGGTCTATGATCCACTGTATAGTCCAACCCCTGTAGGGAAATGGACCACCTCAACAGCTTGGGGTTTTCACCCTTCATCTGTTTTAGCCATAAGAGGGGCTTATGGTCTGTCTGAACAATGAAGTGAGTGCCAAACAAGTATGGCCTCAGCTTCTTCAAGGCCCAAACCACAGCAAAGGCTTCCCTCTCAATAGCTGACCAAAGTTTCTCTCTGGGGGTCAGCCTTCTGCTAATAAAAGCTACTGGCTGATCCTGACCCTCTTCATTCAGTTGTGATAACACAGCCCCTACCCCCAACTCAGATGCATCAGTTTGAACAATGGATTGTTTGGAATAGTCAGGACTTTGCAGAATGGGAGCAGTGGACATGGCCTGCTTCAGGTCATCAAATGCCTTTTGACAGCTAACTGTCCACTAAACTTTCTTAGGCATTCTTTTGGAAGCTAAGTCATTCAAAGGGGTCACTATGGATCCATATCCTTTGACAAACCTCCTGTAGTACCCAGTCAGGCCCAAGAAAGCTCTGACCTGAGTCTGGGTAGTGTGAGCAAGCCAGTCCATGATGGTCTGGATTTTGCTCTGCAAGGGTTGAACCTGACCTCCACCCACAAGGTGGCCTAGGTATACAACCTGACTTTGCCCTATCTGGCACTTGGTGGCCTTGTTAGTGAGGCCTGCTTTTTGCAGGGCCTCCAAAACATTTCTCAGGTGGACCAGGTGATCCTCCCAGGTGGAGCTAAAGACAGCAATATCATCCAGATAAGCTGCACTATAGGCTTCCAGACCTCTAAGGACTTTGTTCACCAACCTTTGAAAAGTGGCAGGTGCATTCTTCAAGCCAAAGGGCATCACCACAAATTGGTAGTGCCCACTAGGGGTTGAGAATGATGTTTTGGGATTTGCATCCTCAGCTAATCTGATCTGCCAGTAACCAGCTGTCAGGTCAAATGTACTCAGAAACTTGGCAGAGGCCAAAGTATCTATAAGTTCATCTGCCCTGGGTATTGGATGGGCATCAGTCCTAGTGACTGCATTGAGACCCCTGTAGTCCACACAGAACCTCATCTCTCTCTTACCACCCTGGGTGTGAGGTTTTGGTACAAGGACTACTGGACTAGCCCAAGGGCTATCTGAGGGCTCAATTACTCCCAGATCCAACATTTTCTGGACTTCTGTCCTGATACAGTCCCTGACATGGTCAGGTTGCCTGTAAATCTTATTTTTAACAGGCAGACTGTCACCTGTGTCCACTTCATGAGTGCACCAGGTAGTCTGACTTGGAGTCAGTGAAAACATATGTCTGAACTGATTTAGGACTCTCCTGCAATCAGTTTGCTGCTGGTCAGTGAGGCTGCCTGCCAAGGCTACACCATCAACTGAACCATCATCAGGGTTCTGTGAGAGCAGGTCAGGGAGTGGATCACTCTCTTCCTCCTGTCCTTCATCAGTAGCCATGAGCAATCCCATGTCTGCCCTGTCAACATATGGTTTGAGCCTGTTCACATGGAGCACCCTACGGGGGCTCCTGGGAGTTCCAAGGTCCACCAGGTAGGTAACCTCTCCCTTTGGCTCAATGATTGTATGAGGGCCACTCCACTTGTCTTGGAGGGCTGCTGGGGCCACAGGCTCCAACACCCATACTTTCTGTCCTGGTTGATAAACAGTCAACACAGCCTTTTGGTTTATGCCAGGCCTTTTGCAAATCCTGGCTAGCCTCAAAGTCTTTGGATGCCTTCTTCATGTACTCTGCCATCCTGGAGCGGAGACAAAGTACATAGTCCACAATATCCTGTTTAGGGGGTTTGAGAGGTAACTCCCATCCCTCCTTCACTAGACATAAAGGACCCCTAACTGGATGTCCAAACAGAAGTTCAAAAGGGCTGTAACCAACCCCCTTCTGAGGAACCTCTCTGTAGGCAAAGAGAAGGCAGGGCAAAAGTATGTCCCATCTACGCCTGTGCTTTTCAGGGAGACCTTTGATCACACCCTTGAGGGTTTTTTTGAACCTTTCAACTAACCCATTGCATTGTGGGTGCTAAGGGGTGGTAAATTTGTAATTTACTCCACACTCCTTCCACATAGCAGTCAAGTAACCAGACATAAAGTTTGCACCCCGGTCTGATACTACCTCCTTAGGAAAACCCACCCTGGAAAAGATTCCCAGGAGGGCCCTAGCCACAACAGGAGCTGTGGTAGTCCTAAGTGGGATTGCCTCTGGATACCTAGTGGCATGGTCCACCACCACCAGTATAAATCCGAGTACAGAGCAAGAATATCGATGTATAAATATTGACCTACAGAAATATCGAGGGAAAAATATCGTGGGTAAGAAATATCGATGTAAAAAATATCGTGGTAGAGAATATCGATTGTTAGGTAATTAATATCGATTGCAAAAATATCGAAGTGTTAAATATCGTTTACAAAAATATAGTTGTTAAAAATATTGATTCATTATTAATGTTATGTATTTTAGTATTTTGTATGAGAATTGTTTGTATTTTTATTATATGTGTTAAAATTTTAGCAGTTAATATTTTTTTTTAACTTGAATTTTGCGTTTTAGTTCTGTAGCGGGTTGTGGGTTTATAGGGGAATAGGGTGGGAAGTAATTTAATTATATGAAATTTATTTAATAATTTATATTTATTCATAATTGTATAATTGTGATGTTATAGAGTTATAAATGTGTAAATTAATTTATTAATAATTGTTTGATAATTAGTTAATTATTTTAAATTAATTAATTAATAAATAATTAATTATGTTAATTGTTTAATTAATTTTAGGTGTGTGTTGTGGTTTTTATAGGTGTAAATGGTGGGAAGTAATTTATTTTTTATTGATGATTTATTAATTATTTGTTAATTAATTTGCATTAATTAATGTGTTAATTAATTTGTAATAATTAATTTGTTAATTAATTTGAATGAATGAATTAGTAATTATTAATTGTAATTGTGTAATTAGTTTTAGATGTGTGTTGTGGATATTATAGTGTTAAACAATGTGTAATTAATTAATGTTTATTATTTTTTTAAATAATAATATATTTAAATTTCAATATTAATTATGTTAATAATGGAAATAAAATTTAAGAAAAATGTTGATGTTTATTTTTTTATTGGTGTGGTATCTAGCACTTTCCCTACTGTTGCACTCACAGGAGTGGGAATAGTAATTTTTACCCCTCCGCTATCCAGCACTTTCCCTGCTTTTGCACTCACTGGAGTGGGAATAGTAATTTTTACCCCTCCGCTATCCAGCACTTTCCCTACTGCTGCACTCACTGGAGTGGGAATAGTCATTTTTACCCCTCCGCTATCCAACACTTTCCCTACTGCTGCACTCACTGGAGTGGGAATAGTAATTTTTACCCCTCCGCTATCCAACACTTTCCCTGCTGTTGCACTCACTGGAGTGGGAATAGTAATTTTTACCCCTCCGCTATCCAGCACTTTCCCTGCTTTTGCACTCACTGGAGTGGGAATAGTAATTTGTACCCCTCCGCTATGCAACACTTTCCCTGCTTTTGCACTCACTGGAGTGGGAATAGTAAATTTTACCCCTCCGCTATCCATCACTTTCCCTGCTTTTGCACTCACTGGAGTGGGAATAGAAATTTTTACCCCTCCGCTATCCAACACTTTCCCTGCTTTTGCACTCACTGGAGTGGGAATAGTAATTTTTACCCCTCCGCTATCCAGCACTTTCCCTGCTTTTGCACTCACTGGAGTGGGAATAGTAAATTTTACCCCTCTGCTATCCAACATTTTCCCTACTGTTGTATTTATTGTGTTGCAAAATGTATTTTTAATATTTCTTTTAATAGTTTAATGTGTTAATTAATTATAGAATGTTTTATTTTAAACTATTCATATATGTATATATTTTATTTTTATATAATTTAAAAAGTTTATAAATTAAGTAAAGATAATAGTTAATAAATGTTTTTAAGTAAATATATGTATTTGTACATATTTTTGTGTTTGATTTTATTTAATTAAGTTTATTTGTTATATTTAGTTAAAATATATATTAAATGTAATTTATTTTGTTAAAAATATTAATATTATTTAATATATTTTATTTAAGTTATATATCTTTTTTAAGTCGATATTTTTTACATCTATATTTTTTACTTCGATATTTTTGTATCGATATTATTGTACTTACCTGTTTAAGTATAGGGAGTCGATATTTTTGTATTCGATATATTTTACCACGATATTTTTGTAAACTATATTTTTTACATCGATATTTAATCAGGGAACCATAAATCTGTGCCCAGATGCAGTTTGAGGATCCATGGGACCAACAATGTCAATCCCAACCCTCTCAAAGGGAACCCCCACCACAGGTAGTGGTATCAGGGGGGGCTTTGTAGTACCACCTGCCTTACCACTGGCTTGACAAGTGATACAGGAGCGACAAAACTCCTTTGTGTCCTCTGACATATGGGGCCAATGAAAGTGAGGGACAAGCCTGTCCCAAGTATTGTTTTGGCCTAAGTGACCTGCTAATGGGATATCATGTGCCAGTGTCAATAGGAAGCCCCTAAACGTCAGAGGTATAACCAACCTCCTGGTAGCACCAGGTTTGGGGTCTCGACCCTCTGAGTATAAGAGTCCATCATCCCAGTAGATCCTATGGGACCCACTGGCACTCCCAGCAGCCTCAGCAGCAGCTTGCTGTCTGAGGGGTTCAAGAGAGGGGCAGCTCAGCTGCTCCTGGCTCAGATCTGCCCTAGAAGGGCCCCCTGTCCCCAAGAACTCAACCTGGTCAGGTTCAAGTTCCTCTGAGACAGTTCCTTCTTCAGGACTAAGATCATCTCCCTCAAGAGACTGATCTGCACTCTGAGGCAGGGGGAAGACACTGCCTTACCCCTACTGCTCCTTCTCTTGGAAGGCACCTGGTCCATTATTCCAGGATCCAGGGCCTGTTCAGTGGAAGACATTTTTGCCTGTGACCTAGTCATGGCAAACACATCTGCAGGGATGCCCAGCATTTCTGCATGTGTCCTGAGTTCCACTTCAGCCCATGCTGAAGTTTCCAAATCATTGCCCAATAAGCATTCAACAGGGAGGTCTTCACTTACCACAACCTTCTTAGGGCCAGTTACCCCTCCCCAGGTGAAATTCACAACTGCCAAGGAATGGTCTGTCCTGACATTGCTTGCATTGGTCACTTGGTACATCTCACCAAGTATGATTTGTTCAGGGGCCACAAGATCTTTTGTCACCATTGTGACACTTGCACCTGTGCCCCTGAATGCCATGGCCTCCTTGCCATTAATCAAAGGCTGCTGTCTGTATTTGCCCAGATTACTGGGACTGACAAATAAGGAGGCAATATCCATGCCTCCATCACAGACTAACACAGCCTGAGTTGGAACTTTGACTAGGCCAGAGTCCATCTCAGATCCCAGGGTTAACCCTACTACACCCTTATTCTGAGTACCACCACTTTGAGCTGAACTAAGGGGGACAGTTGCCTTAGGGGCAGTGGCGGCTGGAGTAGATTCCTTGGATTTGGAACAATCATTTGTCCAATGTGTCTTCTGTTTACAGATATGACACCAAGGTTTATTTTTGCCTTTACCCTTGTTGGATTGTGACTCCCCACCAGACGAAGACTTTTGGGGCCCTTGTGAAGACTTCTGGTCTTTACCTTTCTCCCCACCCTTATCTGAGGTTTTAGAATCTTGCTTCTTGGAGTCACCACCTTGGTTCTGAACTTTCTGCTTCACCCTGGTTCTGACCCATTTGTCTGCCTTCTTTCCCAATTCTTGGGGAGAGGTCAGATCAGAGTCCACCAGGTACTGATGCAACAACTGATTTTGACAATTATTAAGGATCTGCTCCCTCATAATTAAATTGTACAATCCTTTAAAATCACACACTTTACTGCCAAGTAACCAGCCTTCCAGAGCCTTAGTAGCACAATCTGCAAAGTCAACCCAGTCCTGAGACTGTGCCTTCTGGGTGTCTCTGAACTTAATCCTGTATTGTTTAGTGGTTAAGCCAACCCATGTATGAGAGCACTCTTCAAGACTGTGCAATCATCAGCATCCTCTTCTCTTACAGTGAGGAGCTTATCTCTACCTTTGTCAGCAAAGGAGAGCCACAAGATAGCTGCCCACTGCTCTTGAGGGACCCTCTGTACTTTACAGGCCCTCTCTAGTGCAGTTATCCATTTGTGGATGTCATCCCCACTCTGATAGGGAGGGACTATCTTGTTCAGGTTCCTATGATAATGAGTATACTCTCTAGGTCTAGGGACACTGTTGCTGCCACCATGAGGCTCTAGCCCCAACCTTCTGGAAGCTCTCTGGAGCTCTAGGGATTCCCTGTCTAAGGCCAATTGTTCCCTCTTGATTCTGAGTTTGGTCCTCTCATACTCAAGAAACTGACACTTCTTCTCATAAGAGGAGTCCCTTTTATGAGAAGCAGAGGTCCCTACAGAAGTACCAGACTGATTAGATTCCTGAGAAGGAGATCTTGATCTTCTAGGTAAACTGTGTACTCTCCCTGGTGGAGTAAAGAGAGGGCCACTGAGGCCTTCTCCCCCACCTGAAGGAAGAGTTGGATTTTCCAGGTTAGAATTATCTTGATCCTCCTGGCCAGGGTTAGAGTCCATATCAAAGAAGTGTTCACTTCCTGGTCTGTCCTCACCTCCTGTCCCACCCACTCTTTCTACTTCATCAGACCCTGGGGTCTTTCTGAGGTCATCTAAGAGCAACATCTCTATGAGACGTTGGGTGCTTGCACTTCTCCCTGTCCTCAGCTTCCTAGATGTACACATATTTCTCAATTCCTGAAATGAGAGATGATCATATCTAGTTGGCAGAGAGCCACTGGCTTCTCCTTTAGAGACATACTAGTGTTATGTGGTGTAGGCACCTACCTAACCTAGTGGGAACTAAACTCTCTTGAGTTGGAGAAAGGGTGTGCTAGACCCTTGACTGCCCAACTCCAAGTTCAGTAGAACTTACTTATTCTAGTCTTGATTTATATGTACCTAATGCCTTTAGTGGTTTTCAGTTAATCACTCAATGAGATTTATCTGGTAAAACAATAGCAAGCTTGAATCCCAACCGCTGCACACCAATGTGAGAAGTTGGCCTGGTATATGCTTTCCACTAATTAAAGTAGGCACCTTGCACCAGTCCAAACGACCCTTATGATGATTAGGTTAAAGACAACCTTTATAGAAAGCTATCCTAGTGGTAGCTGTGGAGAGCAGCCTTCAGGCTAAGTCTAGAAGGAATGTAAAGCAGCTTGTTTTACCAGATCAGAACCTCCTGAATGACCAAATGAAAGGAGAACCACACAAGTGATATATAAAATATATGTATTTATTACTAAATACTCTCTACTAACCTCTTTATGAGATTAGAGCACACAGTACACAATATTAAATCAATAGAACGACAGTAAATAGCACAATACACAGCAAGCTCCAGGGGGAGACCGAACCATATACTAAGAAAGTGGTATAACAACCACGACTTCACTAGACACAGTGCCTAGAGCACGTAGAATCGCTGGGACCCCAAGGAACCATCCAAAGTAGTGACACAGGGGACCCACGGAGGACGGGTGCAGTGTGTGAACACAGACGCAAGCTCCGTACAACTCTATGGGAAAGTCGCGGTTGGAAAATTACAAGTTAAGGACACTTCGGAGAGGACTTCAAGCAAACCCTTTGGAACATAGAAGGTTCTAAGGCCAGCACCCTTGTGAGTACCGTGGTACCCGTGTTACCTATCCCAGAGGAGCCGGGTGCATAGGGGTCAAGTGGTGTCGGAAACCCTCGTCGTTTTCAATGGCGTGATGCGAAGAAGTGCTGCTGCCGTGGAGAAGAAAAGTGTCCGGTGGAATCCAAGCCTGGATCCGAGGTGAGAAGAACCTGAAAGCAGAGGGGACAAAGTCTGGGTCACTTCACATGACCAGGAGCGGAGCAGTTGAATGCCCACCGATGTCGGGTGCCTCAGGTGCGAAGATAGGATGCTTGACTCTACAGCCACGGGGACCAGGAGACGTCGATGACGACCAAAGTCTGGAGGTGAGCTGTCACACGGAGGATGTCGATGACTGAGGGGTCAGTGTCCGGCTGGAGCACCAACAAGCCTTGGCAACGGCAACCCACGCAGGCAGAGGAAACAGCTACGGTGAGGACCAGCAAGGTCCTGGGGACTCTCCAAGCAATGGAGAGTCAGGGCACGTCTGGAGCAACCAGGGAAGCCCAACAATTAGAAGAGTGACCCTCGTTAGGACCCACAGGTCAACGGACCAGGGATCGCAAAGGGACGTCGAGCGAAAACACGAAGTACGGGCCCACAGAGCACTCGTGGAGTGGAGGCCAGCAATCTTCGGTGTGAATGCTGCTCGGAGTGGGGACCATACGTGGTCCAATGCACAGCTTCAGGAATCGTCGTGAAGTGGGTGCACTTGCAAAATGACGCGGTGCACAGGGGTACGGGTTGCACGGCCCCCACGAGAGATACTAGTCTCAGAATCGCTGAGAGGGTGGATCGACCTCGGGGACCTTAGGGAACCCACCTCCTGTGTTGCAGAAATCTTCAGAGTACGCAGGAGCTCTGGAGATGCAACCGGTCAGTTTCGTTTCGGTGCCTGCTGCTGCAGGGGAGTAACTCCTTTACTCCAAGGGAGATTCTTCAGTTATTTATTATTTATTCAGTCATCCAGCGTAGTGTAGATCGTCGAAGGTACTTGGTTTCTGTAGCAAAGTTTAGTCCAGGTAAAATCTAAAGTCCTGTAGTCAGGGTTCCTACTTTATACCCAAGGAAGGGGTGGGACAAACTCTGGGGACCCACCTATGGGAGGGTCAGGACAGAGGGGTGGCTACACCCATGTCCTTTGTCCAGTTTCGCGCCAGAGCAGGAGCAAATGGCTCCTGCAACCGGTTTGAACTGGACTATGCACAGGGACACCAAATGTGCCCCCAGTGCAGACTTCAAGCACTCTCAGAGTACACCCACCCAACCCCAATACACTAAATCCTGTCTGGGAGGTGATCACACCTCCCTGTGATAGGAAACCTATTGTCAAGCCTTCCCCTGCTCGAGCTTGGCTCAGCAGCAGGAGGGCAGACTCGTGTCTGTGGCTTGCAGCATCCATTTTGCGATGCCCAGGTCGAGAAAGCTGGTACCGGGTAGACCGGTGCCCCATAGTAGTGGTACTACATGGGAGGAATCATACCTCCCACACCAGTTACTGGTGTGGAGGTATGATTCCAAGGTGTTTGACACCAAACACGACATGTTTCGAAGCAGCCATTTTAAAGTTAGCATTTACCACAAGGTTATAATGCACTTAAGTATATATGGTTGGCTGCATCACAGACAACCCCGGAGAATAGATTCCGAAGGCTGCAGAGGGGCTCTGCTCATGCAGGGGCACCCTCTCACACAAAACCCAGCACCCTGCCTTCAGGATTGATAAGGCCTGCCATAGGGGTGGCTGATAGGTTTTATGTGCAGTGATTTAGAATAGATATAGTGAACCTATATCTAAGTAAGGGGTGCATGCACCACCTTACACAGGCTGCAGTAGTAGACCTGTGGTGTCAGTTTGAATGGTCTCTCAGGGGTGGCATAATACATGCTGCAGCCCCTGGGAGGCCTCTGGGGTACCTATGCCCTGGGTACATGGTGTACCATATACTAGGGACTTATAAGGGCACCCCAGTATCCAATCTGGATTGTACCTAAACTACATGCAATCAATTTAGGGGAGACTGCAGCTAGGCTGGGGTCCTGGATAGCAGGGTCCCAGCCAGTCTAAGTCGAAAACAGTGATACATCAGCAAAAAAGTGGGGGTAACTATAAGAAGCAGATCCTACTCTCCTACACACAGCAGATGATATTTCTAAATGACACTGTGCAACAGACATCCTGTCTTGGACTAGCCTAGAACAAGGACCTGAACACACCTCGATTTCCAACACCATCGCAGATGGAGGGGTGGCAAAATTCGACTTCAAAAGAAGGGGCAACAATAGATGACATTTTACAGTACAATAGAACAGACCCCGATTGGAAAAAATGGGTGGTTTGGCCCTTAGACACGAACACATGTCAGAAAAGATTCTGGGGTACCACCGAAGGCTTCAGGTTCCATAGGCCAGACCCACGCTATGTACAAAGAGAACACCCAGGGGTAGTGACATCCTACAGTGTTGGGAAGTTGTGCCTTGATTGGCTAGAAACCTCAACACTCACAGAAGTGAAACAACACTTAGCCTTACTCTCACAAGACATAGATCTTAGGGATTTTTTACTAGGTCCCAGGAAACCCCGTCAGAAACGTTTCATATATGCTGGCATTTATGCTGCCTACAATGAAATTTGGAAAATATCCCAACAAGAGGTCGCAGAGAGAATACGGGAAATAGACTGCATTAACTTGGAGAAATCTCTAGCAGTGGTAGACAACGGGTTGACAACTTTGACCTCCAGGATATATTCCTTAGGCAACATTGTATCTTCTGCGATAGACATACTGGAACAGGATTTAGCCATATTACAACACGGGCAATCTCAGTTACGTTCTGTTATGTTATTGGGCTGGACGCTACAATCTTTGCGTGCAGGCTATGTGCCTTGGCGTTATATCAACAGTACGTCTCTGTTTTCTGAATATAATCTAACAGATAAACAGATGGAAATGGCACAAAGGGGAGCAAAATATACAATGCTGCGTATTGAAAAACTGGACAGACTACCGTTTACGGTAGCGGAATCTCCGTCTATGGAATGGCTTATCCATGGCCACATAACTCTACCGGTCACTACTTTTCAGTTTCAATATTGCCTTGAACAAAGGCAGGCGGGCAAATATGAAAAGATGGGTAAGGAATACATTAAGGAATCTTGGGAGTTACCATACAGATTTCGATGCCGGAGTGGGGATCGAGAAGTGTTTCTAAGCGGTACAAATTGCAAGAACGCTTTAAGCGGTTCGCTCATGTGCCAGGACATTTCATTGCACGGAGCTTGTAATGGGTCGGTAGCAAACTTGTCCTGCCACATGAAAGGGACTCCAGCTGCCGTGATTGAACCGGTATTCGAGCTGCTCTCGAATGGGAGTTACTTGATGCTGAACGATCAAGGTTGCTGTGGGATGCTTCCGGGTATTGCCTATCTGGTCACTGTGAACTCCAGGGTTACTTGCTGTATGCAAGTATTGTTTCCCCCAACAAGTACAGTCAGGGAGGCGCCGTTATGGCCTTCGTTGAATGTTTCCTTTATACAGTTTGATACTTTGAGCAGACTGAAAGCCATGCTTTTGCAGCAAACCGTACACTTAACCTCCGCTCAAGAGACCTTTGATCTTCAAATCGCAAGGACCTCGACTGAGATACAGGCACTTATACGTACAAACTGCCCCATTCATTTCGCAGAAATGGTGGGTCGTATCTTTAATATGTCTGATACGAGTGGTATTGTACACCTATTTAAGACCATAGGGTCAGGATTTCTAACCGCCTTTCATACAATCCTCGGAGTTATTCCAAATTTTATACACTCCGTATTGGGAAGCGTTTTTGGAGGTCTTCCGCTGATCCTGCTTTCTATCGCAGGAATCCTGATTGTCATTTTTCTGCTCCGCAATGGACGGCCCAATCACCAACGAGATGGCAAAAGCACTCCTGGAGCGCAAGTACCGTGAGCGCATGGTACAACATCTGGGCGCACCTCGCCTAAGGGAACTAAGCGCCTCTTGGTTCCTATCGTTTAGACCAGTCTGGATGGACTGCATCTTACCTGTTCTTCGATGCCTGTTTTGCGGTGACAAATGCGTGTTGGACCTCTGTCTGACACTTGCAACGGACATGCCTGCGGACTTGAATACCCAGCTGGAACCCCTGAGGGCCCATGCTCGGCAATGTCCCCAGCGTATTCCCATATTGATGGCTGCATTCCTCGAGAATCCGAAGGTGTCTTTTACAACTGGGTTGAGCATCAGCTCCTTCACTAGCACCCAGGTATCGACTACAGCACCGGCTGCCTCTACACCAGCTATTGGCAGTGCTGAATATCATCTGTGCTCCATTGACGTACTTTGCGAGGTGTTACAAGGACCGTTCCCTGCAGCAGCAAGCAACGACGATGTTGCATCTCCCAGCCAGGACACTTAGGGGTCGATTCCGATGTCGGCCAGAAGCGCACCTAACAGTATTCGTCCGGAAAAAATACCAGCCGAACGCGTGTTTTCCGACCGACTCGAACACTCAACCGAACGAACAAGTACGATGCGCATAACAGCCCAGATTCCGAGCGAGCCGTATTTACCCATTCCAGCTCCTGTTCCCCGCCCGAGCCGGATCCGTAAACGCCGAATCGAGTCGCACGGAACCAAATACACAGCACCTTCCGGCCGGACTAGTACGATGCGTCTTCCGTACGCGCCGAACTCGTCGCTACGTCCGGCACGTTTGAGCATCCGGGAGAGCTGAACATAAGCTCCGATTCGCGACACAAGACGATCCACGGCTACGAGACGAACAAGCCAGCGACGAGTACGAGTCGAAGCCACGAGAAACCAGAACGAGACGACCCAACCATGAATCCCATCGTGCAGCTCCTACCAATACTCTACATCTATTACCGGGACCGGTACGGACGCGTACGGCGCAGACGGTAAGTCAAACACCCACAACACAAACAAACGACACGTACCCGAAATATGTCACACACACATAGGGATGCACAAATGACGTACACTAGCAACAGCAGAACCATAGGGGCGGGATGGCCATCACCAATGCATACACACCCATAGGGGGATGGATGCCTGCCACTACTACCATCCCCACCCATAGGGGGATGGATGCCTACCACTACTACCATCCCCACTCATGGGGGGCTGGATGCCTGTCACTACTGCCATCCCCACTCATGGGGGGCTGGATGCCTGTCACTACTGCCATCCCCACCCATAGGGGGCTGGATGCCTGCCACTACTACCATCCCCACTCATCGGGGTCTGGATGCCTGTCACTACTGCCATCCCCACCCATAGGGGGCTGGATGCCTGTCACTACTACCATCCCCACTCATGGGGGTCTGGATGCCTACCACTACTACCATCCCCACTCATGGGGGGCTGGATGCCTGTCACTACTGCCATCCCCACTCATGGGGGGCTGGATGCCTACCACTACTACCATCCCCACTCATGGGGGGATGGATGCCTGCCACTACTACCATCCCCACCCATGGGGGGCTGGATGCCTACCACTACTACCATCCCCATTCATGGGGGTCTGGATGCCTACCACTACTACCATCCCCACTCATGGCGGGCTGGATGCCTACCACTACTACCATCCCCACTCATGGGGGGCTGGATGCCTACCACTACTACCATCCCCACTCATGGGGGGCTGGATGCCTGCCACTACTGCCATCCCCACCCATAGGGGGATGGATGCCTACCACTAACACCACCCCTACTCAGGGGGCTGGATGCCTGCCACTACTGCCATCCCCACCCATAGAGGGATGGATGCCTACCACTAACACCACCCCTACTCAGGGGGCTGGATGCCTGCCACTACTGCCATCCCCACCCATAGGGGGATGGATGCCTACCACTAACACCACCCCTACTCAGGGGGGGCTGGATGCCTGCCACTAGTGCCATGTCCACCCATAGGGGGCTGGATGGCTGTCACTACTACCATCCCCACTCATGGGGGGCTGGATGGCTGTCACTACTACCATCCCCACTCATGGGGAATTGGATGCCTGTCACTACTGCCATCCCCACCCATAGGGGGCTGGATGCCTGCCACTACTACCATCCCCACTCATGGGGGTCTGGATGCCTGTCACTACTGCCATCCCCACCCATAGGGGGCTGGATGCCTGTCACTACTACCATCCCCACTCATGGGGGTCTGGATGCCTACCACTACTACCATCCCCACTCATGGGGGGCTGGATGCCTACCACTACTACCATCCCCACTCAGGGGGGGCTGGATGCCTGCCACTACTGCCATCCCCACCCATAGGGGGATGGATGCCTACCACTAACACTACCCCTACTCAGGGTGGGCTGGATGCCTGTCACCACTGCCATCCCCACCCATAGGGGGCTGGATGCCTGTCACTACAACCACCCCTACTCATAGGACGGGTAATGCATGACACAACTAGCATACTCCCACATAAGGACTGTCTGAAAATTACATCCCACCCCCAACACCATGACAAGCGTGTGTGGTCTGTGTCAAATGCATACAACACTGAACATGACATTGAACATACAATGTGACCCCCTAACACATGTGTCACACATAATTGTGTGTGTGGCCTACACAATGCAAGCAGACCATGACCACTGTGGCAATGTGGCCCAAAGCCCCATCACCACAGTGCCCAAAAGGGAAGTGTGTGCTCCATAGCTGAAGCACATTTTGAACAGTGTGGCAATGGGGCCCAAAGCCCCATCACCACAGTGCCCAAAAGGGAAGTGTGTGCTCCATTGCTGAAGCACATTTTGAACAGTGTGGCAATGTGGCCCAAAGCCCCATCACCACAGTGCCCAAAAGGGAAGTGTGTGCTCCATAGCTGAAGCACATTTTGAACAGTGTGGCAATGGGGCCCAAAGCCCCATCACCACAGTGCCCAAAAGGGAAGTGTGTGCTCCATAGCTGAAGCACATTTTGAACAGTGTGGCAATGGGGCCCAAAGCCCCATCACCACAGTGCCCAAAAGGTAAGTGTGTGCTCCATAGCTGAAGCACATTTTGAACAGTGTGGCAATGTGGCCCAAAGCCCCATCACCACAGTGCCCAAAAGGTAAGTGTGTGCTCCATAGCTGAAGCACATTTTGAACAGTGTGGCAATGTGGCCCAAAGCCCCATCACCACAGTGCCCAAAGGTAAGTGTGTGCTCCATAGCTGAAGCACATTTTGAACAGTGTGGCAATGGGGCCCAAACCCCCATCACCACAGTGCCCAAAAGGTAAGTGTAGTCCTGGTAAAAGCTTCAAAAACAAAACTGCAGGGATTATTCCTGGCCACACAACACCAAACACTACAGTGGCATTGTAGTGCTTGTGTCCCATAGCAACATAGATTGTGTGAGGCAAGCAGTGCAGTGCCAATGACACATCGTTCTGGCCATGTGCACACAAACATCAGCCATGGGGGCCCACATTGTCTACATTCACAAATAACACAATGACAGAAGTGAGCATCATAATGCAGACCCACATATCTGCACCAATGGACACACAAATGTAGATATCCTGTGGAGACTGTAGATGTCAGCTGAACAAATACCATACCATGGCAGCAATGGGACATACTAACCATGATCAATGTGCTGACTGATGACCTAGCAGTCCCAGGGCCAGCAGGGGAAAGCCAACAAACAACATACAGCCAATGGCAAACTAAAGATATGCCAATGCAGTGGTGCAAATGCACAAACACAAACAGGCAGACTCACACTGCATATCAAACACAACAGGTGAGGGGGTTGTGTGCCAGTGTCCCCAGGCAAACACACAACACATGAGGAGGCCAGATTCACTAATACACAGATGTCAACACAGTCCCATACAAAAGTAACTCATGGATTGGATTCCCCTATGTGGGCAAACAGGCATTGTGAGATGAGAGGGAGCCCAAATTACACATGTCACACAAGCTTGTAGGAACAGCAACAAACACAGCAAGAGACAGAACCACCACAGCACTCCCCCCAGGGACCCCACATTGTGGTGACACTAGCCTGCATGACAATCACACTGTGATGACAAAGGTAGATGTCATCCACACTGTGAACCACAGCCATGTGTCCTGAGCAACAAACTACCATCACACCTATACAAGCACAAAGCACTCAGCATGGCCTGCCAGCCAAGGACAATATGGAGGTAGTGCCCCAGCCGTGCAACAACTCACATTTGCACACACTCAACGCCACACACCTTGATGTCCACCAATGTGCAGCAGTGAAGCTCACATGGACTGCTGACATTGCACATGCACCCATGACAATCCCAGGGGTGGTGGGGGAAATAAGGTGCAGAAACCCATCACACATGGCCAGTCAACAAGACTTGTGAATGTCTGACCCACTGCACAGTATGCCGTACATGGGCATGACGTGAAATCCACCCCAAACAATGGGATCCTGGCCATAGTCACACACCAATGAAGAAGTCAAGCTGACCCACAAAGGACACACATAGACAACTTCCAACATTGCAGCTCTGACCCTGAGGAGTGGCAGCAGTCACACACACAACGTGTCACAATCACTGAAAGCATACACAAACAGAAAATCACATTACTTGTGTAACCAACAAGTGCCAAGAGGAATCCTGACTGTGTCCCATCTGCGTTTGCCCACTTCCCCAGCCCTGACAACAAAGACAACTAGGGATGACAACCTCATGAGCATTAGTTTGCCATGCACCCACATCCCGGAGAAACCAGGTCCAAGATGCTGGATGAACACAGAACAACTCAGCAAGCATCACAAACAGGATCATCCGTAGGGACACAGCCTGTGTAGGAAAAAGAGAACGGAACACGCACAGACATGCCTACACAACACACAACACGGGCACAGCCTATATCACGGAATCACGCACTGCCATGAGGGCACTCCACTCCTGTGGAAGGTCAGCTGTGCCGAACCTTGTCTGTGCACGACTCAAACATGTCAGCAGAACACTCGGTCAGTGAGTCAACAACTACAACACACTGAAGGCTCTGCTCATATCAGCCTGGGCACGGGAGTGTCACGTCAGTCATCTGCATAAACCCAAGACACGTGTCAAGCAACTTGCACTGTGTACACAGATGAGTCCTCCAAATTTGATGTGCTAAACTGCATGTCCATTGGAGACGGGCACACAGTCAGGGTACTAGGAACATTGGACAGTGGTAAGCCCACCAGATGTGCATCAGTGTAGGACAAAGATGGTAATCTACAAATGCTAAACGTACATCCCTGTGTCAAATGCTGAACATTACACCCTCAGACTGCAGCAAAGGATGCTATAGATCCAGACTAGATTAGGACACATATCCCATGGACCACATGGAGCCCATCACAGCAAAACTTCATTTACCTGATCTGAACACTATTACAACAGCAAATGCATGATTCTACACATCTACATCATGTACCTCCAAAGATTAACCACAAGTAAACAAAAGTAGGCTTTATTCAGCAAGTGTGCAACTCAAATCAAAAGTCCAAAATAAACTAAGGCCAATGGCCAGTCCAAATATACAGTCCCAACATGGTGATGTGTGACAACTTGTCAACAATTGCTTGCCTGCACAGGTACGGACAGGGGACATCTCCCTTGGAGGGGCATACGAGGGGCAGGCCAGGCACCGCAGGGACAGGATCAGGGGATGCCAGAAGGAGGCAGTGAAGGGGAGGTGGGTGCAGGAGTGTCACCGGCAACTGCAGTGGAGGTGTCGGACTCAGGGGGGGCTGGCACCACCGCAGGGCTCAAGTCAGATGGTGTTGGTGCTGCAACCACTGCAGTGGGCTGGTCAGATGGAGTGGACTGGGTCCCCAATGCAGTGCCTGAGTCAGACGGGGTGGTTGTGGACTCCACCGCAGCGCATGACTCCAAGGTAGTGGAAGGGGGGGCAGAAGAGCTGGGCAGTACAGAGGGGGGGACACGGTCTCCACACCAGTGGCACAAACAGGCAGAGCGTCTGGTTTGGGGGTGGAAGAGCAAGTGGCAGGGGGGGAGGGCCTAAGCAGTTTGGGGATGCGGTATCGGTGTGTGGGGGAACCTGGGGCAGGGTGTGGCGATGGAACCTGTGGAGTGGTGGCCTGGGGGATGGAGGTGAGAGACTGGGTGGTTGACTTGCAGGGCGGTGGCAGGGTCTTGCTCTTCCGGGACCGGGGGGACTTGCGGGTGGGGGGCTCACTCTGCCTGCGCCTGGGGGAGGGTGTCCGGGGGCGAGGGGCACTCCCCTCTGTGTGGGTGGACTTCCTCTTCCCCCGGTATGCTGGATCAGCGGGATTGGAGGGGAAGAGGCTGAGGTCACAGAGGAAGAGCTGCTTATCAGGTGGGGTTGCAGGTGAGGCAAGGGAAGGGGTCTTGGAGGGAGAGGATCTTGAGGATTGCGGAGTGACTGTGGTTGCCTGTGTGTGTGTCAGTTCCCCATCCCCTGTGTGTGTGGTATCAGTCCCCTGAGGATGCTTGTGTGCACGTCTTACCTTGGTTTTGGGTGTGTCTGTGCTGCTCGTGTCTGTGTGTCTGGGTGTTTGTGCAGGTGTGCATGTGCTTGGGACAGGTAGGGTGCCAGGAAGTGTGGATGGGGCAGAGGTAGGAGGGGCGAGGGACTGTTGGAGGAGGGACACTGCTGCCGTCAGGGAGGACTCCATGGACCTATTGCTCCTCTGTAGGGCAGACATACCCGTCGAGATGCCCTCCATGAACGACACCAGCTGTTTCAACAGAGTGGTGTGTGCATGGAGGACACTCAGCATTGCTGTCTGCCCTACATGGAGCTGCCGAAGCAGGTACCCAGATTCCTCACTCAGGGCAGCAGGGGACACAGGGGCAGGGGGTGCGGTGCCTGGCACAAAGGAGACACGCTCCCGGACACGGGAGCCTCCACGGACCTCTGGAATGGGAGCCAATGGGAGGGCGGTGGTGGTGGTGGTGGCGGGGCCAGACAGACTAGCTGGTGTTTGGTGGCTGCTGACACCCGCCTCCACAAGGGAGTCATCCTCCGAGCTGCTGTGGTCCTCAGCTGAGGTGGATGGTGCTGAGGACTCCTCGGTGTGGCTCCCTTCGCCCTCCGTGCCACTGGGTCCCTCCGACCACTCGTCGGCTGTTGACCCAGTCTGGCTCTGCCGCTCCTCCTGGTCCGTGGAGCTGTCCCCTCCTGTGGCCGTGGATGTATCTGCAAACAATTAGGGAAACAGACAAACATCAGACACCTGCACTGACCGCACACACCACAGTGAGTACAGCACATTACAGAGTAAGACCTGGCATCCCCAGCTGAATATTGCCAAAAGTCCTCACACAGATTAGGAAAAGCCAATTGTCAGTCTGATGGTCAACCATGGAACAGATTCCCCTCCTGCCCTTGCACCCATCTGTCTGCTGCCTGTCTGATGGTAATACCCCAGTGTGGACACATGCACCACCTACACAGTTGTTGGACATTGCTGAGAACACGGTGAAGTATGTGAACATGCCCACGTCATATCTCTTGCCACTGAGTCAGTGCAGGTGTCTGGATAAATGGACAGGCAGAGTCTAAATAGAAATGCATGAGATGCATACCAGCACCAGACACCATGAAGCACCCATGTCCGGATAGTCAATGCCACAATGGGGTGCATGTTGCACATGTCACTCCCCTGCAGGATCACTCTTAGGAAGTTGAAAGCCATGACACAGGCATGCCTGCAAAGTCAAACGTTACTGTCTCCAGTCACATGGCCATGGCAGCCAGCCAACAACAGTCTGCACTGTGTCACAATCCTAGGACATGGGGAAGGCAAGTAATGTAACTGACAAGTGCACATGTCCACCCCCACTAACCACATCATCTGAACCCGTATTTGTCCACTGCACACCAATTGGACAAATGGGAGACATGAAACACAACTCTCTGAACCAGAGCACCTCAGTGTGCTGTGAATGATGAACATCTGCCTGAAAGTCACAGTCACATACACCTGTCTGCACAGTCAAGTGATCAAACACCTATAAGTCACAGAAGTCTTGTCTCACATGGTCCAATAGCAGATGGCATGCTGACCCCTAACTGATAAACATCACAGGAGTCCCGACAACGTAGTCACAGCACAACGACACAGAGGCAGACACCTGAGGGAACATTTCACTGAGCACAACATGTCAGCTGATACACGGGAGTGGGAGTACAGAGTGTATTGTATGCCCTGTAGTAGGCATGACTGTCCGGCTCCACCTGCAAGAGGGATGAGCCCTAGTCAGTAGGCAGGTGGCTAAGCATGTGTGACACACTTGACATACATACTCCTGAGGCCCAAACATTGTACCCACCCGCAGCATGGGGGTGTGCCAAATACCCCAGGGACATGTGGTGATTCTGATCTGCAAGTGGACCACATATCAAAGTTACACCCAGACTACATTGCACGACTCAGGCATTGTGTGAGCAATAGACCCACCCATGAAGGCCAACACAATGTCACGGAAACAAAAGCTGTCACCCACCTTCACCAAAGCAAAATGCAAGGACCCTGTACCCGAGTGACACAATTATCCTGAGCGTAAGGAGCACACCTGCGTATCAGATGAGGAGTGGGCATGTCACAATAGAGGGACATGGGTACTGGACAACAAGAATGATGTACTGGGGAAGTTTAACCAGGCCAGAGGAGGGCACATAGCATGTTAGACAGAGTTCACAGTGCAGTCTTTGACTCACCCCCTCCTTGCTGCTGTCTGGCCTTCAGCTGCCCATCCAGGTCCGGGAAGACCACCGCCAGGATCCAGAGCATGTGGGGGGTCAGGGTCCGGTGTCCGCCCCTCCTGCGAGGAGGCGACAGCTTCAGCTGGACCCTTGCGATCCTCCGGGTCCAGCCACGAAGGTCCTGCCACCTCTTCTGGCAGTTGCGGATCCGGCGCTTGTAGACCCCCACGGATCTTACTGCCCGGACGATGGCCAGCCAGATCTCCTGCTTCTGGTGGGCATCAACCTGTGAGGATGACAAAGTGAAAAGGCCATTACTACACATGCAACATATCCGTGCATCACACAGTTGTAAATACATGTCTCAATCACAGGGGCATATGATGAACACAGGCAGTGCAACGAGGGCTATGGACAGTTTGCCAGCAGTTACTACATGGTATCATTGCATGGGAAGTAAACCTTGTTGGAATGCACTGTTACTGCACTGTACCTGTTCAGTGCATGTGACTACACACTTTGGGGGTGCGAACTACTCAGTGAGCATGCTAGCCAGTGGTGTGCACACTGTAAATCCTTCTAGTCAGACAACATGCACAATTAGTAAGGCAGTGGACAGCACTCACCTGCTCCCCTGGTGTCCCATACAGCTTGCTGTACTGTGGAAGGAGGTTGTCCACCAGGGCCTGGTTCTCCTCATGGGTGAAGGCTGGGGCTCTCTCCACAGTACGTGCCATTGCAGTAGCCAGAGGATGCAGGGACAGCAGCAGTGTAGTGGCAGATGTCGTCCTGGAGCATGTAGTGCAGGCAAGTGAGCCCTCAGGGGAACAGCCAGCATTATATGTGTGCTGCAGAGGCAGATACTGTCCCATGTGTCCAAAGTGATAGGTCCAAGTCGTTTGCATCTTCTGAATCTGACCAATCCATGGAATTGCAGCACCAATACACGCCCACAGCATCCTTCAAAATTCAACTTCATGACACCCATGAATTTGCAACATTGTTGTGGCTGGCCAACTGAATTCACTGCATCAGACTCGTTGAAGCTTCTAAAACGCGTCCGTTGCCATGCCAGGCCCCAGCCAATGCGTGCGCACCGATCGGTCCATTGCTGTACAACGCGTACCCGGGATACAACACGTACCCGCTCACATCCAATGCAATGGGCCGTGCGGGCACACCGATCGGTCCATTGCTCTACAACGCGTACCCGCTCACATCCAATGCAATGGGCCGTGCGGGCACACCGATCGGTCCATTGCTCTACAACGCGTACCCGGGATACAACGCGTACCCGCTCACATCCAATGCAATGGGCCGTGCGGGCACACCGATCGGTCCATTGCTCTACAACGCGTACCCGGGATACAACGCGTACCCGCTCACATCCAATGCAATGGGCCGTGTGGGCACACCGATCGGTCCATTGCTGTACAACGCATACCCGGGATACAACGCGTACCCGCTCACATCCAATTCAATGGGCCGTGCGGGCACACCGATCGGTCCATTGCTCTACAACGCGTACCCGGGATACAACGCGTACCCGCTCACATTCAATGCAATGGGCCGTGCGGGCACACCGATCGGTCCATTGCTCTACAACGCGTACCCGGGATACAACGCGTACCCGCTCACATCCAATACAATGGGCCGTGCGGGCACACCGATCGGTCCATTGCTCTACAACGCGTACCCGGGATACAACGCGTACCCGCTCACATCCAATGCAATGAGCCGTGCAGGCACACCGATCGGTCCATTGCTGTACAACGCGTACCCGCTCACATCCAATGCAATGGGCCGTGTGGGCACACCGATCGGTCCATTCCTCTACAACGCGTACCCGCTCACATCCAATGCAATGGGCCGTGCGGGCACACCGATCGGTCCATTGCTGTACAACGCGTACCCGCTCACATCCAATGCAATGGGCCGTGCGGGCACACCGATCGGTCCATTGCTCTACAACGCGTCCCTGGACAGGTCACACGCATATGTCACCATGCTGGTCACTGGTGAACCTATGCCAGCCACATATACTTTCCAGGGACTCAGGGGCACACCTACAACACCACACCCAGTCCACACTGTATCTAAGGCATGTGTGGCAGCATAACCTTATCCGTGTATGTGGGTGAACATGTGGTTTTTGGGGTGGCACTTGGGGGCAGACACACCCAGGCTGTGCACGTGTTCATGGGGACAGGGTCCTTTGTGTGTTGTGCACCTGACCACTTTTGGTGTGCAACTTTTCATTTTGGAGCATGTGTCATGGTCACATTTCCAGGTTGTGTATGTGTATGACATGTCACATACCCCCAGGCTCACATGTGGGAAGGCATGTACGTCACAGGGTGGCCCATTGCCACAATAGTGATGTCCCTCGGCAGTCTGTGTGCATGTTGTGTTTCACATGTCTCTGACTCCATGTGCACAATGGGAGACAGTCTCCACATCCACGTGGTTTGTGCATGAACTTTGATGTTGTGTGTGTGTGTGTCACAGACGTCCATGTCTGTCCTGCAGAGGCTACAGGGGCCACTACCTGTGGGTGTCATGTTTGTTTTTCTGACGTGTACATGATACGCCATGTCATGCCAGTGTCCATGTGGCAAGACAGGGTCCCTGGGAATCTACCTGTCAATGAGCTGTGATGCCTGTGGAGCATCTGTCCAGACATGTCACTGTGGTATGTGTGTGGAACGTGAGAGCAGTAAATGGGTACTGTGACACAGCCTAATGGTTTCCCATAGCACACCCTGGAACCTGTTGTCAACACTTGTTGAACAGAGATGTTAGATGATGTCCATGTAGGTGCCATATATGTCCAAACAGAACGACACACACATCAAGTACTTGTGTTTGTTAATGATGTATCATGTGAAATTGAGTATGGTGAACGGCACATAGGTGGGGTGACTGACAATCTTGCTTTCTTCACCTATGCACTGCAGGGCTCCTGCTGTCCATAGACCATTCCCAGACCTGGCAACGATGGTGGAACGTGACAGCATCCGACGGTACCGCTTCACCAGGCAGCTGATTGAGGATTTGGCAGTGCGGTTGGACCCACATTTGCAGCCTGGCCGTCCGTATCCTACAGCGCTGACCCCCAAGGTGAAGGTGATGGCAGCCCTACACTTCTTTGCCACCGGTACCTTTCAACACACTGTGGCAACTGCCGGTGGGATGTCACAGACTATGTTCAGCCGTGTGCTACGCAATGTTTTGGGGGCAATGTTGAGATACCTGAACCAGTACATCTATTTCCCAACACGTCAACGACTCACTGACGTCAAGAGTGACTTCTATGCCCTGGGGAGGATGCCACATGTAATTGGCTCCATTGATGGGACACATGTGGCTTTGATACCACCACAGGCACATGAGCAGGCATACCGGAACCGTAAGCATTACCATTCGATCAATGCTCTGGTGGTATGTCTTGCAGATATGACCATCACACATGTGTGTGCCCGTTTCCCCGGTTCGGCACACGATGCCTACGTGATGAGGAGTAGTCGCATCCCGAGGATGATGTCACAGATGCCGAACCAGCGTGCCTGGCTTGTTGGTGTGTACTGACTTTGTACCATTGTGTGTGTTCTGCTATGTTGTTTTCCGCACACATTTTCAAATCGGCTAATGTGCAATTGTCTGTCTGTAGGTGACTCGGGATACCCCAACATGCCGTGGTTGCTGACACCCCTCAGGAACCCTGTGACACCAGCCCAGATGCGCTACAATGAGGCACATGGTCGGACGAGGAGGGTGATTGAGCGGACCTTTGGTCTCCTGAAGAGCCGCTTCCGCTGCCTGGACAAGACAGGAGGGGCCCTCCCATATGCCCCAGCAAAGGTGTGCAAGATTGTCATTGTCTGCTGCATGCTACACAACCTGGCAGTGCGGAAGGAGTTGCCTCTCATCCTGGATGACGATGACCGACGTCCGCCACCTGTGGAAGATCCTAGCCTGAGTCACGATGCCAGTGAAGATGATGATGGTGATGTCCGCACACAGCTCATCACCAACTTCTTCAGCTGAATGTGAGTCTCCAGAGTGTTGTAATGTCAATGATTTGAGTTTGCATGATATGTGTGTGTGGTGCTCTGGTGCTGTTTGAGTGTGGCCATGTGCTACTTGACTGGATGCGTGCAGCAATGTGTCCTTGCAGGTGGTCTGTACTGCCCAACAGTGTTGACATGCTAACTTGGTTTTGTGTAGTTATCTCGTGACATGTATTAGACATGAGTATTGCCGTTCTGTGCTGTTCTTCAGTGGTTTTGACTGTGTGTCATGTCTGTCCTTCACAGGGTGCTGCCGGAGTTGTTTGATCAACTTGGATCCCACGAATCCATGATTCAACTTCCAAGGTGGAAGCAGTCGTTTCCCTACAGGTGATGTGCCACACACCCCTGGACTTTCTATCTTCTGCACTTTTTGACTTTGTGGCCACAGCCAAGTTGGATTAGCTAGCATTTGTAGTGGAAACAACATGTTGCAAATGTGTAATAAACCTGTGCTTCACTTTGGGATGTGCGTTGTCTGTAGTCACACATCTGACTGACATTTGCTTACTGCACCTGTAGTCTAGTTGACACAGACTGTGAATATGTGGCGTGTCTGTGCATTCCACTGTATTTAGTTGCAACATCAGTATAGGTGATGAATCTGATGGCCCTGGTGTGTATGTGTTGTGTGGCCCTAGTGGTGTGTCTCCCTCATATGTGTCACATCGCCATGACTGACATGACGGTGTTGGACTTGCTGTAGCAGTTAGCATGCACAGTGTCATTTTTCTGATCACCATCTCCATGACAGAGAGCACGTTGGAATCACAACAGAGGCAGATATGGTGTATTGGTGAGTTTATTTACATACAGGTGTGAGGATGGTGCACAGGATGGTGGGTGCTGTACATAGAAATTGGAATCCAAAGTTCCCATGTGATTCGGAAGTCTTGGTAGCTGAAATGTCCAGAGTAAAGTCCACAGTCATCTGATAAATTTGGCCAACTATAGCTCCCCATGTCATTTGGGAGAGTTGGGTTGGCTTCGACAGGGCGTGCAGTTTGCACACAGAGGAAAAGTTCCAGAACAGGTGTTGGCTTCCTGGGGGATGTAGATGGCCATCGGCCTCTCAGTTTGGCCTCCTCGGACGGCCCCTCTTCTTGGGGGGGACCCTCAGGTGCAGGCTGCGGCGGTGCAGGGGACTCTCTGCCAGAGTCCTCCTCCCTCCCTGTGGCATTTGCAGTTGTTTCAGCAGCAGATGTTGTGGGCACACAGGGAGGTGAGGCCATGTTGGTGCTGATCTGGCGGAGGCATGTCAGTATGTCCCTATGCACCGCTGTCAGTTGTTCCAATGTGTCCCACTTGGACTCCATGCCAGACATGTGTGTCTCGACATGTGACATGTGTGTCTCGACATGTGACATGTGTGTCTCGACACGGGACATGTGGGAGTCCAAGCGGGCATGATTGGCAGCCTGCTGCTGTTGTATGTCCTTGAGGATCCCCACGACCTGGCTGACCTCTCCGGTGCTAGTCTGGTACGCATCCGCGATGCGTGCCAGTTGTGGGTCATCATGCAGTCCAGACCCCTCTGCAAAGAGCGACCTATGTCTACCACCCCTCCCACCACCCCTGGCGACACGTGCAGGACCTGCGGTGGCACGCACAGGTGACCGTGGGCCCACTTGGGTGTTGTTCCTAGGCTCATTGTCACCAGCTCCAGTTTGGGTCTGGGTCCCTGCGCTGTTGTCATCTGTGGTCCTTGGTCTGTCCGTGTTGGCAGGGGTGGCCTGTGTGTTGGCAGTTGTTGGAGGGGTGGGTGCAGGGGTGCAGATGTTGGTCCTGCTGGTGCTGCATGATGACTCACACCGGAGGGTCCATCTGGTTCTTCGCCATCCGAGGAGTGCAGAGGCTGATCCACACCAGTGAGCTCAGTGTTCCCTGGAGCCTGGGACAGGGACTCCTCCTCGTCTGCTGCTGTGTCCCCATCATCACCTGTTTTGGGGAGAGACACAGATTGTATGTTATGTTTCTACTGGCATCAATTGTTCAAACACCTGACAGTTGTGACTGTACCTCTGGATGTGGGCCTGGACATTGCATTCTCCTACATTGTGACAGTCAGAGAGTGATATTGGTGTAGCACATTGTCCTGCCAACCTGTGGCATGTCAATGTGAATGTTGAGGTGTGTGCATGACCAGCATTGGTGGTATTTGCTTGCCATCCGGGCCTCCTTCTCCCCCAGCCCAGTATTCCCACCATGAAGCGTGCTTCCATTGAAGGGAGTGCAAGTTGTCTTTCAGGATGTCAGTCAGTGGTGTCCTGCTGTTGGTTGTTGCACAGTTCCCAGCAGGGCCTTGTGCTCCCCCAAGCAGTACCCAGTGTCAGCCATCTTGTGAGTCCTTTTCCACTCCCTGTGATGTGAGCATGGTTCAGGGTGGTGTTGATGGGCCAATTGTGAGGCTGACCAATATCTGTGACTACCACTCCCATCATGCTATTGCCTCCACCCCCCTTCCCAGCATGCCCATCCTTCCTTCCTTTTGACTCTGCTTCCCGGTGGGGTGCCTGTGCTGACAGGATGGCTCGGAGTGTTGTCCTGGCAGTTGTTTGGCTACAAGTCCCAAGAGTGTCCCTGTGCTTCACACAGCATAACCCAGGGTGGTGGTTCTTTGTGGGATCTTCAGTTAGGATGTGAGGCATTGCATTCTCCCAGGTGGGTTATGTGGAGTTAGTGTTGAGGGGGTGTGTGAGGGGAGGTGCTTGTAACTATGGTCAGTGCTGTGTGTCCTCCTTCCCACCCAGCCAGATATCCCACCATGGAACGTGCTTCCATTGCAGGGAGTGCAAGTTGTCTTTCAGGATGTCAGTCAGTGGTGTCCTGCTGTTGGTTGTTGCACAGTTCCCAGCAGGGCCTTGTGCTCCCCCAGCAGTACCCAGTGTCAGCCATCTTGTCAGTTGTTTTCCACTCCCTGTGATGTGAGCATGGTTCAGAGTGGTGTTGATGGGCCAATTGTGAGGCTGACCAATATCTGTGCCTACAACTCCCATCATGCTATTGCCTACACCCCCTTCCCAGCATGCCCATACTTCCTTCCTTTTGAGTGGACTTCACTGTGTGTGAGTGTGTCAGCAATGGCAAGATGGCTGACAGTGTGGTCCTGTTGTTTGTTGGTGCCCAGTTCCCATCAGGGCCTTGTGCTCCCCCCAGCAGTACCCAGTGTCAGCCATCTTGTCAGTTGTTTTCCACTCCCTGTGATGTGAGCATGGTTCAGAGTGGTGTTGATGGGCCAATTGTGAGGCTGACCAATATCTGTGCCTACAACTCCCATCATGTTATTGCCTACACCCCCCTTCCTAGCATGCCCATACTTCCTTCCTTTTGAGTGGACTTCACTGTGTGTGAGTGTGACAGCAATGGCAAGATGGCTGACAGTGTGGTCCTGTTGTTTGTTGGTGCCCAGTTCCCATCAGGGCCTTGTGCTCCCCACAGCAGTACCCAGTGTCAGCCATCTTCTCAGTTGTTTTCCACTCCCCGTGATGTGAGCATGGTTCAGAGTGATGTTGATGGGCCAATTGTGAGGCTGACCAATATCTGTGCCTACAACTCCCATCATGCTATTGCCTACACCCCCTTCCCAGCATGCCCATACTTCCTTCCTTTTGAGTGGACTTCACTGTGTGTGAGTGTGACAGCAATGGCAAGATGGCTGACAGTGTGGTCCTGTTGTTTGTTGGTGCCCAGTTCCCATCAGGGCCTTGTGCTCCCCACAGCAGTACCCAGTGTCAGCCATCTTGTCAGTTGTTTTCCACTCCCTGTGATGTGAGCATGGTTCAGAGTGGTGTTGATGGGCCAATTGTGGGTGTGACCAATATCTGTGACTACCACTCCCATCATGCTATTGGCTACACTGACTTCACCAGCATACACAGAATTCCTTCCTTTGAGTGAGCTTCCCTGCGAGGTGGTGTTCTAGTGGTGGGTAAATATCTGGGAGTGTTTGTTGGTTCTATTTGTGCCACTGCCTTGCTGTATTTGTTGTTAGGTTTGTACATGTCATGACAGTTACATATCACTATGAGATGGCAGGTATTGTGTTTGTCTGACTAGCATTCACATCTTGGGATGAATATCTTTTGGTTGCTGTGTATTTGCTAAGGGTGCATGGTTTGCCTATCCCCTTGACTGTGATGTGTGTGTGTGTGTTGTCACACCATATTGTGTTTATTAGTTGTGTACTCACCAGGCTCTGGGATGTCTGTTAGTCCGTATACGCTCACTGGTGGTAGGATGCCCCGCACCTTCTCCTCCCAGGGCCTGAGGTATACTGGTTTTGCAGGAGGGCCACTGCCGGTGTGCTGGCTGAGGAGGTAGTCCTTTTTGAGTAGGTCCCGGACCCTTCTGCGCACATCATACCACCTGTTCTGGATGTCTTCCTTTGTGCGCAAACATGGTGATTGTGCGTTCACCCTGTCGACAATCCTCGCCCACATCTTGGTTTTCTGCGACATGGGGGTCTGTTGTACCAATGTACCAAACAACTGTGGCTCTACCCTGAGGATCTCATCTACCATGACTTCCAATTCACTGTCTAGGAACTTATGATTCTTCTTTGGGGGCATGGTGATGGGTGGTGGTGGTGATTGATGTGTGTGTGTGTGTGCAAGTGGGGGGGTGTGAGTGTAGGTTTAGCTGGGTGTGTGTGAGGGTGCTATTTGTAGGTGTGGTAATGGTGTATGGCTTGTGTGATGTATGAGCTGTGAGTGTGTCTGTGGTTGCTGTGTGATGGTGTTCTGTGCTGGCAGGTCAGTGGAATTTGCAAAGGATCATGGTAGGGATTTGTGGCCTTTATGTAGGTGGAGTTGGAGGTGTGTCCTTGTTCCAATTTTATTTTCCTCCCTGTATTTATTGGCTTTGTGGTTGCTTGTTTGGCCCTTTTTTAAAAAAAAAATTCCTTGGTGTTTTTGGTTCATGTAGGAGTCGTTCTTGTGTCCGAGTAGGACGCAGCAGTTGTCTGGTGCGATCTTGTCCGACTCGTTCCCGCTGTGTGTCAGCTAGGTTTCATATGCGGCGTACGAGTCGGTCGCGGAGTATTGGGTTGCTTCGGCTGGGTTTTGTATACGTGTCGGTCGTACGGCTTGTGCTCCGGGCGAGTCGGTCGTGTTTTGCACGCACAGCATCGTACTACGCGGGTCGGAGTTCGCGGGTACGTTTCGTTCGGGTTCAATCCGGGTGCGTGTCGGTCGGTTCGTTTCGCGTGATTTCCCGGCCGGATGTCTTGTTTACGTCCGGCTCGGTCGGTCGTTTTGTATTCCGTCCGAGTCGGTCAGATTTCACATGCAATTCATCGTACTACCTGGGTCGTACGGCGCCGGTCCGAGTCGGTCGGACTAAATTCCCGTACCGAGTCGGTCGGTATTTTTTCCGGCCCGAATCGGAGTCAGCCCCTAAATCTAAAATTGTCTCATCGTGTGCTGGGAAAGAATTCAGTTTGTTCTTTTTCTCCAAAACTCAACTAAATTTGGAACATTTCCTTTAAAATTGACACTTTCGCCGAAAAGCATGGCCTCCTTACGCTTATAGTGGCTCGACCTATATAAACGAACTCGTCTAGGACTTTGGCTTAAATAACATTTCCAAAACAACTGATTTTCAGTAGAATTTTCACGTCTTAGACTATTTTAAAATGTTTTTAATGTTTTAGAAATATGTTTTTACGTGGCTCACTGATATTTTTATGCGCAACTACCTAGTTGAAATAGTAGTTCGCTAGCATTTTTATCATTATTGACTGTTCGGAAGATTAGTGGGTGTTATGTTCCATATAGGTACCCTAATATAGGCCCGGGTAACATCATACCCCTTCACCTACATTACCTCCCCTACACTACACTGTAACAAGCCTTTTAGGATTGAACCTTTACCTAGTTCTAGTCCTGGGTGCAGAAGGAGGGTTTCTCCTAAACAACTCCATCAATAGACTCACACAGTATGAATTAATATTCATAAGGGTTCTTAGAAACCAGGCTGGGGCTACACCACCTTCCTCCCCATATCTACGTACACGGTTCATCCCATACGTCATCCTCAAATCCAACAATGGCTAATACAAGCAACAAGGGACAAAGGAGCCCTAGATACTTTCTGTATAAATACAGCACCTCTTGCTAGTGTTAGTTAGAGGGAACCGAGACTTCCAGGCCGACACACTGACCAGAGACGCTGAGACTCCTGCATGCAGACGCTCCAGCTGACAGTGGTCTGAACATCCCTCGCGGGGTGTCCAACTTGTGACCAAGAAGGGCTCCTACATTCTCACACTTCAGGTAATGGGGTTCGACTAAATCCTAGAGGGATTCTTGGCTTCACACCTACTCACATGCTAGATACACTTAGGTACATCTAGATAGACATCGTAGGAGTACGCGCTTTCTTTTATCATGCATTTTATATTCATGTATTTATTCATGCGTATTGCAAGATGGTAGAACTGTACTATCCATTTATATTCACTGTACTGCTAATCATATATCTCTGCTACTGTCTAATGGTTGTTGCAGCTCATATATTCTACAAAACCCTTATTGAAACGCCCAGGCTGTTTATTCTGTGTATCTCTGAGACAAGATAAGTAAGCACGAGTGTGTGAGAAGTTGGCCTGGCATATGCTGTCCACTAGTTATAGTGGGCACCTTGCACCAGTCCAAACGACCCTTATTGATGATAGGTTTAAAGACAACCTTTATTGAAAGCTATCCTAGTGGTAGCTATGGAGAGCAGCCTTCAGGCTAAGTCTTGAAGGAGTGTAAAGCAGCTTGGTTTACCAGATTATAACCTCTTGAATGACCAAATGAAAGGAGAACCACACCAAGTATATATATAAAATATATGTATTTATTTCTAAACACTCACTACTAATCTCTTTATGAGATTAGAGTCCAAGATACACAATATTAAAACGACAGTAAATAGCACAATATACAATGGGCCCCAGGGGGGAACCAAACCATATATAAAGAAAATGGTATAAGAACCACGACTTGACTAGACACAGTGCCTAGAGCACGTAGAATCGCTGGGACCCCAAGGAACCACCCAAGGTAGTGAGACCCACGGGGGACGTGTGCAGTGTGAGAATACAGCCGCGAGCGCCGTAGGATTCTATGCGGAAAGTCGCGGTTGGAATTTTAAAGATAAAGGACACTTAGGAGAGGACTTTGAGCAAACCCCTTTAGACTTAAGGGGTTCTAGGGCCAACACCAACGGGAGCACCGGAGTACTCGAGTTACCTTACCCAGGGAAGCCGGGTGCATAGGTGTCAAAGGGTGTCGGGAATCGTCGTTGTTTTCAATGGCGATCTGCTGCAAAGTGCTGCTGCCGTGAAGAAGAAAAGTGTCCGGGATGATCCAAGCCTGGATCGAAGATGTGAAGAACCTGAAAGCAGAGGGGACAGAGTCTGGATCACTAGCCAGTGACCAGGAGCGGAGCAATCGAATGCCCACCGATGTCGGGTGCTTCAGGTGCGAAGAGGTGAAGCTTGACTCTGCAGCCATGGGGTCCAGGAGACGTCGAGGACGACCAGGAGCCGGATTCGAGCTGTCCCACGAAGGATGTCGAGTGCTGGGGTGTCGGTGCTCGGATTGAACACAACAAGCCTTGGCAACAGCAACCCACGCAGGAAGAGATGCTTCTGAGGACCAGCAAGGTCCTGGGGACTCCCCAAGCGATGGAGAGTCAGGGCACGTCTGGAGCAACCAGGGAAGCCCAATTAAAGTTAGAGTTACCTTCTTGGGGACCCACAGGTCAACGGACCAGGGATCACGAAGGGACCTCGAGAGGAATCACAAAATGGCGGCCCACGGAACACTCGTTGAGTGTAGGCCAGCAATCTTCGGTGTAATTACTGCTCGGGGTCAGGGCTACAAGTAACCCAAATCTCAGCCTCAGGGGTCGCCGGAAAGCTGATGCTTCTGCAAATGGTCGCAGTGTCTAGGGGTTCGGGTTGCACGGTCTCCACTAGGGATACGGGCCTCAGACTTGCTGTGGGCACAGATCGACCTCAGAGACCTCGGGAACCCACCTCCTGTGTGGCAATATTCTTCGGAGTCCACAGGAGCTTCGGAGATGCCAACCGGTCAGTTGCGTTTAAGGTGCCTGCCTTGCAGGGGAGTAACTCCTTTACTCCAAGGGAGATTCTTCAGTCATCCAGCGTAGTGTAGATCGTCAAAGTACTTGGTTTCTGTGTCAGAGTTTAGTCCAGGTGTAATCTAAAGTCCTGTAGTCAGGAGTTCCTACTTTATACCCAAGGAAGGGGTGGGACAAACTCTGGGGACCCACCTATGGGAGGGTCAGGAAAGAGGGGTGGCTACACCCATTTCCTTTGTCCAGTTTCGTGCCAGAGCAGGGGCTGGTAGCCCCTGCAACCGGTTTGAGCTGGACTACACACAGGGACACCAAATGTGCCCCCAGTGCAGACTTCAAAGCACTCTTGGAGTGCACCCACCCAGCCCCAATACACTAAAGCCTGTCTGAGAGGTGGTCACACCTGCCTGTGACAGGAAACCTATTGTCCAGGCCTCCCCTGCCGGAGTTTCGTCCAGCAGCAGGAGGGCAGACTCGTGTCTGTGGCTGCAGCATCCATTTTGTGATGCCAGGGTTCTGTTAAGCTGGTACCGGGTGTACCGGTGGTGCCATGTTTCTTCCTCTAGTAGGGTGGAATCATACCTCCCACCCCAGTTACTGGGGTGGAGGTATGATTCCAAGGTGTTTGACACCAAACACGACATGTTTCCATGCAGCCATTCTCAAGTTAGCATTTACCGCGAGGTTATAAGGCACTTAAGAGTATATGGTCTGGCTGCATCACAAACAACCCCGGAATAAAGATTCCGAAAGCTGCAGAGGGGCTCTGCTCATGCAGGGGCACCCTCTCGCATGAAACCCAGCACCCTGCCTTCAGGATTGATAAGGCCTGCCATAGGGGTGACTGATAGGTTTACATGTGCAGTGATATGGAGAAATATAGGGAACCTATATCTCAGTAAGGGGTGGATACACCACCTTACACAGGCTGCTGTAGCAGACCTGTTGTGTCATTTTGGATGGCCTCTCAGGGGTGGCATAATACATGCTGCAGCCCCTGGGAGGCCTCTGGGGTACCTATGCCCTGGGTACATAGTATACCATATACTAGGGACTCATAAGGGTACCCCAGAATCCAATCTGGAGTGTACCTAAAGTACATGCAATCAATTTAAGGGGGACGCAGATAGGCTGGGGTCCTGAATAGCAGGATCCCAGCCAAACTAAGTCGAAAACCAGCAAAACACCAGGAAAAAAGTGGGGGCAACCATGCAGTCAGATTCCACCTTCCTACATAACCCCCCCAAACGAAAGGAGATAAGGCTAACCTTGTCCAGTTGAGCCTTTATTGACTTAGTGGCCATATAAGGAAGAACCTGCACTAGCATGGTTACCTCCTGTCTTATGGTCCACTAAGCAATTCCTAACCCCAAGGGTATTGGATGATCTCCACCATTTGGAATTACTACCTGTGGTGTGTTTTGGCAAAGTAAAAGGCTGGTGGGGTGTCTGAGTAGAGAAGTGAGGCCCTAATAAAGTTGGCCTCAGCTTCCTCAGATCACTGGTCACCATGGAGGCCTTTCTTTCCATGACTGAGTTGTAGCTGGCCCTAAGGGTCAACCTCTGGCAGCCTACAGCTGGGGGTTGGGTCCCTTTGGTTGGAACAATGGAGGGACATGGTAGGTTTGGAACCACTTGGTCCCAGGTTTGCCTTTGCCCAACAGAGTCCATCTGGGGGAGGTCCCTACACAATGGTAAGAGGGATCCCTCGGCGTGTTGAGGAATTTTCACCTGGCTAGGGCTACTAGACTGGGTGCCCCTAATCTGTGGATGAGGGGGTTCCTCTGGACAGGGAGCCCTTAGGGGTCCACTGACCTCCTGACCTCTGCAGCCCTGGGCTGACAGAGGGAGGGTAGAGAGGGGCAGGTTACCTGCTCCAGACTGGGTACCACCTTGGAAGGGTCCCCTGCCATCAGGGGTGTTGCCAGGCCAGGCCTGACCACCTCTGGGGCAGTTCCTTCACTAGGGGTAGGATCAGTTCCCTGAGGAAGCTGACCCTTACCTATAGTCTGGGGGGGGGAAGAAGACTTTTCTTCAACCCTTCTGCTCTCTTGGGGAGTAGAGTGGGCCATTCTTTCAGGCTCCACCTCTCCAAAATTTCCCTGGGATGGGGCTGAGGCCCTAACAGCCCCACCAACCTTCTCAGAGAGGCCCAACATTTTTAAATGGGCCTGGTATTCAACTTCAGCCCAGGCTGAAACCTCCAGATCATTGCCCAACAGGCAATTTACAGGCAAGTTTGGGGACACTGCCACTCTCTTTGGGCCAGTGACCCCTCCCCAGCTGAGATGGACTATGGCCATGGGATGATCTGTTCTGATACCATCAATGTTGGTCACCTGGTACTTGAACTCAGGTAAAAGCTGTTGAGGGGGGACTAGTTTCCCTGTCACCATGGTGACACTAGCTCCTGTGTCCCTGAATGCCAACGCCTTCTGACCATTGATTAGGGGCTCCTGTCTGTACTTGCCCAAAGTATTGGGACTCATAGTAAAAGTGGCAAATCCCATGCCACCATCACAGACTAAGGAGGCCTGGGAGGAGAAGCTTGATAAGCTGGGGTCCACCTCAGTTCCCCATACCAACCCACCTAACTTTTTGGGGGCATTACTACCACCTGGGGGATTACTACTTGTAGTACCAGGAGGAGTGGTAGTATTGCTGGGAGGAACATTTTCCTTATTGCCAGCCTTAGAGCAACTGGGGTCATTTTTGCAGTGGCCAGGCTTCTTACAGTTATGGCAATAAGGTTTCTTTTCAGGGGAGGAAGGAGTTTGGGACCCACTCCCAGGAGCGGACTTTTGGGGCCCTGCAGGGGATTTGTCTTTTGATTTATCCCCACCTTTCTCTTGGTTCTTGGAAGAATCTTTCTTCTGGTCACCACCCTTATTCTTTGGCTGTACTCTGGTTCTGACCCATTTGTCTGCCTTCTTTACCAATTCTTGGGGAGAGGTCATATCAGAGTCCACCAGGTACTGGTGTAAAAGCTGGTTTTGACAATTATTAAGGATCTGCTCCCTCATAATCAAATTGTACAATCCTAAAAAGTCATGCACCTTGCTGTCATGTATCCAACCTTCCAGAGCCTTAGTAGCACAATCTACAAAGTCAACCTAGTCCTGAGTCTGTGCCTTTTGGGTGTCTCTGAACTTTAACCTGTATTGTTCAGTGGTTAGGCCAAATCCATCAATCAGAGCACTCTTCAGGACTTTATAATTATCAGCATCCTCTTCTCTTACAGTGAGGAGCTTGTCTCTACCTTTGTCTGCAAAGGAGAGCCACAAGATTGCTGCCCACTGCTCCTGAGGGACCCTCTGTACTTTACAGGCCCTCTCCAGTGCAGTTATCCATTTGTGGATGTCATCCCCACTCTGGTAGGGAGGGACAATCTTGTTCAGGTTCCTATGGGGATGAGTATCTTCTCTATTCCTAGGGACACTGTTGCTGCCACCATGGGGCTCTAGCCCCAACTTTTGAGACACTCTCCGACGCTCCAGGGATTCCCTGTCTAAGGCCAATTGCTCTCTCTTGATTCTGAGCTTAGCTCTCTCAAACTCAAGCAGTTGGCATTTCTTCTCATAAGAGGATGCCCTTTTATGAGAAGCAGAGGACCCTATAGAAGTACCAGAATGATTAGATTCCTGAGGAGATCTTGATCTTCTTGGTAGACTATTAACCCTTCCAGGTGGGGTAAAGAGAACCCCACTGGGGTCTCCTTCCTCACCTTCAGGAAGAATTGGATTTTTCAGGTTGGAATCATTTTGATCCCCCTGGCCAGCATCAGAGTCTGGGTCATAGTAGTGTTCACTACCTGGCCTTTCCTCTTCAGCTGCCCCACCCACTTTGCCAACCTCATCAGACCCTGGGGTCTTTCTGAGGTCATCTGCTAACAACAACTGTATGAGGTGTTGTGTGGATGGGCTTTTCCCTGTCTTCAATTTCCTAGAGGCACACATAGTCCTTAATTCTTGGTAAGAGACCTGGTCATACTTAGTTGGGAGAGACCCACTGGTTTCTGCCCTTGAAGACATGACTAGTGTGGTGTGGTGTATGCACCTACCTACTCTAGTGGGGCCTACTACACTCTCTTGAGTTGTAGAAAGGGTGTGCTAAGCCCTTGACACACAACTCTAAGTTCAGTAGAACTTACTGTATTCTAAACTTGATTTATATGTACCTATAGTGGTTTTCAGTTAGTCACTCAAAAAGATTATCTGGTAAAGCAATAGCAAGCTTGAATCCAACCGCTGCACACCAATGTGAGAAGTTGGCCTGGCATATGCTGTCCACTAGTTATAGTGGGCACCTTGCACCAGTCCAAACGACCCTTATTGATGATAGGTTTAAAGACAACCTTTATTGAAAGCTATCCTAGTGGTAGCTATGGAGAGCAGCCTTCAGGCTAAGTCTTGAAGGAGTGTAAAGCAGCTTGGTTTACCAGATTATAACCTCTTGAATGACCAAATGAAAGGAGAACCACACCAGGTATATATATAAAATATAAGTATTTATTTCTAAACACTCACTACTAATCTCTTTATGAGATTAGAGTCCAAGATACACAATATCACAGTATTAAAACGACAGTAAATAGCACAATATACAATGGGCCCCAGGGGGGGACCAAACCATATATTAAGAAAGTGGTATAAGAACCACGACTTGACTAGACACAGTGCCTAGAGCACGTAGAATCGCTGGGACCCCAAGGAACCACCCAATATAGTGACACAGGAGACCCACGGGGACGTGTGCAGTGTGAGAACACAGCCGCGAGCGCCATAGGATTCTATGCGGAAAGTCGCAGTTGGAATTTTAAAGATAAAGGACACTTAGGAGAGGACTTTGAGCAAACCCCTTTAGACTTAAGGGGTTCTAGGGCCAACACCCACGGGAGCACCGGAGTACTCGAGTTACCTCACCCAGGGAAGCCAGGTGCATAGGTGTCAAAGGGTGTCGGGAATCGTCGTTGTTTTCAATGGCGATCCGCTGCAAAGTGCTGCTGCCGTGAAGAAGAAAAGTGTCCGGGATGATCCAAGCCTGGATCGAAGATGTGAAGAACCTGAAAGCAGAGGGGACAGAGTCTGGGTCACTAGCCAGTGACCAGGAGCGGAGCAATCGAATGCCCACCGATGTCGGGTGCTTCAGGTGCGAAGAGGTGAAGCTCGACTCTGCAGCCACGGGGTCCAGGAGACGTCGAGGACGACCAGGAGCCGGATTCGAGCTGTCCCACGAAGGATGTCGAGTGCTGGGGTGTCGGTGCTCGGATTGAACACAACAAGCCTTGGCAACAGCAACCCACGCAGGAAGAGAAAAGATGCTTCTGTGAGGACCAGCAAGGTCCTGGGGACTCCCCAAGCGATGGAGAGTCAGGGCACGTCTGGAGCAACCAGGGAAGCCCAATTAAAGTTAGAGTTGCCTTCTTGGGGACCCACAGGTCAACGGACCAGGGATCGCGAAGGGACCTCGAGAGGAATTACAAAATGGCGGCCCACGGAACACTCGTTGAGTGTAGGCCAGCAATCTTCGCTGTAATTACTGCTCGGGGTCAGGGCTACAAGTAACCCAAATCTCAGCCTCAGGGGTCGCCGGAAAGCTGATGCTTCTGCAAATGGTCGCGGTGTCCAGGGGTTCGGGTTGCACGGTCTCCACGAGGGATACCGGCCTCAGGCTTGCTGTGGGCACAGATCGACCTGAGACCTCGGGAACCCACCTCCTGTGTGGCAATATTCTTCGGAGTCCGCAGGAGCTTCGGAGATGCCAACCGGTCAGTTGCGTTTAAGGTGCCTGCCTTGCAGGGGAGTAACTCCTTTACTCCAAGGGAGATTCTTCAGTCATCCAGCGTAGTGTAGATCGTAGAAGTACTTGGTTTCTGTGTCAGAGTTTAGTCCAGGTGTAGTCTAAAGTCCTGTAGTCAGGGGTTCCTACTTTATACCCAAGGAAGGGGTGGGACAAACTCTGGGGACCCACCTATGGGAGGGTCAGGAAAGAGGGGTGGCTACACCCATTTCCTTTGTCCAGTTTCGCGCCAGAGCAGGGACTGGTAGCCCCTGCAACCGGTTTGAGCTGGACTATGCACAGGGACACCAAATGTGCCCCCAGTGCAGACTTCAAAGCACTCTTGGAGTGCACCCACCCAGCCTCAATACACAAAAGCCTATCTGGGAGGTGGTCACACCTCCCTGTGACAGGAAACCTATTGTCCAGGCCTCCCCTGCCGGAGTTTCGTCCAGCAGCAGGAGGGCAGACTCGTGTCTGTGGCTGTAGCATCCATTTTGTGATGCCAGGGTTCTGTTAAGCTGGTACTGGGTGTACCGGTGGTGCCATGTTTCTCCCTCTAGTAGGGTGGATTCATACCTCCCACCCCAGTTACTGGGATGGAGGTATGATTCCAAGGTGTTTGACACCAAACACGACATGTTTCCATGCAGCCATTCTCAAGTTAGCATTTACTGCGAGGTTATAAGGCACTTAAGAGTATATGGTCTGGCTGCATCACAAACAACCCCGGAATAAAGATTCCGAAAGCTGCAGAGGGGCTCTGCTCATGCAGGGACACCCTCTCACATGAAACCCAGCACCCTGCCTTCAGGACTGATAAGGCCTGCCATAGGGGTGACTGATAGGTTTACATGTGCAGTGATATGGAGAGATATAGGGAACCTATATCTCAGTAAGGGGTGGATACACCACCTTACACAGGCTGCTGTAGCAGACCTGTTGTGTCATTTTGGATGGCCTCTCAGGGGTGGCATAATACATGCTGCAGCCCCTGGGAGGCCTCTGGGGTACCTATGCCCTGGGTACATAGTATACCATATACTAGGGACTCATAAGGGTACCCCAGAATCCAATCTGGAGTGTACCTAAAGTACATGCAATCAATTTAAGGGGGAAGCAGATAGGCTGGGGTCCTGAATAGCAGGATTCCAGCCAAACTAAGTCTAAAACCAGCAAAACAGCAGGAAAAAAGTGGGGGCAACCATGCAGTCAGATTCCACCTTCCTACAGAGTGACTGAGCGAAAAGTAGTACATTGTTTCCACGATCCTGAGGGATCAGGGTTGTCATGTTCTGAGGTTGCCAGAAACTATTCTCTCCCCGATAAGAGGAGACACTAGTGGCACTGTGAGCTAGCTTATGTAAACAGGCTAACATTTCTTGGTGGGGGTGCTCAGAGTCAGTCTGCCACCAAACCCACAGTTTATGTTATCCGAACGCGCAGGTCCTGTATGGGTAATATAGGAACTACACGACAAGAGAAGATGGTAGAAACGGGGTTAGGATTTTTTGAAGGGAGGCTTTTTGGTCTTCAGTCAAGGTTTTATTGATAACCAAATGGTTAAGAGAAGACGGATTTGGGTAAATTGTTTTTTTAGGAAGAGGTCCTAACCACTTTTTAAGAAGATTTTTATGGTAGAGTTGTGTTTTCTTGGGAGAGATCTGTAGTCTATAGGTTGTAAGGCCGACCTTTTCTACAATCTCATAAGGACCCTTACACTCGGATTGTTTTTTTGCTATGGAGATGGCAGGAGGACCAATACCCAGTAATGAATTTTAGATGTCTCCATTTCTTTCCTCTATCATAGAACGTTTGTTGTCGTTTTTGGGCCTTCTCTAGGTTGGCATGAGCGAAGTCCCGTAATTTACAGATACGGGTCCTTAATCCCCGAGTGTAATCCAGGAGGCTTTGGGTTTCTTCTGACTTCTCCTGTTCCCAGGCCTCCTTCGTCATCTCTAATAAAGTCCGGGGTTGTCTCCCATAGAGAAGCTAAAAGGGGGAACACCCGAGACTGCTCTGTACCTGGCTCCTAATGACAAAGAGAGCAAGGGGCAGGAGTAGGTCCCACTCCCTTCCTTCAGTAGTTAACATCTTCTTAAGGGTCAATTTGAGTGTAGCGTTATATCTCTCACATAAACCGTCCGTTTGTGGGTGGTATACGGAAGTCTTTATATGAGAGATAATCAGGGTTTTACAGATTTGAGACATAAGGTAGGAGACGAAGGGAGTCTCCTAATCTGTCAGGATTTCTCGGGGAAACCCCACTCTAGAAAAGTTCTAACAGTTTATCGCTTATGTTAGTGGTGGTAGGAGCCCGTAGGGGAAAAGCCTCAAGATATCTAGTAGCGTAGTCCACTAGAACTAATACGTACAGATTCCCTTTTTTGGACATGGGGAGGGGGCCTATAAGGTCCATACCCATTCTCTCAAGGGGCTTTCCAATTATCGGGAGAGGCTATAGTGGAACTGGAGGAGGTTTGTAAAGATTCTTTCTTTGACAGACCTCACACTCCTGACAATATTTTTATATATTGGCAAATATACAGGCCAATAAAAATGTCTCAAAACATTTTGAGTGGTTTTCAGGGCTCCACTCTGACTGGCGAGGAGATGCAAGTGAGCAAAGAAGAGGACCATCTCACTGAATTGTTGGGGTACCACTAAGTGGGGGGGAGTCATTCTGTTTTCCTACTCGGTATAATAGATTGTTTTTAACCAGCAAGTGAGGATAGCAGATTTGGGAAGGAGAGGGGAGGTTTCTAGCTTGTCAGGCCACCCGAAGGGTAGAATCCTGGGCCTGGGCATACCGGAAGTTCCTATCACAAACCCAAGGAGCTTGAGTAAGCAAGTTCGGGTTGGGAAGGGCTTATCCTATTGTTCGCTAACTCTATTCAGGAGAAGGCTAAGGAATTCGGGGTTATCTATTCCCAGGATGAGTTTCTCTGGAAGATTATCCATTAATCCTACTTTAACCTGCATAGGGACCCGCTGGGTGGTTTAATGGTGACAACTGCCACTGGATACATTTCGATATCGCCGTGAACACAATGTATAGGTATTTGGGCTTCTGGACAGATCTGAGACTCTTCTATTAGGGTTGCTTGTATGACCGACTGACGACAGCCGGAATCTAACAAGGCAGTGATCTATTTCCCGTTGACCAAAAGACTTACGTAACAGCAGGAATCTAACTCTTCCGTATATAGGATGGCTTTAGGCACGTAGCTGAGGTCCATCGGTTCTTCCATATTTTTCTTTTGTGGGCAGAATCTGGCTCTATGACCAGTATCCCCACAGTCAAAACATTGTGGTCCTTTGGATGGAAAAGGTTCGCTTTTATGGGCCCGGACTTTGGGCAATTCTGAGAGGGGTTTGGAATTCTTCTTCTCACCCTTCGTATGCCCCGAGTTGGAACGGGATAGCCCATCTGTTTCCCAAGGTAAGGATCTGGTTTGAGCCCAGGCGAACGTAGTTGCCATATCTCCTGCCTGTTCTATCGTGAAGTGGGGGTGTTGTCGCAACCACCGTTGTTTGGGGAATGGGAGAGTCTCCAGATATTGCTCTAGGTAGATGAGGGCCATTATGTCTTCTTTACTATTCTCCTGGGGTCTGAGCCATTTGTCTGCCGCGGCTTTTAATTTAAAAAAAGGGTCTTTGGATTATCTCCAGGGAAGCCTCGCTCCTTCCTGAATTTTACTCTATGAGCTTCTGGGTCCATGCACTAATGATCTAGTATAATCTCCCGGATTTCTCTTTAGGGGGTATTTCCAGTGGGGTTAGCCACCTGGTGTGCAGCCTGAGCTTCTCCGGTTAAACAGGGAGCTAGAAAAAATGGCCACTTCGCCTCAGACCATCCACAGGCTTTAGCTGCTCTTTCAAAGTTTAATAAAAACGCATCTGGATCCTCTACAGGGAGATACTTTTGGAGGACAATATTAGGGTATCCTGTTTGACTTCCCTGATGAGACTGTAAACGGGTGGCCAACTGAACTTGGTCTTCGGCGACCTTCTGGATGCACTTGACTTTCTGGGTCATTGAGGTTTTAAATAAGTCCCGATCAACCTGGGCGGAGGTCATTTGCCTTTCCAGTGCCCATTCTAGCATTTTTTGTCCTCTTATTAATTGTTGAATAAGGTTCTCCATTTTAGCAGTCTAATGGAGGATTGCCTGCATTACCCACCACGACTGGCACTTTGTGGAAATGGCAAAGATAATACTATGAGGCTGTTGATTTCTATGCTCGTTTTATTTCTTTTTATTAGGTGTTACAGTCCGAATCAATGTCTCTCTAGTTTTCTCCTAGGATCTTCTGGATAGCCTCCTCTCGATTCGACCCAGCCACAATCGTCCCTCTGAGAAGAAAAATGAAAGGCTCAGGTAAGTCTTTTGTCCATTTCCTTTCTTACTGTTGATCCTCAAGGAATGGGAGTGGGGGAGAAGTAACTGATATCACCCGAACCTTCACCTGTGAAACGTCTTAACGAGAGGCTTATATGAAAAAGGAAACAAAGCGGTTGCTTATCACCCATCTATTTTTCTCTCCCCCCTCCCCGTTCCTCCCCTCAATACCAGAATTCTCTGTTGTCTGGTCTTTGTCTACCCAGAAAACCCCTGAGGCATCACACAACTGAGAGAGCCATGTTCCTCCGGGAACGTGGCGGGTCAGTTCACAGTGTTGCTCTCTTCCCCGGTCCTTGGTTCTCTCCACAAGCCGTTCCACGACATAGACCGCTGTCTGCTTCTGGTTGGGCTTTCGTGCCTCGGGCTCCTAGGGCAGGCTCCTCTTCTCCAAAATCCCTCTCTGCCGGTCCTCTGGTCTCTGTCCTCTCCTGTCGCTCGGGGTGGTGCCGCCGACTTCCTCTAAGATGCGGGGGGTTCAAAAGAACCGCACTCTCCGAATCCGCTGGGATTCGTGCTCGTGATGTAGTCACGAGAGCATACCTGGTTACTGGGATGTAGTCTCCCTAAAAGGGGTCTTTCAGGCCATCACTGCTGTCGGGATACATGGTAGGTGGAGGAGGCTGAAAGCAGAGGAGAGGAGAAACATAAGGGGGAAGTGCGCCGTCTCCCTCTTCCCTCTCCTCGACTGTCTCGCTGTGTCCTGTCACTTCGTGACACCTACACACTAATTTTTGGAGGAAACAAAGGTCTCTAAGAGGCATGAGGTAGCTCCAGATCTGCACCTGGTGGCATGGAAAGAAAGGAACTGACTTTAGAGTATGGGCGTGGCACCTATATAGGCTCCGCATGTTATTTCTGAAGCGGAACTGTGTCAATGCAGAGCCGCACAGCTAGGTGCATGCCCGATCCAGTCTGATGCCCGGGGAATATTCAAAAGGGGAGGAATCTGCAGTTAGAGGTCTCTATCAGTAACCACCAACAAGATGGCTAAGCAACTTAACACTTGCAACTGAAATCTGCTGTGATCTGGAGGTCAGTAGTTTGAATTCAGGGTAGGCAGGCTCATCCTTCCATTCTTTAAAGGTCGGTACCATTAAATTAGGAAATAATCACATCTATTTTTTACAGAATTAGAAATTGGAGAATTGTGGTGTGGAAATGTTATTCATAGTACTTAGAAATGGAAGACATGTGATATAGAGTACTCAATATAAAAATAAGTTATTTATTTATTTGCTGAGCAAGTGCATTAGATGATAAGACAGCACATTTGGTTTTGAAGGTTTTTTTTGCAGTTTTTATGTAGTGCAAACTTGATCCGAAGGTATTGGAGCGCTTTACATGAGCACCAGTTACATTACACAAGGACACATTCATTTTTGGTAGGCATCTGGAGATTAAGTGATTTGCCCAGAATCACAGGATGTTGAGCCGAGACTCGAACCTGGTTCGCCAGCTCCAAAGTCAGTAGCTCTGGCTGTTAAGCCACATCCTCTCCCCTAAGTTCCAATGTGGGAGCATGTGGCTCTTCTGAGTGCCATCTGCTTCCCTGTAGAGGTCATCTATGGGTTGGTGGTTCTCTGGGAAGTTTTAATACTGCGCAGGTGGGAGTCAGCCATTTTGACTTCTTTCAAGCCCATGTTGATACACACGCTACAAAAATGTTTAAATTCTTTTCGGATGCCTTTGCTGGAGACTTATTCTCTGCTTCTTATGGATGTTTTCATGATATGGAGTTTTTTAATGTCTGTGCATTGGTTTAGCTTCTGGCCGGAATAGTAAATCGACGATGGTTCCTAGACAGAGATTACAGATGTTTACTAGCTTTGGTTAGGGAGATCCCAAGATGGCCGAGAGCTGTGCCTCATGGCGCAGTGACTTTGGAACAACACATGCCAGTTTTGTTAATACCAGTGCTTTAAATGGGCTGGTACTGTCCAGTACTGAGTACCAGAACTTTTTTATTTTGAGAGGGAGAGTACCTGCACTTCTCAAGAGAGACGTAATACTTTTAATTCATTCAAGAGTACCGACCCTTCACAGAAATAAGCAGGTACTCTGGCACAGAGTATCTGCACTTCTATTTTTCCATTTCAAGTACTGGTTAATACTGGTGGTAGGCCACACTCTGTGACCAATTCAGCTGCAGAAAAAAAAACATAAGCAGTCGGGTGGAACATACTGCGATCTTTATTTTTGAAGTTATACGTACACACAGATGCAGAAAGATATATATCTACATACAGATTTTCCACACTGTCACGCTGTAAAAAGAGACTGCGATACAGCTTCTCTAAAGTGCAAATGACTAACAGAAGGTGCCTCTGGAACTTGACAAGAACATTCAGCAGCAAAGGGGGGCTCTCGCTGGGCGCCCTGGAAAAGTGCAAAGTCAGACAGATGTGGGAGGCCTATGTACATGTTGGCGGCCCCCACACTCATGCCTCCCGTTACCTATAATCTCCCTCCCTCCCTATTCATCTTCAGTCGGTGTCACTCCATGGTTCCCTATAGTTCCCCAATATTTCGCCAGTCCACTCACCAAGATCCTCTCTTACCCTCAACAACCTTCCCTCCTCGAGAAGAGGCGCTCCGCACCCTCTCTGCGGTCACGTCACTGAGACCGCTGGAGGTGGACCTAAAGAAAAGTACTCCCCTCGTCACTTCCGCTCTTCCCTCTGTTCCGCGATCCTAAGGGAAGCCATCACAATGGGGCATTCTGCCACTAGAAATGTAGGGAGCACAAACCAGGGAAAAGAAACACGGCCAGTTAAAGATGGCAAGCCCTGGTTCCATTTTCTCAATGCAAGAGGAACCCAGTCACCTGCAACTTTTATCACTTTGGTCCTCACTGCAAGGCATCCGTCCCTCCTGATGTCATTTATAAGGCACATCCCTTACTTTTCACACCTGTCACTTTCTGCAGGCACTTCACTCACTCATCCTCCTCCTATATCCAGACACGTGCCCAGCTTCTGTCATTTACCGCCACTGCAGGGGCCGGGCACACATCCCTTCCCAAGTACAGGACAAGTTTCTTAATACTGTCTGTCACTTCTTCCTTATTTAAGGAAAGCTCTTCTTTTTTTTTGGGGGGGGGGGGGATCCTTTCTGCAAAGGAAATTATTTCAAAGGAAAGAAAAAGGAACATATTTCAAAACCACACAAAATACATCTATTAAACAAGTTTCTTTTTTGAGATATATTAAAAAAATCAATCTTTCTCTTAAATAAAGGAATTAAAGTTTCTACTGAGAGATAAGTTAAGGGTTAGCCTAAGGGATAACATTAGGCTTTCGGCTTTGATTTAGAAGAAGGATTTCTTTTCGGATTAGGGTCAGTGTAAGTTTAAAGGTTCAGCTAGGGGTAATGGTTAGCATTATTGTTCAGTTTAGATTTATGGTAGGTTTAGGAGAGGGTGAATTAAATACAGGTTTTCTGTAAAGGAGTTTGTTGCAGCAGTTTTTATGAACCACTCCAACGACAATAAAAGTAGCTATTGGGATTTTCTCTAGTGGTTTCTTTGTAAAGGTATTTCTCTGTCACAACCTTTCGCTGTAGTCGTTTCTCTGTGCATGTACCTCTCTGTAACATCCCTTCTCTGCAGTGTTTTACTCTATTGGTTTATTTCGCTGTAATAACTGTCCTCTGTGCTGGTTTCTCTGTGAATGTATTATTTGTAATGACATAGATCTGCCCTGCATTATAGCTGTGGCCCTTGTCACCTGTCCCAATTAAACAAAAAACATATCCCAGCAAAAATATATCCCAGCCCCTACTGCAAGGGGGGGCCCTCTCACCTGTCCTCCATTACAAGGCACATCACTGCCTTGCTCACCTGGCCTGCATTACAGCATAAGCCACATCATGTCCCCATGTACAAGGCATCACTTGCCCTTTTTTCACCTGTCCTTCAGTTCAGGAAGCAGGTGTTGCTAGATGTGAGGACAGTGGTTTACATTCAGGACAGGGCGAGGGAGATGAGGACACTGTCACATCTAGGACAGGTAAGCAGAGTTACAATAGTATCTCACACTCAGGACTGGGTGAAGTACGTAGCGGACATTCAGGACAGGTTAAAAGGTGCAAACCAGTGTCTCTCATTCAGGACACTGTGAGCAGTGTGAAGACAATAACTCACACGGCCGTCTCACGTTTCCTATGGTAAGGATGGACTACAAATCCCAGCATTCAGAGCGCCCTTTGTCTGAAAATGTCACTCATTACCCAGAGATCCCATTACATGATGTCTGACATTCAGGACATGGTGAGCAGTGTGAGGACAGTAGCTCACATTTGGGACATGATGAGGTACCAGGACAGTGGTTCACTTTCACAACATGGCGACCAGGATCGCACATGCAGGACAGAAAGGTACATTTGTGGGCAGCCTCCTTCTGCATCACTGCGATATTTATATGAGACCCAGCCTCGCTTTGCCTGGTGCTGTTAAGTAGCCCTATGTCATCTGTGATACTGTCAGCCAACTCCATTGTGTGCTTGAAAATGATCTGTTAGAAGTTCGCTATGGTAAGCCAGGGACTACAGATCCCAGCATCCAAAGTACCTTTAATCTTAAGGTGCCACACCTTGATGTAATGGGATCCCAGGGCGGCTGTGCCTTGCCTTCCCTGATTCTAGTCTCTACCCTGATTCTCTGGGATCCCTGGCTCTCTTTCACCTCTCCTCTCTTCTCCGTTCCAAGGGTGTCTTTTTTTCCAACGTCTTAAAGATAAAAGTAAAGCTAAAAACCGAACAGTGCTGTCAGGCCATAAAGATTGTGGTCACCCCCGTTTTGACTCTGTCTATATTTAGCTGTGGGTTCATCACGCCTGTGCCCTTAAACCCCTTCTCTGTTATCTGCAGTGGAAGGTGTTAGCCCCTGCTGACGATTCAACACCCGCAAGAACCACAGGTAGGCGTGACCGCCCCACCCGCCTTCCACACCATAATCTTTCACACCATAATCTTTAACACTGGCAGCAGTGACGGGTAGAGACTGGTCCCCCTCTCTGCCTTTGGTGCAAGAACGGTTTCTTACCCATCACTCACTGAGGGTAGTGTGTGCTTCCGAGGGATTACTTTACATCACTCAGATAGCAGTGTTTTCTGAGTACAGGCCAAGCTGATGTCATCACTTACCTATATATATGTGTTTAATTTATACAGGTAGAAGGGCTATAAGGCTATTTGAACATTCCACCCATGGAGGGTAGAATGTTCTAAATTAAAAAGGGTGAAATGGAAAGACAAACATTGGAATGTTTGCGCTCCGGGCTTATACCAGCCATTACTGCCCTCTGGCACTCCGTTGTCTTCAATGGAGCTCCCAACATTCCACTGCTCTAATAGATATTATTACCACAGCAAATAGCGTGGCAAACGTAATGAGACACTAAATTTGGTGGTGGAGATCTCTCTCCTGGAGAAATTACCTTTAAAGAGAAGTGCAGCGAATTTGTTGGAGCTACACAGTGCAAGTTGTTTTCTTACTTTAAGGAAGAGACGACGCATCAGTCCCACTTCGGGATGCGTTGAGCACCCAGTTTTTTATGGCAAGTCTGGAGATTCCCATTATGATTTCTCTCCTGTCTTTATTAAGAAACGGAGTGAAGATTATGAACCATAAAACTACATTTCCCAGATATCCGAGGGGGGAAAATTACCAATAAGCAAACACCCCAGCAGTAAATAAAGCAAAGCGGAGGAATGGAGTACAGTCCACTATGAACAGCAATGCCCCTCTATTCTTGATACTCGCGGCCAAGTTGAGTACTATATTCCGAATCTCGGGGAATTGTTCATATATTCTTAAGGAGAAATTGTTTTACAAGTTGTGCTCATATATTATGGTGAGTGCAAACATTTGAATCCCTGAAGTATACCCCATTTTAGGATTTTGTTTAAAGGGCTGGCGTCTCTTTGTCGTGAGCAGCTCTGAAGTCCAATAATGCCTGCGCTTCAACAGAGAAAAGCATCTCTTATTTCTTCCTGTGTGCGCTGTTCTACCAAAAGGACACACTGAGCAGCAACCAGGGAACTCAAAGGGTTTTTTGTATACAATGGGTGGTCAGACAGAGGCTGCTGAATTCCCTTCAGCCCCCTAATCCAGAGGACGAAGGACTTTGTGGTGTGGTGGGCTGGTTTCCGAGGATCCACCTAGTAATATTACTGAGGCCGCACTTGTAGTTGTGTGGCTGGATTACTAAGGGCCACTTTGTATGAGAGAGAGAGAGCTTTGGGTGTAAACACAACCTGCAAAGGTTGCATGACTGTGACAGGAGCTAGTCAAGAGAGAATATTCTTAGGGGGCACAAGATAGTTACTACTACATGTGCTTCGCTTTCTCAAAGGGGAATCTAAGCATCAGGTTGTCTGGGGGTGCAGGTCTGTGGGAGACCAAAGGGAGAAGTCTGATCAACTTCAGGAAGAAGTAAGCACTGCACATAGATATTTATGGAGACGGTTATATGACCGTATTGTGCTGCAAACTACACTGCAGTCAACCGTGTATTAACTGGAAAAGTGTCCGACACTCTTGAGAATAGAAACAAACCTCAACTCAGACTTCAAGGTATAAGTAAGAGTAGGCATCATCAGAGCTACAAGCAGTACTTAATTTGTAAAACAATAAGTGCTAGGGCCTTCATCAGGAGGCTACCGCAGCTCACACTACCCACTGCCCCCGTCAGTGCTGCCAGCAACAATACTAACAATCACACTCCTACAGGTGTGACAATTCAGACTCTTCCAGGCCCCAAAGTTATAAGAGTAGCTTGTATTCAAGGTATTTGTCATTTGTAATGTATTTTGAATGAATAAACAACTGTTGTTGTGCTCATCTTTAAATAAGACAACAGCACCACCATGTGGCAGACAGCCATAAGTGCCGCTGTTGACAATTAAGTGTTGGTGCTGAACACCAGAAACCACTGGCACAAATTAAGCACTGGCTATAAGCAAACTGCTTATCACCAACAGAGGACTTAAGCAAGGTTGCGTCATGTCAGCATTGCTACTCAACCTACATGCAAAAGAGGTGCACTAAGAAACTAAAATTCTCTCAAGATGTACTAAAAAGAGCCTAAGCACAGATTACCTCATTCTTCAGGTGAGGATGCAAAGTGCCATTCAAGCCCAACAGAGAGGGACGGAAAGATACTGCTAAAACATCCATCTCAAGATCAGTCCGACAAAACTGGAGAATAGATTTGGGGTGCATGTGATAAAAGGGTGTTATGCAAACCAATAACCCCGTGAAAGTAACAAATATCTGTAATAAAAACCTACAAGCACCTGGAAGTGACTGTGGTCCAAATAATACTGTGAGGAATGGTATGCCGCAGAGCTGAAATTTGGGGTGCTGGCAGTCAACTGGAGAGGCGCTGTTGAAACAAAGTAATGGGCCTCCCCAAACATCAATAAATGCATAGCTGAAAGTAGACCTAGCCAATCAAAGACAGAGCAGCTGGTTCCCCACTGTACCACACCTCCAAGAGAAAATTCAGCAAGTCCAATTATCTTACTGACAGCGCCTAGAAGGAGAGCCCAACATCCAACAATCCCATCGGAACCACTTAGGTAAAGCTCTCACTTGTCCAAACCTTTAAGAACGTGTGGAATCTTTAGCAAAAAACAGTGCCAAAGCCATGCTGTATCAACAACAACAGGAAAAGATTGCTCAAGAAATTGCGCCACCACAGAAAGAGAAAAGTATTCCCCGTCCAGAATTCTTCACTTTTGTCAAAGCACTGGCCAACTATCTCATCAAAAATACTACTCTATCTGAAAAAAGACTACTCTACATTGCACGCAGCGGCAGCCTTAACGCTTGGCCAAAAGATCCCAAGTAGAGTCACCAGCATGCCCACGCTACAGACTAGAATCCCTAACCCACTTCCTTCTCCTTTGCAGAATTTGATTCAACCATTGATTGGCCCAAATTTAGAAAAGAACAATATGGCCCTAATTAGAAATACAGGGCAGAGACAAGTCGTACCCATGTTGATTGTCCTTTTAAGACCAGGATTATGAAGAAACCATCTATGAATGGGCCACTGCCTAGGAGAAGCCTTGCAACTCAGTGGGACTGAAACCGAAAGCAGAAATGAACTGCAAATAAAGGACACTTGCTGAAAGGAGGGCAGAAATCTGCACCATTCAAGATCTATGAAGAAGGGAAAAACAAAACTAAAAATGAAATCTAGCTCATTTCCCTTTTTTCCAAACTGCCTTCCATTTCCTCCAATGAAGTCGTTCATTCTTCAACCTCCATGCTCCTCTGCCCGCCCTTTCCTCACTTCCATCTAGTTCTTTAATCGGCTGTCACGAAAGGCCAAGGGCTGACAGTGTAAATTAAACAAACTATCCTTTTATATTTGGTGACTGTCAAAGTAGTATCTGATATGAGGACACTTGATTTTTGGCTACACCATATTCTCTTATGAGGGTTTGTTTAAAAACAAATTTAAGGGCAAGAACTGGTACCTTCAGCGTGGTTTATCGATTGTTCCTGATCTTCTGAAACTATTAGAAATGCCTGAAAGCCTGTAGCTCTGAATATATCCTCTGTACCCTCTTATGGACACATTGATATCTTCTGACAAATTCCATAGTTCTGCGTGATCTCTGTCTCTTGCGGATGGGTCTGAAGGATGTTCACGCAGTCAGCTTCGGGGCTCATTGCGCCCATGGAGCGTCTATGGCCTTCCAGGTACTAGCTAAATTAGAGGACATTCTCAGGTCAGCAGGTTGCTACCATGGTTCTACCTTCTGCAGTTTTATTACAAGCCTCTGTCACATGCCTCTAGGAGGGCTGGAAATGTGCTTCAAGCAAGGATTCTAGGAGCATCTGGTCTTGCCATAAAATGTGGATTTTCTAACTGGTGGTACCAGCAAAGTCCAGCTATCCTTAGAGGCAAACAGTATCCCGCCTGTGTACTGTTCTTGACTTGTGTTTCCCTCCTCTTGCCTTCATACATATCTTCTCTTTCGCCTTCGGCAACGTTTGAGGATGCCTTGAACCTGCAGGATGGTGCCTTAATGTTCTTGGCCTTGTTTCTACTAATCACTTTGCTTCCGCTATTCGACAGCGCCACAAACACAAGAAGCATTGCTGTTAGTCATGGAGTATACACTAAGTGGGATTTCCAGGTTGCACATTGGCGTTTGCACTTATTGTTTTTTGACCCAAGGATCTCTGGGAAGTGTAGTATTTTGTTCCTTAAATTTTACAGCTATACTTATTAAGGGGAAAAGGAAGCATCAGGGCTTTCTTAAACTACAGCTGAGGATAATCTACATTTTCAAAAGAAAATTTCAGAGCTGCTAAGACTAAGATCACATGGCAAGTTTAGTCAAAGAAGAACAAGAGAATCTCTCACAGCCTTCCACGCCGTGGCCAAACCACTCTAAAGGTATCTGGAGTTATTCCTCACTGCATTGAGGTGGGGAAAACCATGGGCATGGCTGCCTAAGAGTGACAGGTCAATCACAGTGACAGATCCACAGCTCAGGGAGGTATGGAGCAATAGCTCACTGCCTGGCCCATCGCAGTCTATTGCCGCTCATCTGATCCTTCATCTTTCACACTCCTGGTGTCTACTGTGTTAAACTCCTGCCCTTTCAACTCTCACACTTTATGCTCTTGCACTCCTTGCTTCTCCATTTTCACATTCTTGGTCCCTCAGCCCTCACACTTTTGGTCCCTCAGCCCTCACACTCTTGGTCCCTCCGCCCTCACACTCTTGGTCCCTCCGCCCTCACACTCTTGGTCCCTCCGCCCTCACACTCTCGGTCCCTCAGCCCCTCACACTCTCGGTCCCTCAGCCCCTCACACTCTCGGTCCCTCAGCCCTCACACTCTTGGTCCCTCAGTCCTGACGCTCATCATCCTTTAGCCTTAACACTTCCCGTCCCTCGCCATCACACTACTGCTTTCTAAACTCACACTCCTGCTTCCTCATGGGTTACACTCCTACTCTCCCAACTCTCACACTTCTAATCTCTCAGCTCTAGCATACCTGGTTCCTCTGTTTCTATACTCCTGGCCCCTCAGCTGTCACACTAATGTTTTCTATGCTCACAATCCTGCTGATTCGGCTCTCATACTCATGTTTTCTATGCTCACATTCTTGCTGGCTCAGCTAACACACTCATGTTATCTATGCTTGCAATCTTGCTGTCTTAGCTCTCACACTCATGTGTTCTATGCTCACAATCTTGCTGGCTCTCACACTAGTGTTTTCCATACTCGCAATTTTGCTGTTTCGGCTCTCAAACTCATGTTTTCTATGCTCACAATCTTGCTGTCTCAGCTCTCACACTCATGTTTTCTATGCTTGCAATCTTGCAAGCTCTCACACATGTTTTCTATGCTCACAATCTTGCAGGCTCAGCTCCCACACTCATATTTTCTATGCTCGCAATTTTACTGGCTCAACTCCCACACTCATATTATCTATGTTTGCAATCTTGCTGTCTGAGCTCTCACACTCATGTGTTCTATGCTCAGAATCTTGCTGGCTCTCACACGTTTTCTATGCTCACAATCTTGCTGGCTCTCACACTCATGTTTTCTATGCTCGCAATCTTGCTGTCTCAACTCTCACACTCATGTTTTCTATGCTCACAATCTTGCAGGCTCAGCTCCCACGCTCATGTTTTCTATGCTCCCAATCTTGCTGGCTCGGCTGTCACACTCATGTTTTCTATGCTCGCAATCTTGCTATCTCTGCTCTCACACTCATGTTTTCTATGCTCACAAACTTGCGGTCTTGGCTCTCACACTCATGTTTTCTATGCTCGCAATCTTGCTGTCTCGGCTCTCACACTCATGTTTTCTATGCTCACAATCTTGCTGGATCGGTTCCTACAATCCTGGTCTCTCTACTCTCACACTTCAGATCTCTTAGACATAACAATTATTTCCTTCCAACTCGCACACTCATGGTCTCACAGCCCTTACACCCTCTTGGTTCCCCCATTCTGGACCCTCACCTAGCCCACTTTCAGTACCTCAGCTGCCACCCTTATGGCCCTTCAGCATATACACCTGCCCCTCACCCCTAGCACTCCTGGTCTCTCTACCCTCATATTTATGCTCCATCCCTTCACACATTCTTCCCTACAGTGCTCTCGGGCTGCTGATATTTTACATTCCTGTCTCTGAGCTCTCACACTCATGATCACCTGTGGACCCTCATCACTTTCACAATGCTTCGCCCTGGGTTTGCACTCTCCGGCTCTCCCAGCACTCACATTACTTGGCCATTACACTCCTGATCTCAGCCCTGATGATATAGGTGCCTCATACCTATCACTTTTCTTGTCCCTCGACTCTCATGCATGTCATCCAACAGCCGTCACATTCTTTTTCCCTGGGCTCTCACAGTTCTCACATTCCTGCTCTCACAGCACATCCATTTGTAATTCCTCAGAACTCGCACTCCTGTTCCCTAGACTCTCATGTTCTTAGTATTTAAGATACTACACAATTGGTGCATTAACTCTCACGCTTTGGGTCCCTTGATTGTCGCCATATTGCAGGATCCGCAGCCAACACACCTTTAAAATGTCACACCTCACAATTCCAGACTCTCTCCTCGCTCATAGTTCTGACCTAGCAGCCATCTCTCCCCTGGCTTTCTTGCTCTCCCTTGAGGGTGCATTGCTTTATTTTTTCCCAATCAAACATGGCTACTTAGGCGCCATATTCCTATATTTATTACCTTGCTAGTGAATCAAGTACGCCTAAGCAGGACCCTCACACTCACCTGCAGTTTCTGTCAAAGTACAATGTGGACTGGGTGGCGAATCAAAGGACTTGTGTCCTTTCCCAAGGATCTCTCAGCTCTTCTACGGGCGCTGACCTTTCGTGCACTCAAGAGGTGCTGCTTCTTTCCCAAGGAGAGCCACTGGACGCCTCTCCCAACTCTGGTCGCCTCTAGGCTGCACAATTAGAACTGGCTCCAGGGATCAGAGAGCAAGGGGAATTCTATAGCCGCCATTTTGTGTTAACAAGAAGCTCTGCATAATGTAGCACTAGAATGGTTACATAATGCAGGAAACAACATAAAACCTGAAACTACTGTAGTCTATGTTTGTGGGCACGACTGTCCAGATCGCATAAGAGCGCACTGTCAGAGAATCTTGGATATATGGGCTTAACAGCGTCTTCCTTGTAGTGCCATTGCCTCTGGTCAACAGCTTAGGCCTTGTATCACCTGGAGTCCTAGGGGTAGAATGTAGGCCTGGGGATTCACAGAACATTTGAATGTCGTGGGGAGCAAGTAAGGGCACATCCAGTCCTGGTGAATCCTGACACAACAAAATCTTTGGACAATCATCGAGCAGGGCACAAGGGCATCCACCAGATGATTGCTGGAACACTGGAAGTTATTATGGTGCAAAAATGCAGACTCTGTGGAATGTTTGGGGCATCTCAGGGCACTCCCCTACCAATTCCTAGAAGATAGTAAGGAGCGTATGCAAGAGCACAGGCCGGGACCAACCTGGGTTCGCCACACACATATCAGGTGATCTGGGGCAAGAATACGCGCGCTCTGTATGATTTGTGGAGCACAATAGGGGGCTGTGCAAGAGCACAAGCCTCCTGGACACAGACTTTGGAACAATTGCAACATATTAGGTGTATGTGCTTAGTCGGGCATAGTAAAGTGCACATTCAAGACCAAGGGTGTGGAGAACTGTGGGATTCTGGAACATTTGGGGATCTGTGGGGGATGCTTGTGGGAGGACCCTTGGGGCTTCCCGGAACTCTAAAGCACAGTAATGGATGCGTGCAAGAGGGTGAGCCTCAGGACAATTGAGCTGAAGAACCAATGGGAGATCTTGGGACAGGAATATGTGCATTCCCACTGTGCACTTATACCTGGTCATTGTGATTGTTAACGCGCTGTAAGGTGAGCAAGCAAAGGCATAGGCTTAGTAGACCCTTGGACTTTGGAATATTTGGGGTATCAAGGGGCAGGTGTGCGCGCTCTCCTGGAGATTACTGGCACGCGCTGAGAAGCAAGCAAAGGGATAGGAAGTGATTAGCACTGCATAAAGTTTAGAGAAGTGTGTGGAAGGCATATGCATGCTCCTTGCTCTTCCTGGTATGCTGGAGTATAACACAGTGCGGATGTGTATAGAAAGTGCATTCCTGGTGCGGCCTGGGACTCTGGGTACTAAGAGTGTGTGCCTGGTGGGGCTTTGGAGTATCACGGGATGGGTTCTACATAACTCACTAGGTCGAAGAGCGCAACTTTTGTGAACCCTGTATCCCTTCAACGGAAGAAGGTTGGGCTCCTGGTGCACATGGAATACTAGGGCAGTTGTGGCCCATCAGTACTTTTAAAGACCTGATGGTGTAGATGGTGGTGGATAAGCCTATTGGGCAGGTCCATTCTGGTCTATTCTTCCCTTGCAGAATGTTTAGTGTGCCATCAAAGGCAAATCCCCAGAACTAATGAATTAAGGTGCACAATCCTGGAAGAGATGCTTTTGTGGACTTTTGTGTCATAGCCGGGAAAGTGGTCATCTTGGGGCCTAGCAAAGACAGTGGGGTGTGGCTAGCAGTGTTCAAGAGTTTTGGAGAATCAATGTGGACCCCAGCCATAGGCAGGGAAGGGAGTCTGGCCGACCCTTCCATGAACCACGTAGCCCGAATTCTGGAAGTTTCCAGCAGAGAAAGTGTGTTAAAATGGCATGTTAAAGGGTCGGAAGGGGCGGGCCCACGTTTAACAGCATTAACTTTACAGAGATGTATTTTTCTTCTAATTGTTGCTTTTAAAGGCTAAGCCGGGGCAAAGAGTCTATGCGCTCAGAGAATCCGCCCCTTCTTTGGCCTATCCTGATTGGCTGCTGTGGCTTTCCCATGATTTGGCCTTCCATTTATCAGCGTGGGGAGCTCTTGCACTTCGCTTCGGCAAGGGTTGACAGAGTAGCCGAACATGCTTGGCAGGAAAGGTAAGGGCTGGCCCTTGTCATCCGGGATCACCATGTTTAAGGCAACTGGAAGAGTGGCCAGATTGGTGAAGCCATAGGGGTAAGCCAGAAGCTGATGCCCGTACATGAGCGGGTAGGGCTCTGGGTAGAAGGCCATCTTGCTTGTGGCTTCTCCGGCAGCTTTGCTCATGGCACTGAATGGCATGGAAGCAGGGTAAGACAAGAGGGTCTTCTCCTCCATCTCTGCCCTGCTTCTCCAACTGCCTGGTGTAAGCAGGGGCAGTGGGTACTCCTGAACAGGGAAGCCGGGCTCCAGACAGATGTTGTGGCGCACTGACTCCTGGAATTCCTCCACCATTCTGGAAGGCAAGGGCTTGTGAGTAAGGTTTTGGCCACTCCGCACCCCGGTGTGGGAAATCAGGGGGTCTTGAAGAGAGAGGTCCATAGCAGACTGAAGATGCAATTTATGGGAAGGAGTGCCCCTGGGAGACTCTGGTTCATCCTGGTGGGCTGGCACACCATTAGTGGTAGGCAACGCTTTCCTCTGCCGCCTAAAGGAGTCTTCTGAACAGGGATGGGGAATGTCAAGTTGTGGGGATACAACCATTTCAATGTCCATGGCAGGAAGGCGTGTTTCCTCCTGAGAAAGCACCTCTGCAGCTTGGATCATTACACCCAGAGGCCTGACTAGCTCTTGTTGATGGCTGGATGGAGGCCTTTGTGGGTCGCAGACTTTCAGCACTGGATCACGAGACCCTCTTGGCAGCCATTCCTTCTGGCAGTCTTCTTTTGGGATTTCGATAGTGTGGCAAGCGGTAGTTGGTTCTTGTGCTTCCGTATCCTCGCACATGGTGTGGTTCAGTTTCAGAGCCGTTGACATGGAACCGCTAGGGCCTTCTAGGACCATGGGTGTTAGCCGGTGTGGCACTGGCATCACTGGACCGCTGGGAGAATAGGCAGTACCACTAATTGGAGAAAGGCAGGGTGGGCTAAGTTCAGCCTCAGCATCCCCAGCCAGAGTGGGCTCCCCACTTGAAGAAGAGACCTGCATCTCCTGCGGGTCTTCTTCCTTGATGGTGAGAGGTGCAGGGCTATTGGGGGGGTATTCAGATTCCTTGACAGGGGGGTCCTCTGTCGTAACTGTCTGCGGTGGGGTCGTGAGGCTTTGCTGATCGCTGGACTTGGAAAATGCAATGACAGAGGCGAGAACAGGCTGACCAAGACAACCATCCAGCCCATCCTCACCTCCCTGACTTCCCTCTTCACCATCGACTTCTGACAGGCTCAGCCTCTCAGCTTCGTGGCGCTTCATGTGACGACTGAGGGCTGCTGCAGTTTTACAGACCTTGGTGCAACAGGAGCAGTGGTGCTTCACTGATGGTTTCCTCCCCACTCGGGCAGCAGACACTTTGAAAGAGGGGACCAGCTCGGAGCGACTGGGGTGGTCCGGCTTTGGAGACGAGAGGTCTTCTCCCGCCTCAGAGCTGTGCGTCTCTAGATGCTCCATAGCTAGCTGGTGTGAGGGGAACTCTTTCATGCACACGTCACAAGGAAACATGGCTGCAGGCCTGTGGGTCTGCTCATGCTTTCGGAACTTCCTGAGTGCTGAAAATCGCTTTCCGCAGGTGGTACACTCATATCGCCAATCCGACACTCGACAGCTCTTATGGCGTTTCGGGCTGATGGGTTGGGGTGAGGGTGTCAGATCTGTACTCTCCTCCACCGGGGTGTCGTTCCCAGACTCCGTCAAGCCAGGCAGGTCTTCTGCTATACATGAGTCACTAGCCACCTTCTTCACCCTCTTCCTCCGCTTCAACGATCGCTTGTGATGGAGCTTCTTTCGCCAGCTGGACTTCTTCAGGTTCTGCACGTTGCAGGCCTTGCGCTTTGGCTTGTAAGAGTAGTAGGGTCGCCAGAGCTGGTCCTCCCCATCACGGTCGCTATCATTGCAGGGTTCCAGTTCTCTGGCTTGGGAGAAGTTGGCTTTCCTCCCTCCTTTTCTACCATGCTTTTCTCCCCGGCTATGCTCGCTCCCAAAGTTAAACTTCTTGAGTTTTCTGCTGGGGCTCTTGTCCCTCATGAGGTCAGTCTCTGAGATCCTCCTTTTCACAATGGCCTCTTCCCCAATCCGGACAGTTATCTGGCACAGGGTGGTGTTTCTACTCTCAGATGCATTCCCCACATAGGCTGGTTTGGCTGTGTACGTCATGGTTTTTCCTTTGGTGTGGACAGGGGTGTGGTCACTGTCTGTCGCCTCCTCACTTTCTGTCTCATCAGAGCTTTGGTCAGATGACATCGGGGACAACTTGGCCTGCTTGCAGTCCTTAACACCTGGTTTCTTTGTAGGATGCATTGTCATTGACAGAGACGCTGGTGACACGGCTGGATTTTTGGAAGTGGACTTGCTGTTGTACGCAATAACCGATGGTCCTTGTACACTGGGGGCCATTGCCGAGGACGCCGTGGCACTGCGTACAATCACAGATGAGGACGAGTGCCCAAAGGCAATGACGCTTGGAATGGCCCCGTCGCTGCAACCTCCTTGAGAAGCCATCTGGGCAGGCTCGTCTTGTGGAAGCAGGTCTTCAAGGGGTGACTTGATGGTACTCGGTAGAGGCTTTCTAGTTTGATTCTCACCAATAAGACTCTGCAGGCCCAAAGGCTCTTTGCTTCTGTTGGACACCTGCTGCCGGTCCTGCGAGGAAAGAGGCAACTCTGATTGCAACAGATGCCCATCAGTGTCTGGCATCTCCAGTGAAGCTGCCACGCCCCCCACTGCAGGTGAGGAGCTTTCGGTGATGGTCAAGTTTCCTATATCCATCGGAAGAGGCTGGCTGGGCACCAACAGATTCCCAGGAGTGGACTGGCTGTATGTCTTATAGGGTCGCTTCTCTGACCTCATGGGTAACAATCTGTAGAGTTTTAGGGCATTCAGTTTGGGCTTGTAGCCTCCATTTGGTGTCTTCTCACTAGATATGAGCCCAGGACTGATTCCATGGAAGGCTTTTTGATGTGTCTTCAGGTTATAATATGTCACAAAGGTTTCCCAGCAGAAAATGCACTGGTAGCGCCGTTCGCCCGTGTGCCACACTTCATGCTTGGTCCTATATTCGGCAAGAGCAAAGACCTTTTCGCAGTAGTGGCAGGGGTACCTCCGGCGCCAGGAGTGTACATTGGAGTGCCGCTTTAGGCTGGAGAGCGTCATGTAAGAACGCTCACAAATGCTGCAAAAATAGATGATGTGGCCGTCCACCACCTTCACAAAGTGGTCCTGCTCGGATCCAAGCTCCAACCTTTGGAAGCTCCGGTGACGGAAGAGGAGGCCGGCGTGGCCCTTCTTGACTGGCAAGTGCTTCGTCGGCTGCAGGCCCTGAAGCTCAGTTGAAAGGGACGCCACCATGCCATCAGACCCTCCTAATCCTGCGCTATCATTGTCCTCCACAGGAAAACCACTGGTCTGTTTGCACAGCACTTCATGGGTCTGCAGGCGCTTGATGTGCATGAAACCCTTGTTGCAGTAGCTACAGGAAAAGGTCTTTCTCGACCTGTGCAACTTAACGTGGAGGCTGAGAGCGGTAGAGGAGCTAAATGACCTGCTACAGATGGTACAAGTGAATAAAGTCTGGGGAAAGACAGAAGGAGTGTTTGCTTTCCTTGGATTGTCGAGTGAATTTTCTGGTTCGCTAGTGTCCCCAGCAGAGTCCTCAGCCTCCCAATCAGAGTTGTCCTTAAGCAATGGGTCATGCTCAGTGTCACTAAAACTGGCAGAATTAGCTTGCACGGTACCCAACGTGTATAGTATCCTCGCTGCTGACTTTTCAGCTTCTGCTTCCAGGTCCACAGCTGATCCAGGGATGCTATTGTCGTTGGACTGCACTGGCAAAAGTGGTGGAATTTCCATATGATTGTCATTAGCTAGTGTGCTTTGCTCCTCAACAGGCAGGCTGACTGGAGGAAAAGTCGGTGGATCAGTTTGAGCGGTGTCTTGTTGGAGGCAAGGACTCTGGAAGAATTGAGGGCTTGGGGTGCTTTCTGAGACAATGGGCTGAGATGAGAGATCCACGGCAGGAGTGGCAACCAATGAGGATTGGGAAGAGACGGAGGGGCTTGGAGCACAAGATGTGTCAGGCGCCAGAACTTCCTGCTGATGTTCTTTGGCAGGGCCACACAGGCTGCCTTCTTTGGTCCCTTGGGGATTTGTGGCAACATCTCTGCCATAAGTCGTGGAAGATTCTCCAGGGGAATGTGCTTGAGCCTTCTGCACTTGTGCCACGTCACTGAGACTTTCTAAGCACAATATGCCCAGCTGCTTCCCCACAGCTATGATCTCTTTGGCCACATCCACACTCTGCACGGACACTCTGGAGTTGTAGATGAGGCTGACGATGTTGGCGAACACTTCAGCCGGCACATCAGGAAGCTCTAGGACAGAGTCCGGGAAGCAGGAAGCCCTTCTGGAGAGAGCAGCCTTGAAGTAAGTGCTGGAAGCAGCTAGGACATTCTTATGGACCTTGAACTTGGTGTCCTCCACCACGACCGTGATGTCACAGAACAGGCCATGGAGTCGCTGCTCGTTGAGCTTCTCGAGCACAGAGCTGGGATGGTTGGAGTCGTGCACCTCCATGATGGAAGCCATTGTGGTGTTTAAGACCTGCAACAGAGAAGAAAGGGACAGGTTGAATGTCACCATCCAGCAACATACATGTGCTAAATCCAACTATACTCTGAGTTTCAACACAGCCATCTGGTCATCCCTACATTCTGCACTTGTATAGTCATCTATGCATGCCCCAACTATCTACGAGCCAACAATATCTTCAGTGCAATAACCATTCTAGAGAGGTTGGCAGCAAGCTTCCTGGGAATGGGCAAACTCAGTCACAGCCCTTGTAGCCTTTCAAAGACAACGCCCTGTTGAGAAACCGCCCCAATATCCCAAGAGGCGAGTCCGCCTCTGGCATGATAGATATTTCCATCTGGACATGTATTCACATGAACCGTCGAGGGATGTTACGAACTCAAGTGCCAGATTATTTAAAACAAAACAAAATGCTGAAACTTTTTTCTTTTAAATCTTGTGGCCGGGAAAAAGCCAGAATGTGGAGTTTCTCAAATTGTGGGCATACAACATTATCTAAAATCAGACCCACAGGTGCTGCACCAACCTTTTCAGTACAACTGCAATGCTGTTTCATGGTTAGAATTGGAAATCTGAAGAGGGGAGATTGTTGGGATGAAGAAGGGACCCGTAACAGGAGGCGCTAAAGGCAAGAGGGGGATCTGAGGGTGGAAGGTGGCGGGACTAGGATTAGGGAAATAGTGAAGGCTGAACTATTACCAGGGTTAGGAAGACAAGAAGCTAGAACTGTGGCAGGGTGAAGGTATTGAACAAGTACGTCATCTGAAAGAAGAGGCTGGATTAGAACAGCAGCTGAAAGAAGAGACTGGACAAATACAGAAGCTGATAGAAGGGACGGGACTAGTATAGAAGCTGCAAGAAGAGGCTGGACAAGTACAGAAGCTGATAGAAGGGACGGGACTAGTATAGAAGCTGTAAGAAAAGACGGAACTAGTACAGAAGCTGTAAGAAGAGGCTGGACAATTACAGAAGCTGATAGAAGGGACGGGACTAGTATAGAAGCTGAAAGAAGGGGCGGGACTAGTACACCAGCTGTAAGAGGTGTCCAGACTAGTATAGACATTCTAAGAAGGGGCTGGACTACTACAGAAGCTGAAAGAAGGGACGGGACTAGTACAGAAGCTAATAGAAGGGCCCAGGCTAGTACACCAGCTGTAAGAAGGGCCCAGGCTAGTACACCAGCTGTAAGAGGGGTCTGGACTAGTGCAGAAGCGATAAGAAGGGGCCGGACTAGTATAGACACTGTAAGAAGGGAAGGGACTAGTACAGAACCTGAAAGAAGGGACTGGACAAGTACAGAAGCTGATAGAAGGGACGGGACTAGTATAGAAGCTGTAAGAAGGGGCGGGACTAGTACACCAGCTGTAAGAGGTGTCCGGACTAGTATAGACACTCTAAGAAGGGGCTGGACTGGTACAGAAGCTGAAAGAAGGGAAGGGACTAGTACAGAAGCTGATAGAAGGGCCCAGGCTAGTACACCAGCTGTAAGAAGGGCCAAGGCTAGTACACCAGCTGTAAGAGGGGTCTGGACTAGTACAGAAGCTGAAAGAAGGGGGCGGACTAGTATAGACACTGTAAGAAGGGGCTGGACTAGTACAGAAGCTGAAAGAAGGGACTGGACAAGTACAGAAGCTGATAGAAGGGACGGGACTAGTACAGAAGCTGTAAGAAGAGGCTGGACTAGTACACCAGCTGTAAGAGGTGTCCAGACTAGTATAGACACTCTAAGAAGGGGCTGGACTAGTACAAAAGCTGTAAGAAGAGGCTGGACAAGTACAGAAGCTGATAGAAGGGACAGGACAAGTATAGAAGCTGAAAGAAGGGGCGGGACTAGTACACCAGCTGTAAGAGGTGTCCAGACTAGTATAGACACTCTAAGAAGGGGCTGGACTAGTACAGAAGCTGAAAGAAGGGACGGGACTAGTACAGAAGCTGTAAGAAGGGACTGGACTAGTACAGAAGCTGATAGAAGGGCCCAGGCTAGTACACCAGCTGTTAGAAGTGCCCAGGCTAGTACACCAGCTGTAGGAGAGGTCTGGACTAGAACAGAAGCTGTAAGAAGGGGCCGGACTAGTACAGAAGCTGTAAGAAGAGGCTGGACTAGTACAGAAGGTGATAGAAGGGACGGGGCTAGTACAGAAGCTGTAAGAAGAGGCTGGACCAGTACACCAGCTGTAAGAGGTGTCCGGACTAGTATAGACACTGTAAGAAGGGGCTGGACTTGTACAGAGGCTGGACTAGTACAGAGGCTGAAAGAAGGGACTGGAGAAGTACAGAAGCTGATAGAAGGGACAGGACTAGTACAGAAGCTGTAAGAAGAGGCTGGACTAGTACAGAAGCTGTAAGAAGGAGCTGCACTGGTAAAGCAGCTGTAAGAAGGGGCCGGACTAGTACAGCAGCTGTAAGAAGGGGCCGGACTAGTACACCAGCTGTAAGAAGGGGCTGGACTAGTACAGAAGCTGATAGAAGGGCCCAGGCTAGTACACCAGCTGTAAGAAGGGCCCAGGCTAGTACACCAGCTGTAAGAGGGGTCTGGACTAGTACAGAAGCGATAAGAAGGGGCCGGACTAGTATAGACACTGTAAGAAGGGGCTGGACTAGTACAGAACCTGAAAGAAGGGACTGGACAAGTACAGAAGCTGATAGAAGGGACGGGACTAGTATAGAAGCTGTAAGAAGGGGAGGGACTAGTACACCAGCTGTAAGAGGTGTCCAGAGTAGTATAGACATTCTAAGAAGGGGCTGGACTAGTACAGAAGCTGAAAGAAGGGACGGGACTAGTACAGAAGCTGATAGAAGGGCCCAGGCTAGTACACCAGCTGTAAGAAGGGCCCAGGCTAGTACACCAGCTGTAAGAAGGGCCCAGGCTAGTACAGAAGCGATAAGAAGGGGCCGGACTAGTATAGACACTGTAAGAAGGGGCTGGACTAGTACAGAACCTGAAAGAAGGGACTGGACAAGTACAGAAGCTGATAGAAGGGACGGGACTAGTATAGAAGCTGTAAGAAGGGGCGGGACTAGTACACCAGCTGTAAGAGGTGTCCAGACTAGTATAGACACTCTAAGAAGGGGCTGGACTAGTACAGAAGCTGTAAGAAGAGGCTGGACAATTACAGAAGCTGATAGAACGGACAAGTATAGAAGCTGAAAGAAGGGGCGGGACTAGTACACCAGCTGTAAGAGGTGTCCAGACTAGTATAGACACTCTAAGAAGAGGCTGGACTAGTACAGAAGGTGATAGAAGGGACGGGGCTAGTACAGAAGCTGTAAGAAGAGGCTGGACCAGTACACCAGCTGTAAGAGGTGTCCGGACTAGTATAGACACTGTAAGAAGGGGCTGGACTAGTACAGAGGCTGAAAGAAGGGACTGGAGAAGTACAGAAGCTGATAGAAGGGACAGGACTAGTACAGAAGCTGTAAGAAGAGGCTGGACTAGTACAGCAGCTGTAAGAAGGAGCTGCACTGGTAAAGCAGCTGTAAGAAGGGGCCGGACTAGTACAGCAGCTGTAAGAAGGGGCCGGACTAGTACACCAGCTGTAAGAAGGGGCTGGACTAGTACAGAAGCTGATAGAAGGGCCCAGGCTAGTACACCAGCTGTAAGAAGGGCCCAGGCTAGTACACCAGCTGTAAGAGGGGTCTGGACTAGTACAGAAGCGATAAGAAGGGGCCGGACTAGTATAGACACTGTAAGAAGGGGCTGGACTAGTACAGAACCTGAAAGAAGGGACTGGACAAGTACAGAAGCTGATAGAAGGGACGGAACTAGTATAGAAGCTGTAAGAAGGGGAGGGACTAGTACACCAGCTGTAAGAGGTGTCCAGAGTAGTATAGACACTCTAAGAAGGGGCTGGACTAGTACAGAAGCTGTAAGAAGAGGCTGGACAAGTTCAGAAGCTGATAGAAGGGATGGGACTATTATAGAAGCTGAAAGAAGGGAAGGGACTAGTACAGAAGCTGATAGAAGGGCCCAGGCTAGTACACCAGCTGTAAGAAGGGCCAAGGCTAGTACACCAGCTGTAAGAGGGGTCTGGACTAGTACAGAAGCTGAAAGAAGGGGCCGGACTAGTATAGACACTGTAAGAAGGGGCTGGACTAGTACAGAAGCTGAAAGAAGGGACTGGACAAGTACAGAAGCTGATAGAAGGGACGGGACTAGTACAGAAGCTGTAAGAAGAGGCTGGACTAGTACACCAGGTGTAAGAGGTGTCCGGGCTAGTATAGACACTGTAAGAAGGGGCCTGACTAGTACAGAAGCTGAAAGAAGGGACTGGACTAGTACAGAAGCTGAAAGAAGGGATGGGAATAGTACAGAAGCTGTAAGAAGGGACTGGACTAGTACAGAAGCTGAAAGAAGGGACGGGACTAGTACAGAAGCTGTAAGAAGGGACTGGACTAGTACAGAAGCTTAAAGAAGGGACGGGACTAGTACAGAAGCTGTAAGAAGGGACTAGTACAGAAGCTGATAGAAGGGCCCAGGCTAGTACACCAGCTGTTAGAAGTGCCCAGGCTAGTACACCAGCTGTAGGAGAGGTCTGGACTAGTACAGAAGCTGTAAGAAGGGGCCGGACTAGTACAGAAGCTGTAAGAAGAGGCTGGACTAGTACAGAAGGTGATAGAAGGGACGGGGCTAGTACAGAAGCTGTAAGAAGAGGCTGGACTAGTACACCAGCTGTAAGAGGTGTCCGGACTAGTATAGACACTGTAAGAAGGGGCTGGACTAGTACAGAGGCTGAAAGAAGGGACTGGAGAAGTACAGAAGCTGATAGAAGGGACGGGACTAGTACAGAAGCTGTAAGAAGAGGCTGGACTAGTACAGCAGCTGTAAGAAGGAGCTGCACTGGTAAAGCAGCTGTAAGAAGGGGCCGGACTAGTACAGCAGCTGTAAGAAGGGGCCGGACTAGTACACCAGCTGTAAGAAGGGGCTGGACTAGTACAGCAGCTGTAAGAAAGGGCCGGACTAGTACACCAGCTGTAAGAAGGGGCTGGCTAGTACACCAGCTGTAAGAGGGGTCTGACCTAGTACAGCAGCTGGAATAAGGGGCCGGACATGTACAGAAGCTGAAAGAAAGAGATGAACTAGAGAAGAACCTGTAAGAACAGGCTAGACTAGTACAGAAGATGTAGGAAGGGGCCGGACTAGTACAGAGGCTATAGGAAGGGGCCGGACTAGTACAGAGGCTGTAAGAGGGGTCCGGACTAGTTCACCATCTGTAAGAAGGGGCTGGCCTAGTACACCAGCTGTAAGAGGTGTCCGGACAAATATAGACACTGAAAGAAGGGTCTGGTCTATTACAGAAGCTGAAAGAAGGGACTGGACAAACACAGAAGCTGATAGAAGGGACGGGACTAGTATAGAAGCTGTAAGAAGGGACGGGACTAGTACACTAGCTGTAAGAGGTGTCCAGACTAGTATACACACTATAAGAAGGGACTAGTACAGAAGCTAAAAGAAGGGACTGGACAAGTACAGAAGCTGATAGAAGGGACGGAACTAGTACAGAAGCTATAAGAAGAGGCTGGACAAGTTCAGAAGCTGATAGAAGGGACGGGACTATTATAGAAGCTGTAAGAAGGGGCGGGACTAGTACAGAACCTGAAAGAAGGGACTGGACAAGTACAGGAGCTGATAGAAGGGACGGGACTAGTATAGAAGCTGTAAGAAGGGGCGGGACTAGTACACCAGCTGTAAGAGGTGTCCAGACTAGTATAGACACTCTAAGAAGGGGCTGGACTAGTACAGAAGCTGTAAGAAGAGGCTGGACAAGTACAGAAGCTGATAGAAGGGACAGGACTAGTATAGAAGCTGAAAGAAGGGACGGGACTAGTACACCAGCTGTAAGAGGTGTCCAGACTAGTATAGACACTCTAAGAAGGGGCTGGACTAGTACAGAAGCTGAAAGAAGGGGCCGGACTAGTACACCAGCTGTAAGAAGGGGCTGGACTAGTACAGAAGCTGATAGAAGGGCCCAGGCTAGTACACCAGCTGTAAGAAGGGCCCAGGCTAGTACACCAGCTGTAAGAGGGGTCTGGACTAGTACAGAAGCGATAAGAAGGGGCCGGACTAGTATAGACACTGTAAGAAGGGGCTGGACTAGTACAGAACCTGAAAGAAGGGACTGGACAAGTACAGAAGCTGATAGAAGGGACGGGACTAGTATAGAAGCTGTAAGAAGGGGCGGGACTAGTACACCAGCTGTAAGAGGTGTCCAGACTAGTATAGACACTCTAAGAAGGGGCTGGACTAGTACAGAAGCTGAAAGAAGGGAAGGGACTAGTACAGAAGCTGCTAGAAGGGCCCAGGCTAGTACACCAGCTGTAAGAAGGGCCAAGGCTAGTACACCAGCTGTAAGAGTGGTCTGGACTAGTACAGAAGCTGAAAGAAGGGGCCGGACTAGTATAGACACTGTAAGAAGGGGCTGGACTAATACAGAAGCTGAAAGAAGGGACTGGACAAGTACAGAAGCTGATAGAAGGGACGGGACTAGTACAGAAGCTGTAAGAAGAGGCTGGACTAGTACACCAGCTGTAAGAGGTGTCCAGACTAGTATAGACACTCTAAGAAGGGGCTGGACTAGTACAGAAGCTGAAAGAAGGGACGGGACTAGTACAGAAGCTGATAGAAGGGCCCAGGCTAGTTCACCAGCTGTAAGAAGGGCCCAGGCTAGTACACCAGCTGTAAGAGGGGTCTGGACTAGTACAGAAGCGATAAGAAGGGGCCGGACTAGTATAGACACTGTAAGAAGGGCTGGACTAGTACAGAACCTGAAAGAAGGGACTGGACAAGTACAGAAGCTGATAGAAGGGACGGGACTAGTATAGAAGCTGTAAGAAGGGGCGGGACTAGTACACCAGCTGTAAGAGGTGTCCAGACTAGTATAGACACTCTAAGAAGGGGCTGGACTAGTACAGAAGCTGTAAGAAGAGGCTGGACAAGTACAGAAGCTGATAGAAGGGACAGGACAAGTATAGAAGCTGAAAGAAGGGGCGGGACTAGTACACCAGCTGTAAGAGGTGTCCAGACTAGTATAGACACTCTAAGAAGGGGCTGGACTAGTACAGAAGCTGAAAGAAGGGACGGGACTAGTACAGAAGCTGATAGAAGGGCCCAGGCTAGTACAACAGCTGTAAGAAGGGCCCAGGCTAGTACACCAGCTGTAAGAGGGGTCTGGACTAGTACAGAAGCGATAAGAAGGGGCCGGACTAGTATAGACACTGTAAGAAGGGGCTGGACTAGTACAGAAGCTGAAAGAAGGGACTGGACAAGTAGAGAAGCTGATAGAAGGGACGGGACTAGTACAGAAGCTGTAAGAAGAGGCTGGACTAGTACACCAGCTGTAAGAGGTGTCCGGGCTAGTATAGACACTGTAAGAAGGGGCCTGACTAGTACAGAAGCTGAAAGAAGGGACTGGACTAGTACAGAAGCTGAAAGAAGGGACGGGAATAGTACAGAAGCTGTAAGAAGGGACTGGACTAGTACAGAAGCTGAAAGAAGGGACTAGTACAGAAGCTGTAAGAAGGGACTGGACTAGTACAGAAGCTTAAAGAAGGGACGGGACTAGTACAGAAGCTGTAAGAAGGGACTGGACTAGTACAGAAGCTGATAGAAGGGCCCAGGCTAGTACACCAGCTGTTAGAAGTGCCCAGGCTAGTACACCAGCTGTAGGAGAGGTCTGGACTAGTACAGAAGCTGTAAGAAGGGGACGGACTAGTACAGAAGCTGTAAGAAGAGGCTGGACTAGTACAGAAGGTGATAGAAGTGACGGGGCTAGTACAGAAGCTGTAAGAAGAGGCTGGACTAGTACACCAGCTGTAAGAGGTGTCCGGACTAGTATAGACACTGTAAGAAGGGGCTGGACTAGTACAGAGGCTGAAAGAAGGGACTGGAGAAGTACAGAAGCTGATAGAAGGGACAGGACTAGTACAGAAGCTGTAAGAAGAGGCTGGACTAGTACAGCAGCTGTAAGAAGGAGCTGCACTGGTAAAGCAGCTGTAAGAAGGGGCCGGACTAGTACAGCAGCTGTAAGAAGGGGCCGGACTAGTACACCAGCTGTAAGAAGGGGCTGGACTAGTACAGCAGCTGTAAGAAAAGGCCGGACTAGTACACCAGCTGTAAGAAGGGGCTGGCTAGTACACCAGCTGTAAGAGGGGTCTGACCAAGTACAGCAGCTGGAATAAGGGGCCGGACATGTACAGAAGCTGAAAGAAAGAGATGAACTAGAGAAGAACCTGTAAGAACAGGCTAGACTAGTACAGAAGATGTAGGAAGGGGCCGGACTAGTACAGAGGCTATAGGAAGGGGCCGGACTAGTACAGAGGCTGTAAGAGGGGTCCGGACTAGTTCACCATCTGTAAGAAGGGGCTGGCCTAGTACACCAGCTGTAAGAGGTGTCCGGACAAATATAGACACTGAAAGAAGGGTCTGGTCTATTACAGAAGCTGAAAGAAGGGACTGGACAAACACAGAAGCTGATAGAAGGGACGGGACTAGTATAGAAGCTGTAAGAAGGGACGGGACTAGTACACCAGCTCTAAGAGGTGTCCAGACTAGTATACACACTGTAAGAAGGGGCTGGACTAGTACAGAAGCTAAAAGAAGGGACTGGACAAGTACAGAAGCTGATAGACGGGACGGAACTAGTACAGAAGCTATAAGAAGAGGCTGGACAAGTACAGAAGCTGATAGAAGGGACGGGACTAGTATAGAAGCTGAAAGAAGGGGCGGGACTAGTACACCAGCTGTAAGAGGTGTCCAGACTAGTATAGACATTCTAAGAAGGGGCTGGACTAGCACAGAAGCTGAAAGAAGGGACGGGACTAGTACAGAAGCTGATAGAAGGGCCCAGGCTAGTACACCAGCTGTAAGAAGGGCCCAGGCTAGTACACCAGCTGTAAGAGGGGTCTGGACTAGTACAGAAGCTATAAGAAGGGGCCGGACTAGTATAGATACTGTAAGAAGGGGCTAGACTAGTACAGAACCTGATAGAAGGGACTGGACAAGTACAGGAGCTGATAGAAGGGACGGGACTAGTATAGAAGCTGTAAGAAGGGGCGGGACTAGTACACCAGCTGTAAGAGGTGTCCGGACTAGTATAGACACTCTAAGAAGGGGCTGGACTAGTACAGAAGCTGAAAGAAGGGACGGGACTAGTACAGAAGCTGATAGAAGGGCCCAGGCTAGTACACCAGCTGTAAGAAGGGCCCAGGCTAGTACACCAGCTGTTAGAAGGGCCCAGGCTAGTACACCAGCTGTAGGAGAGGTCTGGACTAGTACAGAAGCTGTAAGAAGGGACGGGACTAGTACAGAAGCTGTAATAAGAGGCTGGACTAGTACACTAGCTGTAAGAGGTGTCCAGGCTAGTATAGACACTGTAAGTAGGGGCCTGACTAGTACAGAAGCTGAAAGAAGGGACTGGACTACTACAGAAGCTGAAAGAAGGGACGGGACTAGTACAGAAGCTGTAAGAAGGGACTGGACTAGTACAGAAGCTGAAAGAAGGGACGGGACTAGTACAGAAGCTGTAAGAAGGGACTGGACTAGTACAGAAGCTGATAGAAGGGCCCAGGCTAGTACATCAGCTGTTAGAAGGGCCCAGGCTAGTACATCAGCTGTTAGAAGAGCCCAGGCTAGTACACTAGCTGTAGGAGAGGTCTGGACTAGTACAGAAGCTGTAAGAAGGGGCTGGACTAGTACAGAAGCTGTAAGAAGAGGCTGGACTAGTACAGAAGCTGATAGAAGGGACGGGGCTAGTACAGAAGCTGTAAGAAGAGGCTGGACTAGTACACCAGCTGTAAGAGGTGTCTGGACTAGTATAGACACTGTAAGAAGGGGCTGGACTAGTACAGAAGCTGAAAGAAGGGACTGGAGAAGTACAGAAACTGATAGAAGGGACAGGACTAGCACAGCAGCTGTAAGAAGGGGCCGGACTAGTACACCAGCTGTAAGAAGGGGCCGGACTAGTACACCAGCTGTAAGAAAGGTCCGGACTAGTACACCAGGTGTAAGAAGGGGCTGGCTAGTACACCAGCTGTAAGAGGGGTCTGGACTAGTACAGCAGCTGGAATAAGGGGCCGGACATGTACAGAAGCTGAAAGAAAGAGATGAACTAGAGAAGAAGCTGTAAGAAGAGGCTAGACTAGTACAGAAGCTGTAGGAAGGGGTCGGACTAGTACAAGGCTGTAGGAAGGGGTCGGACTAGTACAGAGGCTGTAGGAAGGGGCCGGACTAGTACAGAGGCTGTAAGAGGGGTCCGGACTAGTTCACCATCTGTAAGAAGGGGCTGGCCTAGTACACCAGCTGTAAGAGGTGTCCGGACAAGTATAGACACTGAAAGAAGGGTCTGGTCTATTACAGAAGCTGAAAGAAGGGACTAGTACAGAAGGTGAAAGAAGCGGCCAGACTTGTACAGAAGCAGAAAGAAGGGTTGGGCTAGTGTAGCAGCTGTAAGAAAGGCCATACTAGTACACCAGCTGTAAGAAGGGGCCAGACTAGTGCAGCAGCTTTAAGAAGGATGCGACTAGTACACCAGCTGCAAGAAGGGGCCGGACTAGTACAGAAGCTGTAAGAGGGGTCCAACTAGTACACCAGCTGTAAGAGGGTCTGGACTAATATAGACACTGAACAAAGGGTCTGGACTAGTACAGAAGCTGTAAGAAGGGGCCGGACTAGTACGGTTAGGACTAGTACACCAGTTGTAAGAGGGGTCCGGAGTGGTACACCGGTTCTAAGAAGGGTACAGACTAGTACAGAAGTTAAAAGAAGGGGCTGGCCAAGTATAGAAGCTGAAAGAAGGGGCCAGACTAGTACACCAGCTGTAAGAGGGGTCCGGACTAGTACACCAGCTGCAAGAGGGGTCTGGACTAGTACAGAAGCTGTAAGAGCGGTTCGGACTAGTACACGAACTGTAAGAAGGGTCTGGAGTAGTACAGACATTGAAAGAAGAGGCTGGACTAGTACTGCAGCTGTAAAAAATGGGCGGACAAGTATAGAAGCTGAAAGAAGGGACTGGACTGGTAAAGCAGCTATAAGAAGGGCCAGGATTAGTACACAAGATGTAAGAAGGTTCTAGACTTGTACAGAAGCTGCAAGGGGTCTTGATTAGTATAGACACTGTAAGAAGGGGCTGGACTAGTACAGAAGCTGAAAGAAGGGGCCAGACTAGTACAGAAGCTGTAAGAAGGGGCCGAACTGGAAAAGCAGCTGTAAGAAGGGCCCAGGCTAGTACACCAGCTGTAAGAAGGGCCCAGGATAGTACACCAGCTGTAAGAGGGGTCTGGACTAGTACAGAAGCTGTAAGAAGGGGCCTGACTAGTACAGAAGCTGTTAGAAGGGGCCGGAATAGTACAGAAGCTGAAAGAAGGGACTGGACTAGTAAAGCAGCTGTAAGAAGGGCCCACGCTAGTACACCAGTTGTAAGAGGAGTCTGGACTAGTACAGAAGCTGTAAGAAGGGGCCAGACTAGTACAGAAGCTGTAGGAGAGGTCTGGACTAGTACACCAGTTGTAAGATGTGAGAAGTTGGCCTGGTATATGCTGTCCACTAATTAAAGTGGGCACCTTGCACCAGTCCAAACGACCTGTATGATGTATGAGGTCAAAGATAACCTTTAGAAAGCTATCCTAGTGGTAGCTGTGGAGAGCAGCCTTCTGGCTTAGTCTTGAAGGAATGTAAAGCAGCTTGTTTTACCAGAATCTCATTTCTTGAATGATCAAATGAAAGGAGGACCACACAGTAGTTATGTAAAAATATGTATTTATTACTATAACACTCTCTACTAATCTCTACACGAGATTAGAACATAAAGCACACAATACTTAATCAATAGAACATACGTAAGTAGCAAAATATACAACGGGCTCCAGGGGGAGACCAAACCATATACTAAAAAAATGGTATAACAATCACGACTTCAATAGACACTGTGCCTAGAGCACGTAGAATCGCTGGGACCCCAAGGAACCACCCAAGGCAGTGACACAGGGCGCCCACGGAGGACGGGTGCAATGAGGAAACACGACCGCGTGCTCCGTGCAACTCTATGGGAAAGTCGCGCTTGAAAAATTACAGTTTAAGGACACTTCTACGAGGACTTCAAGCAAACCCTTTGGAACATAAGAGGTTCTAAGGCCAGCACCCTTGCGAGTACCAAGGTACCCGTGTTACCTATCCCAGAGGAGCCGGGTGCATAGGGGTCAAGTGGTGTCGGAAACCTCTGTTGTTTTCAATAGAGGGATGCGAAGAAGTACTGCTGCCAGGAAGGCAAAGAGTGTCCGGTGGAATCCAAACCTGGACTCGAGGTGAGAGGAACCTGAAAGCAGAGGGGACAGAGTCTGGGTCACTTCAGGTGACCAGGGGCTCGATAGTCGAATGCCCACCGATGTCGGGTGCTTCAGGTGAAGAGAAAGGATGTTTGTCTCTGCAGACACGGGGACCAGGAGACGTCGACGACGACCAGGGTCCGGTTGGGAGCTGTCCCACGAAGGATGTCGAGAGCTGAGGGGTCAGTGTCCGGCTGGAGCACCAACAAGCCTTGGCAACTGCAACCCACGCAGGCAGAGGAAACAAGTTACGGTGTGGACCAGCAAGGTCCAGGGGACTCTCCAAGCAATGGAGAGTCAGGGCACGTCTGCAGCAACCACGGAAGCCCAAGAACAAACGAGATGACCCTCGCCAGGACTCACAGGCCAACGGACCAGGGATCGCGAGGAGACCTCGAGCGAATTCACAAAGCACCAGCCCACAGAGCACTCGTGGAGTGGAGGCCGGATATCTTCGGTGCAAATGTTGCTCGGAGTCAGGACTACACGTAGTCCAATGCACAAGCTCAGGGATCGCCAACAAGCAAATGCACTTGCAAATAGACGCGGTGCACAGGGGTACGGGTTGCACGGCCCCCACGAGGGATACTGGTCTCAGAATCGCTGACGGGTCAGATCTACCTCGGGGACCTTCGGGAACCCACCTCCTGTGTTGCAAACATCTTCGGAGTCCGCAGGAGCTCTGGAGATGCAAGCCGGTCAGATGCGCTTAGGTGCCTGCTGCTGCAGGGGAGTAACTCCTTTACTCCAAGGGAGATTCTTCTGTCATCCAGCGAAGTGTAGACCGTCGAAGTACTTGGTTTCTTTGCAGAGTCTTGTCCAGGTATAATCTAAAGTCCTGTGGTCAGGTTTCCCACTTTATACCCAGGGAAGGGGTTGGACGGACTCTGGGGACCCTCCTAGGGGAGGGGCAGGACAGAGGGGTGGCTACACCCATGTCCTTTGTCCAGTTTCGCGCCAGACCAGGAGCCAATGGCTCCCAGAACTGGTTTGAGCTGGACTATGCACAGGGACACCAAATGTGCCCCCAGTGCAGACTTTCTGGCACTCTCAGAGTGCACCCACCCAGCCCCAATACACTAAACCCTGTCTGGGAGGTGGTCACACCTCCCTGTGACAGGATACCTATTGTCAGGCCTTCCCCTGCGCGAGCTTGGCTCAGCAGCAGGAGGGCAGACTCGTGTCTGTGGCTGGCAGCATCCATTTTGTGCTGCCCAGGTCGAGAAAGCTGGTACCGGGTAGACCGGTGACCCATAGTAGTAGTTCTACAAGGGTGGAATCATACGGAGGTATGATTCCAAGGTGTTTGACACCAAACACGACATGTTTCTAAGCAGCCGTTTTAAAGTTAGCATTTACCGCGAGGTTATAATGCACTTAGACCTATATGTCTGGCTGCATCACAGACAACCCCAGAGAATGGTCTCCGAAGGCTGCAGAGGGGCTCTGCTCATGCAGGGGCACCCTCTCACGTAAAACCCAGCACCCTGCCTGCAGGATTGATAAGGCCTGCCATAGGGGTGACTGATAGGTTTTTAAGTGTAGTGATTTAGATAGATATAGTGAACCTATATCTAGGTAAGTGGTGCAAGCACCAGCTTACACAGGTTGCTGTAGCAGACCTGTTGTGTCATTTTGAATGGCCTCTCATGGGTGGCATAATACATGCTTCGGCCCATGGAAGGCCTCTGGGGTACCTATGCCCAGGGTACATGGTGTACCATATACTAGGGACTTATAAGGGTACCCCAGTATCCAATCTGGAGTGTATCTAAAGTACATGTATTGCAATTTACAGGAGAAAGCAGATAGACTGGGGTCCTGAATAGCAGGATCCCAGTCAGACTAGGCCAAAAACAGTGAGACATCAGCAAAAAGTGGGGGTAACTATAAGAAGCAGATCCTACTCTCCTACACAACCCCCCTAAACGTAAGGACATTAAACTAACCTTGACCAGTTGAGTCTTCATGTTCTAAGTGGAAATATCTGGAGAGTCCATCTGCATTGGCATGGTTACTCCCAGGTCTATGTTCCACTGTATAGTCCATCCCCTGTAGGGAAATGGCCCACCTCAAAAGTTTGGGGTTTTCACCCTTCATCTGTTTTAGCCATAAGAGGGGCTTATGGTCTGTCTGAACAATGGAGTGCCAAACAAGTATGGCCTCAGCTTCTTCAAGGCCCAAACCACAGCAAAGGCTTCCCTCTCAATAGCTGACCAACGTTTCTCTCTGGGGGTCAGCCTTCTGCTTATGAAAGCTACTGGCTGATCCTGACCCTCTTCATTCAATTGTGATAACACAGCCCCTAACCCCAATTCAGATGCATCAGTTTGAACAATGAATTGTTTGGAATAATCAGGACTTTGCAGAATGGGAGCAGTGTACATGGCCTGCTTCAGGTCATCAAATGCCTTTTGACAGCTAACTGTCCACTGAACTTTCTTAGGCATTCTTTTGGAAGTTAAGTCATTTAAAGGGTTCACTATGGATCCATATCCTTTGACAAACCTCCTGTCGTACCCAGTCAGGCCCAAGAAAGCTCTGACCTGAGTCTGGGTAGTTGGAGCAACCCAGTCCATGATGGTCTGGATTTTGCTCTGCAATGGTTGAACCTGGCCTCCAACCACAAGGTGGCCCAGGTACACAACCTTACTCTGCCCTATCTGGCACTTGGTGGCCTTGATAGTGAGGCCTGCTTTTTGCAGGGCCTCCAAAACATTTCTCAGGTGGACCAGGTGATCCTCCCAGGTGGAGCTAAAGACAGCAATATCATCTAGATAAGCTGCACTATAGGCTTCCAGACCTGTAAGGACTTTGTTCACCAACCTTTGAAAAGTGGCAGGTGCATTCTTCGAGCCAAAAGGCATCACCACAAATTGGTAGTGCCCACTAGGGGTTGAAAATGCTGTTTTTGGTTTTGCTTCCTCAGCTAATCTGATTTGCCAGTAACCAGCTGTCAGGTCAAATGTGCTTAAGAACTTGGCTGAGGCCAAAGTGTCAATCAGCTCGTCTGCCCTTGGAATAGGGTAAGCATCAGTCCTAGTGACTGCATTGAGACCCCTGTAGTCAACACAGAACCTCATCTCTCTCTTACCACCCTTGGTGTGAGGTTTTGGTACCAAGACTACTGGACTAGCCCAAGGGCTATCTGAGGGCTCGGCTCAATTACTCCTAATTCCAACATTTTCTGGACTTCAGTCCTGATACAGTCCCTGACATGGTCAGGTTGCCTGTAAATCTTATTTTTAACAGGCAGACTGTCACCTGTGTCCATCTCATGGGTGCACCAGGTAGTCTGACTTGGAGTCAGTGAAAACATGTGTCTGTACTGATTCAGGACCTTCCTGCAATCAGTTTGCTGCTAGTCAGTGAGGCTGCCTGCCAAGGCTACACCATCAACTGAACCATCATCAGGGTTCTGTGAGAGCAGGTCAGGGAGTGGATCACTCTCTTCCTCTGGTCCCTCATCAGTAGCCATGAGCAAGCCCATATCTGCCCTGTCCACATATGGCTTGAGCCTGTTCACATGGAGCACCCTGTGGGGGCTCCTGGGAGTACCAAGGTCCACCAGGTAGGTAACCTCTCCCTTCTGCTCAAGAATAGTATGGGGCCCACTCCACTTGTCCTGGAAAGCTGCTGGGGCCACAGGCTCCAACACCCATACTTTCTGTCCTGGCTGATACACAGTCAAAACAGCCTTTTGGTCATGCCAGGCCTTTTGCAATTCCTGGCTAGCCTCAAGGTTTTTGGATGCCTTCTTCATATACTCAGCCATCCTGGAGTGGAGACCAAGTACATAGTCCATTATGTCCTGTTTAGGTGGTTTGAGAGGTAACTCCCATCCCTCCTTCACTAAACATAAGGGACCCCTAACTGGATGTCCAAACAGAAGTTCAAAAGGGCTGTAGCCAACCCCCTTCTGAGGAACCTCTCTGTAGGCAAAGAGAAGGAAGGGCAAAAGGATGTCCCATCTACACCTAAGCTTTTCAGGGAGACCTTTTATCATGCCCTTGAGGGTTTTGTTGAATCTCTCAAATAACTCATTGTGGGTGATAAGGGGTGGTGAATTTGTAATTCACCCCACACTCCTTCCACATTGCAGTCAAGTAACCAGACAAAGTTTGCACCACGGTCTGATACTACCTCCTTAGGGAAACCCACTCTGGAAAAGATTCCCAGGAGGGCACTAGCCACAACAGGAGCTGTGGTAGTCCTTAGGGGTATTGCTTCTGGATACCTAGTGGCATGGTCCACCACCACTAGTATAAATCTATGCCCAGATGCAGTTTGAGGATCCATGTGACCAACAATGTCAATCCCAACCCTCTCAAAGGGAACCCCCACCACAGGTAGTGGTATCAGGGGGCCTTTGTAGTACCACCTGCCTTACCACTGGCTTGGCAAGTGATACAGGAGCGACAAAACTCCTTTGTGTCCTCTGACATGTGAGGCCAATGAAAGCGAGGGACAATTCTGTCCCAGGTCTTGTTTTGGCCTAAGTGTCCTGCTAATGGGATATCATGTGCCAGTGTTAATAGGAAGCCTCTAAACTTCAGAGGTATAACCAACCTCCTGGTAGCACCAGGCTTGGGGTCTCTATCCTCTGAGTATAAAAGTCCATCATCCCAGTATATCCTATGGGACCCACTGGCACTCCCAGCAGCCTGAGCAGCAGCTTGCTGTCTGAGGGGTTCAAGAGAGGGGCAGTTCAGCTGCTCCTGACTCAGATCTGCCCTGGAAGGGCCTCCTGTCCCCAAGAACTCAACCTGGTCAGGTTCAAGTTCCTCTGAGACAGTTCCTTCTTCAGGACTAAGATCAGCTCCCTCAAGAGACTGATCCTCACTCTGAGGCAGGGGGAAGACACTGCCTTACCCCTACTGCTCCTTCTCTTGGAAGGCACCTGGTCCATTATTCCAGGATCCAGGGCCTGTTCAGTGGAAGACATGTTTGCCTGTGACCTAGCAAACACATCTGCAGGGATGCCCAGCATTTCTGCATGTGTCCTGAGTTTCACTTCAGCCCAAGCTGAAGTTTCCAAATCATTGCCCAATAAGCATTCTACAGGGAGGTCTGAACTTACCACAACCTTCTTAGGGCCAGTTACCCCATCCCAGGTGAAATTCACAACTGCCAAGGAATGGTCTGTCCAGACATTGCTTGCATTGGTCACTTGGTACATCTCACCAAGTATGATCTGGTCAGGGTCCACAAGTTCTTTTGTCACCATTGTGACACTTGCACCTGTGTCCCTGTATGCCATGGCCTCCTTGCCATTAATCAAAGGCTGCTGTCTGTATTTGCCCAGATTACTGGGACTGACAAATAAGGAGGCAATATCCATGCCTCCATCACAGACTAACACAGCCTGAGTTGGAATTCTGACTAGGCCAGAATCCATCTCAGATCCCAAGGTTAGCCCTACTATACCCTTGTTCTGTGTACCACCACTTGGAACTGAGCTAGGGGGAACAGTTGCCTTAGGGGCAGTGGTGGCTGGAGTAGATTCCTTGGCCCTTGGACAATTGGCATCCTTTGTCCAATGGGTCTTCTCTTTACAGATATGACACCAAGGTTTCTTTTTGCCTCTACCCTTGTTTGATTGTGACTCCCCCTCCCCCCCCACCCCCAGATGCAGGTTTTTGGGGCCCTTGTGAAGACTTCTGGTCTTTACCCTTCTCCCCACCCTTATCTTAGGTCTTAGCATCTTGCTTCTTAGAGTCACCACCTTGGTTCTGAGCTTTCTGCTTCACCCTGGTTCTGACCCATTTGTCTGCCTTCTTTCTCAATTCTTGGGGAGAGGTCAGATCAGAGTCCACCAGGTACTGATGCAACCACTGATTTTGGCAATTATTAAGGATCTGCTCCCGCATAATTAAATTGTACAATCCTTTAAAATCATGCACTTTACTGCCAAGTAACCAGCCCTCTAGAGCCATAGTAGCACAATTTACAAAGTCTACCCAGTCCTGAGTCTGTGTCTTCTGGGTGTCTCTGAACTTAATCCTGTATTGTTCAGTGGTTAAGCCAAACCCATCAATGAGAGAACTCTTTAAGACTGAGTAGTTGTCAGCATATCTCTACCTTTGTCAGCAAAGGAGAGCCACAAGATAGCTGCCCACTGTCCCTGAGGAACCTTCTGTGCGTTACAGGCCTTTCCAGTGCAGTTATCCATTTGTGGATGTCATCCCCACTCTGGTAGGGAGGGACTATCTTGTTCAGGTTCCTATGTTCATGAGTATACTCCCTACTTCTAGGAACACTGTTGCTGCCACCATGGGACTCTAGTCCCAATCTTTTTGTAGCTTTTTGGAGCTCTAGGGATTCCCTGTCTAGGGCCAACTGCTCCTTCTTGAGCCTAAGCTTGATTTTCTCAAGCTCCAGAACTTGGCACTGTCTATCATAAGAGGATTCCCTCTTATTTGATATGGAAGTCCCTACAGAAGTTCCTGAGTGATTAGACTCCACAGAGGGAGTTCTGGATCTCCTAGGCAAACTCTGTACTCTTCCTGGTGGAGTATAGAGAGGGCCACTGGGGCCTTCTCCCCCACCTAAAGGAAGTTCTGTGTTTTCCAGGCTAGAATCATTTTGATCCTCCTGGCCAGTGTTTGAGTCCAGATCAAAGAAGGTTTCATTTCCTGGCCTTTCCTCATCCCCTGTCCCACCCACTCTTTCTACTTCATCAGACCCTGGGGTCTTTCTGAAGTCATCCAAGAGCAACATCTCTATGAGACGTTGGGTGCTTGCACTTCTCCCTGTCCTCAGCTTCCTAGACATGCACATAACCGTAAATTCTTGGAATGAGAGGTTATCATACCTAGTTGACAGAGAGCCACTGGCTTCTCCTCTAGAAGATATACTAGTGTTATGTGGTGTAGGTACCTACCTAACCTAGTGGAGACTAAACTCTCTTGAGTTGGAGAAAGGGTTTGCTAGGCCCTTGACTTAGCCAACTCCAAGTTCAGTAGAACTTACTTATTCCAATCTTGATGTATTATATGTACCTAATACTCAGTGGTTTTCAGTTAATCACTCAATGAGATTTATCTGGTAAAACAATAGCAAGCTTGAATCCCAACCGCTGCACACCAATGTGAGAAGTTGGCCTGGTATATGCTGTCCACTAATTAAATTGGGCACCTTGCACCAGTCCAAACGACCTTATGATGAATGAGGTCAAAGATAACCTTTAGAAAGCTATCCTAGTGGTAGCTGTGGAGAGCAGCCTTCAGGCTTAGTCTTGAAGGAATGTAAAGCAGCTTGTTTTACCAGAATCTCACTTCTTGAATGATCAAATGAAAGGAGAACCACACAGTAGTTATGTAAAAATATGTATTTATTACTATAACACTCTCTACTAATCTCTACACGAGATTAGAACATAAAGCACACAATACTTAATCATTAGAACATACGTAAGTAGCAAAATACACAACGGGCTCCAGGGGGAGACCGAACCATATACTAAAAAAATGGTATAACAATCACAACTTCAATAGACACTGTGCCTAGAGCACGTAGAATCGATGGGACCCCAAGGAACCACCCAAGGCAGTGACACAGGGCGCCCATGGAGGACGGGTGCACTGAGGAAACACGACTGCGTGCTCCGTGCAACTCTATGGGAAAGTCGCAGTTGGAAAATTACAGTTTAAGGACACTTCTACGAGGACTTCAAGCAAACCCTTTGGAACATAAGAGGTTCTAAGGCCAGCACCCTTGTGAGTACCGAGGTACCCGTGTTACCTATCCCAGAGGAGCCGGGTGCATAGGGGTCAAGTGGTGTCGGAAACCTCTGTCGTTTTCAATGGAGGGATGCGAAGAAGTACTGCTGCCAGGAAGGCGAAGAGTGTCCGGTGGAATCCAAGCCTGGATTCGAGGTGAGAGAAACCCGAAAGCAGAGGGGACAGAGTCTGGGTCACTTCAGGTGACCAGAGGCTCGAAAGTCGAATGCCCACCGATGTCGGGTGCTTCAGGTGAAGAGAAAGGATGTTTGTCTCTGCAGCCACAGGGACCAGGAGACGTCGACGACGACCAGGGTCCGGATGGGAGCTGTCCCACGAAGGATGTCGAGACCTGAGGGGTTAGTGTCCGGCTGGAGCACCAAAAAGCCTTGGCAACGGCAACCCACGCAGGCAGAGGAAACAGGTTACGGTGTGGACCAGCAAGGTCCAGGGGACTCTCCAAGCAATGGAGAGTCAGGGCACGTCTGGAGCAACCAGGGAAGCCCAAGAACAAACGAGATGACCCTCGCCAGGACCCACAGGCCAACGGACCGGGGATCGCGAGGAGACCTTGAGCGAATTCACAAAGCACCAGCCCACAGAGCACTCGTGGAGTGGAGGCCGGATATCTTCGGTGCAAATGTTGCTCGGAGCCAGGACTACACGTAGTCCAATGCACAAGCTCAGGGATCGCCAATAAGCATATGCACTTGCAAATAGACGCGGTGCACAGGGGTACGGGTTGCACGGCCCCCACGAGGGATAATGGTCTCAGAATCGCTGAGAGGTCAGATCTACCTCGGGGACCTTCGGGAACCCACCTCCTGTGTTGCAGAAATCTTCGGAGTCCGCAGGAGCTCTGGAGATGCAAGCCAGTCAGATGCGCTTAGGTGCCTGCTGCTGCAGGGGAGTAACTCCTTTACTCCAAGGGAGATTCTTCTGTCGTCCAGCGAAGTGTAGACCGTCGAAGTACTTGGTTTCTTTGCAGAGTCTTGTCCAGGTATAATCTAAAGTCCTGTGGTCAGGTTTCCCACTTTATTCCCAGGGAAGGGGTTGGACGGACTCTGGGGACCCTTCTAGGGGAGGGGCAGGACAGAGGGGTGGCTACACCCATGTCCTTTGTCCAGTTTCGCGCCAGAGCAGAAGCCAATGGCTTCCAGAACTGGTTTGAGCTGGACTATGCACAGGGACACCAAATGTGCCCCCAGTGCAGACTTTCTGGCACTCTCAGAGTGCACCCACCCAGCCCCAATACACTAAACCCTGTCTGGGAGGTGGTCACAACTCCCTGTGACAGGATACCTATTGTCAGGCCTAACCCTGCGCGAGATTGGCTCAGCAGCAGGAGGGCAGACTCGTGTCTGTGGCTGGCAGCATCCATTTTGTGCTGCCCAGGTCGAGAAAGCTGGTACCGGGTAGACCGGTGACCCATAGTAGTAGTTCTACAAGGGTGGAATCATACCTCCCACACCAGTTACTGGTGTGGAGGTATGATTCCAAGGTGTTTGACACCAAACACGACATGTTTCTAAGCAGCCGTTTTAAAGTTAGCATTTACCGCGAGGTTATAATGCACTTAGACCTATATGTCTGGCTGCATCACAGACAACCCCAGAGAATGGTCTCCGAAGGCTGCAGAGGGGCTCTGCTCATGCAGGGGCACCCTCTCACGTAAAACCCAGCACCCTGCCTTCAGGATTGATAAGGCCTGCCATAGGGTGACTGATAGGTTTTTAAGTGTAGTGATTTAGATAGATATAGGGAAGCTATATCTAGGTAAGTGGTGCAAGCACCAGCTTACACAGGCTGCTGTAGCAGACCTGTTGAGTCATTTTGAATGGCCTCTCATGGGTGGCATAATACATGCTTCAGCCCATGGGAGGCCTCTGGGGTACCTATGCCCAGGGTACATGGTGTATCATATACTAGGGACTTATAAGGGTACTCCAGTATCCAATCTGGAGTGTACCTAAAGTACATGTATTGCAATTTACAGGCGAAAGCAGATAGACTGGGGTCCTGGATAGCAGGATCCCAGTCAGACTAGGCCAAAAACAGTGAGACATCAGCAAAAAGTGGGGGTAACTATAAGAAGCAGATCCTACTCTCCTACATAAGAGGGGTCTGGACTAGTACAGAAGCTGTAAGAAGGGGCTGGACTAGTAAAGCAGCTGTAAGAAGGGCCCAGGCTAGTACACCAGCTGTAAAAAGGGCCCAGGCTAGTACACCAGTTGTAAGAGGGGTCTGGACTAGTACAGAAGCTGTAAGAAGGGGCCGGACTAGTACAGAAGCTGTAAGGGGAGTTTGGACTAGTACAGAAGCTGTAAGGGGAGTTCGGACTAGTATAGAAGCTGTAAGAAGGGGCGGGACTAGTACACCAGCTGTAAGAAGTGTCCAGACTAGTATAGACACTCTAAGAAGGGGCTGGACTAGTACAGAAGCTGAAAGAAGGGACGGGACTAGTAAAGCAGCTGTAAGAAGGGCCCAGACTAGTACACCAGCTGTAAGAGGGGTCCGGACTAGTACAGAAGCTGTAAGGGGAGTTCGGACTAGTACACCAGCTGTAAGAGGGGCCCAGGCTAGTACACCAGCTGTAAGAGGGGCCCAGGCTAGTACACCAGCTGTAAGGGGAGTTCGGACTAGTACACCAGCTGTAAGAGGGGTCTGGACCAGTAAAACAACTGCTTGAATGTGCATGAGTACCACAGCAGCTGCAAGAATTAACTGAACTTGTTTTGAAACCACCAGGACGGGTGGCACTGGGACTGCAGTTGCAAGAACAGACAAAATGAGGAATTTGGCGAAGTGAAGGGTAGGGACTAGGAGCGCTGTGGAAAGAATGGACGCATCACATTTTCGGAAAACAAAAATAAACGGGTGGGACTAGAATCACACTTGTGGGGTGGGATTAAAATGGAGCTGGGAGAAATGATTTATTAATGTAAGGAAATAATAGATTACTCTACTTTTCTACACAAATATGAATTTTAGCGCCTGCCACATAACCTGCCTTCTGATGCATAATTCAAAGAATTTAGCAACAAATATAGTTTGGTGCTGAAACAGTTCAAATGTTATATGAAATGCTGCATATGAGGTTATTCACAATACCTGAAGCATTGCAAAATGTACGCGGGCACATTACGCCAGCTGGATGCTGTATTTAGTAAATTAAATAAGTGACAATTTTGACCAAATGTTGTGAATATCCCTGAATGATGGACTGAAAGAAACACTTTTGGTTGAAGCAGGTAACAAAAATCTTAAATACTTGTAATTTAAGTAGGATGCAAAGTAAGATTTCCTTCTTAAGAACATGTATAATTACACTATTTACACAGAGTCCTGTCTGATCACCAACACTGTTCTCAAAGCAGCAGCTCGTTCAAAAAGAAAGTTTGGAGTTCAAAACCATCCCACAAAATGTTGCATCTTTTGTTTATTGCTTATATTCTTATATGTCTTGTTGCTTATTGTTTATATTATAAATTCTATTGCTTATATTCTAAAGTCCTTCCTAGTGAGATATGCACCCGCCACCGACTGGATGAAGACCAACTGCCTGACGCCCACCACGGACAAGACGGAGGTTCTGATCTTTGGGCACAACACCTTCCCCGGGGAATGACACCTGGTGCCCTTACAAACTCTGACCCACACCGGCAGACCATGCCCGCAACCTCGGCATTATCTTGGACAGCAAACTCACAGTGAAACGCCAGATCAACGCGGTCACCTCTGCCTGCTTCGACACCCTTCGCATTCTACACAAGATTTTCAGGTGGCTCCCCATCACCAGGAAAGCCGCCACTCAAGCTCTAGCCACCAGCCAGCTGGACTACAGCAACGCACTCTATGCAGGACTCAACACCCAACTCCTGAAGAGACTCCAGACGATACAAACCTCACCTGCCAGACTCATCCTTGACGTACCCAAACAGGCTCACATCACCCCCTCACCTCCCCCTCTACCCCTTCCCCCCACCTCAGGAACCTCCACTGCCCTCACCATCCAGAAAAAATGCCAAATCAAGATTCTGGCACACGCCTACAAGGCCCTACATGATCATGGTCTGGCATACATCAACCACTGCCTGAACTTCCACCAGCACTCCACACTCCTGCGCTCCACCTCCCTCGCCCTCACTCACACGCCCTGCATCCTCTGAACCAACAGTGGAGGAAGCTCCTTCTCCTACCTCGCCGCGAAGTCCTGGAACGATCCCCCCACTGCACCTCGGGACATCACCCTCCCTCCTTGAATTCAGAAAGGGACTCAAGACCTGGCTTTTCGACTGATCCCTGCAAGAACCCAGCGTCTCGATACCCTCGCGGGTGATAAGCAGCGCTCTACAAGTCCGAACTCATGGCTTGATTGACCTAATAAAGAGTAACTGAACTACACTGAGTAGAAATGCAACTCTCCTTTGGAAGGGGCGCTTCCAGGAACCCTACCTTGTGAACACACTAAATCTGAAACTGAAGGCACGTTTTAGGACATAAGTTGCATGCACAGAAAGAAAGAGGTTTGCCACTTCTTACAAGAAGTAAGCTATTTTTCTGTTGAATGCAACACGGTATATGCGTTATTTAAACTATTTTACTGTGAAGGCAGAAAGGATGGGTAATAAAATATCACCCTTGTGCTTTCATTGAAGACAAGATCATTAATTGCGCAGAAAAACTTTTCGAATAAGATTTGCTGAATATATTTTAATAGAATCAGAATTATCACTGTATCGACAAGTGTTGAAATAGCTAGATAATGCCACAAAAATGTGCCTTTAATGATTAAAACTCTGCTTTAATCGCATTCTGTGCCGCATAATTTACCTTGCCTAGACATAGAATTTAGTCAGTCCTGCCACATAATTTTGTTCTCCATTGCCCTTGGAGTTCAGGAGAATGATTATAAGCACTAATGGATATATATATTTCGAAATATTTATTTCCAAAAGCTGCTACCTTGGGGCCTCTTCTTCAAAGGGCCGGTGACGGACAGGACGGGCTCTGAGTGAAGCACTCTGCCAACAGGAAGTGAGCCCCCGAAACCACAACATGGGTGAAGAGGCCGACTGCCCACCCACAAGGAAGCACAAACTGTAACGCAGGGTTTTATGAGTTCTCATAGCGCACTGTAGGGTGACCAACCATCCTAAATTTCACAGACCATCCGTAATTTGGATCTCACGTCCGTTGTCCGTGACGATCCCTTTTACGGACGCCTTTTGTCCGTAATTTTGGGCATTGGGGAACATCACTGTTCCCCTGCAAGAAGCCACAGCTCCCTGATGGGGCCGCCTCGCACTCCTCTGAGCACAAGACCAGCCCCACCCCGCCCATTGTCATTCGGTCTGCGGCTGATTGCCACATACAGAATGACAATGGGCCAGTCTGTGCTCTTACTGCATGTGGTGGGCCTCCTCCTGCCTCTGTCTAGGGCAGGACATTCAGTCAGGTGGAAGAAATCAGTCAGGTGGAAGAAATGAACAAAAACGCCCATGCTGCTAGGTGAGAATCCAGTTCATGAAAAGAAGCTGGCGAAAGAAGTTTAAAACAAGCATTTGCAATGCAATAGGTCTCGCATTTGCGAGAGTTTAAGCTATTGGCATTGTAAATGACAATGCCTTTTATTTATGTTTTAAAAACCAACACGTAAATAAAAGGCATTGCCATTTACAATGCCAATAGCTCAAACTCTCACAACTGCGAGACCTACTGCATTGCAAATGCTTGTTGAAACTCAGGAGCAGCAACATTGTCGTGGTGTCACCAGGGCTTTAAGTGGAAGCTTTTTCAATATTATATACAAGCCATAGTTGCTGCTTATTTATTTTATGCAACTAACAACCATTGACAAAGCCAATAGTCCTGACTTGTTGTAGGTATGATGTTACTTGTTGTATCATATATCTGGATGGAATGACAGAAACAGCAAAATACAAGTCTGTCGGCACACTATGCTAAGAAGAGATTTTTAGCTTACGTGTTTTAAAACCACACCCTTAATTACATTGGCCACGCCCTTTGAGAGACCACCCCCCCCCCTTCGTTTTTTCATCCCACTTAAAGCCCTGACAACAAGCATTCACATAGTAGTGGAGAGCACCAGGTAGTCACAGCACTGTACCAGAATGCATTGCCACCAGTCAAGGTGGTGGAGGGTAGTACCAATAGGAGCGGACGCTGTGAAAATGGGAGAATAGCATGTACAGATCATGCACAAGACAGAGCCAGCTGAGAAGCAAGCACAGGGCAAAGTGAGCATGCGTAGAGCAGAATCTGCTGTATGAAAGCTGGCCATATAATACAGTACTACACAGAGGGTAAAGGAAACATAAGCAGGGCCACCTGCATACTAAGGGTAGCTTTCACGGTGAAGGTAGCATGCACAGGGCTTGGACTGCATTCAAAGAACAAAGTGCACCTACATAGAATGAGGAGTGCCTATACAAAAGGCCGAGCATGCAAGCACTGGGAGGAAACCCTGGCTTCTCCAGGGCACAGAGGTTATGCCATGAACGCCGCTTGAGACCACAAACCTGGTATGTGTACTGAGAGCACAGGTAGGAGCGGAAGAGCAACCAGAGGAGCAGGTACAGACCAGAAGGAAGCGCACAGGGTGGAAGGATCAAGGCGACAGGAATAGTGCAGGAGGCCAGAAACGTGCAGAGGACTTGGGCAGCATGCCAATGGATGCAGGGGCAACCGTGGCAGGAGTGGCATGCACAGGACATGTATAAGGTGGAAGAGAAGGGCTTTAAGTTGGCCGGGTCCTGCCGGTGCTCAGCACCGACAGTTCTAAAAAGCAGGCAGTGGCGTAGCAAGATCAGGTGGTAACCGGTGCGGAAACTTTCTTGTCACCCCCGGCTTGACAAAATGGCAAAAAAATTGTTTAAAATACATATTTTTGCCATTTTGTCACCCCCCTCCGTGATGACACCCAGGGCGGCCCGCACCCACCGCACCCCCCTTCCTACGCCACAGAAAGCAGAGGCTGAGACGGGTCCCTGTCGGGCTCTCCATTTTTGCACTCACCCTCAGGGTGAAAAAACAAATTGTAACGCTGCAGCACTGCAGTGCCACCCTTCGCTGCCTTTGATGTAGCTTCAAAGAGCATCGTTATAGTTCTTTCACAGTCTCCTCATTTCAGAACTGAAGCATTTTCAAAATTGTATACAACAAAGCCATAGTTGTTGCTTATTTATCTTATGCAACTAAAAAACATTGACAAAGCCAATAGTCCTGGTTTGTTGTAGGTGCAATGTTATTTGTTGTATCATACATCTGGATACAGTGACAAAAGCAGCAAAATACCAGTCGGGCGTCACAAAGATGTTTAGCTTAAGTGTTTTTAAGCCACGCCCTTAATTACATCGGCCACGTCCCTTTGAGAGACCCCCAGATTTCTCATTCCACTTAAAAACCCTGTGGAAGAGGCAGGGCTTTAAGTGGGCCGGGTCTCACCGGGTCTGAGCACCGGCAGTTTTTTAAGGGGGCCTCGAAACGGGTCTCTATCGGGCTCTGTTTTGTGCCCTGGCACAGGCGGTATGTTTTTTTTTTCCGGACTGCAGTGACAGCAGTCACATCGATGTGCGCGTGGTGAGCGTTGTAGGGGAAGGAAAATCCTTTAAAGAGAGTCATTTTCTCTCTGGATTTCCCTTCTCTTTTTGAATCTCAGGAGCAGCAACATTGTCGTGGTGTCACCACCAGCGCTTTAAGTGGAAGTGTTTTCAATATTATATACAAGCCATAGTTGCTGCTTATTTATCTTATGCAACTAGCAACCATTGACAAAGCCAATAGTCCTGACTTGTAGATATGATGTGACTTGTTGTATCATATATCTGGACGCCATGACAGGAACAGCAAAATACAAGTCGGGCAGCACACTGTGCTAAACACAGATTTTTAGCTTACGTGTTCTTAAGCCACGCCCTTAATTACATTGACCACGCCCCTTTGAGACCCCCCAGTTTTTTCATCCCACTTAAAGCCCTGGGAAGAGGGATGCCGCTGTGTGGGGCCTGGAGACCAGCACAAGCCAGTTTGAAACGTTTCAAGTGGCGGCATTCACAGGGCAGTTGCGGAGGAACTGGCATACATAAGGTTGCAGTAACATGCATGGGAAAGGGGATAGAGTGCACAGGGAAAGAGAGGGAGGAGAGAGAAGAGGAGAGGCGGAGAGCCGAGGGGGAGGCTGAAAGAGGAGTGAGGCAGAAAGAGAAGTGATGTGCAGTCAGAAAGCTTGCGAAAGAAGCTGGAGTGAAGGTAGGAAGAGGGGTGGGGTCAATGGGAGATTACCAGATCAAGAAGAATAGTGGATGGAGGCAACATGGGTGTTGGAGCGGAACAAGCTACAGTTTATGCCTCTGGCCGACCACCTGATGGAGAAGTGGATTGGAACTGGGGGTACGGCTGAGAACCAGGTTCTCTGGGCTCATGCCTGTGCTGCAGAGATGAGTGCAACTTGCAGCTCTGTGGCTTGAATCCTCTCTCACCCGGAACAGAATTTATCTTTCTGAGCTAATTAAAATAGGCAGCCTTGCGCTTTACAAATGGAGTCCTGTCACAAAACCTGTGAAGTGCCTCAAAGCTGAATTATGCGCTGTAGAAGTGCACATCTTGCTACAGTAACATAGCCAGCCAATGGTTAGGATACCTATTTCCACTGTTTGTTTTTATTGCCTGTAGTAACTCGCAGCTCTTCGCTAGTCTGGCTATTGGTCTGAAAGCCCCTGTAGCCCACGCTCTACCGATGGTGTTTTTCTGTTGCTCCGAACAAACGCAGTGCACAGCCGCGCTCCTCTCATCATTGTTAAACGGGGCGCTAAACAAACACACTTTACATGAAGATGCGCTTCCTGGTATGCCGCTGGGTCGACGTTTCAAGCGGTAGTTGGTGTAATGTATGTATTTTTATTAAGGAAGTCACCTTGCGTTGTGATTTGCGGTACCAATATCGCTAAGCTTCCAAGTAATGTTTTGTTTTTTAATTATCAGAACTGCCATTCTGCTTAGTACACGAGAGCTGGAATTGATGCACAACTGGTTGCGGCATACTCGGTTTCATAAGCCGTTTATTTATTTCATATCGTACATCACAAACACAATTCTCTAATGGTGTTTGAGAGTCCTTTTCCTGACAAACGTAATAGTACTCATTTTGCGAACCTCAGAAGGATGAAAGGTGGAGTCAGGTTGGGCCTATGATCGGTCTCACATATTACTATCTGCCTTCTGCCCACTGAGGCTTCTTTCTTCGAGGCTCGACTGCCACATTTCCCAGCATTCGTCATTTCCCTTCTCACTCTTTGTGTGCTGACACAGTGTGACTCAAGCTATGACAGTTCTGTAAAGATTCGTAGTCGTATATTTGAAAAATAAGCTTTATTAGAAGAATCCTGGCACAAATAGAAAGGACAGAGAGGATCTATTCCAACCTCCTGGTCCAATGCCATCACAACAAGTTCTTCAAAGAAAACCTAATAAATGTATGTTGTCGCCTTTTGGCATTGCTTATAGAGGAAAACGGAAGTGCTGGAACGGACACTGGGACAGTCTTCTCATGGGAGAGCAAAGACGGAGCTGGGGATGAATTAGCAAACAATTATCCTTTCCAGCAAATAGAATTAGCAAACAATTATCCTTTCCAGCAAAAAGCAGCGGCATTGAATGAAAGTAAAAGTGAAAGCGCAAGCGCGCCATGCGCGCGTTGTCGTGCGAGCCACACGCGTGCACATCGCCTGTCCGCGTGCGTGCACGCCTGTCCGGGCGCGTGCACATCTCCTGTCCCCCTTCGCTAGCAAAACCGACGACTATAGGTCTCGCCAAGGCGAGCAGCGCATGCGCTGCATCGCTAGGCGAGACCTAAAAAGGGTTATGGGTCTTTCACTGTCTCATCATTTTCAATGTTATATTCAACAAAGCCATGGTTGCTGCTTTTTTTATTTTATGCAACTAGCAACCATTGACAAAGCCAATAGTTGTGGCTTGTAGGTGTAACACTACTTGTTGTGTTATATATCTGGATGCAATGACAGATTTTTAGCTCAGGTGTTTTAAGCCATGCCCTTAATTACATCGAACACCCCCTTTGGAGAGACCCCCCAGTTTTTTCATCCCACGTAAAGCCCTGGAAACAACACCATGTCACAGTGGCACTGTGCAACATGCATGACTAATGACTTCCACTTTTTCGGATTGCCTATGTACAGGGGCATAGTGAGCCCTCCCCCGCCCCACCCCTTGCTTTAGGAACTACAGCAGGGGTCAAGTCCTTGATGGGCCTCTTCTGTCTGCAACTCAGCAGACAAAGGCTCAGCTCATAAATAATGTGAAAAGGTGTGTAAGTGAAGGGATGGGATGGGTGGATGGATTGATTAGTGAAAGGGTGAATGGATGAATGAAAGGGTGAATGGATGGATAATGAGAGAAAGGATGGACGGATGAGTGAGTGGAAGGATGGAAGAGAGAAAAGGTAAATAGATGGATGTATGGGTGGATGGGTAGATGGACGGGTAAAAGGATGGATGGATGAGTGAAAAGATGGATGGATGAGTGAAAGGGTGGATGACAGGCGAGTGAATGGGTGGATGGATGAGTGAACTGATGGATGGATTGATGAATTGATAAGTGAAAGGGTGAATGGATGGATGGATGGATGAGTGAAAGGGTGGATGTAAGGCTGGATGAGTGAGTGAAAGGGAGGGTGGATGGACAGAAGGGTGGATAGATGAGTGAAGGAGTGAAAGGGTGTATGGATGAGTGAAGGAGTGAAGGGTGGATGGATGAGAGAAAGGATGGATGGATGAGTGAAGCAGTGAAAGGGTGGATGGATGAGTGAAAGGGTGGATGACAGGCGAGTGAAAGGATGGATGAGTGATAGGGCTAATGGATGGATTCATGAATGGATGAGTAGATGGATGGGTGGATGGAAGGATGGATGGCTAAATGAAAGGGGGATGGAGAGAGAAAGGGAGGATGGATGGATGACTGAAAGGCTGAATGGGTGGAAGGATGAGTGACTGGGAGGATGAATGAGTAAGTGAAAGGATGGCTGGATGGGTAAAAGGGTAGATGGCTGGATGGATGAGTGAATGGATGGATGAGTGGATGGATGAGTGAATGGATGGATGAGTGGAAGAGTGGATGGATGAGTGTACGGATGGATAAGGAGAAATGATGAATGGTGGGATGGATGAGTGAAAGGGTGGATGGAGGGATGGATGAGTGGAATGATGGATGGATGGAAGGATAGATGATGGATAGGTTTGCAAATGGTTGAATATTGATATGGATGGGCACACAGATGGAATGACAGAATGAATGGTGAAAGGCTGAATGATGGATGAAAGAATGATTACACCTTGTAACCCCCACTATCTTAAGTACTTTTCCTATAGATTGACTTTCACATTTATATGAGTCATTGTCTCTATATAATGTGTGTGTGACGTAAGGCACTCCGACACCCTGTCCTACTTCTTGGGATGAGTAGCACTATAAAAGAAATTAAATACACATGAGAGAGGGTCTATGTGAAGAGGAGGGTCACCATTGGAGAGTGGTAGCATGGCCGGACTGGGCATCGGGCGTTTCCCTGGGAGGCTGGAAAGCTGGGGGAGGGCGGTTTTGTTACCACAAAAAGACCTGCACATTTGCTCAAAGCTGTGCGCATACTGAAAAACCATGAAGTGCACAATTGTTTCAACCTAATATAAACTTATTTTCACTTGTACTTAAGTGGTTGTCTATTTACTTACTTATATACTATTGCGCGACCTCTTCTGATGTGTCGTTAAACTTACCTTTTGTCCTGAATTTTGACCTCCTGTCCTGAATTTTGACCCTTTGTCCTGAATTTTTACACTCACCATCCTGAATTTGCACCCATGCCAGTTGGTCACCCTATAGCGCAGTGATCCAGTGGATAAGCTCAACTACTCCCCGCCCCCCTCCATCGGCATTGGTAATTCCGTAAACCACTGCTGCAGTAATATAGCGCTTCAAAGTTGTGGTTGGTTACTCTACGTCCATGTTCAGGTATGATTATGATAATTCCCTTTCGGAGCGCTTCGCAGGATATGTCCTGTTCTAAGCACTGTAAATGAAAGTTGATCATACCGTTCTCCTCAGCTGCCCTTTAAAATTTGGGTAAGGATGAAACGTGCAGTGGACCCTAAACTCCTTTTAGAAGATGTGGCCTGCAGCGAGACCATTCGCTATTTTAAATACTTTTACCAGCAGAGACATATTTTTTGTGAATTTTACTATTTAATGGCACATTTACTGTCTAACTTGTGTCATACGTTTCCATTTCCACATTAGAAATAATGCGAGTCAGCCAGTCTTTTAGTTAATGGGGCATGAAGAAATCTCTCTGCTTTGAAAAACGTCAAATCAAGATTAACAAACCTCGCCTCCCTCTCAGTATAATAAATATATAAGCGCGCTCTGGCAGTGAAAACAAACGTGGCCCAATAATGCAAGTTGTTTGGGAGAACTGTAGTAATAAGCACACATCCACATATTTATTACTGCAGGACGATGGTCAAACTGCAGTGTATTACCACTGCGAATCAGAAGTGACTTAAGAAATAGATTGCATGTAACTACTACTCTACACAGGGAAACCACTCTGCTTATCACCAGGTGGCCGCTTCATGTGACTTTACTTTACTGCAGGGGCCTTCCCCACACTTAATGGTAAGAAATAGCATATTACACTCTGCACTGTATATATACATATATATATATATATATATATATATATATATATATTTGGTAGCGGACACTACTCGAGCCATAGTTGCTTGTACTAACAGGCCAGGCAATGCTACACTCTCAGACCTTGAGTACTCTACAAACGAGGACCTTCTACAATTCTGGACACAATACATAGCCTCAGGGTCCCTGGCACATTTACTGCCAGCTAAGCTGTACAAAGCCTATCTCATCTCTTAGCCGACCCAAGTTGGGCCACAGCAATTGTGAATTCTTTGTTGAGGGAAGGTCTTGAATGAATGAATGCAGGGGATTTGTTGAGTGCACGGCTACTCAGTAGAGTGTCCCGGTGCTATGTGGAGTGTAAGAAATGAATGGAGTGCTGAGAGACTCAAGTGTAAAGAGCCAGGTCTTAAGTTTTTTTCTAAAAGGCCCGCGCCTTCCATCTGATGCAGTTCTACTGGAAGCCTACTCCACGCTTGTGATCCAAGAAGTCTTGTTCCAGAAGTACTTAAAAAAGCCTCGGTCTCCCCTCTACTAAAAAAAACTGGCTTGGATCCCAAGGTACTCTCAAACTACAAACCTGTCCCTCAACTACCATGCCTTAGTAAAATCTTGGAAAGGGCCGTGTTCCAGCCACTGTACAGATGTGCGTGAATAGAATCTTTTGGCACTCGGCACAAATGGGTTTTCGTGGAGGACACAGTCCTGAGTTGGCCATCGCCTCAGTGATGACGAGCTGAGGCTCTTAGCAGAGGCAGACACTCCTAGTGTCGATACTGTTGGATTTAACTACAGTATTTTACAGCATGAACCATTCTAGCCTCCTTACCACTGCAGAAGGAGATGAGGGGCCCCTGAGTTTCCAATATCTCACAGATACCCTCCCAAAGACTTGGAGGCCCCTGAAGGGTTGGGGCCCCTCCTGTGCCACAGGGGCCCGCGTTACGCCCCTGTTTCGAGGTACAGCTCTAAATTGGTTTCAAGATTTTTTTACCCGATAGATTCATTGGAGTCAGAGTACCATGCGCTGTATCCTCATTAAGACAGCGCCCCAGTGGCATTCCCCAATGCTCTATCTTGTCGCCGATAATTTTCAACTTGTACTTAACTCCTCTTGGCTTAAAATTCTTTCTACACGCAGACGACACCCACATAACTGCTAGCGTTAAAGAGGGCGTCTCCAAAGCAACATGTAACCCACAAGATTGTTTAGAGAAGGTCCAGCTTTGGATGAAATCCAACTATATGAAACTTAATGGTTCCAAAAGAGAAATGTGGGTCCTTCTAAACCCCTGGCACCACTTCTATCAACGTTTTTGGCCATCTAGTCCAGGGCCTTTTCCTTCACTGTTGCCAACAGTAACAAATTTGGGCATTACATTTGACATCTAACAGATCACGCACTGGCTGTAGCCAAGGACTTGTTCCAATTATACTCCCTTAACTGAGTGCTCTATATATTCACTCCATCCCAAAAGATTACAGTCTTAAATGCCTTTGTATCCTCCCGCCTAGAATTATGAAATTCCATTTATTTGGTTTTACCAGCCTGTGTCATCAAGAAACTATAGATGGTTCAGACTTTTACTGCAGGGCCGGCGAAGGGTGTGAAACACACTTTTTACATCTCTCCAGGGCCAGCCAAACTGCACTGGTTGCCAGTGAAGAAGAGAATCCTCTTTAAATCACTATGCTTGGTTCCTCAAAGTGGTTCACCAAACAAGCCTTTCTCCCCTCAGGCTTCGCTTTAAACTGTACTGCCCTATCCGCACCTTGAGATTAGCTTCTCAGCTGGATTGTATAGTCCCTAAAGTTAGACGTAAGACAATTGGTGGTACTGCCTTTTCGGTGACTGCTGCCAAAAAGTGGAATATGCTTTCAGATGCACCTAAAATGAATCAGGTCTTTTGAGGTTTATGAGGACTTCGAAGACCTGGCTCTATCCCAGTGTCCAATCTGGATGAATGTCAGCAGCAGGTTTATGGCTTGCTTTAGCACCATGATACCATAGTGGGGTAATACATGTGCTCTTTAACATCTGAGATACGTCTGAAAAAGTTTCAGCTTCTGATGCGTTGCTGTCCATCGCTTCTGTGGCACCAGCGTCATCTCTTGTTTCGAGCCCGTCTCTGATACAGTTGTCTCGTACAGTACTGGCCGTGGTGCCTCGTTCACTTCCTGTCTGTGCATTCCATCATATCTACGATTCAAAATGAGAACCCCTCCCCTTTCATAGTCCCGAGAATCACTATGAAATTGCGTTGTTTGCGAAACTTTAGCTCCCATTCCGATCTCACTTCTATCCATGTCTTTCAGAAACGTATCAAAGGTCTCCCTCTCCAGTCTTTCTTTCAGTTCCTCTCTCATGGCTGTGATCTATTCATTACATCCTCCCTGGCTGATGAAGAGTACTTAATCAATATTTCCATCATCACCTTATAGCTATTGGAGGAATTCATTGGCGGGATCATTTCATTCCGCCGTGATCTCTCAGTTTTTGACAAGCATGTGAGGTCCAACAGTACAAGACATTGTGGAGTGATGGCGAACTGTTCAGAAATTTGATTTGACCGAGGATAGAGTGTTCGTGACGTCTGGCCTTGTTAATAGAAATAGTATGATTGATATAGGAAGTACTGTAATTACTCAGCGACGTAATCGCTATTTAAGTACATTAGACATGTGATTCCAGTATATGTAACCTGTATTACAAAATTGGGCCACCTGTCCTCATACCACCAGTGGTTTCTATGATTTTTTGAGTATGCATCATAGAACACGGATTGATATGAAAATTGTTGATGTACATTGTGACTTAATTTTTCTGTTTTATTTTTAAACTTTTTTGTGATCATGTGCTGTGAGGTAACAGTGATATATTGATACATATACTCTGAGACGTTATGTTTTGTACTACTCCAAGATGGTGCCCGATTGTTACCACCTAGTCTGTTTTCTATGTCACCATTGGTATAACTGGGGAAGTAACAGCTATAAAGATAGATAGATAGATATGCTTTCAATTATTTTTGTGTTTTTGGACTAGAAGGGACTTGCATAACTAACTAGCGTTATATTTTATCTAATTTTAATCACCAGGACGCAAGTAATGAAAAATTGAATCGTCAAAACTCATTTTTCCTTTGTGGAAGAAAGAGATCATTACAATAATGTAACTTGATGCTAAACCTTATACCGCCACCCCCTTTAGAGGAGATGGATTTAACCAGATCCTTGATCTGGGAATCTATTCTTGAAAAGTCATGTGGGTCTTGACGCGCTCTATGCTATCAGGTTTGATTGCTTTCTCGAGAGAAGATTTAGCTACTGTGACATAACTCTATCTACACCTATCTCCACAGACAGATAGATGCTGGGAGCGTTTTTTTTGTATTTTTATATCCGCCTGTAGGTGAATAGTGCACTGATTTATTACTGCAACATTTCATCTAGTAAAGCCAAAAGGTGGTTTGCTTGTTGATAATCCCTGATTAGAACATCCTAGGATTGGGAGTTCCCAACCTAGACATAGGATTGAACAATGTCAATTAAAGCTTTTCATAAGAAAACATAATGTGAGCTCCTGGTACGCTGTTTTTAGGGGAATAATAAAAAAACAAGCAGGTTTTAATGTGCTAACACATGCAGCGTTAGTAAATTAGAGCAACGCACAAGAGGGAGGGAGTGGGAGCGGACAGGGAGGACTATGGTTGTAACATAGTCCCTTGTAGAGGTCCTTGCAAGCACTCAAGTGGTGGTGGAAGGATACACCCTATCAGCCAGTAGCATTAGGTGTGAGACAAATCCCCCACTGGGTTGAGCCAAGACATTGACAAAGTCCCTAGCCAATGGCAGAAAGAGGATGGTTGAAGCAAGCCAATGGTTGAAAGGGCCGGACCTAAATACCAATCTATGTCTACTGTTGCATTTTCAAAATACAGACCGAAAAAAAGAAGAAGAAGAAAAAAAAAAGATAATACATGGTTGGATCTAATAACAAAGAAAGGGTTTATTGCTTTACCCGAGCTGACAACACAGAAAACTGGTTTGAGCTGGAAGGGATTGTGCTAGCGCGATTTGTGTATTCAGCCCCAAGAGCCAGACTTGCAGAAGAAACATATGCTGGAAGCAGGATGTTGGGAATGGTGCGTGGCAAAAAGGGGCACAATCAGAGCCTGGAAGAAACCTTAGCAATCTAAGGCGCATCACAGAGGCACAGCTGGGAGAGGCGGCCCTGCAGCAAAGAAAACATTGGCCTCTCATGCACACCTCGATGTACTCCCAGCATGTTATGGCTCCACTTTGCTCCCAAAACATACACTGTAGAGAAAAAGAGGAGTATTGGGGTGACCATACTGACAATACTGGAGAAGAGTTGTTAAACCTCTCCCCTAGGAGTACAGGGAAAACACTGCACCCACACCATCTTCAGTCAGTAATGCCATGAATAAGTAGGTTAGGCATTACTCACCAGGGAGTCTGTGTCCCCGGATGATGAAAGGAGGAGTATTATGGGTGAGTTCTCGACTTTGCAGCCTCACACTGCCTGATGGAAGATTAGAACTAGCACCTGGATTGTATCTGGTTCAGGGGTGGGCAGGTGAAAAATGTTGCAAACAGGAGTTCTGGATGGGGCACAGGAGGAAGCCACGGCTGCAGCAGGAGGCTGGACTTTCACCCTCACAGAGTACTAGCACGATACCCCTACCGCAGAGGTACTGAGACGTACCTTCAGGGTACTAGAGGGGTTGTTTGGCATTCCAACACATTCCTGTTCTTACACCTCTGTTCTGTGTAACGAGGTGCGCCCTGGATAAAACTGCCTTAAACTTCACAGGTTTCAACAGACCTGAAGCGGCAGCAGAATCAAAAGCGACCTCAGACAACCGTTGACCCTCCTCTCCCCGCCCCCCAAGATATTAGAGCGTTGACCCCTGGGCTCAGACCGAGACCAGCAGCTTCCTATTTACTGATGAAGAAAAAAGACAAACATTGGCAACTACAGAAAGTAAACTATTAATGACCCGAGACCAGGGGTGGCAAGGGCACTGCCCTGGGTACCAAAAACATGGCAGGGACAGCAGCTGCTCCCTCCGCCTGCCACTTCTCTATGATGCGGCCCCCTCGGGACTCGTATTTGTATGTGGCATAGTGCCAATATCGGCAACACACTCCCCCCATACATACAGCAATCTACCCCAATAAATAAACACACCAGACACTTTGTTTGTGGAGAAACATTGCTGCAGGTTTATTTGCATACAGAAATATGCCAACATGGTGGGTCAATTTACGGGCGATCCAAGGGCAGGCAGCGGAGACACACCTAAGCTGCCCTGCCCACCTGAAGAGCCAATTTGCATCGTGGCCTTAACCAATCGGTGCTCACCAATTTCGGGGAGCTACCCCTCATCACCTGTGGACCGCCAGTCCACCTCTTTACTCACGCCCCTTGAGGGGGCGGAGCGTATCCAGGCAAGCCCCCGGTTGCTCAGGTTTCAACCGCCCGTAGGAGTAACGGGGCGCCGTCGTTCCTCCAGGGTCCTGCCGTAAGGACTTCCTGGGGCTATTTGGCATTTGCACCCTTGTTGTGCTCCTGAAGAGGGTACCCCTGTGAACCATTTAGCCTCTGGATCGCCCTGTAACTCCGCCAAAGCTCTGGGTGTGGCCCCCGTCACACCCAGGGCCCCCCACCAAGGCAGGCATTCCTACTGGCACCCTGCTGATTCCAGGGCGTCGCCCCGGTCCAACCAGAACAGGACAAGCCCACTCTAGATAGGTGGACCCCATCCTCCTCGAAGCAACCAGTGGACTTGGCATGTAACAGCCCGTGCCTAATGAAACCAAAACCCCTTTGTTTGGTGAATTTCTGCATGGCACTGTTAACTCTCCTGCGTGAGGTTTCGACTGCCTCACCAGACCGTGCCCACTGCCACCCTAAACGTGGGGTAATCTCTGACCACCATAATTCGCATGTCCCCAGTTGGTTACTTCACTTGCACATCGAGGATTTCATCTCCTGAAGTAGGGCCTTCCTACCTAGGGAAGTCAGATCATTGCCTCCCAAGTGTATGACCAGAATGTTAGGGGGGGTCCCCTCCCCCTAGTCTGTGCCGCAGGTTCTGCACCACGCTGTGCCACCGCATGCCTGGGAAACCCCCAAATTATCTCAGTGGCGTAAAAGCCATGCCTCCCTATCCTGCTTTCCGCCCCTCGTGCCAGTCTCAGGATGTAAGAATGGCCAATCACCCAGACCTTGATCCTGGCAAAATAAAGAAATCAGGGTTGCCAAACACATTTACAGAAACACTGCACCCAAATCTATACAACTACTCAAGGTTGCACACCGTACACAGCAATACACTCTGAACCCAACCAACCTCTGTTGAGTTCCAAGGTTTCCATTTGGGGTACTCAAAGTTCTCCTTGCACCCCAGTATCAATATACTTGTGACCGATGCTGTGCCGCCATGCTGGTGTCCCCACCAGAGTCGTAGCCCACACCCTGCACACAATTTTAAAGGTTCCAAGCAGGATTGCACCTAGTTTGTTCAGAACTCCTGCACACCTCATGGCCCATGGTGCTGCGCAAGATTGTACTTAGTTCGCTCAGGAGTCGTACTGCACACATTCTCACATGGAGTGCCAACGCACCCCAGCCCAGAAGACTGAGCCCTTGTTTTGCCCCCGTACTTGCTTATATCCAAACTTTGGGGGTTCGCCCGTATAACCATACTGCACCAGCAGTGGCAGTTTGCCTGCTCCTTCCCAATTTGAATTTTCTTGAATAATGGACATGCCACGTATTCTCAATACATTGTAGCCTTTTTATGTTTTTACCCCTTGTTACCAGATTGCTGGAAGGTTAGTAAATGCTGTGGATTTGAGGCACGGAGTAACATATGAGCAAATTTACCTGCCCCTTATAAATATGACTGCAAATGTGTTCTGGTAATAGTCAGCATTGATGCTCCAAACCCATATTTTTTCCACACTCTTGCAGTAACAGCACCTGTTTTGGCGTGACCAACTAACGCAGCCCCCCTGGCTGACTGGTGGATCCAGCGTATGTAGCCCTATAGCCAGCGTTAGCTAGAGGTAGACAAGTGTGTCAACAGGGCCAGTGCTCTTGGCTAGTGGGACATTGGGGTAAATCATACGCCCCTAGCCTGCCCTTAATTTTTCCATTTCCTGCAAGTTTCCCACCGTCTGAAACGATCTATAGATGCTGAGTCACCCTGCTGCTGTGAACCACCCTGGCGTGAGTAGCCCCGTGCCAAACTTCTGATAATGTATACCAGGAAGCAGACAAGTGGAAGGTGAGAACGGGAGGACAGTCTGAACAGAATCCAATCCCAGTCTGACTGCGGACTTTGACTGGATGTTGTGTATCCGTGCCGGTGCACCCATCCTGGTGTGGATTACCCAGCACCCAGATTGGAAGTATTGCTGGGAAGCAGGAGAGGAAATGTAGGTAGCTTTAATACATTTTGTCCGCCCGAGTCCTCCAACAAGTGTACAACACACCTTGAGGACCCTGCCCCCTCTAAGAGCAACCACTCCTACACCACCGGGCTGAGCCAGCTAGAGGGCAGGCAGTCACATAACAATAAGTGAAGCGCCCGTGGTACCCACTGGTTATGCTGAGGGACATACACGTTAGCTGGCCACTAAGTTTGCACCACCCCCGACTTATTGCTACAACTGTATTGAACCAATGTTGTGTCATAGTCCAGTACCCTTGGGGAATTGTCTTTTGTGCCTCACCAAGTCAGTCAATCGCCTGCTCATTTAACCATATTAAAATTCTTGCAGTAACTACATACTTTTTAGGATGATAGGTTGATAGAGCCAACCGGGGTTGATCCTGTGACCATGAGGTTGAAAATCACCACCACACCCAGCAGGTGAATCGGTCTGGGTTTTCTTCGCCATGACTCCTCCTATGCCCTTAGAAATCACCATAACCTGCAAGTGGCCATGTGGCAGGCACCCAAGCGGGACCTGCCAGTCCTATTTAACCTTCCTCCTTGCAGCATAGCGGCGCTCGCTGCTGCAGATGTCTTGGTGCATCCAATGCTCGCCCCTATTGAAATCAGTAATTATTTAAATTAATTTACACAGTGGATATGAATGAAATGATGCACAGGCGATAGAAATTTCACACGTACTGTAATGAGACACATTTTGGACTTGTCCGTCAGACTACGTTGGCCGCCTTCGATCAATTAGAGTGACCAGTGCAATTGAATCACATGGAACCCAGTATGGACGCTAAGAGACCCCAATAGGACCGACAGCAGCTTAGTGTGGGTGGGACCCCTCTGCCCCACTGCAAGTAACCTCGTAACTTAAAACCTGCTCCCGTCCTGCCCTTGCCTGTCACTCCAAAGCACCTGGCAACCACCTGACGAAGCATCTTGAAGAGGGTTTTTGGCCAAATGTACACCCCAGACAGTGATGTCAGCATTTGTTCTTTATAGAGGACCCAGTTCGTATGGAGTGTGTTTCCATGTGGCCAGGCATACCCCGTAGCCCGTTCAACGTTGGTGACTATCCTACTATGATGTGCAAAGGCAGGAAGTGTGAGAAATGGGCGTGCAGGAATATTGACGGTACTGGCGGATGTTTGCAATTTTGCAGGTCTGGTGCTATGCCGTGCCCTCATTAAACTTGCATTAGAATTGTGTGTTGATTACAGCAAGGAGCTATGCCCCTGTAACTGCCCCCTGTTTTGAGACCCAAGCAGGAGAGGACACGCGACACGCCCAAATAGCATTGAACTAACAGCGGCCCAGCTGTGCCCACAGCCTCACAGATTTCTAACGTTAAGTGCTTAATTTGTAGACAACTATCTGCCAGGACTGGCGACGGCGGCCACTTCAGTTCGCACCACACGCTGCTCCTGCCGTGCTGCCAATCATATCCCATCACAACTGCTAACCCTGACGCTTGAGCAACTATATGCCCGGGCTCATGACAGGCGGCCAATTCAGGTTGCCCCACACATCGCCCCTGCCGTGCTGCCAACCCTAGCAACATCGCAACTCCTAACCCTGACACTTGTGCCCGTGTAACACTTCAGACTATTCCAGGCCCCCAAAGCTATAAGAATGACCTAGGCAGTAGGCCATAGTAAATTTTAACGTATGTTGAATTAATCAATGCCTGTTGTTGTGGTCCTCTCTAAAAAGACTGACAGCGCCAACTTGTGGCAGACTGTCCCAAGCGCCAGTGTTGGCACATAAGTGACGGTGCCGAGCACCCGGAACCACCCTGTCAAAATTAGCACAGGTACCTAGATACTGAATTTAGCAGTAGTAGGCAATTGCAGCACTTTTAAAAATCCAAGAGTGACTCTCACATTGAGGTTTTATCAAAAGGAGGCTGTATATATAATGCCTGGTTCAACTATTAAAAGTGCGTATCACTCCTGGCATTGGATTAAAACATATAAGCTGGCGTCTGAGCTTAGTATTGCGAGCCGCACCGTCCTGCCACCCCTGCTATTGTACACGTCAATAAACTCATCACATAACATTGGACCTATATAAGCCAGGACTCCTCATTTCGTCACTGGGTGTAAAATGCGTAAGGTAGATGAGCAACACTCTGGCTAACTCGTAAGACTATTGACAATGCTTTCGTTCTGAACCGGAGAGACTGCGCAAGCTCTATCCTGAGTTTCTTAGAGATACAACACAGCATCAAAACCCCAGAATTACAACTTTACCGAAGTGTTACTCCAGTGCGCGCCTGCTGCACAAGCTATCAGCGCGCTTCACTTGAGCACCAGTTGCGTTTCAGACTGACCCACTCATTTGATATGCATGTGGAGATTGAATCACAAGCTGCGCACTGCGGCTAAGGGAGGCTACTCTCTGTTGCATCCAGCTCTATGGGGCCAACTGCTAATGTTTGGATGGCCAGGGGCATAATCTGGCTATTTTACAAGGCATGCAGACCAAGGAAGGCTCCAACCTGCCGTTCCCCTAGCAGTACTGCCCCTGTGCCACAAGCCCCCAACCATGCTAGTGCGTGAACGTTACCTCTAACCTCTCCCCTGGGAGCACATGACGACCACGCCCATGGGCCAGAGAGCCAAAATAACGGCGGGCCCTTGACCAAGTCAATGGTGGCAAGTTGCCTAAAGTAAATACGTATCCCATTACTTAACAAAAGCAACCCCTTGGTCCTAACCTCTACCAAACCCCAGCCCACACGAAAGAGTTAATTCGCATGCCGAACAGGAGAGAATACTTTCTGTACCCGAGATCGGTCTGCTGAGAATGGGTGCATCTATTCCATATGAGCTTGCCAGCCTTACCCTGCAAAACATTACCCTTGCACCCAATGCACTGTCTCCACCGAGACTAAACTATGGCAGCGTGGCGTGTAAATAACTTGAGGAAGGCTATAGAAACGTCTGCCTGTTAGCCCAGGAACTAGATATCCTGGTATTTCTGAGGCATTACAAGTAAACTGAAATACCCTGCTAGTGTCTTAACCTTGAGTTGATTTGCAACTGGCGTAAATGTACTTCCAACACTAGTATCTGTATTAAAGTTTTGTGTTTGCTATCATTCTTATGTGAATAGAGCCTGTGTTCTTGTAACTTAGGTGTGCCTCAAGTACTCTGGAGTTTATATAATGTAACTGGCTCGTGGAGCCGCCTCGACGAGATATGCAAAATGTCGTTTGTGAGTTGAAAACCTAATAAATAACCCCACATACAAACCATTTCTATTACTCTTCTCACACTACATACTCTCCCTCTGCTAGAATATTTAAAAATCTGACAGGTTCCAGGTGACTCCTGCAGTCAGCTGGGGTTAGGAACAAACTGAGACTAAGGCTTGAATGGCCTCATAGCAGTCTACCACATAAGGTTAAATAAAATTGGGCTTTCTTCAGTATTATCTTAATGTTATGACCGTTTTTGAGCGGAGTGAGTCTGCAAGTAACGGGCCTTGCACCGGAGAATGTAACCGAAACCCATTGACATAGGTTGCGCAAAGTTAACCCCCGCCCACAGAAAAGAGAAGCCAGTGAGTTGGAAGGAATCCAAAGCAGCCAGTGTCTCCGATCTCGTGAACCAGGGCAGAGCTTGACTCCTGCTGTCTAACTTGATTGGGTATACAAATTGATAGTGTGACACGCTCATACTCATCACGACTACTTCACAATTGACTATTTAAACGTGGTTAATCTTCTAGCGGGTGGGACAGAAGAAGGTGTAAATGATCGCAGTGCTCCTTGATGCAGCTTGTGCTGACACCGCGACCCCCAAGGAGCTCCGGTGCTGGGCTCTTATGCCCACCCCCTCACTATATGAATTCAATATGCCCATAATTCCTTAGACCGCCTACCGCCTGCCACCCCTTGCTCTTGGAACAGCAATGCCCGTGCCTCAGGCAGAACCCCTACCCCATGCCCCCCAAGGGAGTTTAAGAGAGCAAGGGGAGGTGGGGGGGGAGTAGACAGTTGCGAGACCTGCCCTCACCCAGGCTCCGCTTGTCCGAGGAAGCAGCTCATCGCTGTGAGGCATCGCCTGTGAACAAGGCAGCCACCCCCACACTGCCAAGACCAAGCACCGAAGAAAAGGCGACGATGACTCACGACTTGCCCACTTCCAAATAAGCCGAAAATTCGCGTCAGCGTGCACCAATACAACCGAGAGCCGCTCGCCACCGGCTCCCGCCACCACTCAACACATGGTGCACCCATCCCCGAAACTTGCGCTGATTTCAAATTCCCCTGGGGGCAGGGAATCCAGCCCCAAAACAGCGTCTCGTGGAAGGCGGGCAACCACCAACAGGGCCCGGACTCACTGCGGAACTGGAACTTCAATAATGTGTTTCCTACATGGCAAAAGCCCTGGACTGATACAGAGCATGTTTCCTCCGCAGTAAATATGCTTTCCAGGAAATCAAAATTATGGAATAACTGGCACTCAAAACCTAGTCCTCCGCTCCGTGACATCAGACCACACCGCATAGCAGCACGTTCCCGGAAGTGCGGCCTTTCCAAATTCAATGCCACTCCATTAGTCCATAAACAAGCCGTGGTGTCCGATCCATTCCCCGACCCTGGCAACAAAATCTGTATACATGGTAGCAATGCAAAGGCGAAAAACCACCTACCGCCGTCACATTCCTCGGGGCTCTGGGTTGACTGAAACACTAGGTGACATCCAAGCAATTGTCCATCAGCCCTAATAGAGTGTTACAATACTTGGAACAAATCGATGATGTGTCGTTGATGCCCACGGGGCACCCAGCACTAGGGGTACACAGTGGTGGGATCACCAGGCGGCGAGCTTCACGGCGGAAGTTCAGCGCGCAACCAGGCGTCAAACCCCTGCGAATGGCGGCAAACCCAAATGCAGACGCAGGGGCCCCACTCAAATAATTTACCCACATAATACATCCGCAGAAAATCGTGCCACAGGACCTCCACAGCAACAACCCTGCAGGCAACACTATGCCCAGGACGAACGACATCCCAGCTGAAACAATGGCTGACCGCAAAAGCACGGGCACCGTAGCACATTATTTTCAGCACTATACCATCTACAGTTATTAGCGCTTCAAAGGCTGCTCCTGCAGCTCCTAAGTGCTCCACATCATAAGTTTCAGGGGGGAACCAACAAAGCGAACTCTAACCTCATGTTGCCATTATCCAACGAAATGAAGTCTCTCACTCTACCGTCCCTGGAATGATGGAATGCTGAGTGTGCCTTGCATCAGTCACTGCAGGCGACAGCGGCGACCTGCACTAGCTGGGTGTTCCCTAACAGTGACCGCGTCGGACGCGTAATCCGTAGGGCCCACCACCACTCAGACCGTACTATTATTGGTCCCTCTACCCAACGCGAACAACGAGATTGCGGTGCCTGTGAGGACCGCACAGCCGCAAATTGCAGCGACCCCCCATCCGCATTAACTCTCCCCCATTGGGCTGTCCCCCACTGCGGGAAGTAGGGGCCCCGACTCACCGCAAACCAGCTGATGCCGTCCACCGATCGCGAGACAGGGGGATGAAACCCTCATGACGCCGACACAAAACCAAACGGCGTGGAAGCTGGTCACAAAGAGACCGCCAGGTGGGCAGATATACCAGGTCCCCCCGCCCCGTCGCCCCGGAAATGACGCGAGGACGGCGACCCTTGGAGGGGCCCAAAAACTCAGGGGGAGGGGAAATGATGCGCCATCCTGTGGCACTAAGGCGGCCGCCCTCTATAGAGGCCCCCTGCGTGGGCCACGGGCAGCCACATTGCTCCGCAGTCAAGATAAGTGCCTCGTTATTTTGTGCAATTTAACATCATATATGCTTTATAATGATGATGGTTTTCATGCTTTATTGTGCTCACTGTACTGTTTTATTGCATAGCGCGATCACGCTCGCGCGGCAGTAGCGCGTGTATTACTTGCTTTCTCTTTCTTCAGCGCGAGTGATGCGCTTTTCCCCATTATCATATTTATTTTATTTATGCCCGTTTTGCCGCTGCCGTGTTGCTTGCGTCTGCGAGATCTGTAATAGTTTAGGCGCGCTCCTTGCGCTCACGGCAGGATCTGCTCTGCCCCCCCCTCTGGGAGCGAGGTTCACGTAGAGGAGCCCGATCGGGCTGCTCACGTCTGCCTCGGGAGCCTGCACGTGTCTGTGCACGCGTCTGCAGACCCTTCACCATGCTGGACGACGCCTCTCCCCGGGCTAGCAGAACAGTGGGAAGCAGCAGGCAGTGCTTGTGCCGGTACCGGGCCACAGATAAGGAATCTGCATAAATTATCTCAGCGTTTGAGCTCAGTTTAACCCCTTATTGATTCTGCCTGCAGAAAATATAATTTTTGGACACTATCTGATTTAAATAGGCAGGTAGGGCTAACACCCTCCATTAGTCCTATTTTACAGGGATTTTGGTACCTTTTTGGCCTTCACTGCTCCAGCACTTGGCTCCCTTCCAACGCCCTTTCTCACTAGAGAGTCAGGGTTGTAAAATTTGGCTTCCCCCTGGGGACTCTGAGTTCAATATATATATATATATATATATATATATATATATATATATATATATATATATTAACCCTGGGCAAAGCACTACGCTACGCTCGCGTAGTTTGCGAAGTTTGCGCTACTTCGCACTACGCGAATTGCACGTAGCACAGTGCAAACACGCGTAGCGTAGTGCAGCGGTCATTTTTTACTTGTTCGCGGTCCTCAACGTCAAGTTGGCGACCGCGAGCAAGCAAAATGACATCCCGGCGAGACTTTTTCCTCGTTCGCGATCAGCAACATCAAGTTGCCGATCGCGAGCGTGGAAAATAAACCTCCCGGCGAGATTCTCAACGCTGGGAGGTCAGGTTTCTCATTGCGAGTGGTCGCGTATGCTCGCGACCGCTCGCGATGAGAAACTACCAGCCCGCGTTGAGAAAGCTGCCGCTCGAGTAAACATCTACTCGAGCGGCAGTAAAAGACAGCTCGCACTGTGCAAGATGCCGTTTTCAATGATTGCACAGTGCGGACAAGCATCCGGCACTGTGCAATCATCGCGAACAGCGCACTACGCAGTTCACGTAGTGCTACGCGTAGCTCGCGAAGTGCACTTCGCGTAGCTTCGCGTAGCGCTGCTTCGCGAACCACGCCCAGGGTTAATATATATATATATTATTTCAAGATGTCGGACTGTGAGGTCTATGAGGAGGAACTTGCTGCATATGGTCCTGCAGAGGACGAAGATTATTATTATGACGAGAATGTTGAGTCCCTTATTGACAAGACTTTAGATAGAAAGTTGGATAAGGCTCTCTCCTCCGCCTTGTTGCCTATTTCTCTCCGTCTGGACCAATTAGTAGGTCCCACTCCTACCCCTCCTGCAGGCACTCCAACTCCTTCTCCTCTCCCCCCTCCGAGCCCCCTGGCCTCCCTTGGCCCCACGTGCAGATTTATTCCAAACTGTGGACCATCAAGGAACATGACTATGACGCACACCCAACGGCCCCCTCCTCGGTCCTGACCCCCTCCGCCCCTATCCCTCTGACGGATACTGATACCGATACCAATTCTTCACAGGAATCACGCCCACATAAATGCGCTAAGAAGCGCAAGCACTCCCTTTCTCCCGTCCAACCTTCCCCTTTCACTTTTGATCCCTCCAGTATCATCCACCCCGCTCTTCCGATTGGACTCCCGCCCCGGCAGTGGCGGAATACATGCAAACTAACCTACGCAAGAGCTTTGATAAGGAGGTCCGGGCCCGCTTGAGATCTGAATGCCTGCGACCAGATCTTGCGAATAAAACTGCTTTGACACCCGAGATCGATACGTCCATGCAGACCTTCTTAAAGAAGTATAAAAAGGACCCTAAAAAAGGCATAGATCGGGCCCTTCGGGCTTGTCAGGATAAGCTTTTGGATGTCTCGGGCCTTTGGCTAAGATTTTAGAGCTGGCACTGCAGGCGCAAGAGACTGGGGCCGCTATCCATCCGGAGGTCCTTGCAGGCTGGACCCAGAGGGCGATCTGTCTTCTCGGAAATGCAAATTGTGCCCTTTCCTCAGAAAGACGCAAGTCAGTCCTCCTACGAATTGATCCACAGCTCGTGGAATTAGCCTCTGCCGAACCAGGCCCCCTAGCTGAAGGACAGCTTTTCGGAGAGAGATTTGTTAAGGACATTGCGAAATTTGTTAATACGTTCACTTCTCTTGACAAGTCGCAATCTTCTCTCAAGAGGGTTTTCTATCCCCTATCTGGCAGGGCCGGTCGTGGCAGAGGACGCTCGGCCGGCCGATTCAGTCACCAAAGTCCTCAGCGCGGCTTCGCACCTAGACGTAGGGGATACACCCAGGAACCTGACCAGGCCGGATTTTACCCCACCAGATTCAGGGGTTTCCGGGGCCGGTACAACAGAGGCATCAACAGAGGCTTCAGGAACAATGATGCCCAGTCCTCAGGTAATACCACCTTTCCTTCCTATGATTCCTCTGGGGGGCAGACTAATGCATTTTCTGTACAATTGGACAAAGATCACCTCAGATGCGTGGATCATCCACACCGTTCAGGGTTATCAGATAGAGCTAGTCGATATTCCTTCTCAAGCAATCCCCCCTACTCCTCTCCATTTTTCCCTACAAGAACAATCTTTTATAAACTCAGCATTCCAAGAGCTTTTGGCAAAGCAGGCTATTGCTGTGGGACCCTTCATTCGCGAAGGCTTTTGCAGCAACGTCTTCTTGGTGCAAAAGAAGGGAGGAGGACAGAGATTAGTGCTAAATCTCAGGGAGTTCAATCCTTTCGTAGTCTACAGGCATTTCAAGATGGAAGGAATCCATCTTTTAAGAGACTTATTACCGGAAAAGGATTGGATGGTCCGCTTGGATCTAAAAGACGCTTACCTAACAGTCCCCATTTGCCCCTCCCATCAGAAATATCTCCAGTTTCAGTGGAAAGGGCAATGGTTCCCCTACCTATCTCTTCCCTTCAGCCTTTCATCAGCCCCGTGGGTTTTTACCAAACTGCTGAAGCCAGTGACCACTCGTCTTCGAGAAATGGGCGTCCGCATGATCGTTTACCTCGACGACATGCTTCTCCTGGCTCAAGATCCCACACTGTTGTGCACTCACTTACAATGGACGATCTCTCTATTGCAAGAGTTGGGTTTTGTGATCAATACCAAAATGTCCATGACTATCCCGTCCCAACAAGTCGACTTCCTAGGTTTCCAGATCGACTCAGTGAATGCCCAGTTGCTCCTCCCGGCGCCCAAGATCAAGTCCATAAAGAGGGAGATCCGAACGACTCTGTCGAAGCAGATGGTCTCTTTGAGGTCCCTGGCGAGGATTGTGGGTCTAATAGCTTCCTCGATTCAGGCTATCTTCCCAGGACCTCTCCATTACAGGGCGTTGCAGTGCCTCAAGATCCATTATCTGCAGAAGAGGCTCTCGTACGATCAACTGATCGCTCTGTCTCTAGAGGCTCAAGAGGAACTGCAATGGTGGCTAGCTCGCCTGGAATGGCAAGGCCATTTTCGGAGCCTCTCCCTTATGTAGTTATAGAGTCGGACGCCAGTCGTTGGGGCTGGGGTGCAAGATGCGGAGATTATGCCACTGGTGGTCGGGGGTCGGCAGAAGAGTTAAAATTACACATCAACTGACTAGAGTTGTTAGCCGGATCGTTTGCCATCAGATCGATCTCCCCATTAAAGAGCAATTGTTGCATCCTCCTGAGGATGGACAATGTGTCGGCGGTTCGCTACATCAATCGCCTAGGAGGGACGAAATCTCGACTCTTGGCCAATATTGCAAGGGAGTTTTGGCACTTCTGCCTGGCGCAGAAGATCAGGATTGTAGCAGAATATATTCCCGGCAAGAGCAATCAAGTAGCGGATTGGAACTCCAGGTTTCTGAGGGACTTCAGCGACTGGAGACTCCATCCTTCTGTGTTTCTAGAGATCATGAGTATTCGAGATCCTTGCCTGATAGATCTCTTTGCCTCTCGCCTCAATACTCAGCTTCCCCGCTTCTACAGCTGGAGACTGGACCCGATGGCGTTGGGAACGGACGCGTTCCTTCACCCCTGGGGTGCCCAGAGGAACTATGCCTTTCCCCCCTTCGCATTCATTCTGAGAGTAGCAGCTCAGGTCCGGCGACAGGCAACCTCATTAGTATTAGTCACACCGTTATGGAAGACACAATCATGGTTTCCGACTCTATTGGAGTTGTCAGTGGACCTGCCCTTCCATCTGCCTGTGTTCCCGATGCTGCTCCAGGACCCAGTAGGCTCTCCACATCCTCTGGTCCTTCAGAATCAGTTAACCCTCATGGTTTGGACGCTCCCAGGAGACATGAACGAATTGCGAGCCTTTCATTGGCGGCTGCCGAGTTTATACAGCAGGCTTGGGCTCCATCCACCCGCAAGCGATATTCTGCATCCTGCAAGCGATGGATGGGTTGGTGCCTTCAACGACAGGTGGATCCTGTGGGATCGGATTTGAAGGAAATACTGAATTTTTTGTCTGAATGTGCTGAATCAGGTCTGTCTTATAGATCAGTGAATAACTTCAGGTCGGCATAATCGGCCGGACATAACCACATTGATGGAAAACCTGTGGGAGTGCACCCGTTGATGTGTAAGTTGTTGAAAGGTATTAGTCGCTCGTCCTCCACGACCCAGATATACTACGCTATGGGATGTATCAAAAGATCTCTCTTTGTTAGAATCGTGGCCGGACAATAAAGATTTATCTTTAAAACAATTTTCCGCAAAACTCACTATGTTGTTGTGTCTTATTTCCTGTCGTAGAGTGTCTGATGTGCATGCTTTAGATTTGGCAGGAAGGGTTTTCTCTCCCCAAGGTGTTTCTTTCATCATCTCTAGAATAACCAAAACGATGTCTCGTTTGGTTGAGTATCCCGCTTTTCCTCACAATGCTAAATTATGTGTTTTGCAATGCTTAAAAGTGTATGAAGAACGTACTTTAGCTCACAGATCGGACCCTCTGGGTCAACTACTTTTAGCGATCCAGAAACCTTTTCGCCCAGTCTCAGCGGCCACTCTGGCGCATTGGGTTATGTGGGTGATGGCTGAAGCTGGTATAGATATATCTGTCTATGGTGCGCATTCAACAAGAGGCGCTATGGCCTCTAAAGCATTTATTATAGGCTCTCGTTTAGAAGACATCTTGAAAGCTGCTGATTGGTCTTCGGATTCAATGTTTAAAATATTTTATTATAAACCCATTGCTCATGTTTCTTCTGTTGTTGTTGGTCAGCTTTGAACCAGCATAATCTGAGCCTCCGGTCCTGCCATAGAATACAAAATTTTCCAGCATTCGTGACAACATTTTTAGATTCTATTAAGGACACGGAGGCGAGGATTATCCCACCCGTTGGGACAGGTAAGAGTTACAACTGTCATGTTGTTCTATGATGCATAAGATGTATGTTTTTTGCCTCACCCCGATACCAAACTTGTGGTTCCGCGTTTTCAAACTTGTTTCTATTTTCAGGAACGGATACCAAACAAAGCTGAATCGGCTTTTCCTCGTGACAAGGAAGCTGGCGCTCTTGGTGGATAGTTGTCTCGTCCGAGACTTGTGTTGGAGTTGCTCTCCGTTGAGAGTCAGAACTGTTGCTTGTATGTTTACTGGACACTTAAGACTGCTTATTGCAAAGAAAGAGGCAGACAAGATGGTGCCACGCTATTTTGTATATTCAGGACATGTTTGATTGGTTAATTGAAGGAGGCGTGGTTCAAAGCCTCATGGGATATGTAGTGTTTTTACGTATTTACTGTTTTTTCATTGGCTGCTGTTTGAGTGGAAAGAAACTGAGAAGCATAATCCTCGCCTCCGTGTCCTTAACCCTTTTGGTGCTTGCGTCGGCCAATGGCCGACGCAAGCACTACCTCCCTGGTACGGCGCACGTCCATTGGCCGTCACCAGGGAGGCCCCCCTTTAAACCTCCAGTGCAAAGCACCGGAGAATGTTTTTTAATTTTATTTCCCCTGGGGGAGACACGGAAGGCTTTCCGCGTCTACCCCCGTCCTCCCTCCCGCCCATCTGTGACGTCAGCGCGCCGCGAGGCGCTCTGACGTCACTGATTTCCCCACCGGAGCCGAGGACAGCCGCAGGTCAGGCCGCGCTCAACTCCGATGGGGAAATAAGGCCGAAAGCGGCCTCCCCAGCTTTCAGGGAGGCCTTGTTTGAAAGGGGAGAGTCTCCCCTTTCAAACGAGGCATTCCTGAAAGGGTTTCCTGGCCGTGGATCGCGGCAGCGCTGCGATCCACGGCCAGGAAACCCCACTAGACACCAGGGATGTCTTTTGGGGGGGTCGGCCCTCGTGGTAATGGGTCGCCCCCCCCCCCCCCGGGGGCAAGTTTTATTATTAAAGAATGTTGGCTTTCCTTGGGGGGCGCGATCGCACCCCCAAAAATGTTAAAAATAAATAAAAATTAAATGGCGCCGATATTGGCAGGGGGTCGGTCCTCCTGCTCAGTGGCCGACCCCCTGTGGGGGCAATTTTTTTTTTATAGCCATGTGCTTTCCGTGGGGGCCACAATCGGCCCCCAGGGAAGCCATAGCTATAAAAAAAAAATAGAGAAAGAGAGATATCTCTTTCTTTATATATATATATATATATATATATATATATATATATATATATATATATATATATATATATATATATCTATAGAGAGAGAGTCTCTTTCTCTCTGTAGATGATATATGTATATATATATATGTATCTATATACATATATATATGCGTATATAGATACATATATATATGCATAAGTCTACAGAGTGAATGATATATATATATGTATATAGATACATATATATATAAATATATGTAGCGATAAAATCTTCTATGTATATGTATATATATATGTGTCTGTGTGTGTATATATATATATATATATTATATATATCATAGCTCCATAGGTTTTGCACCTTCTTCGCGCACTCGCGGACGGGGGCTTTCTCGCGGGTGGTGCTCCCACTAACATGTACGCTCCCAAACTTGCATATTTCTCACAGCAAGAAAGAAAAGCACTCACGGGGGTGAGTCCAGGTCTTTTATTCACGGACTCACAGCAACCAGACGCGTTTCGGCAGTCGCCTTTTTCGATGGTAATCAGGCGCCTGATTACCATCGAAAAAGGCGACTGCCGAAACGCGTCTGGTTGCTGTGAGTCCGTGAATAAAAGACCTGGACTCGCCCCCGTGAGTGCTTTTCTTCTTGTTGTGAGAAATATGCAAGTTTGGGAGCGTGTATATATATATATATATATATATATATATATGCTCCTTGATGCACAGTGAACGGCGCACTCGCGGACGGGTGCTTTACAAACGCGGGGGTGCGCCCGCGATATTTATCCAGGCTCTGTTTCCTTGTTTCCCGAAAAGAAAAACAGCACTCGCGAGGGCACTTGCTAGAGTTTATTGCGTTGCCAATAAACTCTAGCAACTGCCTCGCGAGTGCTGTTTTTCTTTTGGGAAACAAGGAAACGGAGCTTGGAGATATATATATATATATATATATATATATATATATATATATATATATATATATATATATATATATATATATATATATATATATATATATATATGTATGTGCCGGGCACGAAATAAAACTTATTGCACCAGAACTTGGGTCCGCATTCGTATGTTCCTGTTTGAAAGGAGTATGAGAGGCGAAGCAGGAGATATATACATATATATATTCAGAAACACAAAGGATGCAGCACTCCAGAGATTGGTTTCAGAGTTGCTTTATTTTCACCATGACTGGTGGTAGTGGTGGTGAAAATAAAGCAACTCTGAAACCTGTCTCTGGAGTGCGGCATCCTTTGTGTTTCTGAATTTAAATATCGGGTAAGGATTCTACCCGTTGCTGCCTGCACCAGGTATTGAGCGCGCTGACATTGGGAATTAATTGTTTGATATATATATATATATTTACAGAGAGATTTCTCAGTGCTGAAAATATGAGACTGTGAAAGAACTATATTGAGTCTCTTTGAAGTTACATGAAAGGCAGTAAAATGTGGTACTGCTGCAGAGTACAAAAAAAAATTCCTGCTAGATAGAGATATCTGACTTTTGTCTAGTGGCAGTTTTGACACCATAAAGGGCATGCTGGAAAGAACAGATCTGTATTATGTGGATAGCTAAGTGGATTAGTAAAGCCACGCAGTAGAAACACTTGAAATGTATGTGAGAGAGGGGCTATGGAGAGATGAGGGGCACGTTTGCAAGGATGGTAGTGAGGGAATTAAAGGAGGTCATAGTGTGCAACTGTAAAGCACACGTTCACCCGTAGGCATCTTGGCGCCAAAATGAAGGTCGCACTGGCTTCCACCAGCGCTAAAAGGCTGCGATGATGGGTATGTGGCAAGGTAAAGTAATACTGTGTCTTTTTTCTCTCTTTCTTAGTCTTTTTGGAGAGCGTACGGATTTCGCAAAGGAAAGGTAAGGTGACTTCGTCATTATTGACTGTTAAACACTTCACTCACGCACACACCCACCTACACTTTGAAACCAACAACCTATCTGCCTTCTACGTAGGACAATGTTTTAAAAGGATAGTTTTAGGCACTAGCAGAGATGGCGTATCGTTGGATGAATGCTGCCCAGGCCCTAAGTCTGGTTCTGGAGTCCAGCTCTGAGGCAGGATCAGAGACTGAGACAGCAGATACTGAGACAGCATCTGAGGGAGAGGACAATGGAGCCGAATCTGGGAGTGATTTTTCAGTTGGCGCAGTTCCATCCGACGACTCATCTTCCAGCGATTCTGAAGGAGACGATGTCAGTCGTGCTGTCCCTTTGCCTGCACAGTCTGTGCAGCAGGACACCAGTAACAGGTTAGAGCAACCCAGAGCGCAGGAACGTGCGGCCGCAAGCACAGACGGAGTGCTGTCTTGGCAGCCTCCCAATTTAGTTCAGCCCCAAATTCCGCCTTTCACTGGTGACATTGGATGTAAAGTCGATACGGCGAATTTTTTGCCAATTGACTATGTCCATCTCTTTTTGGATGTTGACTTCCTTGACGAAATTGTGCAGCAAACAAATTTGCGTGCCGAACAATTTCTGAGGGAGCAAGGAGGCACTCTTGGGCCTCATTCTAGGGCGCGCAAGTGGACTCCCACTTCTTTAGGGGAGTTGAAGATATTTTTGGTCCTCACACTTAAAATGGGGGTAGTGCATAAACCAACCTTGCTATCCTACTGGTCTACTCGCACGGTTTGGTTAACCCCCATCTTCGCACCATACATGAGCAGAGATCGTTTTTTGCTATTGCAGCGCATACTGCATTTCAATGGCAATTCTGCTGCATTGCCCCAGGACTATCCAGACCATGACAGGTTGTTCAAAATTCGGCCTGTCGTGGAACATTTGTCTGCCAGGTTTCCAGAGGTTTATACTCCTGGAAAGAATATAGCCATTGATGAGTCCTTGATCTTGTATAAAGGGCGGCTGCTGTTTAGGCAGTACATTCCGAGCAAACGCGCTCGCTATGGCATCAAGCTGTACATGCCGTGTGAGAGCTCGACTGGCTATGTGTACAGCTTGAGAGTGTATACAGGGAAGGACACAAGTCTTAACCCTGTAGGTTGCCCTCCCACGCTAGGGGTCACAGGAAAGATCGTATGGGAGCTTGTCCAGCCACTTCTTCACAAAGGTTATAACCTTTATGTGGACAATTTCTATACAGGAGTAGAGCTGTTCAGTGAGCTCTACAAAGCTGGCACTGTGGCTTGCGGTACAATTCGTTGTGGCCGCAAAAGATTCCCGCAGGAGCTTGTTTGCAAGAAGCTCCAGAAATCCCAGAGTACTGCGTTGCGTTCCAACGAACTGCTCGCAGTCAAATTCTCAGATAGGCGTGACGTGTACGTGCTCACTACAATTCATGCTGAGAGCACTTCCCCTGTCACGGTTTGGGGTCAGATGGCCGAAGTCCACAAGCCCACCTGTATACTTGATTACAACAAGTACATGGGCGGAGTGGACAAGAACGACCAGGTTCTTCAGCCATACAATGCGAGTCGTAAAACTCGCACTTGGTATAAGAAACTGTTTACTCACCTGATCCAGATGGCAACATACAATGCGTATGTTGTTTATCGTCAGACCACCACAGGAAGACTCATGTTTTTCCTTGACTTTCAGTTGTCTGTGATTGTGTTGTCCCGATAAAAATGGTACCTCACTCGTGTGGGAGGCCCAAGTACCCGCGACAGGCAAGGGCCCAAAACTTGTTGTGACAGGCAACTTTGATGTCTCCTCAATACGTTTTGGGCCCTTGCCTTTCGCGGGTACTTGGGCCTCCCACACGAGTGAGGCACCATTTTTATCGGGAGACCTGGGGGAACGCTGGGTGGTAGGAAATTTGTGTCAGCCCGGTGATCCCACAACTTTCCCACACACAAATGTGTGGAAAAAGTGATTTTTTCAGCCAAATTTGAGGTTCGCAGGGGATTCTGGGTAAGAAAACGTTGGGGGATCCACGCAACCAATACCTCCCTGGAATCCCCCGGGTGTCTAGTTTTCAGAAATGTGTGGGTTTGGTAGGTTTTCCTAGCTGGCCGCCAAGCACGGGGCCAAAAACCCAAGTGACTCCCTTGCAAAACCAGGTTGTTTTGTGATAGGCAATTTTGATGTCTCCTCAATACGTTTTGGGCCCTTGCCTGTCGCGGGTACTTGTGCCTCCCACACGAGTGAGGCACCATTTTTGTCGGGAGACCTGGGGGAACGCTGGGTGGTAGGATATTTGTGTCAGCCCGGTGATCCCACAACTTTCCCACTCAAAAATGTGTGGAAAAAGGGATTTTTTCAGCTAAATTTGAGGTTTGCAGGGGATTCTGGGTAAGAAAACGTTGGGGGATCCACGCAACCAATACCTCCCTGGAATCCCCCGGGTGTCTAGTTTTCAGAAATGTGTGGGTTTGGTAGGTTTCCCTAGCTGGCCGCCAAGCACGGGGCCAAAAACCCAAGTGACTCCCTTGCAAAACCAGGTTGTTTTGTGATAGGCAATTTTGATGTCTCCTCAATGCGTTTTGGGCCCTTGCCTGTCGCGGGTACTTGGGCCTCCCACACGAGTGAGGCACCATTTTTATCGGGAGACCTGGGGGAACGCTGGGTGGTAGGAAATTTGTGTCAGCCCGGTGATCCCACAACTTTCCCACTCAAAAATGTGTGGAAAAAGTGATTTATTCAGCTAAATTTGAGGTTTGCAGGGGATTCTGGGTAAGAAAACGTTGGGGGATCCACGCAACCAATACCTCCCAGGAATCCCCCGGGTGTCTAGTTTTCAGAAATGTGTGGGTTTGGTAGGTTTCCCTAGCTGGCCGCCGAGCACAGGGCCAAAACCCAGGTGACCCCCTTGCAAAACCAGGTTGTTTTGTGATAGGCAACTTTGATGTCTCCTCAATACGTTTTGGGCCCTTGCCTGTCGCGGGCACTTGGGACTCCCACACAAGTGAGGTACCATTTTTCTCGGAAGACTTTGGGGAACACGGGGTGGGTGGAATTTTACGTATCCACACAGATTCCAGAACTTTCTACCACAGAAATGTGCGGAAAATGTGGTTTTTTTGACAATTGTTTAGGTTTGCAAGGGATTCTGGGTAACAGAACCTGGTGAGAGCCAGCCAAGTCACCCCATCCTGGATTCCCCGGAGTGTCTAGTTTTCAAAAATGTATAGGTTTGATAGGTTTCCCTAGGTGCCGGCAAAGCTAGGGTTCAAAATCTACAGCTAGGCACTTTGCAAAAAAAGGGTCTGTTTTCACTGTGAAAATGTGGTGTGTCCACGTTGCGTTTTGGGCCATTTCCTGTCGCAGGCACTAGGCCTACCCACACAAGTGAGGTACCATTTTTCTCAGAAGACTTTGGGGAACGCGGGGTAGGTGGAATTTTGTGGATCCACGCAGATTCCAGAACTATCCACCACAGAAATGTGAGGAAAATGTGGTTTTTTTGACAATTTTTTAGGTTTGCAAGGGATTCTGGGTAACAGAACCTGGTGAGAACCAGCCAAGTCACCCCATCCTGGATTCCCCTGGGTGTCTAGTTTTCAAAAATGTATAGGTTTGCTAGGTTTCCCTAGGTGCCGGCAGAGCTAGGGTTTAAAATCTACAGCTAGGCACTTTGCAAAAAAAGGGTCAGTTTTCACTGCGAAAATGTGGTGTGTCCACGTTGCGTTTTGGGCCGTTTCCTGTCGCGGGTACTTGGGCCTCCCACACAAGTGAGGTACTATTTTTCGCGGAAGACTTTGGGGAACGCGGGGTAGGTGGAATTTTGTGGATCCACTCAGATTTCAGAACTATCCACCACAGAAATGTGAGGAAAATGTGGTTTTTTGGACAATTTTTTAGGTTTGCAAGGGATTCTGGGTAACAGAACCTGGTGAGAGCCAGCCACGTCACCCCATCCTGGATTCCCCTGGGTGTCTAGTTTTAAAAAATGTATAGGTTTGATAGGTTTCCCTAGGTGCCGGCAGAGCTAGGGTTCAAAATCTACAGCTAGGCACTTTGCAAAAAAAGGGTCTGTTTTCACTGTGAAAATGTGATGTGTCCAGGTTGCGTTTTGGGCCATTTCCTGTCGCGGGTACTTGGGCCTCCCACACAAGTGAGGTACTATTTTTCTCGGAAGACTTTGGGGAACGCGGGGTGGGTGGAATTTTGTGGATCCACGCAGATTTCAGAACTATCCACCACAGAAATGTGAGGAAAATGTGGTTTTTTTGATAATGTTTTAGGTTTGCAAGGGATTCTAGGTAACAGAACCTAGTGAGAGACAGCCAAGTCACCCCATCCTGGATTCCCCTGGGTGTCTAGTTTTCAAAAATGTATAGGTTTGATAGGTTTCCCTAGGTGCCGGCAGAGCTAGGGTTCAAAATCTACAGCTAGGCACTTTGCAAAAAAAGGGTCTGTTTTCACTGTGAAAATGTGGTGTGTCCACATTGTGTTTTGGGCCGTTTCCTGTCGCAGGCACTAGGCCTACCCACACAAGTGAGGTACCATTTTTCTCGGAAGACTTTGGGGAACGCGGGGTAGGTGGAATTTTGTGGATCCACGCAGATTCCAGAACTATCCTTCACAGAAATGTGAGGAAAATGTGTTTTTTGGGACTAATTTTTAGGTTTGCAAGGAATTCTGGGTAACAGAACCTGGTGAGAGCCAGTCAAGTCACCCCATGCTGGATTCCCCTGGGTGTCTAGTTTTCAAAAATGTATAGGTTTGATAGGTTTCCCTAGGTGCCGGCAGAGCTAGGGTTCAAAATCTACAGCTAGGCACGTTACAAAAAAAAGGTCAGTTTTCACTGTAAAAATAAAGTGTGTCCACGTTGCGTTTTGAGCCGTTTCCTGTCGCGGGCACTAGGCCTACGCACACAAGTGAGGTACCATTTTTATCGGGAGACTTAGGGTAACACAGAATTGTAGAGCAACTGTTATTACCTATTGACTTTCGATGCATTTCTGCCTTCCAAATGAAAGACAATGTATAAAAAAGAAGTCAATTTGAAAAATGACCTATAATTCTCATGCTAGTATGGGTACTCACAATTTCGGAAATGTGCAAATATCTACTGTTTCTAAACTCTATATTTTGTTCCAATTTCAGAAATACATAGGTGTCTTTTATACCGATTTTTCCATGTATATATTTGCCCAAATTAATTGCTATATACCCGGTACATAATAAAAAACCATTGCAAGACGCTGCTCATTTATTGGCTCTGGGTTTGTCGGGTTCTTGGTGAAACTACAAGTCCTATATATCCCCCCAACCAGAAAGGTTCAGCGGATGTAACGGTATATTGCTTTCAAACAGCTGTCATAATTAGAAGACGTTACAGGTGAAAACGTTGACACAAATGTCTGTTTTTTTCAACTAATTTTCAATTTTTCCTATATTCAACGGTTAGTTTCTATAAAGAAACCTTGAAGGATCTACACAAATGACCCCTTGATGAATTCAGAATTTTATCTACTTTTCTAAAATGTATAGCTTTCCAGGATCCATTATTGCTTTCATACCCATTTCTACCATTAACTGGAAAGAGTTTGAAAGCAGAAAAATTAGCAAAAATAGGCTATGTCCCAGAAAAATGCCAAAACTGTGTAAAAAATGTTGGTTTTTTGACAAAAGTCTGCTTGTCCCTGAAAGCTGGGAAGATGGTGATTTCAGCACCACAACCCCTTTTTTGATACCATTTGCAGGGGAAAAACCAGACGCTTTCATCTGTAGCCCTTTTTTCCCATTTTCCCCCCCAAAAAAAAAACTTTACCTGTATTTTGGCTAATTTCTGGGTCCCCTCCAGGGGAATCCACCAACCCTGGGTACCTTTAGAATCCCCATGATGTTGGAAGAAAAGGACGAAAATTTGGCGTGGATACCTTATGTGGTCAAAAAGTTACAGAGGCCTAATCGCGAACTACCCCAAATAGCCAAAAAAGGGCTTAGCACTGGGGGGAAAAGGCCCAGCAGTTAAGGGGTTAATAGAATCTAAAATTCTTGTCGCGAATGTTCAATCAATCAATCACGGCATTTATAGAGCGCGCTACTCACCGGGGAGGGTCTCAAGGCGCTGGGGGAGGGGGTAAGTTACTGCTCGAACAGCCAGGTCTTGAGCTGCTTCCTGAAGGAGAGATGGTCCTGGGTTCGCCGAAGGTGAGTGGGGAGGGAGTTCCAGGTCTTGGCTGCCAGGTAGGAGAAGGATCTTCCTCCGGCGGTGGCTCTGCGGATGCGTGGTACGGTGGCGAGGGCGTGGCTGGTTGATCGTAGCTGGCGGGTGGGCGTGTAGAAGGTCATGCGGTCGTTGAGGTACTTGGGGCCCAGGTCGTGGAGGGCCTTGTGTGCGTGGGTGAGGAGTCTGAACGTGATTCTCTTGCTGACGGGGAGCCAGTGCAGGTCTTTCAGGTGTCCGGTGATGTGGCTGTGCCGGGGGATGTCCAGGATGAGTCGTGCGGAGGCGTTCTGGATGCGCTGGAGTCTTTTTGAAGTTTGGCTGTGGTTCCGGCGTAGAGGGTGTTCCCATAGTCCAGTCGGCTGGTGACGAGTGCCTGGGTGACGGTCTTCCTGGTTTCAGTGGGGATCCATCTGAAGATCTTGCGGAGCATGCGCAGGGTGTTGAAGCACGAAGATGAGACGGCGTTGACTTGTCTGGTCATCGACAGGGAGGAGTCCAGGATGAAGCCCAGGTTGCGTGCGTGGTCCGTTGGCTTGGGCGCGATGCCCAGGGCCGGGGGCCACCAAGAGTCGTCCCAGGCAGAGGGTGATGAGCCCAGGATGAGGACTTCCGTCTTGTCTGAGTTCAATTTAAGGCGGCTGTTCCTCATCCAGTCGGCGACGTCTCTCATCCCGTCGTGTAGGTTGGCTCTGGCGGTGGTGGGGTCGTTGGTGAGGGAGAGGATCAGCTGGGTGTCGTCGGCGTAGGAGATGATGTTGAGGTTGTGTTGGCGTGCGATGGCTGCGAGGGGGCTCATGTAGACGTTGAAGAGGGTTGGACTGAGTGAAGATCCTTGTGGAACGCCGCAGATGACTTCGGTGGCCTCGGATCTGAACGGGGGAGGCGGACTCTCTGGGTTCTTCCGGCGAGGAACGAGATGATCCATTCCAGTGCTTTCTCTCGGATTCCGATGTTGCTGAGGCGCTTCACTAGGGTGCGGTGGCAGACGGTGTCGAACGCCGCGGAGAGGTCCAAGAGGATGAGGGCTGCTGTTTCCCGTTGTCGGTTAGGGTTCTGATGTCGTCGGTGGCTGCGATAAGGGCGGTCTCGGTGCTGTGGTTGGCCCGAAACCCGGACTGCGAGGGGTCGAGGGATCCATTCGTCTCGAGGAAGGCGGCAAGCTGTCTGTTGACGGTCTTCTCGATGACTTTGGCCGGAAACGGAAGGAGCGAGATGGGACGGTAGTTCTTGAGGTCGGTGGGGTCCGCCGTTGGTTTCTTCAGGAGGGCGGTAAGCTCGGCGTGCTTCCAGCTCTCCGGGAAGGTGGCGGTGTGGAAGGAGGAGTTGATGATGTCCCGGAGATGGGGTGCGATGGTGGCGTCGGCTTTGTTGAAGACGTGGTGTGGGCAGGGGTCGGTTGGTGATCCGGAGTGGATGGAGTTCATCGTGCGGGTGGTGTCTTCGGTGCTGATCGGGGTCCAGTTGCAGAGGGTGGTGGTGGCGGGCGTTGGTTCGGCGGTAGGGTGCGTGGTCTGTGCGTCGAAGCTGTTATGTATGTCGGTGATCTTGCGGTGGAAGAACGCGGCGAGTGAGTTGCAGAGGTCTTGCGAGGGGGTGATGTCGTGTGTCTCCGGCGCTGGGGTTGGAGAACTCTTTGACGATGCTGAAAAGTTCCTTGCTGTCGTGGGCGTTGTTGTCCAGTCGTTCTTTGAGTGCCGACTTCTTGGTGGCACGGATCATCTGGTGGTGTTTGCGGGTGGCGTGCTTGAGGGCGGTCCTGTTGTCTGTGGTCTGGTCGAGTCGCCAGGCTTTCTCGAGAGTGCGGCAGTTCTTCTTGGATTCCTTGAGTTCGTTGGTGAACCAAGGGGTTTTCTTGCTTCCGGGTCTGCTGGGAGGGTTTTTTAGTGGTGCGAGGTCGTCGGCGCAGGCGGTCAGCCACTTGGCGAGGTTGCTGGCTGCTTCGTTTGGGTCCGTTGTGTTGGTGGGTGTGTTCTGGCTGAGGGAGGCGGTGAGCTGCTCGGCGGTGATCTTGCTCCAGCTCCGGCGGGGAGCCTGTTGCGGGTGGTGGTGGGTCGCAGTCTTTCTGAAGCTGAAGTGGACGCAGCTGTGGTCGGTCCAGTGGAGTCCGGTGGCGTGGCTGAAGGAGATGTGCTTGCTGGAAGAGAAGACGGGGTCAAGCGTGTGGCCGGCGTAGTGGGTGGGCGTGTTCACCAGTTGCTTGAGTCCGAGGTTGGCGAGGTTGTCCAGCAGGGCGGTGGTGTTTCTGTCGTTGTTGTTCTCCAGGTGGAAGTTGAGGTCCCCTAGGAGGATGTAGTCGGCGGAGGGCATGGCGTGCGGGCTGATGAAGTCTGCGATGTCTTCGCTGAATAGTGTGCGTGGTCCCGGGGGTCTGTAGATGAGGGTGCCTCGGAGGGTGGTCTTGGGGTCAGTGTGTATCTGGAAGTGTAGGTGTTCGGCGGCGGTGAAGGTCTCGTCGGAGTTAGTCGAGATGCGGATGGTGTTCTTGTGTACGATGGCGATGCCTCCTCCCGTCTGGTTGACGCGGTCCTTCCGGGTGATCTTGTATCCGTCCGGGATGGCTATGGCGATGTCGGGCGCTGAGGAGGCGTTCATCCAGGTTTCGGTGAGGAAGGCGACGTCCGGTGCTGTTGCGTCGAGCAGGTCCCAGAGTTCCACGGCGTGCCTGTGGACGGAGCGGGTGTTCAACAGGATGCATTTCAGGTGGTTGCTGCTGGTGCTCGACTTGGCGGAGGTGGTGCACGTCCGGGGGCAGGTGAATCGGCAGGCTTGGCAGGTGAAGGGTCCGTGGGTGCGTCTCGGTGAGGCTCGGTAGCAGGCAGGGTTCCGGCCGGCATTGAGTGCGGTGAGGGTGGCGGCGTCGTAGGTCCGTCGAGTAGTGTTGCATCGGTGGGATCCAGGGGTCCTGGCGCTGGGCGCGGGCCAGGCGCGGACGGGCGCAGACGGGCTTACCTTTGGCGCACCTTCGGCGCTCCGTCGGTGCTCCCACTGCGCGTGGCCGCTGCGCGGTCGCTCAGGGGGCGTCATAAGTAAGGAGCCTGGAGGGAGGAGCAGCTGGGTGGCGGGAGCGGGGCGGCGAATGGAATCACGGGGGGGCGGGGCCGCAGGGAGGCAGCGGCGGGAAGTCCCAGGAGCAGCGGGAAAGTCCCAGGAGCAGCGGGAAAGTCCCAGGAGCAGCGGACAGCGGGAAAGTCCCAGGAGCAGCGGGAAAGTCCCAGGAGCAGCGGGCAGCGAGCGAAGGAATCTCCAGGCAGGAGGCGGCAAGGCAGGCAGGAGCGGCAGCAGTGAGTGGGGCGACCAAGCCCTGTGGAGGGCTGAGCGTTGGAAAATGTTGGAAAATTTTGTATTCACATGCTTCAGTGCCTCCAAGTGGATGAACATGGTAACTGCAGTCTGGCCACCACTACAAGTTGCTTTAAATGGAGGCCTTTAATGAGACAATACTTTTTAAATAACTTTTGTGTTATGTTTTTGTACCCCAAAGGCCCAGATATCCTGGGTCTAATTAACACAATCACAGAACTGATTCTGCTCACTGCACTGGTGGATGTAGATAAGCACTGGGAACACTGGGCACTGCTTCTACCAGAATTAATGTCAGGCAGAGCCAGAACAACTGGAATTATGTGGCAGTGAAGGACCCAATTATGCAGAAGTCTGGACTAAACTATACATCCAAGAAAGGCAAGTTATGCAGCAAGAAAGGGCAAAGTATGCTGCGTATTATGCAACTTAAAGCAGATTACTCAACACATTCTGTGATACACCTTTGTCTAGCTTTTTTGACATTTTAAAACAGTGAAGCAAAAAGGATTCCAGCCTGTCTACTCTAAAAATGAATGGCCCTTCTCAATCCAAATGAATGGCAGTCCCAGGATGTCAAATCCATCCTGGTGAATGCTCCTCCTGTAAAACAAGCATTGGCAATGTACTACACCCTGCACGTGCACAGGCACACTGGTCACCCTGCACTTAGATGGGCAGATTCTTTTACCTCTGGTGTCTTGGAAACAGGAGTGAGGACCAAGAAGTTGAGCCCACCTGCTCGGTTTTGATAGAACGTGGGTGCAACCAAGGGTGCATGCGAAGGTGAAGGTCTCATGTGAAATGGCACATCGACCTGAAGCCGAGATACACAGGACAAGTGCCACTGCATTAAACAAGATCTGTTTATTGGGATTTATCAGAAGCACACTGGGGTAAATTCAGCAACAGATGTGGCAGCTGCGTTTTGCACAATCTGAAGGTGGGAGAGGAGATACTTAGGGAAGCCAAGCTAAACTTCATTCCTATACTCCAAACAGCATGAGGTAACTGTCTAGATCACCATCCTGGACCCTTCAACTCAGAAGCAAGGAAGAATGTTCCTCAAGCTTCTCAAAAGAGGGTAACATGTGCCAGCAATCTTGTTGACACGTGGGGAGAAGGTAAGCTCAGGGTTGCAAGTAGCACAGACATTTTTGGTCATAGTAGCAGGGGCTGGGAGTGGGCCAAGAGCCAGTGATGGCCAAATAAAGGTCTGGGTCTTAGAAGGATTCCTGAGAACCAGCACCTCCGTTTTATCGATTAGGTTATTAGCCACCAAACATGCAAAAGACTCAAGACATTCCCAAACTTAACAGAAAAATGTCAGAATTAATAACATAGTTGAAAATCAACAGCACAGTTAAAAAAAACTAAAAACCCCCAAAAATCCAAACAAAGGGGGTTAAATAAAAGTTAATAAATTCGACAAAGTGCAAAATAATTCTTAATCAACTACCAGTGTTTTACTTTAAAAATGGAAAAGCACTTTAATTCACACACAACTAAATACTAAGCATATAATTACAGATCTACACAATAAAACTGAGATCTCTCTAGCACCACCTGAATTAGAGATCTGTGTCAGAACATCATGTTGTGTTAACTATAGACCCGTCCCCTATGGTATCCATCAAGGGTGCGTTGTCCACTGTAGTTGTCACAGAGCCCTCAATGTAAAGCCCTTCCCACTTGCATTTCTCAGACAGTTCACAAAGTAAACACTCCTTCCTAGGCCATTTTTCAAAGAGTTCTCAATGTAAACCTGACTCCCACAGCACTGAGTGTTGTGGGCTAGAAACTCAGAACTGACAACACACAAAAATAACACACAATACACCCAACCAATGTTTATTTCCTTAAAAAGGAAAAGTAATTTGATGCACACAAAAATAAAAACTGCACTCAAAATCACAATTATTTACAAAATTTCAGGTGGAACTATAAATTGGACCCTCTCCTTTAGGAGCCTCACAAATTAAATAGGAAGCAAATTAAGTGCCCTAATGAAACATCACAGACGGCAACTAACACAGTAAATGTAATATGCCCCCTTTATCTGCAAGGTAACATATGGCAATGTGGTCTCTGCCTAAAGAGACATTTTAGAAAAACTCGAACTGTACACTGACATGAACCTTAAATTTCCCTCTTGATATACCAAACATTTTCCAGTGCCGGATACAGAAAAGGGACTATACATTAGACACCTTTTTATTGCATTTGTCAGAGTTCACAATGCAAATCCCCTTCCTATTGCAGTTGTCAGACAGTTAAAAATTAAAATCCCTTTTTATGATGTTTGTCCTTGAGGTCAAAGTGTAAAACCCTTCCTATTGCGTTTGCCAGAGAGCCCACCATGAAAAAAACACTTTCAGTTGCATTTGTCAACGTTCACCAAGTAATCACTGATTCTATTACACTTACCAGAGTTCACTATGTAAAGCTCCTTCCTATGGGGTTTGCCATAGAGTTCATAATATAAAAGCCATTTCTGTTGTGTATGTCAGAAAGTTCACATTGTAAAATACTCACTATTGTACTCTTCAGGGTTGACAACCTTTCCTTATTATGTTTTTCAGAGTTTGCAATGTAAAACTCCTTCCTTTGGTGTTTGGCAAGAAGTTCACAATGTAAAATCCCTTTGCAATGTATTAATTCATGTCCTAAGTTTTAATTATAGGAGGTCACCGAGTCATCTTTAAGAGCCGAATACCATTGCCTATCTCAGATGGACTGTATGCAAGACTTATAGCACAGCCCTCTTTGCTCAATAATTGTATGTAGTGTAAAGCTTAGTTGGCTGTGGGTCCCCTTGGTCATCTATACATTTTATATCCACTGTGAATCAATAGAGGTTATAATATTTATGTTTGCTAGCACAATCACCTAATGTTCATTAACTATCTTTTGTACAACGTCCTGCAGAATCACGGTCCTCTATGTTTGTTATTGATATATTTTATATTTCTTCTATACAAATTGATACATTTGAATGCGTGTATACCACCTCAACCATTTATGTTCTTATACTGTAAAGCGCTCTGATACCCTCGTGGGTCACGTTCGCGCTATATAAAACTTTATAAATAAAAATAAATTAATCAGAAAGTTCACAATGTCAAATCCTTCCTATGGTATTTGAAAAAATTCCGTTGAGGATGCCCCAGGGCAGAAGTTCGTTTCTAGCCCCTGGACTGTGTCAATGGGGGTTACTTCTACTTTGGTGTCCTGGAGCCACTGTACCTCGATCCCGTAAACTGGGAACCAAGAACCCCTTTTAGCACTTGATCCTCAGGGCTATGTGGGAAAACAGGCCAAAGATGATTAAATGAGGTGATGTGGGCTAGACAATCAAAATCAGACAACATACAAAAATAACAAAAAATGTATGTCTAACCAATGCTTTTTTACAAAGAAAAAGTGTTATAATGAACACTTAACTAATTACCATGCATACAAAAAATACAAAATTTTAAGTGGGACTGCAAATTGAATCTCCTTTCAAAGAGACCTCATAGAACTGCAGGGTACAACTAAAGTACTTCAAAAAATATTACAGGGGGCAACTAACGCAGTACACCTAGCCGTTTCCTGTTACCCATGTGGTACGAGGTGAGATTTTGTGCACCAACAGCGTATAACCTTTTAAACCAGCAATGCCACTTTTTGGGCAGATTGCAGCACAAAGCTTTTTACGAACAGCACAGTTAGGTGTAGAGGCTGTATCAAGCGATTTACAATGTAAAATGAGAAGCCCACTGCCTTTGTCACCACATTTACAAAAATCAACAATGTAAGCTTATTAACCTCAAACATAACCATGTGGTTGTGTCTAAAAAGACCGAACCAACATTTTAGCCAGGCTCAATGTATACGACATAAGCATAAAGTTGCCTCGTGTAAAAACCAAGCATTTTCTGTGATTGCATTTGTTGGACAGTTGACATTGTAAAAACCCCTTCCTGTTCTATTTGAGAAATCTGGGTCTTAGGGCAGTCAGAAGTTACTAATTCCAGCTATGCCAGTAGAGGTCTATCACCTCTGCCCCTTCGCCTCCGTACCCCCAGACCCTCACACTGGAGACCAAGTGCCCCTTTTAGCACCTGACTCTAAGGGTAACTAGGCAGAGCAGTCCAGGGCTGACTCAGGGCTGAGCTGTCAGCTGGAAACTCAGAGCACAGCAAAGCACAACAGTAACACTCAATAAATCAATGTCCAGCCAGCGCTCTTTCTTTAAAGAGGGAAATGCAATTAATACACACACAACTAAATACTGTAATCAAAATGAAAGAGATATAAAAGATTTCAGGAGAAATTACAAATTGGAACCCTCCTATAATGGCCTCGCAGACAGGGTCTGGATCACGTACGATAAGGAAATATCGCATTTGGCAACTAACCCTGCAGTCTGCTCTCACTACCTGCCATTTGCGCAGAAGCGAATCACAGAACAGCAATGGAGCTATAGGTGCCTGTTGGAAATCATAAAGCAAGGTTAAGTCTACAGGCTTTTTCAAGACGTTCACAATGTAAAATGAGCGGTCTACTGCCTTTGTCACGACATGTAAAAAAAACAATAAATTAAGCCTACGGGCTTTAACAGGAACATAAACATGACTGCCTACAGTGACCCATCAAACAATTTAAGCAGGCCCGAAGTAAATATTGACATGAAAATAAGGTGTTAGTCTATAAACACCAAAGCTTTTAATGTGGCTAGAGCTAGAAAGGGACCTCGGTATTAAAGTACTTCCTATTGCATTTGGCAGAATTCACAAAGTAAAACTCAGTCCAATTCTATCTGTCAAATGATTCCAAATGTCAAGCCCTACCTATGGCGTTCGTCGTGGCCTTCATAATGTAAAGCCCGTCCTATAATATATGTCAGTTCCTATAGTGAAACTCCTGTGAAACACAGTTCCCCCTTTACTCAGTGCTTGAAATGCAAACACAGAAGTGCAGGCACTCCTCTTCCAAGAATACCTGTTAGCTGCTGAGAAGTGCTGGTACTCTCTCATGAAAAGCACTGGAGCAGAGCTGAGAAGTGCCAGTACTATCCCTAACACATTAAAGGAGTGCAGGTACTGAGTACCAGATAGTACCTGCCCATTTAAAGCACTGCTTTTACCCTGCCCTCTACGCCTGTGTGTACCGTAGTCCACTACACTTACCTACAGGGTACCTCTAATCCGAATTATAACATTGTACCTCTGCCTCTTCCATTACCCTAGTACCTCTACACCTACCTAGAACCTTGTTAGCTTAATGCCTCCCTACTACCAATGCTAGCTTCTCCCTAGTAGCTTTACTCCTACCTACACTCTTGTAACCCTAGCTGTATCCTCATATCGCCACCCATGCCTATACCAGAGTAGTTTCATCCCTACCTATACCCAGGCCCTATACCTGTTACTATAGTGCAATACATACTCCTAACTGTACCCTAGTACCTTTGCATTAGTACTAGAATACCAGTGCTTCATGTTCTGCCTTTCCCTAGGGCCCTGTACTGCTATTCATATCTACGCCCTGCTACCCGTTACCCACTTCCTTACTCTCCTGCCCCTTTTACTCCTTACCTGTTTTAATGTTGTGTTTCCTTATCCCTCATATCCCCTTGCTGCTGTTGTGGGAGGACACACAGAGGTAAAAAAAACTACAACTACAAAAGAAAAGTCAAAGTCACACTTTTAGAAGCAAAATAATTGAGTGACATCAAGATGAGGGGCAAGCGAAATGTGAACAGAATTAGATGAGGCACTGGAGATAAAAAACTATGAATAAAAATATAAATACATGTGGCCCAACAGTAACAGGTAGAAACACTCTGAAGGTGTGTCCTCAAACCGAGGAACAGGGGACGGTGAGATACATTGGCACAGGATGGCCGAACCTCTGGGTCAGGTGGGTAGAGAGCAAACGCAGAGAATAGGCCACAGCATGGACACGTCTCTGAAACAAGGCAGCTTTCATCTCCTTCTTGAGAGTAGATAGGTCTGACAGGAGGAAGGGGGTTCCAAAGTTTCATCGCACTGCCTGAGAAGGACGGATTTCTCATTTGAAGGCCAGCGATTAAAGTAGCAAGGAGTAGAGTTGTGCAGGAGACACGATCCCTAAAAGAATATCAACTTTCAGCCCGATAGCAAGGGGTTGCTGTGTATATTACTTGGTGAGTGATACATGCCAACTTGAACTGAGGTCCAGCTTCAGTTGGAAACCCCTGGAATGCTAAAAGCACACGAGTAATGTGGTCGAACGTCAAAAGCGGTGGGTGAAAAATTCCGCTCAAGTCGGCAGAGTTTTGTCCATGCGGAGAGCGGAGTTCTGGCAAAACTCCGCCAACCACCATGTGAAGGAGTTTTTCCTCACGCGCGGCTCGCCAATGTTAAGTTGGTGAGCAAGAATTTGCGTCCCCTAGAGCAATTTAAAAACGCAGAAACGCCTCCCGGCGAGATTCCTCAACGCGGGCGGTCATGGCAAGTCGCTACCGTTCATGTTAAGAAAGCTGCCGCTCTAGTAGAAAATCTAGTTGAGGGGCAGAAAGAAGCAGCGCCCTCTGGCACGCTGCGTGGTGTTGTTCAAGCTGATTTTACAGTGCGGAACAACCTCTCAGTGCAAAAACTCAGCACAAGCAGTGCGATGTGCCAAAATCCTGCCGCTCGTGGAATCTCGCGAGTTCCGCCCACCCCTACTCCAAAGACAAATCGAGATGCTACATTCAGCACTGCTCAGAGGGGAGCAAGGTAGGCTCTGGGTGACCCTGCGAGGACTGAGTTCGGAGAGAGCACTCCTGGTCAAGGACCTGAAAAGGGACTGGAGTGATTGGTATCGTCAACAAAGGTGGAGTGAAAGTTCGAAAGGAAACCAGTCAATCCAGGATTGCACAGGTACCTTAGAGCTGGGCATTCCTCGTTTTTTGCCCTGAGCTGCGCCCTCAGGGCAGCACTTTTTCCAATTCAAAATTATTACTTTTCAACCGTTCCTGGGGCATCTGTAGCACCAGATATTGTAGGAAACACTCAAACAGACTTTACTCTATTGTCAAACACGTGCACACACTCTCAAACTCTTCGCATTTACTTTGAGGTGAGGTAGAAGACAGCATATTTCATGTCCGGAAATTTGGTGAAGGGGAGTTTTGGATAACTGCTGGAATTATCTAACATAATTAATGTATGTGGACTTTCGAAAAATGCTTTTTTTGTAATTACTTCAGCTGGTGTGAGTTGTGATAAGCTCACAACGATGAGGCTTGCCCCCCAGCTAATCTCTAACCCTTTGAGGGATTTTCTTTCCTCATACAAGTTCTTGAGAGCCACGGACCGAGGGTTTTGGTCTTTTCTTCTGTCTGACACGAGCTAGGTCATCACTCATGCAACAGCTGAAATGAACTGCGGAGACGGCCATCTTGGTTACGGCAGAGGGGAGGGACAGTATTCATTACCACAGAAGACAGAGTGCAGGACTGTGCCCATTCAATAAGTGGCCTCTGCAGGGATTGACGTTACGGGTGCTTATTACATACAGGTGCCACACTACTGTTTAGCATCTGAGCCAAGTAGCACATCCTGACCTCTGACACAAGAGTTAGCAAAACACCACGTGACCCTCAAGCAATGAATCCAGCACCCCAGTAACAACCAAAGCCAGCGCCCCAGGAACACCAAAGACAGCGCCCCAGGAACACCAAAGACAGCGCCCCAGGAACACCAAAGACAGCGCCCCAGGAACACCAAAGACAGCGCCCCAGGAACACCAAAGACAGCGCCCCAGGAACACCAAAGACAGCGCCACAGGAGCACCAAAGACGGCGCCCCAGGAACACCAAAGACAGCGCCCCAGGAACACCAAAGACAGCGCCCCAGTAACAACCAAAGACAGCGCCCCAGGAACACCAAAGACAGCGCCCCAGGAACACCAAAGACAGCGCCCCAGGAACACCAAAGACAGCGCCCCAGGAACACCAAAGACAGCGCCCCAGTAACAACCAAAGACAGCGCCCCAGGAATACCAAAGCCAGCGCCCCAGGAACACCAACACCAAAGCCAGCGCCCCAGGAACACCAAAGACAGCGCCCCAGGAACACCAAAGACAGCGCCCCAGGAACACCAAAGACAGCGCCCCAGGAACACCAAAGACAGCACCCCAGGAACACCAACACCAAAGCCAGCGCCCCAGGAACACCAACACCAAAGCCAGCACCCCAGGAACACCAACACCAAAGCCAGCACCCCAGGAACACCAACACCAAAGCCAGCGCCCCAGGAACACCAAAGCCAGCACCCCAGGAACACCAACACCAAAGCCAGCGCCCCAGGAACACCAAAGGCAGCACCCCAGGAACACCAACACCAAAGCCAGCGCCCCAGGAACACCAACACCAAAGCCAGCACCCCAGGAACACCAAAGCCAGCGCCCAGGAACACCAAAGCCAGCACCTCAGGAGCACCAAAGCCAGCACTCCAGGAGCACCAAAGCCAGCACCCCAGGAGCACCAAAAACAGCGCCCCAGGAGCACCAAAAACAGCGCCCCAGGAGCACTAAAGACAGCACCCCAGGAACACCAAAGCAGGCGCCCCAGGAACACCAATCTCTTGAGCCTGCAGAGAACAGCCACGTCCCTCGAGAACTGGAGCTAGCAGTACAGCACGACCATCTAGCGCAGAACCAGTACAGCACAGTCACCTAGCACAGGGGCCAGCAGAACACAGCAGGACTACTGGAACCAGCAGTGCGGCATATTTAAGGAGCACCGGAACCAGAACAGCACTGTCACCAATCACAGGAGCCAGCAGAACACAACAGGACCACTGGGCACAGGAACAAGCACGGCACTACTATTGAGTGCAGGAACAAGCACAGCACAGAACAACCACTGAGCAGAGAAACAACCACAGCAGGATCATCAACTGCTAGAACCAGTACAGTGTTACCACTAAGAGTAGGAGACAAAACACAGAACCACCGCTGAGCACTGGAGCAGGCACAGCACAGCACGACCATCAACTACTGCACCTAGCTGCACAGAACGATCATCGAGCACTGGAACATGGAAAGTATTTCAATGGAGTACAGGAGCAACACAGCACAGCATAACCATAGAGCACAGGACGCAGCAAAATCAGCACATGGCCATCGAGCACTGGAACCAGCAGAGCACAGCACGACCATCGAGCACTGGAGCCAGAGGAGCACGGCACGACCATCGAGCACTGGAGCCAGCAGAGCACGGCACGACCACCGAGCAGTGAAGCCAGCAGAGCACAGCATGACCATCGAGCACTGGAGCCAGCAGAGCACAGCACAACCATCGAGCACTGGAGCCAGCAAAGCACGGCACGACCACCGAGCACAGGCAGCAACAAATCAGCACATAGCCAACGAGCACTGGAACCAGCAGAGCACAGCACGACCATCGAGCACTGGAGCCAGCAGAGCACGGCACGACCACCGTGCACTGGAGCCAGCAGAGCACAGCACGACCATCGAGCACTGGAGCCAGCAGAGCACAGCACGACCATCGAGCACTGGAGCCAGCAGAGCATGGCACGACCACCGAGCACTGGAGCCAGCAGAGCACAGCATGACCATCGAGCACTGGAACCAGCAGAGCACAGCACGACCATCGAGCACTGGAACCAGCAGAGCACAGCACGACCATCGAGCACAGGCAGAAACAAATCAGCACATGGCCATCGAGCACAGGAGCCAGCAGAGCACAGCACGACACCTGGAACCAGCAGTGCGGCATATTTAAGGAGCACCGGAACCAGAACAGCACTGTCACCAAGCACAGGAGCCAGCAGAACACAACAGGACCACTGGGCACAGGAACAAGCACGGCACTACTATTGAGTGCAGGAACAAGCACAGCACAGAACAACCACTGAGCAGAGAAACAACCACAGCAGGACCATCAACTGCTACAACCAGTACAGTGCTACCACTAAGAGTAGGAGACAAAACACAGAACCACCGCTGAGCACTGGAGCAAGTAGAGCACAGCACGACCATCAACTACTGCAGCTAGCTGCACAGAACGATCATCGAGCACTGGAACATGGAAAGTATTTCAATGGAGTACAGGAGCAACACAGCACAGCATAACCATAGTGCACAGGCAGCAGCAAATCAGCACATGGCCATCGAGCACTGGAACCAGCAGAGCACAGCACAACCATCGAGCACTGGAGCTAGCAGAGCACGGCACGACCATCGAGCATTGGAGCCAGCAGAGCACGGCACGACCACTGGAGGCAGCAGAGCACGGCACGACCACCGAGCACTGAAGCCAGCAGAGCACAGCATGACCATCGAGCACTGGAGCCAGCAGAGCACGGCACGACCACTGAGCACTGGAGCCAGCAGAGCACAGCATGACCATGGAGCACTGGAGCCAGCAGAGCACAGCACAACCATCGAGCACAGGCAGCAACAAATCAGCACATGGCCATCGAGCACTGGAACCAGCAGAGCACAGCACAACCATCGAGCACTGGAGCCAGCAGAGCACGGCACGACCACCGAGCACTGGAGCCAGCAGAGCACAGCATGACCATCGAGCACTGGAGCCAGCAGAGCACAGCACGACCATCGAGCACTGGAGCCAGCAGAGCACAGCATGACCATCGAGCACTGGAGCCAGCAGAGCACAGCATGACCATCGAGCACTGGAGCCAGCAGAGCACAGCATGACCTTCGAGCACAGGCAGCAACAAATCAGCACATGGCCATAGAGCACAGAACGACCACCGAGCACTGGAGCCAGCAGAGCACAGCACGACCATCGAGCACTGGAGCCAGCAGAGCACGGCACGACCACCGAGCACTGGAGCCAGCAGAGCACAGCATGACCATCGAGCACTGGAGCCAGCAGAGCACAGCACGACCATCGAGCACTGGAGCCAGCAGAGCACGGCACGACCACCGAGCACTGGAGCCAGCAGAGCACAGCATGACCATCGAGCACTGGAACCAGCAGAGCACAGCACGACCATCGAGCACAGGCAGAAACAAATCAGCACATGGCCATCGAGCACAGCACGACTCCTGGAACCAGCAGTGCGGCATATTTAAGGAGCACCGGAACCAGAACAGCACTGTCACCAAGCACAGGAGCCAGCAGAACACAACAGGACCACTGGGCACAGGAACAAGCACGGCACTACTATTGAGTGCAGGAACAAGCACAGCACAGAACAACCACTGAGCAGAGAAACAACCACAGCAGGACCATCAACTGCTAGAACCAGTACAGTGCTACCACTAAGAGTAGGAGACAAAACACAGAACCACCGCTGAGCACTGGAGCAAGTAGAGCACAGCACGACCATCAACTACTGCAGCTAGCTGCACAGAACGATCATCGAGCACTGGAACATGGAAAGTATTTCAATGGAGTACAGGAGCAACACAGCACAGCATAACCATAGTGCACAGGCAGCAGCAACTCAGCACACGACCACCGAGCACTGGAGCCAGCAGAGCACAGCACGACCATCAAGCACTGGAGCCAGCAGAGCATGGCACGACCACCGAGCACTGGAGCCAGCAGAGCGCAGCACGACCATCGAGCACAGGCAGCAACAAATCAGCACATGGCCATCGAGCACTGGAACCAGCAGAGCACAGCATGACCATCGAGCACTGGAGCCAGCAGAGCACAGCAAGACCATCGAGCACTGGAGCCAGCAGAGCACAGCACGACCATCGAGCACTGGAGCCAGCAGAGCACAGCACGACCATCGAGCACTGGAGCCAGCAGAGCACAGCATGACCATCGAGCACTGGAGCCAGCAGAGCACAGCACGACCATCGAGCACTGGAGCCTACAGCATGATTAAGGCCATAAATATGATATTGTTGAATGATGTTCGAGTAAAAGGGGTGCATAGTGGTTGGCTGCAACTGCGAACTGACTGGTTTCAGGGCGCTTTATGGTTGAGGAATGTGGCTTGAAGATTATTATCACATCAACTATGCATTGTGACGCACTGAGTATAGCGTGTAAGACCGGGTGGATTCAGGGTGCTTAGGCTACAGAAGGGGGTCCTCATACCAGAATCAGTCAGTATCAGTTTCGGGGAGCATGGGGTTCAGGCTCCTCTTAATGGGCTTTATGTAACTGTGTTGATGTGACTTAAGCTCAAAGTAATGTTCTTAATTAACAGAATGTAGATATTGGGTCAATTAAATTGTTGTCTATTAGCAGCGTAAGAGGATGGGGGAGGGAGGAGAGACTGTGTCTGGGTGTGGGACGACTCCCCCCAATTGGTGCCTTGTCGGTGCCAGGATACCTCTGTCCACTGAGGACAGAAGCCTTGAATAAAAGAATGACCCCTACACATCTCTACATCCGTTCAAGGGTGTCACAGTGAAAGCATTCACGGATGTCTCAGTGCTCCCCCCACTCCCTCCTTGGCACCCCCTAAACTGGATTTTTCACGAGATGCCATGGCTTTCTGGACAGCACACTCAGACAATGGCAAATTGAGACATGCCAGTGGCTAATGGCTGAAGGGGGCACCCAAAGCCCACTCGTGTGTCCAGTGTATGCACATATGAGTATATGTACTGATAACATGAGGTCTTAGACAATAACTGCAGCCGTCTGTAAGAGAGACCTAAAAGGGCGTCTTTAGAGAAGAACCAGCTGAACTCTCGGGGCTGCAGTGCAGCAAGAGCCCCTGCGGGTTTAAGTAGTTGAGCCTCTCTGGTACAGCTCTACATGCCCAGCTTCTCCAAGGGCTAGCCCCCCCCTCTCCTAAAGTTTTGGGGCTTTGGGAGTGAGAAAGAGGAAGGCATCCTGTCTTCAGGGAAGTTGTTGCTGGGCTGTGGCCCTGAAGCAAGCACTAGAGAAGTCTCACTCTCACCTTCAATTCTTGGCCTCTTCCCACATAAGAGTTGATGACAGTATACGAACAAGCATTTGCAATGCAATAGGTCTCGCAGTTACGCGAGTTTAAGCTATTGGCATTGTATCTACCAATGCCTTTTATTTATGTTTTTAAAAACAAAACAAAAATAAAAGGCATTGTTATTTGCAATGTCAATAGCTCAAACTCGCGTCAATGCGAGACCTATTGCACTGCAAATGCTTGATAATTACTACTGGTCCTGGGCACTGGAGGAACCCGCCCCACATAAAGCAGTGTAAAGCTATAAAAGCAAATCATCCAGACATGGCTAATTTAAAATGCAAAGGAAGGAGCCATGAACTAATCACCAACTCAATGACAGTGTTTTAGGAGTATCCAGTTGTAATTCTGTCTCCCATTTGCTGCTTGATCATATTGTGCGATCCTGGGCAAATCAGTTTAACAATTTACTACATAATCCCCTTTATCTAGTAACAATAAAATTGATAACAGTGGCCCCAGGAGTAGCGCGCTCTAACCTTGTCTAGCTTTCCGTTACTAACCATATTGTGTGATCCTCAGAAATTTCAAATTACTTTATCAACCTATATGTCCTAGACATCTGGTGCCTTACACTTTGGCAGACTAGACAAAACTGGCAGGCTCTGTATATGCACAAAACTGGATTTATGCTTTTAGACAGCGGAGGTGAGGGAGGAGAAAATGGCAAAACATGTTGAGAAAATCATACCAAAACAACGCATTTCAAAATGCATTTGGACAAGCACGTCGCAGTAGTTTTTTAAGAAGCACAGAGTTTCTGTCCATCCCAGATTATCAATCCGCAGTAAGCATGATGATGTCACGTTAACAAGTGATTCAACCGGTCTGGGTCTGCTCTTAAGGGAGACGGTGACTCTTTGGTTATTAGTGCAGCGGGGACACACTATCTGTGATTTAAGTCCATTGTGAAGAGAAGGTTCACAGGAAGAGCAGGGGGTGGAGTCCGCGCCGGGACTGGCCCGATGTCAGGGCCGCTCCCGGATCCCAGGCGCGGAGGGCTGTCCTGGGCAGTCTGTGCGTAGACTCCCTCCCGAGCTCGTGTGCACGCACACTCCTCTCGCGGCCCTGATACGGCCCCCTAGCGTGCGCGAGCACCCAGCCTAGGAGAGACCACGCAGAGGAATTACACGGGGAGGACTCAAGAACTCCCTGCTGTAGAACAGGAGGAGAGGGCGCGCCCAGCTTCACACCACCAGGCAAGTGAACAATGTATGCCCGTGTCTGAGCACCTTAAGTTATAACGCATGTTACATGCCCTCATAAATGGGATAAAGTAAATCAGTGTTTTAATTCCTCTGAGGTGCCCTTTATTAATGTTATCAATATTCTAGGATCTCAACCACAATGTACCTTTTGCGCCCATATCTCAAATATCTAACAACTCTCGAGTAGCTGTTTTTTTTATTTACGCGACCCCCTACCTTGTTAACACCACAGGTTTATATAAAGCGTCTTATCTTATAAAGTCTCTTTAATACATAATGCCCACGTACATTTTCTTCGGATAGTGAGAACAGCTTTCAAAGCCTGCTGATCTCAACTGTAATATTTATTTTTGCACGACTCAGAATCGGTAGTTCCATGGCGGGGGGCTGAGCGAATTGGGGAGTGTGTGAAGACTGCTTCGTTGTGTAGCGCACGAGCATTGGCCTGTATGACGGGACCCCAGGAGCGAGCGAAGTCTAGGGGTAAAATTATACTCGCCTCGTGTAGGTGTAAGAACGTCGTCGCCGTGTGGCGCGTGACAGTCCGTGTATGCCGGTGCCTTCTTCCGCAGCCCTTCACTCCCGGTACTATAAAATATTCAGCCCACAGAGCCGTCACGAGTGCAGCGGGGGCATTGTCGCAATGAGTGTTTGAAACTGAAAGCGCGAGACGCCGTGAGCGTGCACATTGGCTGTCCGGGCTCAAGCTCAGGATCGCCAGAGAAGACATGCCGTGAGCGTGCACATCGCCTGTCTGCACGTGCACATATCCTGTCATGCAACTTCAGCGAACGGCGCCATACGCGTTCACAGCTGATGTCTTTTAAGCGTGTGCACATCTCATGTCCCGCATCGGAGCAAAAGTCGGCAACAATAGATCTCGCCTAGCGAGCAGGGCATGGCGCTGCATCGCTAGGCGAGACCTAAAAACTGGACCAGGGCAGAGAAACACAACTTTTTGTTGCAAATTCTGAAAGTGAGACATTCTCTTTCAATAGCCTTTGAAAACAGACATTTTAGCCACAAGTGAGTAAGACTCTGTGTTTGTACAGAATACATTTACCAAAAAACCGAACTGTTAAAGGCCATTGTATGAGAATTTTTGTTTGTTTCAGGGTTTAAAATGAATACACTACTGTCTCCTAGTGGCTATTTTGACAAGCACAGCCTCTTAGATAACACTTTTTAGATCGCCATTGTTTCTTATAGACAGACACCGTTTGCCTTTTCCATAATAATTCATTACTCCTGATCCCCTTTACATTTTTGTTATCATTTTGGTGGATGGCGTTTTAGCATTGGTTTCCTTTTTTTTACTAAACTGGTATTGCAATTTTATCTGTTTAATATTTTGCCTTTAATCTCTTTGTGGTGATATTAAAGTACTTCACTTACATTTTTCTGAGGCAAAGCATACATAAAACAAGCATTTACAATGCAATAGGTCTCGCATTTGCAAAGTTAGAGCTATTGGCATTGTAAATGACAAACCTTTATTTATGTGTTGGTTTTGAAAACAGATAAATAAATGGCATTGTCATTTACAATGCCAATAGCTTAATCTCTCGCAAATGCGAGACCTGCAATAGGTCTCAGTATTACGCAAGTTTGAGCTATTGACATTGCAAATAACAATGCGTTTTATTTATGTTTCAAAAACCAAAACATAAATAAAAGGCATTGTCATTTACAATGCCAATAGCTCAAACTTGCGTAAATGCGAGACCTGTTGCGTTGCAAATGCTTGTTACAGCAGGGCATAAACAGCACAAATTGTCGAACCCCAGCCATTTTGGAAGCTACCAACACAAGGGTGTCTGATTTCTGGCGAGTTATAAAACAATTACAGCCACATTGCTATGGCCCTTTGATATCCCCAACCTGCCCAGGAGGCTTCAAAGGTTCCTACAGTTCAGTTTCTGGAGACTCAGCCTAAACACGGACAAGATTCAGGCACACAAACACACTTATATGGCACAACAGAAAGGAAAGGCGTCCCCTGCAGTGGCCTGGTAAGCAATGCCTTGGGCCCTGGCACTTTTTTATTTACAAATTAAGCACTGAATTACCAATACGTTGTGGGTGAAGTGGGATCTGAGAGGAATAAAAACAGTAACTCTAGTGCCTTTTTTAATACAACACTTTGGAGCACTTTTCTGCATATTAAATATCTGGTGTTAGTTAAGCTTAGTAGCTGTAATGGCGCTCAATGTACTGACCCCGTAAGCATAGAAGGCTGAACTGATTTTGAGGCGATGTGAACCCGTAACTTTTAGATGTACATGAATTTTCAAATTACTGAGCAATCGCGCAGGCTACATTTCTGGAAGTGCAACCATAATAAGTTTGTTCCACCACTACTAGACACAGCCCCCCTTACCTAATGAAGGTAGCCTCCCCTGACCCCCAAAAAAAATCTATAAAAACGTATCTATAAAAACTTTTTTTTTTTAAAGATAACACACTAACCATGTGCCTCCATCTGAAAGGATACCTCCCTGCAACCCCTTGCTTTCATTTGTCCACCAATGCAATCTATGCACTTTAATCCCGTTTCAGATGAGTACACGCACCAGAAGGATGGCAGAAACCCTGACCTCCAAGTGATAATACGGACAACTATTATAGTCAAATAATGTAAGATGCTGCTTCTTGGTAGGCTGCCTAGAGCATCTTACACTGCAGAATATAAACAGGAAAGGCATGTGTGCACCAGACAGTGGTATATAATAAAAAATGCTAATTAGGAATGGGCTATAGAAGTGCACTCCTTCCTTCTGAGTAAGAAGGTGACGGTGCATAAACACTGGTATAATGCCGTAATACTTCACAAGTAAATGCAGTTACAAGTTAATTCCCGCAGAATGGGGAATAACTGTGAAGATTAGTTTTTTACCGAGCGGAATTCCACAAAGTATTTTATTTTTTATAGGGATTAATGGTAGGAGGTGAATGTGACAGATGGCCTGGGGGCGGGTCGGGCATCTGGCAGGACTAGATAAGAAAGGAAAGGAAGCTGCTTTGTGGGTAGGTATTACATACTCACCCTGTGCTGGTATGGGGTGAGGCAGGGTCCAGTAAATAGAGCAGGGCTGCATTGTATAACAAGTTTGTAAAGTTATAAAAATATTAAAGTTACATGAACTGTTGTGCGGTTAAGTGTAGTTAAATGTAACAGCAAGATCTGAAAATACAGCAGTTTAAAGGAAGGCATATGGGACAAATTGTATTTGGGGCTAAAATCAGCATTTTGCAATGGGAGGGGCAAGAGAGTCATGACTTCACAGGGGAGGGGTAGAGTAAATACATAATATGTGCAGGGTTTGGAGTACTTGTGGGCAAAGCAATGCTAGCAGGAGCCTATAGCAGGAGTTATAACCCCTGTATGAAATGTCAGCAGAGGGGAAAGAAGGATTATGGAGGTGGGGGGTGCAGCAATGGGAGTTTAGCAGGGAGGGATGCTCTGCCTCCCCTCACTTCTTGGCTCAGCTGCTGCAGGAAGTGTGTGGGGCTGAAAGTGACACTGCAGTGAATAGTGCCTGATCTGTTTAAGTCTGCAAAAACATTTTATATTATACTTTTTTATCATTGAGCTGATTAAAAATAATAAACACCACAGTTTTTTACAGAGCGAACTTGACCTGACGGTATTGGGCCTCATTACATGAGCAGCAGTTACATTACACAAAGGCAAATTAATTTTTTTGGTACAAGGAGAATCATATGATGTCAAGCAGACGACGAGACTAGAACTTAGCTTGCCAGGTTTTAACTCATCACACCACATCCTTTCTTATATTTAAAGAGTAGAAACGCTGGGAAATATAGCAATTAGAACTCTGTGGGGGAATAGCGTGCTTTTCATTCATATATTTACACTGCAGCAAACAATACGGGTGACAAAACGCAGCTTTTAGGAAAACATGTTGCCTTACTTTAATTGCAGGACCATCCAATACAATTGACAGATTTTGTTTGTAATAGAGGAAGCTCCGCACTTCAGGTGTTCCTACTATCCTGCCACAAGACCGAGTAGGTGAAGCCCGCTAACTGCGTAACAAGTTCATAACCAAAACACACTTGACAAACAAGAGGAAGGGCCCGTCATCTCTCATGAAGAGGGAGAGAGAGTGCCTCAGTTGTGCTGTATAACTTAAACAAAACACTTCACCTGTTTCCTGAGCCTCTGCACGAACCCTGCTGCTAGAGCTGCAACAAGAACCGGTGCATAATGTGAATTGTGACAATGGTAGGCAACAATTCTATAAACGCACAAACGTACGGTATTAATGTAAATGCACACTCACTGGCCTTGCTTGCCCTCCATCTCTTCTAGTGAGGCACAAATAACAGGAATACAGCAAAACACCGCAATCAAGTCAAACAACGTGCGGCGGCATTGGCAACAGCAATATTGAGAACAGGGCACAGACTTCGCTGTGTGATGCCCGTTCTGGCGGCTGTGTTAATAGCCGAGGGACTGCTCCATCCTGGTTTAGGGCCACCTCGCAGCAAGTGATCGCATTTCTCATTATTAGCATAACTAAAGATGAAAGTGTGTTACAGCGGACTTCTGAACTACGCTGTCTCAGCAGCAGCACCTCTGTCTCCCATGTAAACAAACGTTAGCAGCTCGCAGGCACATCTCAGGTTCACGGCGTGCAAGAGTGCGTGATGTTGAGAGTATTTTTTTAATTCAGCTGCAGACGCATCCTGACCGGGCTGCTTGAACCTAGTCCGCCCCTGGCTGCAATCATCCACAAAATAAATGCAAGGGCTGCTTTATTGGCATGATCGTTAAGACTTGCCTGCTTCAGGTTTTGGAGCGAATGTTCAAGGCGCTTACTGACCGCTCGTACAAACGGCCGCCATTGTCCCGGCTGCACTTGGAAAGTGAAAGTGGGCATGGCGCGCTGATTGTAAGCGAAGCACGTCGTTGTGCCAATAAAGAAAACAAGCGTGCGCCTCCATGGCCGCCACAAGCGCGAGATAGCGGGAGGGGGGCGGGAGCAAAGGGAACGGGAACACGAACAACGGGAAAGGGGGCGGGAGGATGGAGAACACGGCCAACGGGAGGGGGGCAGGAACAGGAAACTAAAAAGCAAGAGGTACACTGATCTCGCTACGAAACAAACAAGTGGGATTACAATCAACACAATTCCTGTCTCGTGAGTCATCGTGGTTACATCACAGCTCGGCGAGCAGCAGTGACTATAAACTAGCGGCGACAGATGAAGTGATTCGCCCACAATCACGGAACATTACGTTAAAGCCAACACTTCCAAACTCGGCAGCTGGTGGTGGAAAATAAACAAGGAAGTAGTTCCTAAATGAGTAGATAACCCCGAGCAGCGGAACTAAACTGTAGTTGGTCGGTGCTGCTTCCTGCAAACCGGAAGAAAAACGGAAGTGACGTTTCGGACCACCAGCCAATCAATGAGCTACATAAAAAGAGCAATGCCAGATTTAACCAATGGCAAGCGAAAATACAAATATAAATGCAATGGGTGGAGTTTCACCACTAATACTGACTACTTGATGCCTCGTAGAGGCAGCGCATGCGCTGCCTATGCGAGACCTAAAAATCACTGCAGAGTTCGGAGACCACAATTACTGAATAGGATTTGTATGAGTAAATGGTAGATGATAAATGGTATGTTGCCTGCCTGCTCATGTGAGGAAAGAACGACTTCTGAAAAGCTCCAACCTTCCCATTAAAATTTCAATTTCTATTTTTCTATATTTTTTTGTGGATTAACAAAATTTTTTCATCATTTGTAGGTTTGTTTTGAAATTAAATTCCTACAAATTGCTTAGTCCTGGGTCCCCAGCTTCGAGGAATGACATAGTGGTGGTCCTCGGAGTCCATTCATGATTCAGTGGGGGTCCACAGAAGTCTATGGATCTATGGTCAACACACCGTTAAAACACTAAAATCAATAGTCTACTTCCAGGAAGAGTTCTTTCGAACAATATAAAAAACTGAAATGATTTCCCTGGATATTTAAAAATAACATTCAAACAATCTGAGAGAATCTGGAGTTTCAGTCCTAAAGATGCCATATGGAGGGCTGAGTAATTTCAATCAGGAGTTCGTGGCAGAACTAGGAGAACGAGGGGCATATCTTCCAGGGATGGGGAGGGAGTTTGGGGTGTGACACCCCTAAACAAACACATTCTTGGCTTGACAGTTGGGTCTGGAGGCCATAAGTCAGTCTGCAATCTCTGTGTCTGTTTTTCTCGTAGTGGACCAAGAATGAAAGGCAAAACAGTGACTTTGAAGAAAAAGAAATATATATATATATATACACACACATGCAGCAGACTCAAAGGCAGTTGCAGTGACACCTACATAGCTCTCTACTTCCTAACACAGGTACTGAGGTATTTGTGCAGCCACTTACATGTACATTTAGACAGCCATAAAGGTATTACAGCAGGCAGTTACATACCAGCACATTTACTTACACATCTCATGGCACTGATAGAGGTGTACTCCTACACTCTCTCAGATATGTAGGCAAGTACTGACACAACCTTCTCAACCATGTACAGAAATAGTCCATCAAACATGGGTGATGGCTACTAGTGCAGACCCGGTCTGTGCTCTCTCACTGCAAGCTTCACTTGGCAAGTCTTTCTCAAGTGTCAAATCCACTCAAAAACTCATGCCCCCAGTCACTGACCCACTCAGACACTCATGCACCCACTTAGACTACTCAAACAGTCAGAGACTTACCCGGACAGAGATGCACCCACTCACACACCCAGTGAGACACTTATGCAGGTAGTCCCAGACACACACAGTCATACACCTATGGAGACATTCGAGTACTCAGTCACACACGCACTGAGGCACTCTTGCACTCACTCACACACTCATTTTCAAAGGTTACAGGTAGGAAATAGAATTTTAAAAAACCTTAGAAATTCACTGAAAAAAACAAAGGTTACAGGGATGTTATAGTTAGGAAATAGAATTAAAAAAACCTTAGAAATTCACTGAAAAAACAAAGGTTACAGGGACGGTATGTTTTATATATAGGATCACATTACACTCGTACAAAACCAGTGAAACTCAGCAGTTATAGTTACCTGAGCTAACTATAATGTAATCCCCTGCTTATGACCTCACATATTACATCACTCATGACATGGTCAGTGATATATATATATATATATATAAATTCCAAATGCAATCCTGCAAACCTGGTTGTGGACATCCGTCGCAGCCAGCAAGAAACAGCCACACCAACGCAGTTTCAATAACATAGGTTTTTTAACAGCAAAGAAACAGACTAGTTTCGAAGTTTCGTTCTTTTTAACATGTATATATATACACACACCTATCTGATGGCTGAATTTCAAAATGTGAAACCAGATAACCTGGAATCAATACCTGCTTCCCTGCTTGTCCAAATCTGTGATCCTAGGCAAATATTTTATTTCGCAGAGCTCCCTTTTTAAATCAAGCCTAGGCAGCACTTGTGCTGTCTGCGAGAAATGCTGTATTCAATCTATGGACTGTAAGTACGACCATGTATTGCCATTAGCTCTTTCTTGTGCCATTCTGAAATGCTGGCTTTCTCTTGGTCTATTGCTCTCATTAGTCCCTCCTTTGGGTGCTTCTTTCAGCAGAGGCGATTTCACAAAGTGATTGCTTTTGTTGGCCATTGCACGCTTCCTCCACGCACAGCAAACAATGGCTCCTTCTCTCGTCATGTGGGACGGAATAATCATGTATATCAATTTGATTATATGTATGTAGTATGTCTCTGATTGTGAATGAATGTGGTCAGAATGTTGTATAATTGTCAGTCTCTGTATGAATATCTTTATGTTTATTATGTGTTTTTATAGTTACCTACCAATAGGATTAAGATAATTTATAAATAAACTTTTTTATACATTTCTAATTTTTAGTGTCACTGTAGTTATTTCTCAGCCTTTTATGGCGTGAGGGTTTATGGTCTGAAGTAGCCCTAGAGTATTTACATTAATGTCCTTCTCTCGTCTGTGCATCGCAGCCTTTTACAGCCTGAAACTGTCTGTGCAGATCTGAGCCTAGGCTTGGAATTTTGGTTGGCACAGGGATCGTTTTGTTTGGCCATCGCAACGCACATGATTAACTTTAATAAACTATGCATTTTAACATGGAAAAAACCCTAGGGGCTGACTTAATTGATTCCTCTCTGCCAGCCGATCTGCTGTGAGTGTTGCTGAACAGCCAGGTGCATGTATATTCCGGGGCGTCTTGTTGAAGTGTGCTTCTGTTCTGACAGGTGAGGACGCCATGATAGGCGACACCCACAAGTATCTGGGACCGCGGGACTTGAAAGAGCTGGGCGACGATTCCCTGCCGCAGGGAGGCTACATGGGGTTCAGCATAGGGGCACGGATTTATACAAAGGACCCCCTAGTATCGTTTGCATAGCAGATGACTTGTCAGGCCAATAGGAGCGTTCAGAAAGTGTTGATATGCTTACACATGACGTGTTGAGTCCCTCAGCGATGCACTGACTGTCTGCCTCAGTTAATTAAACAGTGGCGTCACAGACAGAAGCTGCTGCAGAAGCATGGTACAAAGTAGCTGCCACGAGATACGCGGATTTCCTCCCCACTAGAAGCACAGTTTATGTTACTGGCCTCGGTTAAGATTACACCACCCCAAATGTGATTATTGCATGTGTTAAAATCTGATATTCTGGGTTTCGCAATTTAACAAGTGCAACAATTATCATCAATTTCGAATTACAAAATGGGGCATAACATTCGGATTATTGCGCTTTCTGCACCAAAACCTTCAAGTCTCTGTATCTTCTGGGCATTTTCCCATGGTAACTATCGGTAGGTTTGACCTGCCACTATCTAACTGGGGAAAATAAAAAGGGGGGTGCTGACTTTATTGTACCTGGTAATTACCAGTGAGGTATATTCCGCACATCTTGTAATAACAACTCCTCCGCAAAAGTAATCAACTCTTTAGTGTCCTGTTCACTGCACAGTTTACACCCCAGCAACATGCAGGATAGTCATCGGAGAAGGATATTTATCAACTGGAAACATCCGGTAGTCTGAACCCAAGATAGCGCCACGAGCTGGAGGACGAGTGGTGGGCGTGAAAGCACTAGAAGACGTTGGTGTGTCATGCTAATTTCACGTCAGGTGCAATGTTGCCGTTTTGCCGTACAGTGCAGATACAGCCCAACAGCCGCTTGTGCTTGCTGCAACTCTTGTGAATTTCCTGTTTTTTGGGGGTTTTTTGCTGTTTCGTATTAATGACTTCTGAATGTCTGATGGTACGGAATGTTTTGTGCGTTGTGAAATGTTTTGCGGTTCTTGATTCAGCAGTGATTTCAAATAAAATATGAAAATAATTAACTTTGGTTTTCAGTTGACTTGGCTGGCAACTTCGAGCCGAGCAACTTCACCGGTTCTGTATCAGAGTATCATAGGCAGACACATCCTCCGACACAAATATTGTCCTAAATATTGTTTACAAAAATATTGTCCCATTGGGTGTTGATTGTCTATTGTTAACACAACTGTCATCTGTTTGCGCCAATATATAGGGCATAGTATGTATATCAGACGGCAGACTGATGACAATATTCCAGTATAACACCTACCTTATCACCTCATCTGTTATCATGCTCACATCCTTAGGTACTTCAATCAATTAATCAACATGGATTTGTAGAGCGTGACTAATCACCCGTGAGGGTATCTAGGCGCTGGGTTGTTGCTGGGATCAGTCGATGAGCCAGGGCTTGAGTCTTTTCCTGAATTCAGGGAGAGGAGGGTGATGAAGGGAGGTGCAGGGGGAGGTTCTTCCAGGTACTTATAGTGAGTCCCCACCCAGTCTCACGTAACTGCTTGGAAGGCTGTTTCCTTATTTTTGTCTCCAGTGAAGACTCACCTCACACATGTAGGACCCTGACGAGGAAGTCTAGGACTCAGAGTAATGAAGATTACCGGTAAGCAATCAGGACCATCACAAAAGTTTGTACCCGACAATCTCAAGGACACAAACTTCCTGAGTATGAACTTCTGGACCACACACCTGCATTCATGGCAACCACTCAGGCCATCGGCATGATACTGGCAGTCTCCGTAGAGTGATGATTGCTGCAGACCTCCTGGGCATTTCTTGGTAATACTGCCCCGGCCGCGCAGGAGAGGGGCAGCATCTTCCGGTGCTTTTCTTTCACCAGCCAGGGGCTCCAGGTTTTCATCTATAGTCATTCGAGTGGGAAGCCTTGCATTCATTTGTGGATTGCAGTCACTTGAACAGAACTCCCCAGCTGCCATGTTAGCCTGTCTAACCCGGGCATGTAATATGAAACCTGGGTTGTAGCACTGCATCGGATCAGAGCCTGTAAGAGCCACTAGGACCCAGATAAACTAAAAGGCCCAAGCCTGTAATATCTGGGTAACCTGAGAAACAGCTCAGCTGTCTGAGGTCTGAGCCTTTATGAACTGTGTAACCCAAAGGGTAGCTCTGATGTCGGATGTAAGAGTCTGAAGAATGGGTATCGGAGCCTGTAGAATCCAGATTACCTACAGGATCAATCTGTCTGAGGCCAAAGTCTGTAATATCTGGGAAACCTGAAGTACAACGCAGCTCTCGAGGGCCTCAGCCTGTACAAACTGTGTAACCAAAAGGGTAGCTCTGATGTCCAACGCCTGTATAATTGGTCTTAGAGCTTGTAGGATCCAGATTACCTACAGGATAAATCTGCCTGAGGCCTAAACCTGTGACATCTGGGTAACCTGAGGAACACCTCAGCTGTTCGGGGTGTGTACGATCTGCGCAACCCAAATGGTAGCTCTGATATCCTAGGCCTGGTGAATGGGTATCAGAGAAAGGATGGGCAGAATGCCCCTGAACCAGAGAGACAGAAAGAATGTCCCTAGCCAGAAGAATGGGCAGAATGCCCCAGAGAGAGACAGACAGTATGCCCCTCAGCCAGAAGGATGGGCAGAATGCCCCGGACCCAGAGAGAGAGAGAGATAGACAGACTGTCCCTCAGCCTGAAGGATGGACAGAATGCCCTTGAGCCAGAGAGACAGACAGAATGTCCCTCAGTCAGAAGAATGGGCAGAATGCCCCAGAGAGAGACAGACAGAATGCCCCTTAGCCAGAAGGATGTGAAGAATGCCCCAGAGAGAGACAGACAGAATGCCCCTCAGCCAGAAGGATGGGCAGAATGCCCCGGACCCAGAGAGAGACAGACAGATTGTCCCTGAGCCTGAAGGATGGACAGAATGCCCTTGAGCCAGAGAGACAGACAGAATGTACCTCAGTCAGAAGAATGGGCAGAATGCCCCAGAGAGAGACAGACAGAATGCCCCTCAGCCAGAAGGATGGGAAGAATGCCCCAGAGAGAGACAGACAGAATGTCCCTCAGTCAGAAGGATGGGCAGAATGACCCTGAACCAGAAAGAGACAGACAGAATGTCCCTAGCCAGAAGGATGGGCAGAATGCCCCAGAGCCACAGACAGAATGCTCTTCAGCCAGAAGGATGGGCAGCATGCCCCGGACCCAGAGAGAGAGACAGACAGACTGTCCCTCAGCCTGAACGATAGACAGAATGCCCTTGAGCCAGAGAGACAGACAGAATGTCCCTCAGTCAGAAGGATGGGAAGAATGCCCCAGAGAGAGACAGACAGAATGCCCCTCCGCCAGAAGGATGGGCATAATGCCCCGGGCCCAGAGAGAGACAGACAGACTGTCCCTCAGCCTGAAGGATGGACAGAATGCCCTTGAGCCAGAGAGACAGATAGAATGTCCCTCAGTCAGAAGAATTGGCAGAATGCCCCAGAGAGAGACAGACAGAATGCCCTTCAGCCAGAAGGATGGGAAGAATGCCCCAGAGAGAGTCAGACAGAATGCCCCTCAGCCAGAAGGATGGGCACAATGCCCCGGACCCAGAGAGACAGACAGACTGTCCCTCAGCCTGAAGGATGGACAGAATGCCCTAGAGCCAGAGTGAGACAGACTGTCCCTCAGCCAGGAGGATGGACACAATGCCCAGAGACAGACAGACAACACAGAATGTTCCTCGGCCAAACGTATGGGCAAAATGCATATGAGCCAAAGAGACTGTCCCTCTGACAGATAGAATGTCCCTCAGCCAGAAGGATGGGCAGAATGCCCCAGAGCCAGAGAGAGCCAGAATGCCCATCAGCCAGAAGGATGGACAGAATGCCCCAGAGCCAGAGAGAGACAGAATGCCCCTCAGCCAGAAGGATGGGCAGAATACCCCGGAGCCAGAGAGAGACAGACAGACTGCCCCTCGGTCAGAAGGATGGACAAAATGCCTTTGAGCCAGAGAGAGACAGACAGAACGTCCCTCAGTCAGGAGGCTGGGCAGAATGCCCCTGGACCAGAGAGAGACATACAGAAGCATGAACAGAATGCTCTTGAGCCATAGAGAGACAGACAGACTGTCCCTCGACCAGAAGGATGGACAGAATGCCCCCGACCCAACGAAAGAGACAGACTGTTCCTCAACAAGGAGGATGGACACAATGCCCAGAGCTAGGGAGAGACAGACAGAATGTCCCGCGCCAGAAGGATGGAGAGAATACCCGAAGTCAGAGACAGACAGAATGTTCCTCGGCCAAAAGTATGGGCAGAATGCACATGAGCCAGAGAGAATGTCCCTGTGACAGACAGAATGTCCCTCAGCCAGAAGTATGGGCAGAATGCCATTGAGCCAGAGAGAGTGAAAGAATGTCCCTCAGCCAGGAGGGTGGGCAGAATTCCCCAGAGAGAGACAGACAGAATGCCCCTCAGCCAGAAGGGTGGGCAGAATGCCCCGGACCCAGAGAGACATGCAGAATACCCCTCAGCCAGATGGATGGGCAGAATGCAGACAGACAGACTGTCCCTGGACTAGAGAGAGACATACAGAAGCATGAACAGAATGCCATTAAGCCAGAGACAGACCTCAACTAGAAGGATGGACAGAATGCCCCAGAGAAAGAGGCAGACTGTTCCTCAACCAGGAGTATGGCCATGCACATGAGCCAGGAGAATGCACATGAGCCAGACAGAATGTCCCTCTGACAGATAGAATGTCCCTCAGCCAGAAGGATGGGCAGAATGCCATTGAGCCACAGAGACAGACAGACAGAATGCCCCTCAGTCAGAAGAATGGGCAGAATGCCCTGGAGCCAGAGACAGACAGACAGACTGTCCCTCAGCCAGAAGGATGGACAGAGTGCCCTTGCCCAAGAGAGAGACAGACAGAATGTCCCTGGACCAGAGAGAAACAGACAGACGCATGAGCAGAATGCCCTTGAGCCAGAGAGAGACATACATACTGTTCCTCAACCAGAAGGATGGACAGAATGCCCCTGAGCCAGCGAAAGAGACAGACTGTTCCTCAACTAGGAGAATGGACACAATGCCCAGAGTCAGGGAGAGACAGACAGACTGTTCCTCAACCAGGAGGATGGCCACAATGCCCCTGGTCCAGAGAGAGACAGAATGATGAGCAGAATGCCCTTGAGCAAGAGGGAGACAGACATCCTGTCCCTCAACCAGAAAGATGGACGCAATGCCCAGAGCCAGGGAGAGATAGAATGTCCCTGCGCCAGAAGGATGGACAGAATGCCCCAGCCCCAGAGAGAGACAGACAGAATGTCCCTCAGTCAGGAGGATGGGCACAATGCCCCTGGTCCAGAGAGAGACAGAATGATGAGCAGAATACCCTTGAGCAAGAGGGACACAGACATCCTGTCCCTCAACCAGAAAGATGGACACAATGCCCAGAGCCAGGGAGAGACAGACAAAATGTCCCTCGGATATCCCTTTCAAGGGCCGAACACGCTCCCCTAGTAGGTTACCAGGCAGGTCAGGCAGCAATTCTCATGGCATTTCAGAGACACCGGACGTCAGCCAATTAACAGGTCAGGCAGCAATATCCATTGGGTTTCGGAGACACCGGATGTAAGTTAATTAACCCTAATTACTTACCAATTAGTAAATTCACGCCCATGCGCCATCACTATATATAGCGCGCCCTGACTCTCCTCATTTACCAGCGAGGAGGTGAGGCATGCAGTCGTAGGTGCAGCAGCGGGAGATCCTTTCATTAACAGTAAGAGTATGAATGGTTTGGATGGGTGTATGCAGTTTATGTTTTTACGCACACTGTGCTTTTCCTTCCATTATAAGCGACCTTGGATCACTTTTCTCTCTACAATGGATTATCCTGGATTTACTTTGATCATTGTGGATGTTCCCCTTTTTCTCCCTTTTTCTCCTCATTTTAGGGCGCATGACCTAAGGGGTCTTCTTCCCTCACTCTACCTATGGGGCAAGTAGGTCCCATGGAATAGGGTAAGCTATGGGGACCAAGCCTCCCCTTTACTCTTAAGTGCACAGATGACTGACACGGTTTGTTGCACTTATAGCCACTCATTCGTTCTGCATGTGTACGTGGCGTTTCGAATGACCTTCACAAAATGTGTGACTATGTTGCTATTTTTTCGAGTGTTTATTGTTTTCTTGTTCACACAGGCTGGAACAATTTAGCCGCAACTCTGTGGTGAGTGACCGCGATCACCCCACTTAGTGGACACCTCACCTATACTGAATGGTAAGGTAGGAGCCCGTTTGTGTATGATAGGTCCTGATGAATGCCGCGGACCCGTTTGGGCCACTAGGCAGAAACATGTTGACCGTTAGTTATACGGTGGGGGGACTATGATATCCCCAACACACCGATCATTTCTTTTAAACACCATACAGATGTCAGTCACATTAAAAGGAGGTTTGACATCCGTAATGGCTTTTTAAATTTCACTTTTTTGTTAAGGGCCCCCACTTAGTTTTCGAAGTGCATCCCTGTCTTCAGGTGCATGCCCGTCCTCTATCAAACCAAGTTTTTAGAGGGCGAGGACTGGTCAATGATGAAGCATGACACCAGGTGGTGTGTGAGACCAGTCTTTTACTTTTTGTGAGATGCTTACACTCACATAAAAGACATAATAGCAATTAGGTCAATAATTAGGAGAGGCTTCTTGTGTTAATCAGTTCTAAGTTGAGGCTGCCTACTCCTAATACCCCGGGCCTCTAGTTCCCTTCCTTGGATCACTTCCAGGTTGTTGTGGTTGAGTGCAGAATGTACATGAGCCAGAGAGAATGTCCTGGGCCGGACAGAATGTCCCTCAGTCAGAAGTATGGGCAGAATGCCATTGAGCCAGAGAGACTGACAGAATGTCCCTCAGCCAGGAGGGTGGGTAGAATTCCCCAGAGAGAGACAGACAGACAGAATGTGCCACAGCCAGAAGGATGGACAAAATGCCCTGGAGCAAGAGAGAGACGGACAGAATGCGGCTGACCGCGACGCAAGCAGTGGGCCCTTTAAGAGGGCGGCCCCCTTAGTGCCGCTTCAGGCACCTCCCCGTGCCTTTGTCACTGGGACCCCCTCCTCTGGGAGTCCCCTCTGCGGCGTCATTTCCGGTGGGCTGGGGACAGGTATTTACATGGTCCATGATATGTAAGGGGGATAACCCCACACAAATGGTAGCACAGATTGGATTGGCCACGGTGCAGTTTGACTCATCAGGTGGGCAGGGCAGCTTAGGTGAGTCACCGCTGCCTGCCCTTGGAACGCCTGTAAGTTAACCTGCCAAGTTGGCATACTCATTGTATGTAATAAACCTGCAGCAAACTGTTCTCCAACAAAAACCTTGTGTGGACTGTTTATTTTGCGCAGCGCGAATAATTACTGCTAAGCGGGGTGGTTGCCGATATCGGCACTATGCCCCTCTGATAGAAGAATGTCCCTCGGCCAGAAGGGTGGGCAGCTATGTATTCATAACATGTGATGCAGGAACTGCCGGTGCTGTGAACACCGACAGTGTCTGCACCGGGACCGGTAGTGACGCCTGCACGTACATGCGTGCTGACGTGCAGTGTTCAGCACAGAGCATTTCGGTGCCAGGTCTGGAAATACACATAGTGGTAAAGGCCGACACTGGGGGAGACACACAGAGCTGCCAAAGAACGAGAGAAGCGGCAGGGGCGGGGCACAAATATACCTCATCGCCTAACACTCAAACATTTGCGCACACACAATGTTCAGCCTGGGCACAACTCCTTAGATGGAGGCTTACACCGGCTTCAGCACAGCGCCGTCTCTGCAGGAAAAGGACTAAAAATCTATCAGTATTTGCCTCGGTGGACACCCACAAACGTAGTGCCTTGGAACTGCTCTCAGCACTGCAGCATCTCCGTGCAGGCAGTGGGTCATAAATACCAATCAGAACAGCACCGGTGAACGTCCACTAATGTAGCGCCTAAGATACAGCACTACAGCATCGTCTGAGACTCTAAATACGTATCACTCGCACCGGTGGACACCCACAGATGTAACGCCTCAAATACTGTTACAGGACAGCATCATCTCCCTGCAGGCAAAGGGCTATACATCTCTATCAGTACCTGTACCGGTGAAAACCCACAAAGGTAGCGCCTCAGAAAATATTTGTGACACAGCAGCATCTCTCTGCCCTGCAGGACCTGATGAGGGTCTAAAAACCCACCGGCCCCTGCACTGGTTGGCACCCACAAATGTAGCGCCTGAGATATTGTGGCTGTCCGCGGCCCCCGCAGGGGGCCACCTCAGCAGGGCGGCCCTTTAGTGCCATCTTGGCACCACCCACCCGCTCTAGTTTTCAGAGGGGTCTGCGAGCCCTCGGCTGGGCACCTCCGTGACGTCCTTCCTGTGCGCCGGGGAGGGTGGGAGGGCTTATATGCCTCCCCTGCCCCTCCTGGCGGTCTCTTTTCCCAGCCACGCCGTCTCAGCCACGCCGTCTTTGTGGTCTTTACAGCGCGGAGCCTCGTTTTCGTGGGATCGTATCGTGCCGGTCCAGGGTTGCGTTGTGAGGTGAGGTTGTCCCTCCCTTCTTTAGGCACTGCCTGCTGCGGTCCGAGCTTGTGGAGTTCTTAGGGCTCCGTGGAGGTATTGTCTGGGCCGAGCGAAGGCCCGCGGGGTCGTGCTGGCCGCAGCATGGGTTGTGCTGGGGGGGGGGGGGTGCGGTAAGCTGGGGGCGACCGCTTTAGAACTGCCCCCGAGATTGAAATCCCCGGGACTTCCTCCACCGCCTTGGGCTTCGATATGACTCTCTGCACTCCGGTGTGGCTGGGAGCTCTTAGAGGCGGCAGACTCCATGTTTATTGTATATGGCGTCAGCGGGGACCCACCAGGGTTGTCGGACACGCCGTCCAGGACGCTCGTCGTTCGTGGTCTGGCGTCCGGTTTTGTACCCGTGAGTGTGTTGGCGCTGTTTCCCAGCCACGCCGTCGGACACGCCGTCTGCAGGTCGGCTCTTGGTTCCGCGTCGTGTCAAGTTCTCTGGTTGGAGGCAGAGTCGGGGTTTTGCGGTGAGTCTGTGCCCTTTGGGGCAGTTCCTCTCGTCTCCTTAGACGATCTTTTGGGGATAGATGCTCCTGCCCCCAGGCGTTCCAATTCAGCGCTCATTGTGTTGGTGGTTGCTTGGGCGGGAGATTGGCTCCCGCCGGTAGAACAATTTTGTCGGGGCTGCGGGATCTTGTAACGCCTCTTTGGCTCTGGACATGCCGTCGGTGTCCATGGGTGCCACCTTTGCTGTGCTGCGTCGGGCCGTTTGCCAGGGAACAGTGTCTGATTTCTCGTGTGAGTCCTGGTCTACTAGGGTGTGCCTTTGGTGGCTCATTGGTTTATACCGGGAACATTGGTGGTGCGCAGCGAGGGGGAAGCTTTGAGCCCCTGTATTTAGGGGCAGCGCCATTTGTGCCAATTGGTCCTGCCCCGGGCAGCTACAAGGCAAGGTTCGAGAATTCTTGTATGGCGCTGTATAGTTTAAGCACTTCCTCAGCGGCACTTTGACAGGGGCTCACTCGGAGTGGCTCGTTGATTTGAACTGCAAGCATTTGGCTGTGTTGAGCGGGCGGTGCTATTTGGGCTTACCGGTCATGTCCAGGGAGTTTCGGAGGAGGTTGGGCCTGCGTTGCAGGGGGGGAACAGCACATGCGGATCGGCACAAGTGCTGGCGATCCAGAGCGGGGTTTCGGCATTTGGTCTTTGCATCGCATGGCGTTGGATGGCAGGCTTGCACCTTGGCACTTTGATTTCATTGGGTTCTGCCCATGGGAGTTGCGTTCTGTTCCGCTGTTCGGCCGAGTCTGTCCCGAAAGAAGAAGAAGAGGTCTTGGAGGCCGTTGCAGTCCCCCATCATCACTGAGCTAGTGCATGTTGCCTGGGTGATTGCGAGACAGGGGTGTGTGGGTGCGAAACCCAACGCACATCTGAGCCCGTCCTCGTCCGAGAGTAGGTTGCGGTGGAGCAGAGGTGCGCATGCGACCAGGTGGATTTCATGGGTCCCTATCCCTCCCGGCAGAGGACCTGAGCAGTTCAGCATGTTCTTTTGCTGTTTCGCGGGCTACTCGTTCGGTATGGCCTTCCATACCATTGTTTCCACTGCCTCGGGGTGGTCACCCTGGTGGAGGGTCCCTATGTGACAGGGCATAGGGTGTATGGCCTTTGTTGATGCGTGCGCCGCACAAGTGGAGGCGCATGCTCTTGCGTGTGCGGCTTCCTTTCTAGCACTGGAAACTGCAGCTGTCGCACCCCCCAACCCCACGGCGCAACTGGGGGGAGCGGTGTTGAGTGTCAACTTATTAAGTCAAATGTATATGGAAGTGAATGTTGGGAGGCTGATAGATCAAGCGACTGCGTGCTTGTGCATACTGAAGCTCCAAATTTGACCACTCCTTCCTGGTCCCGGGGGTACTATGTAGCCTTTGGGACTTTGGGTTGTCGCTCAGATAGGTGCAGCAAGGGCCCGGTAATGCGACAGTTTCCCCTAGCATAACAGCGCAAACGGTTTTCAATGTGTTGCCTCTAAGTCATTAACAGTCGCAATTCTCATGCTTGCCCCGGTAGTGAGAGTTCCACATCTACACCTTCCACAGCATTAGAGTACCTCCCCTACACCATGCATAGGTGCACAGCCTGGGGGCCGAGACCAGAGTCAATGGGCCCAATGGATGCATTTTCAATATGCTATGCAACAAAGCTATAATTTTGGCTTATTTATCTTATGCGATTAATAAGTATCGACAAAGCCAATAGATGGGCTTGGTGTAGGTGTAGTGCTCCTGTTAGAGGTGGAAGTAAAGTGTAGTGTTCACGTTTTGTCCCGGTTTTGGCTTTAACATCCTGGTCACCCGATGCTGAGGGCAAGGGCGAGCAGCCAAGGATGAGGGATAAGAAGAGACGTGTGTATCATGCCGTTGATTCGCGCTGAGCATCAGTAGGTTTGGGGTGAGCCTGGCCGTTTCCGGTGTAGGGGCTGTGACTCCTGAAGTGACTTTTGAGTCCATAGTCCTGCTTGCTGTAGGTGGAATGATACGTGTTGATTACATAATTGGATGCGATGACTGAGACAGAACCATGGAGCACACTATGCTAAGCGACGTTCCTGGTGAATTGTTTTAATCCAACGCCGAAGTGAGAGCTTCTAGTGCAGGGCAAGAATCAGTAGGCGACGGCAGCACGACAAAGGTCTTGTAAAGGCACTGGAGAAAAATGGTGCCTGCCAAGTAGTCCTTAAGGCCTACCTCTTGCCAGGATGGCAAGCAGGGGTGACACGGGGAACTAGCTATTAGCTGCCCAGTCTTGAAAGCAAATAACCTGCATGAAATTTTGAGGTGAGGCTGCTGAGTTGCCCTAGCATTGTTTGCCTCGTTTCGGGGCCAGTGATTGTTACTTTTCAGGGTTAAGGTTTGAATTCTTAGTTGCGTTTGGGTACTTTGACAGGTTGCCCAGATTCATGCAACACTGCGAGAAAGTTGTGATTTGTGGAGTATTGAACTAGGTTGTAACTTACAAGAAACTCATCATAGATCTTACAGACCCTTCGTTGCAGAACATAAGAATTTTCAACACTCTTCGAGGACGCCAGAGTTGTTGCTTAGTCAAATTATGCAGCTATTAACCATTGATAAGTCATTGGCCCGGGCTGGTGATACGTCCAATGTGGCGGGTTGATTAAAGAGATGGACACAAGAACAAAAGAGGCAGAACCATGCGGCACGCTATGCCAAGTCATTCTTACACCTTTCATTATCAATCAATCAATCAATCACGGCATTTATAAGATGTTCGGCAACCATAGAGGGACACACCTCTAATTTCAATTATAGCAGACTGATTAATCAGCAGCAGTTGCGTCGATAAGCAGTTTAGTTCCAAACACTCCTTGTGTTGTGAGCAAGGAGATGTGTTAGTGCAGTTGGTGGAGGACAAATAGGGAAAGGTGTGTAGTTTCAATGCAAAGCCCAACTATGTCCGTTAAAAAGCTCTGGATGTATTTTGAGGTCCTCTTATTTATGATAAGGGAGAAAAAGTGCCTATCATCAACAAGTCTGATGGCTTAGGGAGCGGCGAATGCTTGGTCCGCTCACAACGGCAGGTGATTTATGCGTGGCTTAGCTTTGTATACCACCCTGCAGTGGCTTTACTAACTAGAGTGAGGCAGTGGATAGCGTTGCAAGCAGTGCGCTCAGAGATGGGTCCTTCAATACCATTATTATTCTTAAACTCGGTCAGTGTACAGGTGAAGGAATGGCGGCATGTCCCCCAAGTGCGGGGTATGGTTTGTTGGTGGCAGCTTTTCAGACGTTTGTCGCAAGCTTGCACATGCTGTTGTTTCCGCAGAGTTTGGGGCAGGTTAGCATCCCCAGCTTGTCTCCGCTGGGTTGATGTGTCTTTCGGGTCATTATAATCAAGTAGAGCAATATCGATTGGTACAGCTGGACATAGGAGTGCTAGGCTAGAATCCAAGTGATTGTTGAGCAAGTGTTCCGTGTTCTGAGCCTGGTAAATGCAGGCGTGAGTAAGAATGGTAGCCGCCAGTCAACCTTGCATCACTTGAAATTCAAGAGAATAGGCATTGCTTTAAGAGTGAATTAGGCCCCATACAGGGCTTAGAGGGAACATTCACCTGGGCTAACCGGGACTGTGCAAACTAGTATGATCCGGGTCGGATTGGCACATTTGATGGTGCGGGATAATTATTGTTTTACTCTAGGAAACTGGGATCTTATGCCCAGGTTCTGTCTTTCTTTGCCACCGGTTACCAGCCCAACGGTGGGAAAGTATAATTTTACACTCACTTTGGGCAACTACAACGCAAAGAGAGGTGCTGCGAAATGTTGTTGAGACTGCATTGTTTAATTGGCTACAAGGGCCTTTATGAGGAAGATCTGCTGGCACCGTATAGAAACAGGTACCATGTACACTTGGTGGTCATTTCTAGCTTTTGAAAAGAAAAAAAAAAAAAAAGTTGAGACAACCCAGTAGAGTTTCAATGCAAGGCCTCAGTTGGTTGGGCTATTTCATTTCTAAAGCATTAAACCAGTCAGCCCTGGGAATTAGGCAGGCATACCATTAGATAAGATGGTTGTTCAAACCTGGTAGAGCATATCGACCATGATTAATAGTGGAACCAGGACCAGCTTTACAAAGCAATGTTGTAGATTTCCTGTAGAATTTTGGATGGACAAGCTTCAGGGATAAGGCCCTGACCTTTCACCCCTCGAGAGACCATCACTAATTCCGAGCAAGTAGGCTTGGAGCATACTAATCCCCAGGGGTGTAGCACAAGAGGAACGGATACACGTGAATGTGTGACCTCATGACGCCCTGCCTCAGCAGTCCAAGTCACACCATAGAGGGCAAAGGCAAGGCCTTGGCCCCTGATGGACCATGTATAAATTTAGTTGTGTGGGAGTGGGGCTCGCAATCTCGTTGCGTCTTGCTATGTCTGGTCAATGCAGCTAAAATGTGCCCTCTGCAAACAAGGGCAGGGTCCAGGTCGCCTCAGTTAAGACATATTCACCCGCGCTTTAGCCAGGGCAGCAGGCGGGTGTGGTAGTTGTCATGTAACAAGTGGACTGCAGCAAGGGCAGGTACTTGCACATATTGTCCCCCTCCGGTTCCCACAGATTTGTCTGCCCCCTGGGCTATCCTTCTATGGGCTAGAACCAGAGACTGGAAGGGGCATCTGCTGCGACCTGTGTCCCAAATACGTTGATAGTCAACGCTGGGGTAGATGTACCATGAAGGGCATGGTTACTACTTAGGTTGTCACAAAGTTTGGGGGTCAAACTAGGTTGGAGCAGTAAGTCTACAGTCCTTAGGAAGCATTCAGCATTCCTTCAATCCAAGTAGGGCAGATAGCGATACATAGTATCAGCGGGTGGGTAACATACACCGGTTATTCAGCGACATCATGCCCCGGGGGCACACGCGCTTCACAAAAACAGAGCTTCAACCAGAAGGGTGCCAAGTGGCAAAAACCAGTAAATAGGTTTGATATATATGTGTGTCTCTGGCCTTACAGCTGTGGAGCCAGTCTCATTTAGAGGTACGCCCAGGTGAAAATTGGGTGCTTCTTAAGGTTCTCATGACCAATGCGGTTGGTGGTATCTCCCAGCGGATCCACTGAAGGTGTACTGCAGCTAACATGAAACTGGGAATCTGGGATTCCGACACTTTTGCGGGTTTAAGCATCCAGGGTCAGAGATGGTTAGCAGGTACTGGCATCTGTGATCCGCCAGCAGTTAAGCAAGTGGGGTTCGCTGCGTAAGTTGTCACTACAAGAAAGGGTGAGGTGTCGCCAATAGTGGGCACAGTACATATATTGTTTCAAACCAGATTTGACACGAATAAGGTGTTCACCAGGGTTTAGCAGTTAAAGGGGTCTGTGCAATTGTCTGGTCAACGGGGCGAAGTAAGTGCACCCCAGAACCAAGGGTAGGTGACATGTTGCTTCAGTTAAGCTCAAATGCCCCGCCTGGTTAGCTAGATTAGCCACGCTGGGTGGGGACGCTGTCAGCCAACATAGGGTGCTGCTGTCCCAATAAATGGGAAACAGGGTGTCAAGCACAAAAGGCTACTAGGTAAAAATATTTGCACGTTCAGTATTCAACAAAAATTAAATTTAACAGGGCCGACTATTTTTCCACTGCTGGGGCTGCACAGGGGGTGGGCAGGTGAACCCCCCCCCCTTATCGGGGAATAATCTAGCTTGGGGGAAGGTAGGACTTAGTCAATCCTGAATGTTAGGCACCATATTGCAGACCGTGCGCACTGTATTTAAGCACAGTATTTTCGTTGAGCTCCCAAGATGTCAAACTCACAGACAAACCAGTGCTGCGCATCAGGAGGTCCAAGACAGATCAGGCAGGGAGGGGGGCTGAGGTGGTCCTGGAACCACTAGGAGACCCCAGGTACTGCCCTGTTGCAGTGGTGAGGGATTACGTGTCCGTGCGCCCAGCGGCTCAGGGGTACTTCCTGATTCATGCAGACTCTGGTCCCCTGACCAAATTTCAGATCGACCGGGTAATGGGCGCCCGCCTGGCCCGGACGGGCCTCGCCCGCCCCGACAAAACATATTCCAGCCATTCATTTCGAATAGGGGCAGCCAGGGCGGCATTCAGGGCGGGCATGGAGTCAGCGGGCATGAAGAGGGTTGGGCGCTGGCAATCGCGCTGCTTCGAGCGCTACATTCGCCCCTGAAGGCCCAGAATGTTAATATTAAAATTGTGTGCCGTGATGTAGTAAGCGTGACAATGTGTGACTTTAGAGGTAATAAACGAGTTTTTGAAAATGGTGTTCATTTTATTCACCAGGTTCCCGAGTATGGGTGATTGGCCATTCATTCGTTGCCAGGCTGGCTCAGTGGGCGGGACGCAGGGACTGGATGCGGGGGTTTACGCAAACTCTCGCAGGAAGTGGCACGGGGCCAGGTCCAGCGAGGCGGTGGAGCATTCTCGCAAGAGGGTCAATGGTGCCATGCGTAAGTTCTCTGATCAGAGGGGGCTGGTTTTCATCAGGCACGAACTGATCCAGTCCTCAGTCGAGGGTTACTTTGAGAAGGATGGGGTCCACCTGTCCCCGGTGGGGATGGACCTGTTCCTGCTTGACTTGCAGGAGGCACTGCAGATCGCGGGTTGCAAGTGACTTTACAGCCTGTGTGTGGGGGGGCTCTGGCGGCGACGGGAGCCGCCTCCAGAGCTGTGGCGGAGTTACAGGGCGATCTGGAAGCAGACGGGTACAGTAAGGGTACCTCTGCGGCAGACCGGTACAGTAAGGGTACCTCTGCACGGCACAGTAGGGGTGCCAGAGCCAAAGACCGGGAGCCTCAGGGCAGGTTCCGGGAAAACCGCGACGGCGCCCCGTTAGTCCTTTGGGCGGTTGGGGGCCTGACCAACCGGGGGTTTGCCCTGCTACGCTCCGCCCTGAAAAGGGCGTGAGTAGAACAGACCAACGTGTCACGTGATCCGGAAGAGGATCGTCTAAGGTAGCACTGACGGGGTGCCCCACAGTGCTGGCTCACCAGGCGGGCGGGGGCAGCATAGGTTGGCACAGCTGCCCCGCCCTTGGATCGCCCGTAAGATAACCCACATATTGCATACTCCTGTATGGAATAAACCTGCAGCAATATTTTCCCACTACAAAGTTGTCTTGTGTATTTATTTACTGCATGATCAGACAAGGGGGGGAGAGGTTGCCAATAATGGCACTATGTGGCTGTCCGCGGCCCCCGCAGGGGGCCACCTCAGCAGGGCGGCCCTTTAGTGCCATCTTGGCACCACCCACCCGCTCTAGTTTTCAGAGGGGTCTGCGAGCCCTAGGCTGGGCACCTCCGTGACGTCCTTCCTGTGCGCCGGGGAGGGTGGGAGGGCTTATATGCCTCCCCTGCCCCTCCTGGCGGTCTCTTTTCCCAGCCACGCCGTCTCCCGCCCCACCTCTTACCCGGCGTCCTGGCTGGGGGTCAGGGTATCCTGAATGTTTTAATGTTTTCCTTTTGTGTTGCAGGCGGAGTTACAGGGCGATCTGGAAGCAGACGGGTACAGTAAGGGTACCTCTGCGGCAGACCGGTACAGTAAGGGTACCTCTGCACGGCACAGTAGGGGTGCCAGAGCCAAAGACCGGGAGCCTCAGGGCAGGTTCCGGGAAAACCGCGACGGCGCCCCGTTAGTCCTTTGGGCGGTTGGGGGCCTGACCAACCGGGGGTTTGCTCCTGCTACGCTCCGCCCTGAAAAGGGCGTGAGTAGAACAGACCAACGTGTCACGTGATCCGGAAGAGGATCGTCTAAGGTAGCACTGACGGGGTGCCCCACAGTGCTGGCTCACCAGGCGGGCGGGGGCAGCATAGGTTGGCACAGCTGCCCCGCCCTTGGATCGCCCGTAAGATAACCCACATATTGCATACTCCTGTATGGAATAAACCTGCAGCAATATTTTCCCACTACAAAGTTGTCTTGTGTATTTATTTACTGCATGATCAGACAAGGGGGGGAGAGGTTGCCAATAATGGCACTATGTTTACAGCAGAGAAGTATTTCCCTGCAGGAGCTTCTCTGTCAGTACCTGGCCAGGACACAGAATCACGGCCACTAGGAGACAGGATATCCGATGCTTCTGGCAAAGCACTCCGCAAATAGCGGAAGTGAGCAATTCGTGAAGGAAGTTGCTCATCTTGGTGTCTTGACCACTTCCTCTATAACCCCTCTGCCCCCGAGGATGTGCTCAATGGGCCGGTGTCTAAGGGTCACCAGTGGGCCGGTTTTGTCAACCGGCCCACAGAGCCTTATTGTCTTCCCCACCAGGCCACTATTATGGGGGTCAGCATCAGGGGCAAGGAGGCTCTGAGGGGGTAGCTTTCAGCAGTGTCGTTAGGCCAATATTGCTCTGTCCGTTGCAGACTTTATCTTGGCCTCCCATGGGGCCGGCGCAGACGCCCAGAAGCAATGTCCCACTCCCCTGCCATGGGCCATCATCACCTCGGCTCCCCTGGAGCAGCAGCAGCTCTGTGCTTTTCTTCACCCCTCCCCTGCCAGGCAATCACCCGGAGGCTACAGTTGGCTGAGGAGAGCAAGTGAATGGCCCTGCTGAGGGCCTATTATTGGCACCTCGGACCCAGCGTCTTTCAAGCCTTGGTGGGTGTGTATGTTTGCATAAACCTAGCTGTGAAGCACCTTGCCCAGAGACGTAAATTGAGAAAATGTAATGTTAGGGTCAGTGCTGCTGAATGTGGAACTATAGAAATAGGTTTGAGTCCCAGCCTCACCTCAGCATCCTGTGATTCTGGGCAAATGACTTAATTGCACAAGGCCTAAAATAAAAATGAATTTGATCTTCTGTAATGTAACTGGTGCACATATAATTGCTGCCCTTTGGCCGAGCTTACACTATATCAAACTACAATAAAAAAGCATAATTTAAGAATCTGCAATGGCTGGAACGTAATAGAGAGGATTCTTTATTCAATACAAAAAAAGTCCGTATTCCTTCTTAGCATGGTTTTTCTTCCTTTGTTTAGTTTTAACTATCATTAAAGAAGCTTTAGACCACAATTTAAACTGCTTTCAAATTACGTTTACTGTTTAAACTTTAAAGTACATATCGATCAAGGGAGAAAATACCAGCGTCAGGTGATTTTCTTCATTTTTGTACTGGCGAGGGCATTAAAATACCGGTAATGCTGGTTAAAAAACAGTCAGGTGGCAAACATAGCCCTATCAACATAGTCATATCAGGAGTTGTGGCCTTTGGGCCACTTTATTTCACTTCGCCCGCCCAGCCAAAATGTAGTGCTTCTAGTTTTCACCAATGTTTCTGGCTCAATGAACTTTAAAATACACAATTTATCAAACATTTCTCTGAAAATGAGCCCAATGAGACTAGCCAAATGCTGTTTCGTGAATGGGCGTGATCCGGGAATGTGGGCCACTTTTTTGCAGGTGCCCGGGCCGAATTGTGATCCCAATCCGACCCTGTGCCGAGACGTGGGTCCCTGCTCACTGCGCCATGAGTGATAAGAGACAGCTACATACCCCTGGGGTATCAATATAGTGCGGGTAGGGGGGTATGAGAGAGAGATTAAAATGCATCAGAATATGGTGCGGTTCAGTAGGTGAATGAGAGGTGCGATAAAGACAGAATACCGCAGCAGTGCAGCGGGGTGCAGAGGAAGAAGAGAGGCCGTATAATACCTCAGGGATCTCTATCTAAAGAGAGTGGGGGCAAGGCGTACATCAGAGGCGTGACCCAGGAACACGAGAGGAGGTTTGGGAGCGTTTGGTGGCAACACAAAGAGGATGTTTTTCAAAGTAAGATGTTAAATATATGGAATGAAATTCCCGCAGTAACGTTAGGGTGAAAAACAAAACAATACAGGATTGAAAAAAGACCAGAGGCAAAAACGGAGAAACCGTAGTGAGATAGGAAAGACGGAGCTGGAGACAAAACAGTGGCGACGTGTCATTTGTCTTCCGTGCGTGCGTTTTCTTAACTGTGCAGCTATTTTATGAATCAGGCACATTGCATGATGGGCCGTAGTAAGGTAGGGATTGCACGTCTACAACACCTTCACACTTCTCCAGCTCTGCCAGCCTTTCACTGGGTTGTATTGTATTCTAATTGCATTTATATAGCACTTACTACCCCGGATGAGGCGTCAAAGCGCTTTTTCAGTGAGTAGCACGCTACTTCGGAACCCATAAAGGATTAGTGGTGAATTAGTATAGTGAAAATATGAAAGTAATTTGAGTGGTGGATATGTTAGTCAGATTATTTGGATTGAGAAGGATAGTGGAGGGATAGAGAAGGGAAAAAAGGTTTGCATGTATATAGCGCTTGCTAACCCTGATGCGGGGTTGAAGTGCTTTTTTGGGAGAGTAGCACGCTACTCTGGAACCCATACAATGTTAGTGGTGAATTAGTATAGTGAAATATGAAAGTAATTTGAGTGGTGGATATGTTAGTCAGTTCTTTGGACTGTGAAGGATAGTGAAGGGGTAGAAGACGTAAAAAGGTTTGCATTTATATAGTGCTTGCTACCCCTGATTAGGTGTTGAAGTGCTTTATCGGCGAGTAGCACGCTACTTCGGAACCCATAAAGGATTAGTGGTTAATTAGTATAGTGAAAATATGAAAGTAATTTGAGTGGTGAATATGCTAGTCAGTTATTTCGATTGAGAAGGATAGAGAAGGGAAAAAGGTTTGCATTTATATAGTGCTTGCTACCCTTAATGGGGTGTTGAAGCACTTTTTAGGTGAGTAGCACGCTACTTCGGAACCCATAAAGGATTAGTGGTGAATTAGTATAGTGAAAATATGAAAGTAATTTGAGTGGTGATATGTTAGTCAGATTATTTGGATTGAGAAGGATAGTAGAGGGATAGAGAAGGGAAAAAAGGTTTGCATTTATATAGCGCTTGCTACCCCTGATGGGGGGTTGAAGTGCTTTTTTCGGCGAATAGCAGGCTACTCTGGAACCCATACAGTGTCAGCAGTGAATTAGTATAGTGAAATATGAAAGTAATTTCAGTGGTGGATATGTTAGTCAGTTCTTTGGATTGAGAAGGATAGCGAAGGGGTAGAAAAGGTAAAAAGCTTTGCATTTATATAGCGCTTGCTACCCCTGATGAGGTGTTGAAGTGCTTTTTCGGTGAGTAGCACGCTACTCCAGAACTCATAAAGGGTTAGTGGTGAATTAGTATAGTGAAATATGTAATTAATTTGAGTGGTGGACATGTTAGTCTTTTATTTGAATTGAAAAGGATAGTGGAGGGATAGAAGGGAAGGATTTAGAATTTTTTTTTGTGGAGCGCATAGCAGTAGGAGGAGGCTTGGGATTAGTAAAAGGGAGGTGGAGGGGGATGAGTAAAAGGAAGGTGGAGGGGGAGGAGTCAGAGGGAGGGTTTAGAAAGACTTGTTTTGGGGGATCGGAATAGTAAAAGAGATATGAGATGATGCAAGGTGGGGTGGAGTAGGGGAGAGTCTCGAAAGGGTTATTTTTGGCGATCATAGTAGTTGTATGGGGTTTGGGATGAATGAGAGAGTGGCGCAGTGCTTAATTTGAGCCGGTGCTTTCCGGTGCTCAGCACCGGCACTTAATTGGTTTCCGGTGCTCGGCACCGGCACCTAATTGTCAACACCATACTTATAACAGTCTACCACATGGTGGCGCTGCTCATCTAATTTAGAGATGAGCATAACAACGCTTGCTTATGAATACAATATACATTAAACTAGTGCTAATACCGGTCTCCCCAGCCATTCCTTTAGCTTTGGGGACCTGGAATAATCTGAACTGTCGCATTTACATGCGAGAGAGATGGTTAGTAGTTGTTTTGGCAGCGATGACAAGGGCGATGGGTGGTGCAAGCTGCAGTAGCCTCCTGGTCAGAGCCCCAGCACTTAATATTTTACCAATTAAGCACTGGAGTGGCGGTAATGGATATATTGATAGAGGTGTAGGGTGAGATGTTGGTGACTCTACCCCAGCCCCCCCGGTCTTACAGAAACATCAGCTGGAGAAGCTGGTGACTCTACCCCAGCCCTCCCGGTCTTACAGAGACGCCAGCTGGAGATGCTGGTGACTCTACCCCAGCCGCGCGGATCTTACAGAGGAGTCAGCTGGAGATGTTGGCGACTCTTCGCCAGTCCTGACAGTCTTACAGATGCGTCAGCCGGAAGTTGTTGGTGACTCTTCCCAGCCCTGACGGTCTTACAGAGGCGTCAGTTGGAAATGTTGGTGACTCTTCCCCAGCCCCGCCGGTCTTACAGAGGCATCAGCCGGAGTTGTTGGTGACTCTTCCCAGCCCTGACGGTCTTACAGAGGTGTCAGTTGGAGATGTTGGTGACTCTACCCCAGCCCTCTCGGTCTTACAGAGACGTCAGCTGGAGATGCTGGTGACCCTTCCCCAGCCCTGCGTCCCTATAGAGACGTCAGATGGAAATGTGGCCAAACATGTGACTCGCTCTTTCCAAACGGCCCGTCGGACTTTAACAGGCACAAGCCTCTGATGTGGCTGCCTCGGCCTCAGCCCCACAGGCCTTTAGGATTCGCCAGCCTTCGGGGTGACTGACACTGCCCCAGCTCTGCCTGCCTTTCTGATAGACCATTCTGAAGTGTGACTCACACGGCCCCATATTTACCAGCTTTACAGAAGTCCCGGACTGGGCGCTGACTGGCTCTACCTCAAGCCTTCCATTACTATAGATCCCTTAGGGGTGCTCGTCTCAGGTGTGACTGGTCTTTGTTTTATTTACAGCCCTACTTGTCTCTCGGAGGCAAGGACCAACATGTGCCAAAATAGCCCCCAGCCATTCAGAAGGCACTAACCAGAAAGGAGAATCTCTCTGCCCCAGCCCCTCTGTCAACGAAAGGTACCAGACTGACATGCGAGGCCTCGGAGTTAAGATGGACTCTGCACCAGCCTGACTGCTCTTTCAGAGGCCTCCCGGGACTGCCTTGCTCGCACAGTTCAAACAAGCATTTGCAATACAATAGGTTGTGCATTTTCTTTTTAGCGTTAGGCCGATTGGCGCTGTAATGGAAATGAAAACTATCAGATTGGTGGTGGTATTGGTAGTATTGGTGGTGGTGGTTGTATTGGTGGTGGTATTGGTGGTGGTAGTGTTGGTGGTATTGGTGGTACTGGTGGTGGTGGTATTGGAGGTGGTGGTATTGGTGGTGGTATTGGCGGTGGTGGTGGTATTGGTAGTAGTGGTGGTGGTATTGGTATTGCTGGTCGTGGTATTGGTATTGGTGGTGGTATTGGTGGTGGTGGAGGTATTGGTGGAGGTGGTGGTATTTATGGTGGTGGTGGTGGTATTGGTGGTGGTGTTATTGGTGGTGGTATTGGTGGTGTTGGTATTGGTGGTGGTATTGGTGGTGGTGGTATGGTATTGGTGGTGTTGATGGTGGTATTGTTGGTGGTATTGGTGGTGGTGGTACTGGTATTGCTGGTGGTGGTAATGGTATTGGTGGTGGTGGTATTGGTGATGGTACTGGTATTGGTGGTGGTGGTACTGGTGGTGGTACTGGTGGTGGTATTGGTGGTGGTATTGCATTGGTGGTGGTATTGGTACTGGTAGTGGTGGTATTGGTGGTGGTGGTATTGGTGGGTTTGCTGGTGGTGGTATTGTTGGTGGTGGTGGTGGTATTTGTGGTGGTTGTATTGTGGTGGTTGTATTGGTGGTAGTGGTATTGGTGGTGGTGGTATTGGTGGTGGTATTGGTGGTGGTGGTATTGGTGGCGGTGGTGGTATTAGTGGTGGTGGTGGTATTAGTGGTGGTGGTGGTATTGGTATAGGTGGTGGTGGTATTGGATTGGTGGTGGTGGTATTGGTGGTGGTGGTATTAGTGGTATTGGTGGTGGTGGTATTGGTGGTGGTATTGGTGCTGGTATTGGTGGTGGTGGTATTGATGGTGGTGGTGATAATGGTGGTGGTATTGGTGGTGGTGGTGATATTGGTGGTGGTGGTATTGATGGTGGTAATGGTGGTTGTGGTGGTGGTATTGGTGGTGATATTGGAGGTGGTGGTATTGGTGTTGGTGGTAGTGATATTGGTATCGGTGGTGGTATTGGTGGTGGTGGTATTAGTGGGGGTGGTATTGGTGGTGGTGGCGGTATTGGTGGTGGTGGTATTGGCATTGGCTGTGGTATTGGTGGTGGTGGTATTGATGGTGGTGGTATTGATGGTGGTGGTATTGGTGGTAGTATTGGTGGCGGTGGTATTGGTATTGGGGGTGGTGGTATTGCTGGTGGTATTGGTGGTGATGGTATTGGTGGTGGTGATGGTATTGGTGGTGGTGGTGGTATTGGTGGTGGTAGTAGTATTGGTGGTGGTAGTAGTATTGGTGGTGGTAGTGGTATTGGTGGTGTTGATGGTGGTGGTGTTGGTATTGGTGGTGGTGGTATTGGTGCTGGTGGTATTGGTGCTGGTGGTATTGGTGGTATTGGCGGTGGTGGTGGTGGTATTGGTGGTGGTGGTATTGGTGGAGGTGATGGTATTGATGGTGGTGGTATTAGTGGTGGTGGTATTGGTGGCGTTGGTATTGGTGGCGGTGGTATTGGTGGTGTTGTTGTTAATAAAACAGGCTTTTGAAAACAACCGGTCAGGTGGCTTTAGTACAGATGACCTGTAACACAGATGTGCTGTTGTCAGCTTCAGCCCATTAGCACAGGATTATGTGCTACCTGGAATTCACATGACTTTCCCTAATCATTTCTAAATGCATTTTACTTGGGGGGTTGAAACAGACACGAGATAATGCAGGGTTAAAGTGATTGAAAGCAGGCGCCTGTGTTAAGGGGGCGGCCCTGCTGCTTAAAAAAACACAAGCGGTTTCAGCTGAAGCAGCGCATGGCCGGCCTGCAGTAAGAGAAACTCAATAAAGTAAATAGTGCTTACAGACTAAATAACAGGTCCCGTGTGACAACCGAAGTAAAGGGGCCAGTCGCCATGGGAGGTTACAAATGAAGACAAGGCCATACTAAGGAGGGGCTAACAAGCCTATTAACAAATCCAAAGCCAGCATTTACGAAAGACAAGGACACAAGCCAATGAAAAATATGGGAGGAGAGTGGGCGCGGCTTCTCTCCCATACTCTACTACAGTAGTCTCGCAGAGCAAGCAGCGCATGCGCTCTGCCACTAGGCTTGACCTAAAAATGGAGAACCCCGTCTTTAAAGGCACTCACTTTTAAATACCTTCTGGGAGGCAGCGGTGAAGCCCTAGTCTCAGCGGCTGGCGCGGCGATGGCCTCGCTGAGATTTGTATAGGTCTTCAGAAGCAGGTAGGGGAGGGCTGTGGCGCTAGGGAATAAACGCACGCTCTGGGTCTTGCTGCATTATTAGCAGTGACGGGCAGGAGGGCATAGCGGGTGTCGAAGATTTGCAACGGTCTCCTGTTTCCTGAAGGTGATAGGGGAGGGTGTGCGCTCAGGAACAACAGACGCTAGGGATCTTGCTCCAAAATAAATCATCCTGTAATATATGCTCAGCTCCAGTGTGTGTGCTCTAACCCTCCTTCATCCAGAGGGGTTAGGAATTTTTTTACAAGGATTTGAATATCCATAGTGTGGACCAAAGGACAACCACCATCTTCCAGAGTCAGGATGTGAATGACTCTGGAGCTGAACATATATTACAAGACGATTTATTTTGGATCCTACCATCAGAGATATATTGATATACAATACAGGGCACTTCTAGAGAAGACATATCAGGATTTTGGTGATAATTCACAACCCTGATGAAGTCCGCAAGGACGAAACGCGCTGGCTGGGCTGTTTATTTGTCTGTATCTACAAAAGAATAAAAAAAAAAATCAAGATTTTTTCATCGAGACTGCGTGACTCCTGTGTATTACTAATGTTTACTCCCGTTGATTCGGGCTCTATTGATTATATATACATTGTGGATATAAGTGATTATGCTTTGAAATTATCGATGTTTGGAAATATTAAGTAAGCAATTGATGAAGATTACTACGATATAGTATTGATTACTAAGGATAACACATGTCGGATAACAGATACCGTTACAGGAATTATGCAACAGTGTTAACTAAACTATGCGCCAAGGAAATGTGCATTATGTGGCATAATATGCGATTTTAGGCGAATTAGGCAATTCACATTGCGGTATCGTTATGTACGTACTTTGGCATTGTACCACACAAATTCAAAAGGGATCTCAGCGTTACAAAAAAACAAAGGATTTTTATGAAAAACAACTATAAACAAATTGACAAATTCACTTCACAAAGTTAATCACCAACAATTAATAAAGTGGCCATGCATGAAGCACAGGCAAGCCATTTTATTAACACTGCCCTTCCTATGCTCCAGAGCAAAACAATTTGTGTGCAACAAATGTAATGGTACACTGAGCAGTAGGCAGTCTGCGTGTGTGTTTCTTGTTTAAAAAAAAAAAAAAAGGCGTGCCTCGTTTATTTGGTACAGCTAGGGTTGCCACCTTTCCAAGAGACAAATGTTGTTTTAAGAGTCTGCAAAGGCTCGGAGGTGATTCTGAATAGGAATGTAAACAAATCCGTATGTATTATTGGTAACATGACTTTTCTGTCCATGTTTACTTTAACTATAGTTCGTGTATCATTAACGCAGCTAAGAACACATTTAAAAGTGCTTTCTATTCATATTTGATGTATGAAGTCTGCATAGAAAATAGCTAAAAACAACGGCGTTAGGTGATTTTGCTTATTTTGTACCACCTGGGACAACAAAGTAGGAACCCGGTCAGGTGGAAACCCTGGGTACTGCCCAGCTATATTGTAAAACATGTCTGCTGCTTGGGCGTCCATGGGAGGGTGACCCGGAAGCACCTCTTCCCTCAAGCCGCCGCCACCGGAAGCAGTGCAGTATGCTGATGTGGCCGGACAGAGTCTCACGAGGGGGCACTCTAGAATACAAAACATTGAACTAATAAAGATGCGAGAAGTGTGGGATTCTTGTCACGTCTCAATCCCCTCTGAAAAGAACTGCCGCTTAGAGAACACTTTCTGGGGACAGTATAAACGTGTTTTAATATTTTAACAAATCAGGACAAATAAGAAACCATTCTTTCCGACCTCGAATTGCATTTACACATTCTGGGTTTTCGCCTCCTGCTGCAGCCAAAAACCCTTCTCTAAACACTGGGGAAATGATGTCTCTAAAAGCCCCACACAGAAACCAGCTGCTGAGGGTGACCCGTTAACCCTTGCAAAGAGTGAGGCTCGGTACTGCCACCTGTGTGCAGAATTGTCAGAACTGTAGATCTGTCTGAGGGAGAAACAAAACAGATAATGGACAAAAAATGGCAAAGTGCCACTAATTTATATGCCGCAAATTCTCATTTTTCAGTGGCCCTAGTCAAATACTCCAATCCAAAAAAGATAGCTTAGCAGCCCTCTCACCTACTGCAGACAACTCTACACCCTGCTGATCACATTTTTTTAATCACAGCGAGATAGCTCAGTGAGTTAATATATCTGCTGTAGAGAGTCGTGTGTAACCTGCATGCCACACGTTTTGATCACATTAAGCTAGCTCGGTGGGCCCTGTACATACTGCACACCTTTTACACAACCTATGTGTCGAGGCTCCTATACCAGAAAGGCAGCTCAGCGAGGTAAACAATACGTCAATGTTCTCACCTACTGCAGCCCCTGTAAGCTCTACAGTTTCCAGCACTTCCTTATTCCGAGCTCTGCCCAAACTCCAGAGGGTAAGATCACCAAATTAATTCCCTCATTAATTTGATCACTTTTCATCAAAACGCACTATATATCCATAAAATGTATTATGCACTATTTTGCAATCATATCAATAACAGGCAAAATGCAAATATAACACAACGCAATCTACCAAAGGCTTTATACACATCCTAGTAAAATGTTGGCTGCCCGTGGTCCACGAAGGGGACCCTCATAAGAGGCCGGCCGCCTTAGTGCCACATGAGGGCACACAAGACAGTCCAGCGTTATGGGACCCCCTAGGGGTCCGCGCGCAGCGTCACTTCCGGTAGGGGGTGGGTGGGAGATGAGGTATAAGTGCCTCTCCCCGCCCACCTGGCGGCCTCTTTGCTGCTGCCCTTGACGCCGTTTTTGGCAAATTCTGCAAGTATGTGTGCTCTGGAACCGAGGGCATGTTACATGTTGCTTGTTACGCATAACATTTCCCACCCTGATAGCCATGTAGCGCGGGTTTGTGGAAGCTGTCATCTACAAGTGTGCTGCTGTCCCAAAACCTGGGGAAACAATGGGTTAAAGCACAAAAGACTACAATGTATTGAGAACAGTTTCATTGCAATTATTCAAGAAAAGGCAGTTATCTGTACATATTGTTCCCACCCACTGGTCTTCTCCATGGTACACATTAGCAGAAGCGGGGAAGTGCACGACTTCCGCTGGGAGGGGACATCAGCGGGGCATCACAGCAGCTAAATATCGCAGTCAGAAGGTGAGGAGCTGGCACGCAAGTTGCCATGTAATGAAGTAGTATGCGGGGGGGCGTCAATTTTGGCCATATACGGGTGGAAGGGTACAGTGCCGGGTACCCGCAAATGGAGTGAGTTTTTAGAAGGGGGCCACGTAAGTTTGCCTTTCCAAAATTGTGTGGCTGCGACTCCATTGAGGGGGAGAAAGAGGGTTCGGTGCATTCATGCTGACAGTTCTAGAACACAGTGTGCATATAGGCCAGCTGGTGGGGTCAAGGGTATGGTGCGCCACAAACAATAACTTTTACAATTACACGGCTGGCCTGGGAGGCGAACTACATTATGTTGGCCAGCATATTCGGAAAGCAGCGACTGGGCAGTGACTGGTAATGCACTACCTGGCAACACCTACCAAGAAGGCCCGCTTGGCACAGTGCACCATAGGTAATTCACCCTTAACAGCGGGTGAAGTAAAGAGCAGTTGTTTCCGGGCAGGCCATCCAACATGCCTATGGATGGGTATATATAGCTGCGGTTACAATAGAGGACAGTAGTCCCCATTTTAAGTGGAGGCCATCAAACTGGGCCACTATGGGGTAATGAAGCCAGGCACAAGCTGTTATGGGTAATTAGGTGCAAGCGGGATTAGTTGTATAGAATGGTGTGCAGTGCTCAAGAAAGGGTGTCAGCCACCTAGCATTTCTTAGTGTGGCGAGGAGCCCGGTCAGGGGAGGCCGTGGAATCCTTGCGCAGGATGGTTAACAGTGCCATGATTTGACTTTCCTGGGTAGGAGGGCACTGCGGCCAGAAATGAAATCCTCCTGGTGTAAGTTAAGCAACCGATTGTGGACAGGGGTGTTGTGATGGGCAGAGATAACCCCACTGTTAGTATGGTGAGGGGCCCGGTCAAGAGTTGCCGGGGAAACCTCACGCAGGAGATTTAACAGTGCCATGCGCAGATTCACTGAACAGGGGGTTTGGTTTATCAGGCATGGCCTGCTGCATGCCAAGTCCACAGGGAGTTTGGAAAAGGATGGGTGCACCTGTGTCCAGAGTGGGTATGGACTTGTTTACCCACCATGTTGGCATATTTGGTATGCACATAAACCTGCAGCAATTTTCTCCACAAACAAGGTGTCGTGTGGTTGATTTCCTAATAATATTGCTGTATGTGGGATGGGGAGTGTTGCTGATATTGGCACTATGCCTTTTACACCACAAAAATAGCGAGTTTTTGAGGACGTGTTTAAATGTGGCTGTCAAGTGGCCTCTGACGTCTGCACCTTCAACCTGTCCTACATTTTTGGCCAACAGAACTTTGCATTCTGGGACTTGTAGTATCACCATTTTCACACTAATCATGTGTCTAGAAGGTGAAAAACGCAAAGTGCGGTTGGCTTAGAGTCAGGGCACACGCGAGGTGCCACAGCAGGCACATGGCCATCCTGTCTGGCAGCTCTGATGATGCGGCTACTTGTTATGTCTCCAGCCAAGAACCCCTGTGGCCAAAGGGCACCTGACACTAACCTGCGAAGCAGCGCAGAGTTCCCCAGACAGACCAGAAGGGCTGGGGAGAGTAGAGACACAGGTCCCGCTACTACAGACAGAGGAATTGAGCCCTGCTGCAGAGATGTGTGTGTGTGTGTGTGTAACGTGCACGTCAGTGTCATAACTCACAACACAGCAGCCCCTCGGAGGGCACAGACTCCGGAAATAAGGCAGAACTACACTGCGATTACACCTGAGGGGTTTGGAAGGTTAGGATATCTTGTTTTACCGTAGAGAGAGCGCCTAAGGGGCTTATCGCGTTAAAGCACTACTGCTGCGGGCCATACGTGCAGTGACCTACTCAGCTTCTCATCGTCCGAGGTGAGTACACTGCGCACTAGTGAGTGGGATGACCCCACCAGCTATTATTTATGCATGTGCCTGGAGTTAGGTCGGTGTCGTTTGTGCTCTGTACAAAATGGTCGTATTCATATGAATCCCAGGGGAACGTCCGACCGTGGAAAGAGAACTGTTATAGCGCCTCGAAGCTCTGGAGCTGTGTTTCGCTATATTCACAAGCTTCTGCGTACCTCCCAGTCCTTCCACTGGTTTGATCGATGCCCTATGTGATGCAGGCCCTGGCATTGTATTAATTAATGCAGGCTGGCACGTGGTCTCCCAGTATTTCTATGAGTTTCAGCATGACCTCAGATTTTACTGCAGACTCTAGAAGTGCCCGTTCCCCCTCTTTCTCCATTCTACAAGACACCTCTGGTAATGTTGCAGGTTTCAGCATTACAGCCCCTTGCCCCTCCCAAAGATTTTCGCAGGTCACAATATCACCCGGCAGTATTTTTGCAGGTCCCACTTTTACCTAATGTGTTTGTGCAGGGCTCCAACACTGCTCCCCGAAATTCTCTGGGTGGCACCATAACACCACCTAGTAATTCTGCAAGCCACTGCATAACCGCCCATGGTTTCTTCAAACTCCAGGCCTGCCTCAGCCAGCAGTATTTCTGCATTCTTTGAGAGGGCCTGAAAGAATTCCTGAAGGCCCTTGCATTGCCTCCTTATATTTATACAAGCCCTGCATTGCCTGCACTATTTCTATAAAGTCATGCAAAGCTTTGCAATTATTCCTCTAGTTCTAGGTATTGCCCCCAAAATCTAGGGGGCTTCTGGATCAGCTCCCAGAATTTCTGCGAGCCAGAGAATTGCGTCCCGGTATTTCTCCACCCAGAGTATTACCTCTCAATATTTCTGAAGGCCTCTGCACTACTGCACAGTATTTCTGTAGGCCTCTGCACTACCGCACAGTATTTCTGCAGGCCTCTGCATTACTGCACACAGTTCTGCAGGCCTTTGCATTACCGCACAGTATTTCTGCAGGCCTCCGTATAAACACAGTATTACTGCAAGCCTGCACATTAGCACACAGTTTTTCAACAAGCCCCATGCATTACCGCACAGTATTTCTACAGGCCTCTGCATTACCACACAGTATTTTTGCAGGCCTTCACATTACCACACAGTAATTCTGCAGGTCAGCCCATCACCGCACAATATTTCTACATGCCTCCGCATTACCACACAGTATTTCTGCAGAGCTCCAAATTACTATACTGCACATTACCACACAGTATTTCTATAAGCCTCTGCATTACCGCACAGTATTTCTGCAGGTCTCTGCATCACCACACAGTATTTCTGCAGGCCTACATCACCACACAATATTTCTGCAGAACTCCACATTACCACATACTATTACCACACAGCATGTCTGTAGACCTCAACATTACCACACAGTATTTCTATTAGCCCCTGCATTACAGCACAGTATTTCTGCAGGCCTTCACATTACCACACAGTCTTTCTGCAGGCCTCTGCATTACCACTAAGTATTTATGCAGGCCTCCACATCACCACACAGTATTTCTGTAGGCCTCCACATTACCACACAGTATTTCTACAGACCTCTGTATTACCGCACAGTATTTCAACACGCCTCTGCATTACTGCACAGTATTTCTATAGGCCTCTGTATTACCGCACAGTATTTCTACAGGCCTCTGCATTACCGCACAGTATTTCTACAGGCCTCTGCATTACCGCACAGTATTTCTACAGGCCTCTGCATTACAGCAAGGTATTTCTACAGACCTTTGCATTAAGGGCACAGTATTTCTACAGGCCTCTGCATTACAGCGCATTATTTCTACAGGCCTCTGCATTACAGCACAGTAGTTCTACATGCCTCTGCATTACTGCACACTCGTTCTACAGACCTCTGCATTACCGCACAGTATTTCTACAAGCCTCTGCATTACAGCACAGTATTTCTACAGGCTTCTGCATTACTGCACAGTAGTTCTACTGGCCTCTGCATTACCGCACAGTAGTTCTACAGGCCTCTGCATTACAGCACAGTATTTCTACAGGCCTCTGCATTACCGCACAGTATTTTTACAGGCCTCTGCATTACCGCACAGTAGTTCTACATGCCTCTCATTACCGCACAGTAGTTCTACAGGCCTCTCATTACCGCACAGTAGTTCTACAGGCCTCTGCATTACTGCACAGTATTTCTACAGACCTCTGCATTACCGCACAGTATTTCTACAGGCCTCGGCATTACTGCACAGTATTTCTACAGACCTCTGCATTCCCGCACAGTAGTTCTACAGGCCTCTGCATTACTGAACAGTATTTCTACAGACCTCTGCATTACCGCACAGTAGTTCTACAGGCCTCTGCATTACTGCACAGTATTTCTACAGACCTCTGCATTACCGCACAGTAGTTCTGCAAGCCTCTGCACTACTGCACAGTATTTCTGCAGGCCTCTGCATTACTGCACACTGTTCTGCAGGCCTTTGCATTACCGCACATTATTTCTGCAGGCCTCCCCACTACCGCACAATATTTCTACAGGCCTCCGTATTAACACACAGTATTACTGCAAGCCTGCACATTAGCACACAGTTTTTCAACAAGCCCCATGCATTACCGCACAGTATTTCTACAGGCCTCTGCATTACCACACAGTATTTTTGCAGGCCTTCACATTACCACACAGTAATTCTGCAGGTCACCACATCACCGCACAATATTTCTACATGCCTCCGCATTACCACAGTATTTCTGCAGACCTCCAAATTACCACACTGCACATTACCACACAGTATTTCTATAAGCCTCTGCATTACCGCACAGTATTTCTGCAGGTCTCTGCATCACCACACAGTATTTCTGCAGGCCTCTACATCACCACACAATATTTCTGCAGAACTCCACATTACCACATACTATTACCACACAGCATGTCTGTAGACCTCAACATTACCACACAGTATTTCTATAAGCCTCTGCATTACAGCACAGTATTTCTGCAGGCCTCTGCATTACCACACAGTATTTATGCAGGCCTCCACATCACCACACAGTATTTCTGTAGGCCTCCACATTACCACACAGTATTTCTACAGACCTCTGCATTACCACACAGTATTTCAACAGGCCTCTGCATTACTGCACAGTATTTCTATAGGCCTCTGTATTACCGCACAGTATTTCTATAGGCCTCTGCATTACAGCACAGTATTTCTACAGGCCTCTACATTACAGCAAAGTATTTCTACAGACCTCTACATTACCGCACAGTATTTCTACAGGCCTCTGCATTACAGCACATTATTTCTACAGGCCTCTGCATTACAGCACATTATTTCTACATGCCTCTGCATTACCGCACACTCGTTCTACAGACCTCTGCATTACAGCACAGTATTTCTACAGGCTTCTGCATTACTGCACAGTAGTTCTACTGGCCTCTGCATTACTGCACAGTAGTTCTACAGGCCTCTGCATTACAGCACAGTATTTCTACAGGCCTCTGCATTACCGCACAGTATTTTTACAGGCCTCTGCATTACTGCACAGTAGTTCTACAGGCCTCTAATTACTGCACAGTAGTTCTACTGGCCTCTGCATTACCACACAGTAGTTCTACAGGCCTCTGCATTACCGCACAGTAGTTCTACAGGCCTCTGCATTACCGCACAATAGTTCTACAGGCCTCTGCATTACCGCACAGTATTTCTACAGACCTCTGCATTACCGCACAGTAGTTCTACAGGCCTCTGCATGACTGCACAGTATTTCTACAGACCTCTGCATTACCGCACAGTAGTTCTACAGGCCTCTACAGTACTGCACAGTATTTCTACAGACCTCTGCATTACCGCACAGTAGTTCTACAGGCCTCTGCATTACTGCACAGTAGTTCTACAGGCCTCTGCATTACCGCACAGTAGTTCTACAGGCCTCTGCATTACTGCACAGTATTTCTACAGACCTCTGCATTACCGCACAGTAGTTCTACAGGCCTCTGCATTACCGCACAGTAGTTCTACAGGCCTCTGCATTACTGCACAGTATTTCTACAGGCCTCTGAATTACCGCACAGTATTTCTGGAAGTTCAATCATTGTCTCCTTCCCCCACCCTCTCTTTACTATTCATGATACAGTTCAGATTTGTTTCGGGCTTCCGCAGTGACCCACCCACTCAAGCATTTCTGCAGACCCGAGCTCTGCTCCCAGTATTTGTGTAGACCTCCAACACTGCTTTCCAGCAGTTCCGTGGGTGCCACCATTACCCACCAAGATTTCTGCAATCCCCAGAATTACCACACACTATTTATGCATTACTCAGCATTTCTCCGAGTATTTCTTCAACTGCAGCACTGCCTCAAAAAACATTTGCAGGTTTCAGTATCAAAACACAGTATTTCTGCAGATGCTAGCGTTATCACCATATATTTCTGTAGGCCCCTGCATTACCTCACAGTATTTCTGCAAGTACCAGTATTACCGCCACTTCTTCCTGTGGACTACAGCATTACTTCCTAGTGTTTCTACAGGTACCATTTATTTCCACAGACTCCAGCCTTACCTCACAGTATTTCTACAAGTGGCAGTATTACCGCCATTCTCTCTGTATGGTGCACAGTCGCCTCCTACTGTTTGACAGGTACCACCATTTCTTCCTGTGGGCTCCAGCATTACTTCCTAGTGTTTCTACAGGTACCATTATTTCCTGCTATTTCTACAGGTGCCATTACTTCCTAGTGTTTCTTCGGGTACCATTACTTCCTGATATTTCTGTAGGTGCCACTACTTCCTAGTCTTTCTACAGGTACCATTACTTCCTAGTGTTTCTACAGGTACCATTTATGTCCACAGGCTCCAGCATTACCTCACAGTATTTCTGCAAGTGGCAGTATTACCGTCATTCTTCCTGTATGCTGCACCATTGCCTCCTAGTGCTTCTACAGGTCTCATTACTTCCTAGTGTTTCTACAGGTCCCACCATTTCTTCCTGTGGGATCCAGCATTACTTCCTGATATTTCTACAGGTACCATTACTTCCTAGTGTTTCTACAGGTACCATTATTTCCTAGTGTTTGTACATGTACCATTACTTCCTGATATTTCTACAGGTACCATTACTTCCTAATGTTTCTAAAGGTACCATTACTTCCTAGTGTTTCTACGGGTACCATTACTTCCTAGTGTTTCTCATGTACCATTACTTCCTGGTCTTTCTACAGGTACCATTACTTCCTAGTGTTTCTACAGGTACCATTTATTTCCACAGGGTCCGGCATTACCGCACAGTATTTCTGCAAGTGGCAGTATTACCGTCATTCTTCCTGTATGCTGCACCGTCGCCTCATAGTGTTTAAACAGGTACCATTACTTCCTAGTGTTTCTAAAGGTACCATTACTCCCTAGCGTTTCTACAGGTACCATTTATTTCCACAGGTTCCAGCATTACCTCACAGTATTTCTGCAAGTGGCAGTATTACTGTCATTCTTCCTGTATGCTGCACTGCCACCTCCTAGTGTTTCTACAGGTGCCATTACTTCCCAGTGTTTCTACAGGTACCATTATTTCCTAGTGTTTGAACATGTACGATTACTTCCTGATATTTCTACAAGTACCATTACTTCCTAGTGTTTCTACAGGTACCATTACTTCCTAGTGTTTCTACAGGTATCAATTATTTCCACAGGTTCCAGCATTACCTCACAGTATTTCTGCAAGTGGCAGTATTGCCGTAATTCTTCCTGCATGCTGCACTGTCGCCTCCTAGTGTTTCTACAGGTACCATTACTTCCTAGTGTTTCTACAGGTACCAATCTTCCTAGTGTTTCTACAGGTACCAGGTACCATTACTTCCTCGTGTTTCTACAGGTACCCTTTATTTCCACAGGCTCTAGCATTACCTCACAGTATTTCTGCAAGCGGCAGTATTACCGTCATTCTTCCTGTATGCTGCACCGTCGCCTCCTAGTGTTTCCACGGGTACCATTACTTCCTAGTGTTTCTACAGGTACCAATACTTTCTAGTGTTTCTACAGGTACCATTACTTCCTGATATTTCTACAGGTACCATTTCTTCCTAGTGTTTCTACAGGTACTATTACTTCCTAGTGTTTCTACAGGTACCATTACTTCCTAGTGTTTCTACAGGTACCATAACTTCCTGGTGTTTCTACAGGTACCATTACTTCCTAGTGTTTCTACAGGTACCATAACTTCCTAGTGTTTCTACAGGTACCATTTCTTCCTAGTGTTTCTACAAATACCATTACTTCCTAGTGTTTCTACAGATACCATTACTTCCTAGTGTTTCTACAGGTGCCATTACTTCCTAGTGTTTCTACAGGTACCATTACTTCCTGATATTTCTACAGGTACCATTACTTCCTAGTGTTTCTGCAGGTACCATTACTTCCTAGTGTTTCTGCAGGTACCATTACTTCCTGATATTTCTACAGGTACCATTACTTCCTGATATTTCTACAGGTACCATTACTTCCTGATATTTCTACAGGTACCATTACTTCCTAGCGTTTCTACAGGTACCATTACTTCCTAGTGTTTCTACAGGTACCATTACTTCCTGATATTTCTACAGGTACCATAACTTCCTGATATTTCTACAGGTACCATTACTTCCTAGTGTTTCTACAGGTACCATTACTTCCTAGTGTTTCTACAGGTACTAATACTTTCTAGTGTTTCTACAGGTACCATTACTTCCTGATATTTCTACAGGTACCATTACTTCCTGATATTTCTACAGGTACCAATACTTTCTAGTGTTTCTACAGGTATCATTACTTCCTGATATTTCTACAGGTACCAATACTTTCTAATATTTCCTCAGGTACCATTACTTCCTAGTGTTTCTATAGGTACCATTACTTCCTAGTGTTTCTACAGGTACCATTACTTCCTAGTGTTTCTACAGGTACCGCTATTTCTTCCTGCGGGCTCCAGCATTACTTCCTAGTGTTCCTTAGGTACCATGCATTTCCACAGGCTCCAGCATTACTTCCTGGTATTTCTACAAGCCTTCACATTGGCTGCCAGTATCTCTGCAGTTTATGTGCGCGAGTGCCCCGGAATGTTTAATAGGAATGTAGTAATAACAAATAACAATACAGATTATATACCCACTCGATAGGAGGCAGGTCACCAGAAGGTGCAAAATGGGCGAAGGCATCTTACCTCTAAAATAAGATTTCAGAAATCCTTCCGGGTCGTGGCCTCATCCAGGTTCAAGGGCCCCATTGCATCCTGAAAATGAAACGAGAAAGATTGCTTTAGTGGGGTTTGTCCTCTGTGACGTCATCTGTTGCACAGCGCCTCTCATACAGTGAAGAGCTCGGAGTAGGGGGGCTGTCCTCTGCTTCTCCCGCACCCTTGTCATCAGAGTGAGGGGTATTTTGGCCTATGTTGACCAATGTGCACAAAACTTACCATTGAAATTGTTTTGGCGGCTACTTTTGAAAGGGACGGGGAGAGTCTGGATACATACAATCGACAAATCGAATCTCTCTTAAATAAAACATGTTATTATTGCACAGTTTAAGGGTGTGCATTAGTCATCCTGACAGGAGTTTCATGTATTTCTTTTCAGCTTTATATAGCGTATACTTGGCCTAACGGCCTTACATCAGAACGGGAGAAGTTCAGTGATTTGCCCAGAATCACAGGCTGATGAGCTGTGGCCGGGATTCGAACCCGGTTCGCAGCTCCAAAGTGGGCAGCTCTAGCCGTTAGGTCGCAGGTAGCCCACCCAAGCTTGAATCTAAGACCATCGGATCTCTGCAGTAGGAGCGTTAACCCGAAGCGCTTTCTTACCTCAATGGAAAAAAGTGACTGAGGTGGACCGTAGCCCAGATCAGAGGGAGTGCCGAATTCGGGCTCTCTGAGTATACACTCTGCCCCCAAGGCTTAATCAGCGTCCTCTAGGGGTCGCTCTTTACCACCACCGAACCCAGTGCCCTGCTGCCACTCGTGCAGTGTCTGTGACTCACACTAACCGTCAGTGAGAGACAGTGACTCGCTCTCCGGGCCCTCCTGACTTCCTCTGACCTTCCGAAAGCACGACCAATCAATCTCTTAGGAGGAGACGAAAACACGCCGGTGCACAACTGGTGTCCACAAAGTACACAGAGAGACCAATCCTGCCAACTCTACAAATATGACAATGGAGGCGCTGTGTTTAACTGTAAGACTCACCCGCCACAGATGGCTACCAGGTCACAGCAGTGGCCATTACACCCCAAATGTCAGAGGCGCCAGCCATGCTCGCCGGGTCCCACTGACTCCATGAGACACAACCCTCAACAAGTACAAGACCACCCCAAAAAAAATCAACGCACTACGAAGCGTGGCAGTACACTCCTAAAGCACAGGCTTGGGGCCAGGCCTACGACTGCTTATCTGTGTTGAAAATCTGTTTATTCTCTTTTCTTGTTCTCCAAAAGCAGCATGCACAGGCAATAACTGATGCTAATACGCAGAAAACCTGCAAGGCCACGAGCCATTCTTTCCACCCGTGACAAGGGCGCGCGGGCCCCTGCTCCTGGCTACGTCACTATTGGAGGGGTCCTGTGATCTCAGCAGCGCCGCGCCACACCCCTTCCACAGTTTGGGAGTTTAGAAAGAACAAAGCTGGCCAGAAGGGCTGACACACCTGAGGGGAGGGTGATGGCTGGAAGCCGGCCAAAGTCTTACTCAAACTTGAATGCCTTCGCAGAATTTAGAGCCCGCCTGTGACTTTCTTTGTTGGGAGATTGCAGGGCTGAGAGCCTTCTGGAGGCTCTCAGGGGGAAAAGATGTAAAAGCAATGCCTCTAAATTAACAGATTGGTATAGGGGCTTTGGAGAGGTACATGTCTTCTTGCTGGAAAGAGCCATGAGGGGACTATTTCTGGCAATCGCGGTCCTATCAGTACTTTAGGGTCCTTATAGGAAAAGGGATGGAGCGCAGTGATATTTAACAAACCTATACTACCCAACACCTACTGGGAGATTCCGGGGCGCAACTGGCACGAATGGAAGGTACCGTGGCCCCTTGATTCTCACTCGTGACCCATCCTCGCTCTCCGTTTGCGTGGAGGTGGCATATGTAATGCGTATGATGTCACTCTACTCTTCCCAACGAAGGGCCCATCACGAGAACCAAAAGTGCATCATATTACCGTGGCAGAACCCGGTGACTTCCTGAAACACTCCTTAGTGTAGGGGGACATCACCTGTACGTACCCTCAGCGCTTCCAATGCCTCTCTGTTACCCCTTGCTCTACCCCGAAGGGGAAAGGTGGCACGAGAGGCTGGCGACATTACACGTACAGGAACGCAGTCAGTTACCACATAAACTGCCCTGTCGCCTGTGGCTTCTCGATGGCGAAGATACATCTGTGACGACTATGCCCTTTCTAGGGACTAAGTGGGAGGGAGAGACGGCCAGGGGTATCATACCTGTTTGTCCAAAGCTTTTTCAATCTGTGCCTAAAATGGTGGCCGCCTCATCGCGTTGGGTGTCGTAGGCCGGCCGGTTGGCTCGGGGTGCTGATGTGCGCAGCAGCCGCGCTGCCAGGCCCTGCCCCCGGTAGCCTCGTCGCCATCGCATATACCCGCGGCCCGACAAACTTTGCGTCCATAGCGCGCGGCGCAGGCCCCAAGAGGAGCTCCGTGGGCGCGCTCCGGCGGCGTCCCCTCTGCGCTAGCACGGCCAGTTCCCTCCCTACGCACGCCGCCCCCACCGCCAGCCGCTCTCCATCCCCTCCCACCTCCCTCGCCATCCCGGCCTAACGGCTGCACGGAAAATATGACACAGAAAGGTTGATGGTGGCGATGTCGGTGCAGGCGAGAGCCCTGGGGCCGGGGGGGGGGGATACCTGTCATCGGGCGGGCAGCAGCGGGCGGACCCGGGATGAGGCTCACGGGGCTGGTGGCACCGGCCGGCGGCGGCAGGGAGTGTGGTCGGTCGCCGGGAGTGTGTCATGTCCGTGCACGCACGGGGGAGGGGATGGTTCCGGTTACGGGGAGAAGCTACGGAGGCCGGTGCGGTGGGAGTCCGTGCACCCACTGAGAGGGGAAAGTCGCGAAGTTGGCGCGGTGTTTCGGACGCACCTTGTAGGTTCGAGCTCTCGGAACGGGATGGGGAAGTTATTAGCCTCCACCCCGCGACATGTCGCAGGTTCAAGTGTCACAAAAAAGATGGGTTTCCAATTCACCATGACAACAAGACCCGGGTTCAAGCCCCCTAACCGAGAGGGATGCTGTAACAGGGCACGGGTTCAAGTCACAGGACAGAGATGGCATACCTCCGAACATTTCCGAAGTCTCCAAAGAGGGGTATATCATTTTTTTTGGGGGGGGCGGGAATAAGCCCATTGCAATCACTGGAGATGGGAAACATTTTGGGCAAGGAAGCTTTGCAGGGCGGTTATCCTATTTAAGTTTAAACGAGGAATTTTGCTTGTTTTTTAGGTAGAGAAGATGCCTCTAAGGAAAGTCACACAGTTCAAAGGAGGGTGAGCCGAGAGCTATGCTTTCTGTTAGGTGTGCTGGTTTCAAGGCCAAGTAAAGGAGGCGAGAGAGCATCACAATTGCAATATGACTGGGGCCGAGTCACACAAAAGCAATGGGGGTCTGTGAACCAGTGCGCTCATAGAACACGGGTTCAAGACCCATAAAAGGGACAGGAAATTCACAACTTGCTGTTTTATCCTTTTGTGGGTTTACAAAACCCACAAATGAGATTGGATTTACGAACCACTGTAATGATGAAACCCAGGTTCAAATTCCAGAAGACTGATTGTCCTGTCGCCAGGCTGACTGCCTTACTCTGATATCATGGACGCTTTCTAGTCTCGGGCTTTCCTGTCACAAAATATCGCATTCTGGGAGTTGTAGTCTTCTTTTTCTTCCATTGAACTAATTTGTCGAGGACCATGTGGTCACAGCATCATCCTGCCCAAGCACGGCATCTGGCTTGCATAGAGATGATTATAAGGTCTGGGCCATGCCAATAATGTTGTGAAGGTGGTCGCGAACCAGCCTTCTGCAACATGTTAAGTGTTTCACGTCACATGGGCCGTGATTCTAGAAGCAGTCACAAGTTTAAAGTGCAAGAAAAGTGGGTGCATATTCAAAGACACTGTGATGTGGAGTCAAGTTAGGATGACCAGCCATCCTGTTCACACCAGGAAGGTCCAGGCTTTTCACCGTCTCTGCGGGCCTATTCCAATAACGTTAGCCTATGTCTTGGTTCTCAGAGAGAGTCGAGGGAACACAGAGGGAGGCAGCTTTCCATGAGTTACAGTGCAGGGCAATTACCACAGTGCAGGGTAATTACCAGTGTTTAAAAGTTCTATTTAATTCCCCTTAGTGCCTCATTGTCCGTTTTCACTGTTGGTGAGCGCAGCCAATGAAGGCATTCTGTGCCCCCTTGGTTGATGCAAAATTGTATTCCTACTTCTGTTTGTGGAATGCCCTAACCAGTGCTTAATTTGAGCCGGTAGTTTCCCGTGCTCAGCACTGGCACTTAATTGTCATCACCACAGTTATGACACTCTGCCACATGGTGCCGCTGCTCATCTAATTTAGAGATGAACAGAACAACTGTTGTTTATGAATACAATACACATTCAAAAATACTAATACCTGCCTCTCAGCCATTCCTTTAGCTTTGGGGGCCTAGAATAATTTTAATTGTCACAATTGCAAGCAAGAGAGATGGTTAGTAGTTGTTCTGGTACCGTCATTGGCAGCGATGACGGGGTAATGGGTGGTGCAAGCTGCAGTGGCCTTCTGGTCAGGGCCCTGGCACTTATTATTTTACAAATTAAGCACTGGTCTAACTTTTTAGTTTTCAAAAAATCTGGTCACCCTAGCTCAAGTCCCATAAATGAGATGGGATTTGCGAGCTGTTGGTCCAGCACTTCTCTGGTTTGAGTACCTAAAAACAGATGAGGTGGGGTTTGTGTGCAGCCTCTGATCGTTGTGGCACGGGTTCAAGGCCCATCAAAAGAGGCGAGAGCAGGACTTAAAGTGGGGCGGGTCCTGCTGAGACTCGGACCTCGCAGTAAATAAAAAAGTGACTTTAAAACCGGTCTCTATTGGACCCTATTTTAATGGCTTTACCGTAACAGGCAAAATGGCTAATTTATTTCTGAACAATGACTTTAAAAAAAAGAAAAACCCTTAATGTGATCCATGTCAGCGATGCTGTCTCTATTTACATTTCACATGTATTACTTCATATTGCATTCACTAGGAGTATATGCTTTTTTTAAGATGCTGTGCTTCTGTATTTATTCATGCACCGCCTGATTCTTGTAGTGTGCACACTTTAAACTGAGTCACCTCCACCTGCCTGAGTGAGTTCAGGCTGTGGATGGGTGTTTATGGTGGGCCACGGTGGAGACCACTGAAGATGAGGCAGAAAGCAGTGCAAGTTTCTCACAGTGCCTGTCAGTGCGTCATAAGGGATGCACACGCTACATGCACATCCAATCTGTGGCCTCTCTCCACAGTGCACAGAGTCATGGTTGCATATGTGGCAATTGTAATTGTAGGAAAGTGTGAGATATGCAGATGGAGGATTTAAAAAAAAATCAAAAATATAAAGAAAAGGATGTTAGAGTTTAACAGAGTGAGAGACTGTGGAAGAAAGTGGTGTGATGAAGAGAATTGGGAGTGCCTGGGGCACTCTGAAGGCCTCTATCCTTCAACAGATCTTAGTAATGTTTCATTGTCTCATAATTTCAGAATTGAAATATTTTCAATTCTAATTATTCAAAACAAAATCGATCTTGTTATTCATTTATCTGACACAGCTAACAAGCACTGGCAAAGCCAGTAGGTCTAGCTTGTTTATATGTTGGTTGTTGTGTGACATGTCTGGTTGCAAGAACAGAAATCTCAAGGAGAAACACCGAAGTACAGGTCAGGGAGCATGCAGCACGAGGCACAGGATTTTAGTTTACATGTTTTAAGCCATGCCTTTAATCATATAGGCCACACCTCTTGGAAAGGATTCCTACTTATGCTTCTTTGGCCACACCGCTTTAAGAGACCCCCCCCCACCCTCCTCCACCTTTTTCAACCCACTTAAAGTACTGGGTGGAGAGAATCTTCTAGGCGGATCTGGAAGCCATGTGGGGATTTCTAAATTCCTATCAAACCACTGAGATGATATCAGTGACAAATTAAATACCTCAAAGATTGGGAGTAGATCAGTGTCGAGGCCGGATTGATCATTATGGAGCTAGGAAACACAAATTGTAACCTTGGCTTTTCTATTTATTAGTAGTGTTTTATTTGTTTTTTTGTGAAGCACTACTTGAACAAATTGTGTGATCCTGAGCAAAATGCTTAATCTTTTTAGGCTTCTAACTAATTATTTGTGAAAGGAGGAGGGCTTAAAACAGACCACACATCATAGTATTATGTGCTATGTAAAATGTTTTAATAACTGGATAAAAACTTGCGAGAAATATACTTATAAAAGTATAACAATACGTACAGCCAAAAGCAATTATATTAATGGAAAACGTGAAATTCTATTCATCTACTGTCACTCTCTTTGGCTCTTATCTCAGGAGAGTTTTGGTCAGACCTCTCTTTTTGGTCTCAGAAGTGTGCTGGCCAAACCACTCTTTATCTTTTAAAAAAAAGTACTGGTCAGACCTCTCTATCTCAGAAGAGGTGCTGTCCAGACCTCTTTTTATCTCAGAAGAGTGCTGGCCAGACCTGTCTGTGTCTCAGAAGAGCGCTGGCCAGACCTGTCTCTGTCCAAGAAGAACGCTGGCCAGACCTGTCTCTGTCCAAGAAGAGCGCTGGCCAGACCTGTCTCTGTCTCAGAAGAGTGCTGGCCAGACCTGTCTTTTTCTCAGAAGAGTGCTGGCCAGAAATGTCTCTGTCTCAGAAGGGTGCTGGCCAGACCTGTCTCTGTCCAAGAAGAGCGCTGGCCAGACCTGCCTCTGTTTCAGAAGAGCACTGGCCAGAAATGTCTCTGTCTCAGAAGAGTGCTGGCCAGACCTGTCTCTGTCCAAGAAGAGCGCTGGCCAGACCTGTCTCTGTCCAAGAAAAGCGCTGGCCAGACCTGTCTCTGTCTCAGAAGAGTGCTGGCAAGAAATGTCTCTGTCTCAGAAGAGTGCTGGCTAGACCTGTCTGTCCAAGAAGAGCGCTGGCCAGACCTGTCTTTGTCCAAGAAGAGCGCTGGCCAGACCTGTCTCTGTTTCAGAAGAGCGCTGGCCAGAAATGTCTCTGTCTCAGAAGAGTGCTGGCCAGACCTGTCTCAGAAGAGTGTGCTAAGCAGACGCGTCTCTGTCTCAGAAGAGCGCTGGCCAGAAATGTCTCTGTCTCAGAAGAGTGCTGGCCAGACCTGTCTCTGGAGAGTGCTGGTCAGATCTGTCTCTGAAGAGTGCTGGCCAGACCTCTCTCTGTCTCAGAAGAGTGCTGGCCAGACCTCTCTCTGTCTCTGGAAAGTGCAGGTCAGACCTCTCTCTGTCTCAGGAGAGTGCTGATCAGATCTTTATCCCTCTTGGGGGTATATTCACAAGAACGTGCGCTAAACACCTCCAAAAAATGTTAACGCAACTTTACACATCGCAGTCTATCGCGGGAAAATAACCCAGTGTTAACGTGGAATTCACAACACGGCGGTACCATGCGATAGTCTGCCGAAAACGCGGCCAATGTCCGCGATATAATCACCTCGACAGAGATAAAAACACAAACCACAACACCAAAAAACGTGCGATGAGCCCATTCGCGATGAGGAAAGCGGCGATAAGCAGCGCCAGGCCCGCGACACACACACGGCAGGCGGGAATAAGCACAACAAAAGCAGGTAAAAGAAAGACATACCAAACAGAAAACAACAGCGAAGCACAATGGAGGCAACCGGAGCAAGTACACAACCCCACAAGCCCCATTGGCAACAAAACATTGTACATGGCAGGCCATCGTGGACAAGGTGAATGCAGCCGGAGAGCGGAGGAGGACAATGGAAGAAAACCAGAACAGCCGGAATGATGCGACACGCACAAACAAGCAGAAACACGCCAACAACCAGAAGGCAGCAATGCACACCGGAGGTGGGAGTCCAGCGCCACACCAGGAGCTGGATGACATGGAGGAAATGGTGTCCACCACATCAGTCTGGAGATGGTGGCAGGACTCGGGGACCGGAAACTGCCCAAAATCAACAGACACAACAGCAACAGGGAGAGGAACGACCAGGGACTGGGGGGACGGGGGGAGATGGGCACAATGGCACACATGCACAATGAAGCACAGCACAACTGCAGACAAACCATGCCCAAGAATAACAACACCAACCAAGAGCACAAGTCACACAACCCGGCAATATCACACCACTGAACAAGCACAGAAGTGAAAACTACACTGCCTGAAAGGGAGAAGGGTGAGCCAAATCAGAGCTGAAGGGACATCTCACACACAATGCAGCACACACACATAGGAAGCAGAGCACCCCAACATCGAACACAATGTGGTACAAACACCAACATTTGCACAACCGAACACAGGACACAAGTGCACCCACTTGTGGCCTGTAAATGGCCATACGCATCTGGCAAAGCACGAAACACGGACATGATAATGCACAAGTACAAACCCACAGCCCTGATGGGGTAGCAATGCACGTATGGCAGGGAGCCAGATAGGCTGTGACACACACATTGGCATACAAATCAAGACTCAACACAGTTGGAGACAAGTGAAAGTGCAGAAACTTTATCAACAAGTGCGTGTCAGTACGGCCAAGAGAAGTGCCACGACTTGCAGACCAATGCAGCAGCATGTCTGAATGAGGAACGTTTGAAAGCGCCCATGTCCACCCCGGGGGAGTCTATCACCAACACAAGTCAGTGCCAACTCGCGTTGGTTGTCCGCGCATGGATCAGGAGTCCAGGCCAATGCAGCCATGTCCACTGTCGTCTTGGGACATGTGACCAGATCACCAACATGCAACCAGGCTTCGGGACACGTGCAATGGGTCACATCCAGTTGTGGCTGCAGGTACCTTGTCACTCACCCATGAACGCGAGTGCAGCAGCGTAGGCCAACATTTCCAATGAGAGATCATTGTCCACCACATCTGACATGTCGGCGACGTAATCCATCAGCTGTCCCGGACAGATGTGCTGACTCCAACCCCTGGCCCCAATTTGCACCAAAGCCCAATCAGGGAGCGGCTCAATGTGGTCACTGCACACGACGACACGTGCAATCTCCCAGGTCCAGTTGCCAGCATGCATGCCAAACATCCAGGCATGCCATAAACGGGCATCACGGTGACACTCCTGGTCGTGGGCCAACAGGGGCGCACACACACGTCGAAATCCAGGTCAGCTACCGTTACGTTGGAGAGGCAGACATCCATGGTCCACTCGAATATGCACGGCGACAATGCAACATAGGCTGAACACAGGTGACGTTCGCAAGGCGGAAGCTCAGCCAGTAACTGATCCGCAGCACTGCCAGCGGCAGTGCCCCCAGCTACATGCAGCAGACGTGCACGGTACAGGACCACGTGACTGGAGTTGAGCATGTGTCCGGGATGGTCTGCCATTGCGTCAGTGTCTCTGCTTGAAGCGGCACTGGCTTGCCCTGCGCCAGTCCTGTGGATGAAATGGCACAGCTCGGAGCAATGAGCAGTGTCTGTGTGCAACGGGTGCAGGGGTGGGGTGGGAGTACGTGTGAAGGCCATTTCACACACGCTAACTACGACCAAGGACTTCTGCGTGTGGGATGTGTACCACGTTGGTCTCACGTCGGGCAG